>JAXDDX010000030.1:3412500-4012500 GCA_034670405.1 Hoplostethus atlanticus
GCTCAGTGTGAAGACTCTGTCATTGTTATGGAATAGCAATAATTGATCTTAATGTATGGTGTTATATGACTGATAAATGATAAAGGGTGTAACAATGTTCTATAACAAAGGTGATTGGACTAGTCATTATATGAAAACAAAAGGGAAAGGTTAAATAAGAGGATCTTCTGTTTTTGCTTGCAGCTCGTAGTGCAGCTACTGCAGCCACGGCTGTAGCCAGCAACCTCGTGGAAGTGTTCGTGGATGGGACGCCTGTCATGGTGGAGCCTGGAACCACTGTGATGCAGGTAATATGGGATTTTCATATATTTTGTGTGTTACTTAAGGTAGCTCAATACTTCTGCTCTACATCTTGAGTCCTAATATTGTATTCCACACTGTGATTAAATCCCGTCATAGGCATGTGAGAAGATGGGAATACAGATTCCCCGCTTCTGCTACCACGAGCGCCTGTCTGTTGCTGGGAACTGTCGGATGTGTCTGGTGGAGATAGAGAAAGTCCCGAAGGTATGATGTGGTCTGTATGTGTGTGTTGTTTCTCCTTGGAGTGGCCATGTTTTTCAATCCCATGTGTATAGCCTTACAGCTCTGTATAGCCTTGCACAATTTTGCTCTTGTTTCTGAGATTTTTCATTTATCATCTAGCCAGTGGCAGCATGTGCCATGCCAGTCATGAAGGGGTGGAATATTCTAACCGACTCTGACAAAACAAAAAAGGCCAGGTAGGGTCAGCTTCACAAGACTAAAGTATAAACTTTGTGGTGTACTCATGTCATATTATACATGTTATATAGTCATTATTGCCCTGTAATTATGCCAAGGTGTAAGAAGGGTCAGGGCCTTTATTGTTTTGTGCTGATGATCAGTCAGTCTTGTATTGCTTCTCATTAGATCATGCCTAGAGAGCAACAAAGTTACTCAGTTCACATTCCCTTCTGTGTGAGTGAACTAAAAAATGGTGTTTTCCACAGAGAGGGTGTGATGGAATTCCTGCTGGCAAACCACCCATTAGATTGTCCAATTTGTGACCAGGGTGGAGAATGTGATCTCCAGGTAAATATAACTTACAGTTGTGAGAAAAGGTTTGTGAACCCTTTTGAATTACCTGCATTCCTGTATATGGTCTGATCGTCATCTACGTCATACAAAATAGATAAACACACTATGATTTAACAAATAACACATACACAATAGTAGTATTACATGTTCTTATTGAACTTTTTCTCACAGCGGTAACTGTGTTTTGAAAATTTCGCACCATAGATGTTTGTTGTAGGCCTGTTAATCACTTTGAGTGTGAATATGATTGACTGTCTTTTTTTTAGAATTCAGATATTGGTTTTAAAAGTGATTAACATGATTGATCATTGTGTGAAGGACCAGTCCATGCAGTTTGGCAGTGACAGGAGCCGCTTCACAGAGGGCAAAAGAGCCGTGGAAGACAAGAACATTGGTCCCCTTATCAAAACTATTATGACTCGCTGTATCCAGTGCACTCGCTGTGTGCGGTAAGTCACACTCAGATGGCTAGGGTCAGTTGAGCCACTGCTGTAAAAACATATAACTAAGCATTACATCAAATTGCTAATTGGTTTTTTTTTTGTCTTCCTACAGATTTGCCAGTGAGATTGCAGGTGTGGAGGACCTGGGTACCACTGGCAGGGGCAATGACTTGCAGATAGGGACGTATGTGGAGAAGATGTTTATGTCGGAGTTGTCCGGGAATGTGATTGACATATGCCCAGTGGGGGCCCTCACTTCCAAACCATATGCCTTCACTGCTCGCCCTTGGGAGACCAGGTTTTTGGATCATGCTCTACATATTGCACCACTGGGATCGTCTGATATAGTCAACTAATACGTTTTTTCGGGTCACAAGGTTTTTTTTTTTTACCCTTCTGTATTTTCTTTGGTTTTCTACAGGAAGACTGAATCTATTGATGTTCTTGATGCTGTGGGCAGCAACATTGTGGTGAGCACCCGCGGTGGAGAGGTGATGAGAGTTCTGCCTCGTCTGAATGAGGATATCAATGAGGAGTGGATCTCAGACAAAACCAGGTTATTTTCCAGTCTACACAAGGTCTACGTCATGTATATAACTGATTTGCTCATGATACCTGAATCAGCGTTCCTCTTCCTTCCTGGCAGGTTTGCTTATGATGGACTCAAGCGGCAGAGGCTCACTCAGCCAATGGTGAAGAATGAGTCTGGGCAGTTGGTAGCCACTAGCTGGGAAGATGTGCTGACTCGAGTTGCTGGAGCAGTATGTGATTCATGATGAAGTCGTGTTAATTCAGGACCCTGTGGTTTCAGCCCAATCTGGCCTCAATAGCATCTGTTTTTATCTTGCAGTTGCAGGGAGTTCAAGGTAATGAGGTAGCTGCTGTTGTCGGAGGCTTGGTGGATGCAGAGGCTCTCGTCGCCCTGAAAGACATGCTGAACCGCTTGAACAGTGACAACCTGTGCACTGAGGAGATGTTCCCTATGGCTGGGGCTGGGTAAGACCATACAGAGAGGAATAGTGACTGGTGCGCAGCCGGTTTAACTAGCATTGATGTAAGGTTCCTTATTTTGACCTTGCCTTTGATAGATTTGACCTGCGTTCAAACTACCTACTGAACACTGGGATTGCTGGCATTGAAGAAGCTGACCTACTGCTTCTGGTTGGAACCAACCCACGCTATGAGGCGCCGCTGTTTAATGCACGGATCAGAAAGAGGTAGCTCAGAGGCCGTAGTGGGGGGTTGAAGTGCTGTGACTGACTCAGGAATTTATATGAAATAAGTTATCGCTGCAGCGCCCCCACGCTCCAGATTTCCTGCTCCATTTTTAAGAGGGGTGTTGCCGGAGCAGGGCCTGGTGTTTCATACTAGCTTGGTGTCTCTCCTTTAGCTGGCTTCACAATGAGCTGCAAGTGGCTCTAGTGGGATGGGAGGTGGACCTAAGCTACACGTATGACCATCTTGGGGAGTCTGCCAAGGTTCTTCAAGAAATAGCATCGGGAGTTCACCCTTTCTGCCAGGTAAAATGTGTCTTCATCTTATGTACTTGAAGGAGTTCAGTCAGTAACATGATGTTTGCTGTCAGTCAACTTGTGTGTAATATCTCGTCTTGTAGGTCTTGGCTCAAGCAAAGCGCCCTGTTGTTGTGGTTGGCAGTAGTTCCCTGCAAAGAGAGGATGGGGCCGCGATAATGGCCGCTGTGTCTACGATTTCCCAGAATGCTCGGGTTAGCAGCGGAGTGGACGGAAGCTGGAAGGTTCTCAATGTGCTTCACAGGTCATAGGTTTGGCAAATTAGTGTGAAAGCTTTTGACAACAGAATGATATTTGGCAGGGGTTTTCACAGCAGTGCTATTTTGTCTGTGTCTGAAGGGTTGCCAGTCAAGTGGCTGCGCTTGATCTTGGGTACAAGCCAGGGGTGGAGGCTATCAGGGAGAACCCACCTAAAGTTCTGTTCCTGCTAGGCGCTGATGCAGGGTGCATCACTCGCCAAGACCTCCCTAAGGATAGCTTAATCATCTATCAAGGTCAGCCGTTTTACTCCCTGACTCCCCTACTCCCTGTTGCAAATTTATTTACGGTACTGTGTAAAACTCTTTGGCACGTGTGAAACAATTCTGTAAAGCAAAAATGTCTGTAACATTACATTTTTTGGAAAATTAATATTTTGAAATCTCAAATTTGCTATTTCCTACTGACACACTAATGCAGAAAACAAAACAAAAAACATCTAAGACCAAATTTATATTTAAAAACAAATCTAGGGTGCCTAAGCATTTTGCACAGTACTGTATATTTATTTATTTATATTTATATAAGGCCTTTGAGTGAGGCAGTCTAATGACTGGCAAATAATGTTGTGCATATATATATGTGTGTGACTTTTAGGGTTCATTTATACCAATGCTCTGTTCCATTACTGCCCAGGTCACCATGGGGATGTCGGTGCAACAATGGCTGACATGATACTTCCTGGTGCTGCATACACAGAGAAATGTAGCACCTATGTGAACACTGAGGGTCGTGCCCAGCAGACCAGGGTGGCTGTGACTGCTCCAGGCATGGCCAGGGAGGACTGGAAGATCATCAGAGCCCTATCTGAGGTGAACTCCAATAAAAAAACAAATAACCATGTGTTATGTTCAGTAGTAAGAAATTAGACTGAATTTGTTCATTTTTCTTCTTTCTTCAAGCTTGCTGGAGTGACTCCGCCCTATGACACCCTTGATGAAGTGCGTGCTAGGTTGGCAGAGGTTTCCCCAAACCTGGTGCGATACGATGACGTTGAGGAGGCCAACTACTTTAAGCAGGCTAACGAGCTGTCTAAGGTCGGCTATAATCTTCCACCAGCACATCTAAAGTTGATCATAGAGAAGGCACTGTTTGGGCTTTAGTTTCAGGTTAGACTCAACATGTCAGCTTGCTTCATTCTGTTCTCTGTGATGATGGTGTTTTGTCACTGTGTTTTGTGTCTCTCAGGCAGTGAACCAGGCTGTCCTCACTGAACCTTTAATCCCTCCACAGCTCACTGTGAAAGACTTCTATATGACAGGTGGGCCACTGATACTGTTTCCCCTACTATTAAATAAGTGGAATGGGCCTCCGCTGCCAAGAGAAGCTGCCACTGCACCAAAAATAATTTCAACATTTTTGGATTCATGGGAGAGGTTTAGTGTCACCTAGTATAAATGTTATTTCAGACGCCTCTCCACCTCTCCTCTCCTGCCAAAACTCATTCACAAAGACACTGCTCTAGTCTATCAATTCCTTCATTTCAAAAGAATTATTACACTTATATGTAAGCAAAATATACACCCCTGTTATAACTCACATATATAATCAAGCAAGTACATTCTTAGATCTTAGATTTCCTATCAAAATAATATGAGGCCAAAGTACACACTGGATTTTTGATGATGCGCCTTTTTTGCCCTCAATGTTAAACCAAATTAGAACCAGATTTTATTGTCCCAATTTCAGCTGAGTGTAAATATTAGGACAGATTAACTGTAACTGAGTAAAAGTCAGGTCAAGTTATTCTTTGGTCAAAACACCATTTATGCAGTAATTGTTTCACTTTTGTGACCCACCATTACCAGCCTCTTATCTTTTTCTAACATATTCTCTGCCAAGCCCTAAATACAATGTCTTGCATCTTCATTACAGTGCTATCTTACAGTACTGTTGGTTATGTGTTAACTGAATGTACAAGATCAGCTATTGCAGCAGCCAAACTCTCCACCATGCTCCCAAGTTATAAAGTGATTACTTCAGCATTTTACAATAACTCTTGAAATGTAGACAGGAGGAATGCAACTTATGAATTGACCCTATTGCAACTTGAGGCATTGGGATACGACTAGATCAATTTGGAGTTGCTGTACATAGTCAACCTGTGGTTATTATTCTGCTGTATACCTGAAAGGAGCCTCAGAACCCCCATATTGAAACACATTTAAAAAAACAACACATAACAGATCATTTCTATTAGTAATAGCGAAAGTTGTGTTTTTTGCTAGCAGTAAATATGTTATCACAACTAATTTCACAGCCAAATACTAGAGAAGCCTACATGAAGCATCTTTAATTAATTTCTCGCTTAAGTGAAATTGAGGTGACTAATCAGAATAACTAATTAAAAAAAAAAAAAGACCCAGTCACAAGCTGGTAGTCACATTCCATTACATTCATCTTGTGATGTCAAATTAAATGTGCTTAAAATAATTAGTGTACCGTTCCAAGAAGTATTGCATGGGATAAAATGGAATTATTATATTGATTTTTATTCCTCACAATAGTAAAATTACAATCTGTTCTCTCTCTTTACCCTTAGATCCAATAAGCAGAGCCTCCCAGACAATGGCGAAGTGTGTGAAGGCAGTCAAAGAAGGAGCACAAGCTGTGGACGAGCCATCCATATGCTAAAGCTCAATGGATAGCCATCCAATGCTTACGCACAAATTGATACGCACAACTCCTATATTTGCACATTCAAAGGAAATATATTTATTTGCACTTGAGTTTTACTGTAGTAGATAACTCCTCAGCTATGCACATTATAGAACTAACATACTATCCTGCATTAAGATGTCTGTGCAGTTGCAGAATTAAGATTTTCTGCTGTAACACCTTCATAGAGATGTATCTCTGACAGTTTATGGCACATTCACCTGTTATAATTACATCCACATTCCAATAGATGTTTGTGATCAGATTCTATAAATCCTTGTCCTTCTCCTGTATATGTCCATTCCAATTTGAAAAGTGTAAAGACAATTTTTTCCTTGAGGAATATTGAGTATGGTCTTCATAGCTATTGTTAAGTATAACAATTTTAATAAACCTATTTTCTATAGAAAGTCTACTTAGATAATGTATCTTTGCAAAGCCCATGTTCATTTTATTTTTCTATATCTAGTGCGAGATTTATTTTGTGAAATCAGAAAAAAAACTAAACCTTATGCGCCTAAAAAAATGTAAGCGCATAATTTAATGTTATGTCAGATTAAAACAAATAAGTGGTGTGCTGACACTGTGGCAATTTTAGCCCGTCATGTCGTCTTTCCGCTCCAACTTTTCCAGTTCGACCTCCGACGTCTGATTGGCACGTGCTCCATCAGCAGTGAACAACATTCGGCAACAGTGTGGCAGGGTTGATAACTCATTCATAAAGAAGATGATAGCCGTGGTCCAGGTGGATGTCACAGTTTTAACACTTGCCGGACCTCCCAGCCAACAGTTTTAAAACCTACTTGTTTTAACGGAGAGAGTGAAAACGGCACTGTCGCTCACATACAATGTCATTCCCCCTGCAAGAGATAACTTTGCACTTCTGCACTGCTCTGGCTTTTACAAAGTTGAATTTCCAATATGGTAGGAGAGGTTGTTGTTGTTCGGTGGACTGTTGTCATGTCCCCGCAGTGCCTGTAGTGGTGCTGTGAGGAGTCTGTTGTGGATCCAACAAAAATCCTCAGCAGCCTTCCTACTGCTAATATTTGCTGTGGATAATCTATATTTACATGCATCTATATCAAGCTATACCGAGTTCGATGAAGATCACTCTTAGTAGCCTAAAATATCGAATATCGATGCACAACTAGCCTAGCTGATTCTAATAGACATTTCGGCCGTCTATCTGGAGCGAATACCTTACACAGCCCATACCAATTCAAGGTAAGCGAAGCCGTTTACAGCCTGGGCCTCAATTTCTAAGAGCCCGATTTCGCATCGACTTCAGTGGGACACGTAGTCTACCCGAGGCCCCAGGCTTCCGAAGCCGACAGGCCTATTATTGGATTTCCTTTATTTTGCTTTCGTTGTCGTTATCTAGCCAGCTAACACACGTATCTTCGTTTCATGCGGCTATATTAATATGCGTGACAATGTGAAGTCACGTAGCTGTCTAATTTCATATTATTTAGCGATGTTGAGTACAATTAAGATCATGGGGTGTTTTTGAAGGCCTTCCGAGACAGGCCCTAAGCCTCCGTTGCAGGCCCTTTGTCTGTAACTATTTGGCCATAAATGTTTGTATTATGTAAAATCACACCAATGAGTGCGATCGAGTATCGCTAGCATTTTATAAATACACTAGTTTTCTCTAAATAACACTAAGCTGTATGTAGACGTTTATAATGCTGCCATTTGCCGATGTTTCCGTTTCCTGGTTAGCTACCGCCTACTAATTTTGTGTTTTTAGCCTTGGTAGCTAGCTAAAGTTACCACCTTTGTCGCCTCTTCGTGGCTGGCTTGTGTTGCTAAAATTGATTTCCACCTCAGGAGGGGTCATGTAGTTTTCGTTAAGGATTAGGCTGCCGGTACTTGATACACGTTGAGACGTTTACAGTATTAATGATCACGACTGCCCATCGGTTGCTAGCGGGCTAACTACAGCTACTCAGTCTTCGTTGGCTAATGTTTAGCTACTGTTAGTTAATGTTAGCTAGTGTCTGGCCACTTCTAAGCAGCTAACTAAAGTTGTTAACCTGGCTGACCGATGGCACGTAGCTAACGTTTCCTTGCGTGTCCAACCTTTACTTAACCTAGGAGCCCCATAGTGCTGTCAGAACCAACTCGTAAACAAATAAGCAAACAAGTAATAAATTAAGTGCAAGGAAGTTAGTTGGCTAGCAGCTACTTCTATAGCTGGCCAGCTAACGCTACAACTATGTTGTGGTGAACCTGTAGCATCCTATTTGAATGCTTGTTTATCATGAAGCGTCACATTAGAAAGCATATTGGCTTTTTATTTGAATTGATAAGGTGACCTATGAAGTTATTTGAGTGATCAACCAGCCGTGTAATTGTGCAGGCATTATCGACCTATGCTGCTATTTGCGTTTAACTTTTTGCACGAGCAACCAGCTGTCATGTGATTTGCTACTATCGTGCCATCATATAGCTGTCTGCTCCAAGGATAATTGAATACATTTTTGAATAAAGTTACATGTATGCTCACAACAGGAAGTCACAGCACCCGGTCTGGTTTTGAATAACAGATTTAGAAATTTAAAATGAGTGTATGCAAACGTGGATTTGGTCTCCCCAGACTAGCATATGATGTTGTTTATAACAGAGATAATACTACTACTGAAATTTGTGCCACAGTAGAACCTTGATCATTCACAGCACAGACTTCTCTATTTGCTAGTTTACTGAATGAGCAATAATGGGATATATTGCAATGCAGTGTAATTGTTGAAAGTGTTAGAAGTCCTTTTTTACAGTACAGTAAATCAGACTAAAAAGCAATTCACGATGTGTGTTTCACATGTTTGGTACACTATGGTCCAGAATTATATTAATTTATAGGATTGGATAAACATTGTTCTGTAATAGGGAGGAATATTTATGTTGTCTCTTGACCCTGCATGTGCAGGCAGGGTCACTCCATATGTGTTAAGTATTTGTGATTTAATTCTCAGTTTTTCCTGACTTTATCCCATCAGCTGATGTTTTCAAGGACAAGAGTCACGTGATGTATGAAGGCAAACACATACACTTCTCAGAGGTGGACAATAAGCCATTGTGCTCATACAGCCCCAAGCTCTGCAAGCAGCGCAGACTAAATGGCTATGCTTTCTGTATCCGGCACGTTCTGGAGGATAAGACGGCCCCCTTCAAGCAATGTGAATATGTGGCCAAGTACAACAGCCAACGATGTACCAACCCCATCCCCAAGTCTGAGGACCGCAGGTGTGTATGTCTATTTGCACGTGTGGCACATTCCATTATTCTATAGTACCTATCAGTCACAGATGTACACAGCATGTTGAGCATGTGTGCTTTTTTACAGATACTGTAACAGCCACCTGCAAGTTCTGGGCTTTATCCCCAAGAAGGAAAGGAAAAAGAAGCATGATGCTTTGGAGGAAATGCGCTCACGGCCTCACCTGGAGTCAGTGGCTCTCAACATAACTGTGCCCTCCCTGGCTCTGAAAGCTCCCAATGGTCTGGATGAGCTTCCACCCTCTCCCCCCTGTACACGCCTGTTACCCCTTCCCGATGGGGAACTTCTGGACCCTTTTGCCTTTTATGAGGATGACACAGATGGGGAGGAGGCGGGTACTCCTCGGAAGGGCGCCACCTTGAAGAAGAAACCACAGAGCCGGCTGGTGCTTAACCAGAAACACCACCATGACACTGACCTCTTCCAACCACCTCCTGAGCACTTTAGCCCCTCCCCTGTCCCCCGTGTCCACCCCTCCTCCCCGCTGAACTCTCATCTCCCCCGTCAGCAGTCGGGACTTCTCCAGCCCACCCAGCACTCCAACGTGACCTCCTTCATCCTCCCAGGACAGAAGCAGGGTTTATTATGCAATCCAGCACCACCTCAGATGCCCAACTTTCTGCCTCCAGGGATGCCCCCTAACGCAACCCCCAATCCGACGCAACCCTCTGGACCATCCTTCAGCAGAAAAACCCCCTTCCCTGCCACTCACTTGCCCACCAGTTGCAGGGACAGTGGTAGTAATATTCAGCGGCACGTGGTGGTCATGCATCCTGCTGCCTTCTCACCGCCTGCTACCTGCCTTTCCAGGCTGCAGCATCTGGTGCAGCTCTGCGCCAAGAGACACCAGGAGCATGGAGACCTCTTCCCTCATCTAGGTGCCTCATCTACCTGCATTTACCAACAAATAGCAAAACCCTATTTATACATTATTTTGTATTTATTCTTAGTTATAAGTCAGTGTTCAAGACTCTTGATGGACTGACTGTGTAAGATACTTTGGATATAGCTGTTGTGGTATGAGCCTGCTGAGATAGATGCTCTAACAAGCTCTCTTCCAGGACTGGACTGGTCAGAGGACAGCGCAGAAGATGATGAAGAGGAGGCAGAGCGAGATCTACCTTTTCGGAGCTCTTGGAGACTACAGGATGGGTTAGTCGGCGTCTTAATACCTAACACTAGAGCACAAATTTTGCCAGTTACATTTCTTGTCGTGACTGCTGTCGATCGTCCGCTAAACAGGTTGGAAGAAGAGGGCGGCTCCGCGCGGAGAACACGGCTACTTAGGCTTTGCTCGTACCTCCAGGAGAAGTACAAGCACATGTGCAGGCAGGAAAGGGCCGGCATCCGCCAGAAGAGATACCGTTATGCCTTCCGCAAAGCCTTGCTGCACGCTGCCAGCAAAGACCCCGACTGTGCTGGGCAGCTGATCCAGGAGCTGCACAGTGTCTCTCGGTCCTCCTCAAGGTATCCTCACTAAGATATCAGTAGACTTTGTTTATGTCAGAGGATCAATATGGAGGTTCCCACGTGATATACCCAATGACATATCCACACTCAACCCACATCCAACATCCAAATAGGTTGCTATATAGATGCTTTCTCAAAATAACAGATGGTTACATAAGATGATAAGATGCAACCAGGAAAGTGCTGCTTTTTGTGACTAACACTCAACATGTTTGTAGCTGATACAACACAATAACATGCCCAGGGCTCTATCATGTTATGCATAGGGCTCGCTGGCTTGTTCTTCTTCTACGATAGGAATGCTCCTCTCCTAATTTGAAACGTAAAAAAACAAAAAACAAACCAATGACACAAGTGGCACTGTTCTGATGCGAGGCGCAGATGGAGTGCTGTTGATACGGTCTCTGTTTGCTCAGTCCTGGTCTGTCTGTCTCTTTAGTGTGGTTCCAGCAGGACAGCAGAACACAGAGACAGGAATCTGCACTGGCAGCACCAAGGGCCAGGCCTGCAACAACAGAGCGCTGCCCTTCACTCGACACTGCTTTCAGCGTATCCTTTGCACAGCTTCACACTCGGCGCACGGCATTGGTACTGGTTACCTAGTTGAGGATATATTTTTCCCTATCCGAGTCATACAGATTTATACGTGATGCATGCCTTTTGTAATGGAGTATGATGATCACTTGTCCGCTTGCTGTATTATTTCCTTCATAGTTCTCTATAGACATCCTGTTGAATCGTTCCCAGCAGCTCTTCTCTAGTTGCACAGCCAAATTTGCAGATGGTCAGCAGTGCTCTATCCCGGTGTTTGATATCACGCACCAGACACCACTCTGTGAAGAGCATGCCAAAAAAATGGTGAGTTCACTGTCTTATGTGACTGTTTGATTTCACATGGGCTTCATGTCTCATTGGCGCTACCCGCTTATACAATGCTCTGTGGGCTCGTGCCTCAGGATAACTTCCTTCGCGGGGACGGTAACCGACGGGTGCAACATCAGCAACAGCAGCAGCGTAAGCCACGCAAAAAGACCAAACCCCCAGCGCTCACCAAAAAACACAAGAAGAAGAGGAGGAGAGGGCCATGGAGGCCCCAGAAGCCCATCCCTCCGGCGTTGCCCCAGGGGAATCTGGGAATGCCTTCCACCAGCCTAACCATGCCCTCACAGGCCAGCATCAGGTCTGTTCCATCTGTGTGTTCAAAGTGCATGCTACCTTTGACAGTCCCTCCAATATAGTGGCTTATTGTATTGTTGTCTTTTCTTTGCGGCAGGAGCCCTTCAACCCCCGACCTGAGTACAGACGAGCTTCCTGACGATATCACCAATGAAATGGCAGACATTCCAAATGACCTTGAGCTAAACCAGGAGGACTTCTCTGACGTGTTACCCAGGCTCCCTGACGACCTGCAGGACTTTGACTTGTTTGAAGGTGCCTGTTCTCATACATGTCATTCTCACGCATCACTGTGCCTGTCAATGCCGGTCTGGAGTCTTGATAACGATGCATATTGGATGTGTGTGTGTGCATGCGTAGGTAAGAACGGGGAGCTGCTGCCCACCACCGAGGAGGCCGAGGAGCTGGTGCGTGCGCTGCAGGCTATGGGCTCCTACCCAGACTCTTTGGTGTGCCTGACTTCCATGGGGGACCTGGCCTCGTCTGAAGGAGTCGACCACCGATCCATGGCCGTGTTCCCTGGGCCAGTCCAGCCAGGGGCGATGGGAGACCTGCTCAACGGCCGCATCCCTACGGAGAACTTCACCAGCCTGGAGCTGGAGGACAACCTACTGCAGTCTGCTGGGAGTCACTTTCCCCCATCGCCGCCATCTCAGCCCTCTAACCAGCCCCCGACCTCCTGCTCCAACCTGACCTCGTCCTCTGCCACGGTAGCCCCCCCCACCACCATCCTGCTCACCCAGAGCCCCCTAACGGAGCGAACGTTCACCCGGACACACACATCCCATGTACTGGCCAAGTCAGACGCACCCACATCATCTCCGCAAGGCAGCCACTACAGCAGTGAGCACGTGCCATCCCCATACAGTGACCACATATCTTCCCCCCATGCCAGCTCCTTCCAGACAGACACCCCTCTGCTGCTGGAAGTCCCTCTCAGTGGGGTACCAGGGCCCCCACGCACTTCATGGAACAATCTCTCTCTCCCCCTCACCGACCCTGCGCAGTTCGGTAACCTCATAGGACCGGACAGTCATCTCATATCCACCTCCCTGTCCACTCCTCCTGCCACCACCCATTCTGTGACCCTGCAGCCCATGGCTGCCCTCTCAGCGATACCCCAGAGCGGCCTGACGGGCTTAACTACTCCCCCCGCCCCCTCACCCTCCCTTTCACCCTCGTCCTCACCACATGATCTTCTGACCTCCACACAGCCCAAGCAGCAACTCCCTCAGTTCAGCGCGGCCTTTGGCCATCAATTGGCCTCCCACAGTGGCATCCCGAAAGATGTGCAGCCAAGCCACAGCTCCACAGCGCCCCCCACTGGCTTCTCCATAGCGAGTGCCACTGCTGCAAGTGCCAAAAGCGCCACACCCCCCTTCCCTCAAAGTAAATGAGAGCGGGCGGGCTGCAGGATAGTCGGTGGACTCACAGTCAACTTACAATCCGATTGGCTGGCTTTCGTCCCTTCTTCGTCTGCTACATGTGTGCAATGTGGTAATAGTGCACTATTTGATATGATTTTGCACAACCTCAGATTTTCCTTACTATTTAATTTATGGTCTCCCAGGATTTTAAGTCTGTGTGAGTCCACTGGTTTGATCTGTGTGCTGCCCTGTGGTTTCACCAGCAGGGGGTGACAGTCAGGCAGACTTTGCAGTGGAGGTGGCTCAATAAGCGGTATGGAAATTGGTGGAAGGACCCGAGGAGAGATTATTTCTATCATAGTGACAAAAAACAGTGCTCCAGAGTTCATTGACTTCGAAGCCTCAATCAGTGGTCAGTTTTGTTTGCTTTGCCAGTTAAGTCCTGTCTTATAAGTCACCTATATCCTTCCTTGCTCATATAGTCATTACGTTTTTGTTTTTCCACTTTTTTCACGCGCCGCTTCAGTCACCCTACGAAAGACACGAGAGTATAGGTTGCGATATGTTTGTGATCCATTATGTTTCAAGCTATTTAACTGTTATCATGAAATAGAATCGTATCCAGTCAAGATTTCACGGAAACAAAAATTTACCAAAATACTTTTAAACAGCTGTTTTTATATTGTGTATATATTTGCTCTTTTATTGGTTCGCTCAGACGTCAAGAACTCATTGACCTCACCTTTGGGTGTGGGGCTCCGCATGGGTGGCCTAGTAGACACTTGAAGGTAAATATCGATTCTTAAAGCAATAAACATATGGACATACTCTCCTATTGTAAGGTATTGTATTGGTCTCCACTTAAATGTAGCTTCACATCGTGATCCAGGCTGATGTGGACCAGGAATATGTTTGGGCCTATATAACCGTGTCATAAAAACTTTTTTTTTTTTTTTTTTTTAAATTAATGTTTTCATGAGGAATAGAGATTTGTCTGCAATAGACCACTGATCAGGTCAGGCCAGCTTCTCTTGGGTCACACTGAGTGGGTTTGCAAAGCCGGGGTAAATGGGCTTCAGTGTAAGGGTATCGATGGGAAAATCCAGGAAAAATTTTGGGAGGAAACCCGTTCGAAAGACGTCGCGGCCAACCTACCCAGCGAATGACTCAAGAGAACGATTCGTTAGTGGTGTTTTATGGATACGGTGAATCGGTATATGGACATTCATGTTTCACCCTCTGTTTAGCTGTCTGTGTGTGTTGACACCACGGTATGAACTGAGGTATAGCACTGTCATTTCTCAGATGAATTTTAAGGTCAATGACGCTCGGCAACCTGGGGGGTCCTGCCTAAACTGTACATTTAGGAAGTGAGGATTCTGCCTCCCCTGTCTGGTAACTTCTCCTGCAGCAGTACAAACCGTGGGTTTTGATAGATGCTATATTAGAAAATTGACAAGATTCTCAGACATTGTTGAGTATTAGGTATATAGAGTAGCAATCTCCTAACCTTTTGGGGTTTATTGGTGAATTATTGAGTAGCAATGGATTGAAGTTGTTATTTGCAATGTACTCAGTGGAACCTGTGTTTTGTGGAACGCGTCTCTTGTATTTAATGGCTATCAAAATGCTTGTAAGTGTCTTGAAGTTGGGGGGGGTTGATGTTGCGTGTATGTTGTTTTTAATAATATCCTGATGGACAATGTTTTGATAGCCATTAAACTCCAGGCTGCTTCTCAAAGTCTGAGATTGCATGGGGCAACAACTGTTTGTTTGAGAGCATGTCAACATTAGATCACGGCCACTGGCTTCATTCTCGCCATCCAAATATGCCCGGTTTCGTTTTTTCCATTTTAAATCGAAAAAAACAGATCCACATATGTCGGATTTCAACACCGATTTGCACAGGACTGGATGAGGCCACTGGTGTTTTTCTCTTTTGCTTGGCCACTCATTAGACCGAACAGCTGCCGTCATTATCAGCATCCGGCCTGCACCAAGAAACCCCCCCCCCCCCCCACCCCCCCGCTACCAGCTGTGCGAAGGCCCAGTTCTTTCTCTCGGCTCCAAAGAGACAACACATGATCAGAGGTGTACGCGGGAGGCGACCAGGCTTCTCGGTGACCGCCGCGTTTTGTCATCCGTGACATAAAACACAACGCCCCTAAAATTATTTAAAAAATAAATTTAAAAAAATCAGGTTGGATGGAACGTTGTGAGGTTGAAGTAAGCGAGGCAATACTGCTGTATTCACATAGCATGAGATTAGTCGCTGCACCAGTTTACTCTCCCGACAACCACAGAGAACAAAATGAACAGGGCTCGTAGGCACTTGTAACTGCTTGAATTCAGAGATGGCTGACAAATTCCTATACTCATTGAATGTACTGTATTACTGTTTTTAAAGATGATAGGATGAGCTAATATTCTAGTCACCTTTTGTTATTGGTCCTTGTTTAATTTGTCTAAGGTATTTTTTTGTATACAAAGGTTTACATTTTTATGTATATTTTTCTTGTGTACAAATTATGTAATATGTGTATAAACACTGTAATATCTGTATATAGTGTGACAAATTTGATCTTTTGTTTTTGGATGTATAAATAAAACTTGCTGTGAGGTATTCGCTGATGTAGGTCGCGCAGTGTTTTTATTAGGCATTAGGTCTTGAAAATACATTTTCTCCCACTCCTCAGGCTGGATGCAGTTGGATGGGGTTTGTCGAGGACGAGCTCTCTTGAAGTCATGCCACATATTTTCGCTGGGCTTTGGCCGGGCCATTCAAGGACTTTCACATTCTTGTTCTGAAGCCATTTCAGCACCGATTTGGCTGTTTGCTCAGGGCCATTGTTCTGCTGCAACATAAATCGTAGTCTCTGAAGTAGGTTCTCCTCAAGACGTTGCCACTATTTGGCTCTATTCATTGTGACTTCTAACCTTACAAGCCTCTCAGGCTCTGCCACTGAAAATCCCCCCCAACAGCATGCGTCGCAGTAGGGATGCTGTTAATGTGTGATGAGCTGGGCCAGGGTCTGCCAGACATAACGCTTTAAAACTTCTATTTTTATTTCATCAGACCACAGAACAAGAACATTTCACTTCGTGCTCTAAGAGTCTTTCATGTGCCTTTTTGCAAACTCCAGGCGTGCAGTCATGTTCCACTGTGTCATACTACCAAGATTTGTGAAGTGCTACACTGATATCCTCCTGGCAAAATCTCTGTAGTTGTGTCGGAGTGGTTCTAGGTAAGACAGGAGTTGCGTAACACATGATAGTTTACACTGAGCTGTAATATACTGCTCTCAGCTCTTGGTAGACTTGTTTACAGATACAGTTTCTCCAGCAGCAGAGGGGTGTCTGTCTGGAAGGAGCAGGCGTGAGAGAGGAGAGAGATAAAGGATTGTAACACCAAATCCTGTGTATTGGTAAATGGTTTATTTTTCGTCAATCATTTTAAAACTTACAAGAAGTTTAACACCATTGTGCTGAATGAGCAAAGGGTCTACTGGACTAAAAACTGTCAGCAATGTCACACAAAATGAAATGTACATTTAAAGTGGTAACTATCAAATGTTTGTTGATAAACATCAAAGAACCAATTTTTTACTCTATAATACTGCTCTTGGGTTATAAAAATATTCTTGTTCCATATATGCCTACCGGTGCTACGAAATGAGTCTTGATGATCACACTGCTTTATTGCCATACACACACAAAAAACTGTAATCATGGAAATTACAACATATTGTAGCCTAAAGTACCATTTTTTCTTTAAATGCAGAAGAAATCTACAAAGTGCAACACAAAGAATCAAATTAGACTGTCTAAAAGGTGCAAATTATGTACTGAATGTGTCTGTTAGGAGGCGGGGGGCGGGTCTTACATGGCACTTTCACATATGAAAAGTTTGATTGGAGGGCTAAGGGTCACACAGGAAATATGAAAAATGGCAATCATTGGTATAGCATTGGGTGACACGTGGGTCTGTTAGCTTTTCTCAATGACTTCATCTGTGTGTTCTACTTATTCACGTCAACAATGTATTCTACTTTTACTCATTCAACTGCGAATTCTACCACAATTAGCTAGCAGGATGTATTTGGATATAAATGGTAAAATGTGATAATTGGGCAGTTCAAACCCAAGTTAATTTGCCCAGTGTGCTTGGCAAAAATAATATAGCCTCTGATGCCGTATAATACACTTCTGCAAATTCGTATTTTCTGAAAAGAAGCAAATTTGAGTCCATTTGTTCGTTCACACGTGCCATTTTGGCATCGGAGTAAAAACATTTGAATCATCTAAAGGTATTGCTGCATATGCATTTTAATGCTGGGTAAAAACAAATCACAACAATAACATTTGATCAAATATCTTAAAGCTGATACTGTTCACCCTATTCATCACATAGATTCTAAGGCTGATTCAACTCTCAGTGTTCAGGACTCAACATTCCTCCAGTCCTGTAGCAGTATGCTACAACGCATACCGTGCAGGTCAGTTCATAGGAGTTATACATCATGCACATTCCATTTAAACTACAGTCACGAGTAGTAGAAAAGTGCCATTTGTCTCTTAACGGCTCCTGGCTTTATGTTACTGTACACATCTATAAGCAGCGTCATCTACTACATGAGAAGTCTAGGCCTATATGCAGTTACTGTATGACTGAACACCTTTGGCCTGTATCTTAAATCACAGAAATCCAAATGGAAAGATACAGCCAGGCCAATCTGTTACACTGCATGACCAACTCTAGTCCAGGCTGTGAGATGTCAGGTGGACTACTGTTTTCAGATAGCATGGCACATGCCTGCACAATAAGTCTCATGCTACCGTCTTATGGCTACTTTGTTTATAGTCAAAGGCATTTATATTTGAAGTGCAATTAAAGCTGTTGGTACACTGAGGAAATAGATTGTACCACTGCAGCTCCCAGGAAGACTTGAGTCTGTTGATGATGAATTAAGCTAGATAACGGCGCTGCCCTGTAAATGGAATGAAATGGACAAAACCTTAGTTTATCTAACTAGTCAAACACGCTCGTTAAAAAAAGGATAAAGTCCGACCGACCGACACAACTCGAGGCCTCGTGGAGCTGGGGGCTGGGAACAGAGTCTCCAGTGTTTACAACTGGAGGGGGTTTGAGTGATCCAGCCTTTTTTTACATTCTACATCTTCAACATCATAATGACAGCCACAGCATAAGAGTGTGAAACCAAAGCTAAAAGAGCATGAAGGAATACAAAATAAATCAACGCTAAAACAGGATAGAGGGCAGCCATTTTCATTCAATGCTTGAGTACTTAAAAAAGTTTTACAACAGGAGAAATCAAAGACTGATATACAAAAGAACAGGTAATAAAGGCAAGGCAATCTCAATTATGGCCATTGTAGTCTCTCAAAATATTTACCTTTTAATCATTATCTACAGTTATTTGGCCATTTGTACACAGTGATTCCTTTACGCACACTCCGTTATTGTTCAGTATCTGTAAAAATGAGCTTATTTACAAGTCTGTACAGCCACCCAATACAGCCATCTCCATCTCCCAGAGGACCCGATCCACTTAAAGCAGGATACCTGAGTTTTCAATAGAATGCTTCAAACCACTCATCTCCACTGCACATTTCACAGGATATAATCGCACAGCCACACACACATGCACACAATTAAGAAAGCTACATACTTTCTCCAAAAGGTTGCCGAGTGTAAACCTTTAAGATTAAGCCACACCAAAAACTCAAGAGTCCTTGCAGAAAGGTAGCCAAACTCCATCCTTAAAATAAAACAGTGGTGAAGGAGGTATTGAGAAGGGACATCTTACAGCAGGTGGCAGTCATGGCGGCAGCTGAGTGACTGGCCACTGACTGTCCTCTGTGGTGTGTTTGTGTATAAACAGAGATTAAGTAGGCCAGGATTTGCTTTAGGCGAATGAGTTATGGAGACCTTCCTGGGAGATTTCATCCCGGCTGTGGATGTCAGAGGCAAAGATCTGACTGCTGCCATCAGGGTGGGGAATGAGCGCATAGCTGGACATCTCTTCTCACTGAGAGGTGGCAGCCCTAGGCAGAGAAAACCTGACAAATAGAATGAAACGCTTCAGAGTTTCCCTCTGTACAGGCCACAGTTTAAAGACATTGAGAAAAAAATAAAAAGACTTCTCATAACGCTGTGGAGAGCAACTATGGGACCTGCCATTACCTCTGAAGTCTCTGCACTAGTTCAGTCACCAGGGAGTCACAGATCCCTGGGTATGCCTCTTCAGCCAGGAAAATGGCCTCCCTCAGCTCCTCTGCAGCCTCTGGCTTGCCATTACTTGCCTCACCCTTCTCTTTCAACTGCAAAAATGACAGCTTTTAGATGATATTATAACGTGCTTTGCCTAAATACTCTATTAGTAGGGTGATGATGACAACTGCATCTGAACCCAGATTCCATTCTACGTCATATCAGAGTCAGACCACCTTGGATACTTATTTACAATGTAGTTCTGTGGTGGTTAGTATGGAACCACTCATTCAACAATTGTGATTACTTTAGCAATTTGGTATAATGTAACACAGAATAATACACTTACCTCAGAAAACAGTGGGGAAAAGACTGTTGACAAGCTTTGTGACAATGGCCTCTTTGGACTCTCTTGCACCTACAAAAAATAAAGCAGGATTTTAAGGTTCAAAAGGAAATACTGGACACCTTGACACATACAAGACTAGAGCTGCGCAACAATTGGAATTTCTACTTTTTCTTCTAACTCGGTGTGTCTCACCTGTTTCCTCTCCAGCTCGGCAGGCTGTGCTGCCCCGTTCAGAAACTTCTTGGGGTCCTTCTCCCTGATGGTGTTGAATATCCAGTCGTCATTGCCAGAGTCTCCGCCTCCAGACGCCTGGCCATCTGGCTCCCTGCATTGACACAAAACTTAAGGAACCTCATAGGATTGTGGCGGCAGGTTTTTTTTTTTTTACCTTGACAGTATAAATTAGCCGTGTACTTAATGGTGACGGTGCAGACAACTTACGAGTCAGACTCATCAGAGCTAGATTCGTCCCGAGACTGCTCTGCCTTCCACCTCTTGTATTTATCAATCAGCTCCGATAGATAGGATGTCTTTTTGGCATGCCGTACAATCAGCTTGTGTTTTAGCAGCTCTTTTGCAGTTGGCCTCTGAGGAAAAACACAACAGAAACTAGATTTTGAATATTAACAACATAGCTTCCTTTGTTGTTGTATAATGAGTACACTGAAGGACTACACGTAAGAGTGCGAACAAGTGTGTTTTGAACTTACAAAGCTGGGCTCCTTATTTAAACAAGCTTCTACAAATTCTTTAAGTGGTTTACTGTAGTTTCCGTCCAGTGTGGGTGGATTGTTCTTTGGGATGAGGAATAAGACCTTCATAGGGTGGAGCTCAGAGTGGGGTGGCTCTCCTTTAGCCAGTTCTATTGCGGTTATTCCCAACGACCAGATATCTGCCTGTAACACAAAACAGTTTGGGACAAAAGAAACAAAACCTTCCCATGAAAACACTAGAATCATACATGCTTATCCACAAATAGACTTGCTTGATGCTTGAACGACACGTAATGTTAAAAGAAGAATAATGTCAGACATGGCATTTAAACTGGCTGACCATAGCGGCACTAGTGTATTTGAGGCACATTTGCAAACTCAAACTGTGTCACTGTGGTTTTGTTGATAAGCTGTACAGTGACTCGTGTTGTGGTTGTCCCTAAAATAAATGCTGTCATTTCCAGTCGTCTTAAAATGAGCTTTAAAAATGCCTGACAACACACATAAGGGTCAAAAAGAGCTATGAAAAGAAATAAATTAATCTGAAGTACAGTATCTTGGAGGGTACAGATCATAGGACCCTGAACTCCTTGAAAAAGAGTCTTGACACGTGATCATTATATTGATGCTTACAGTTGACATACAGCATGTTTATCTTTCACAGGGTTCAACAATAAGGATTGCCTAATGGCATGGGGCCAGTAACATGTTGCCTTGGGGCAGCTGATTTGCCATTTGTGGGCCAATGTGTGGAGCGGGTACTTCAAATTACAAAGTGAAAAGAAAACAGACGTGTCTTTTGGTTTCCTTGGGTTGAACATACTGGCCTGACTAGGTGAAAAAATTCTCAACATCAAACCCTGCAATATTTATCATTTGATGAAATATTCATTGATAATTGTGAGCAGTATGGCTCAGAGTGCTTGAAATTACTTTGCCAAGGCAAGTGAATCCTACGAGAAATATGCAGTATCTCTCACAATCAAGTGAGCATGATAGAAGCATACAGGAAATGCTTTATAAACTGTCTATTTCAGTCTAAACAGTCAAAAATGTTTCAGACATCAGAAGAAACATTAGCTTTCACCTTAATCTAAAATGCAAGTGATGGACAAACAAACACTTTTACATACATACATACATGCATGCGGATTTACACACATTAGCCCCTTCCCTTAGACAGTAGGTTTAATTTTCCTGTTCATATTTTATTATGTTTGCCCCAAAACCTTCTAATTCAGTGTCATTCCATGTTAACATCTGATTATCATGTTTAAACTCAAATTCTGTATGAGCAGGTGCATTATACATTCTCCTTTCCTACAATAATCTTGAGTGTGAGGAGACGGCCACACTGATCCATTGTGTCCGTCCGTACAAAATTTTCACATAATTTTCAATGAGAGATGTCCATTGTCCGGACATCTACTGACATCCATTTTGGTGGCCTTTTTTTTTTTGTAATCAAAGGATTACAAAAACAAAGATAAAACGGACAAAGCCTGGCATAAAGTTGGGATGATTGTATGTTTGCTAGGTTTTTTTTTTTCTTGGAATTATACTGTATTACTTTTAACAAGTCAGGCAAATGTACTGCTGGAATCTCTTGCTGTCCAGGTGCAGTTCTTGGCCAATACTGCCTGTAATGGGGTCTCAGGAAGATAATGCCATCAACCTGGTCACATGGTCAGAAATCTATTTGTCAAAATGTCAAAAAACTGTCCTTTTTCTGACAGATCAGTGTGGGTGAACCCTGCTAATGAGAGAGACTGAGATAATTCTGACCTTTGAGTCATAGGCAGATTGCTTTATGACTTCAGGTGCCATCCAGAATGGAGTACCAACAAATGTGTTCCTCTTGATCTGGGTGTCTGTCAACTGTCCTGCCACTCCGAAGTCTGCCAGCTTCACATCGCCTTGCTCTGATAGTAACACATTAGCCGCTGAAAACAATAAGGAAAATACACACATGCCAATGAGAAACATGAGATACATGATATTACACTTGCTTGCTAGAAAACAATGAAAATATTGATGTTTTAAATTCTACACAGAATGCAAAATCAATATGTCTACATTTTTTCCAATGGGAAAGATCGCTGTGTATGCCAGCCACCGTGAATTGAATCTTAGTGATTCCAGATGTTGAATGTGGGTGTGATACAAGCAGTATGGCATTCGCTGTTTACAAAGAGAGCATTTCCTAAACAGCTGGTGAACACCGATACCAGTGCAAAACAATGGCCTCACTTGAACAATATCAACAAGAAGGTGGTTAACATGGTATCAGATGATATTGTCTCCCAGGCTCGTTGTTAAAGCAAAGAAATCTATATAGATTGGATAGGTTAGATATCTCTAACCTTTGATATCTCTGTGGATTTTCTTTTCTGAGTGCAGGTACTCAAGCCCCTTCAGGATCTCTCTCAGAATTGTGGCAATCTGCGTTTCATCCAGGGAACCTGGTTCCAACTAGAAGAAAGGTTAAGTCAGTGGTCATAATCAATTGACTTTGGGCAACTTTGAAAGATGACATGGGTTTTAGAAGATGGAGAAGATATTTACATATTAAATAACTGTAAATCAAATAATCTTCCAAATAGGCCATTTACTTTACTTCCACATAAACTTACCAAATCTAGGGCTGATCCTCCACCCAAATATTCCATAATAATCCATAATTTTGTACCCTGAAAAATAAATCAGCAGTTCAGTCAGAGTTCAGACATGCAGTGACATAATCCAAAGGCTGCACATTAGTAATGTCCTTTGAAAATGAGAATTAAGCATTCAATAGGTGTGTTGGCCCGAGGCCTATTATTGTATCATATGGCAGAGACAACATTGACAGTTGAGGAAACAGAAAGCTGAAATGTTATCACCTAAGGCATATCTTACTAGCTTATCACACTGAGGTAAACTGCTGATGCAATGCAATTACAGGTTACCACATAGGCAACTGCATCCGTAAGACATGAAAACATAAAAATGTTTCATTTAGAAATTATGTTGTTTTTTTATACATAGTGTCCCTATTTCAGGAGGATTTGCTTTATATTTGTAGGGACAAATTAATATTATGTACAATGAATGAAAATACTAATTTCTGATTGGTCAATGAACACATTCTCTGTTATTTCTGAATAAAAGACCATTGCTTCACATTCAATCATATCACTCTGCAGTCAAGATTTTGTTGATTTCTAATCAAAACCTCATGCACGCACGTGCACACACACAGCAAGACACAAATAATATGCATACATACCACACACAAAACAAGTCTCGACACTTTCTTTCAGCCAGCAGCAAATAGACCCACTCACACAAAATGCTCTGTGAGAGGCACTTTAAGCACCATCACATGAAGCCTGAACTATTATTTATGATGTATGGTTTGCAACTGAATGATGCAATCCTTTATAGTCAACAAGACCAAAATACCTGTGGTTCCAAGCTTAATGGTCTGTGTAGGTGCAAAGTTAGTGTAATGCAAGCCTATTTCTGGTTGTTCTACGACAATCTGCTCCATAACACACAGGCGAGATTTGTTCCATTTCCTATATGCATAATTTATTGGCCCACATGCACTTGCTCACAGTTGCTTGCAGGAACACACTACTGACATATGCATTATATCTAGCATGAAACCGTTACAAGTCCCACACTAAATTATATTTGTACTATGGTTAAATCTTACCTTGAGATAGGATCCATAGTACTTGGTCACAAAGGGGCTGTCACATTGACTGAGCACTGTGATTTCTTGTTGAATGTCTTCTATTTCATCCTCTGCCTCCTCCAGGTCAATAGTTTTAATGGCTACAACTTTCTGCGTCCGATTTTCAATGCCTTTAAAAACTTCACCAAAAGAGCCTTTCCCTATCCTCTCCAGCTTAGTAAAAAGCTCCTCCGGGTCAGCTTTGAAATTCTGTGGGACAGAGACAGAGATACAAGATATATTTAAGATGCATTTAGGTATTTAACTTCGAACAACAGGAAACTGATTGTGGGATACTCAACGTGATATGGTGTCACTGAATTAGCTGCTGAACAAGTCTGTGGTCAGGTAGAAGGCCATCATTACTGTCACAGCACATGGGGCTAGGACCTGGGTTTCAACTTGCAAGCTTTGCACCATACAAACTAGCCTGTCTTACACTGTATTATGGCAAGTCCATTGGCAAACCTTGATCTTGACCATCTTCTATTGTTTCACTGGGACAATCGGGAATGGTAAATGAGGCTAAAGGCTAATGAGGAATGTGCTATACTTTCGGTCATTAAATTTCTGAACTGTTATCCCAAAAGCGAATCCATTAACATCATCCTTACTTCTGAGAAACTCAAGCAGTGAGGAATTCAAATCCAATATTCATAACAGCCACAGACAGCATACAGTGGCTCAGCACTTCTAATCCTAAGACTTTCATTTGTCTTCTTGTTGACAAAAAACAGTCCTTTTGTAGTGCAGCCTGGCTAACAGCTAGGCCTGTGTGAGACCAGGGTAATTCTACTCTACAAACACTAGCAGCACACCCTTTTAACCTTTTCCGATAAAAATGTGCGGAATAGACAAATTACATGTGAACAAATGACCATACTTCAATAGTGAGATAACACAGGCTATGCTGAGGCTTAATGACCTCCGCCATAAAGATGAAGCAGATAGCCTACAAATTGAAGGACTACACCCTGACTTATTGACTGAACTAAATGGCTTATTTCCCCATGGTCCAAGTGAGGGAATAATACTCTTTATGCTTGCCATTCCAATCCCCCTTCCTGCATAGCAATGATTAGCCTAAACTGCCTGAAGCACGAGTGGTGTTATACAGTTCCATAATTTCCATGACAAAGATAGCACATAATAAGTCTGATGCCTTATCAATTTCAGTCGACGCATTATACTGCAACAATTCATATTGCTGCATTAGGTTTAATAAGAAACAAACCAAAGCAATTTGTCCTAATGCTTAATTTACCAGATAACCTAGTGCTAAGGCTATGATCTGTAAGCTAGCTATGCATATTGTTTTCATATCTCCCCAGACACTAGTTTCCTGTAAGACTGCTAATGCATGGTTGGTAGACCTACATGGGAGGAGAGATGAGCACAGCCTGCTCCACTTTGAAAAAGTGGCAAAGAAGGGGCTGCTGACTTTTGATAGCAAAAGAACTTTACAACAAAGACAAAGAGAGGGAGCGGTGCAGAGTAAAGCAGAGTAGAAATAGCAGAACCAAAAGACTGTCACAACACTGGTGTGGTCAGTCATCCAGGTGAAAATGATTATGTTGAGTCTGACCTCTGAAAAACAATGGGAAAAACAACATGGGCACTGTGACTACAGACTACACATGTTGGGAATGCACTTGTCATTTTCCCAGTCAGCAGGTTTCCTGCGACAACTAAAGCTGCCTGAACCTCCCTCTAAAAGCATGTGTTTTATCCTCCCCCATCTGCACCACAACTGTGTGGTCTACTGTCATCCATGCCCTGGGGGTTTGAGACTCATCACCAGCTCCCCCTCTCTTAATATTCCTTTCCATAGTTGCCTCTGGGCCTGGGTCTGCTTTTCCCACTCTAAACCCATATTGGGCTGGGTTAGGCTAAATGAAGATTCAACATTCACGAGAAGGAGTGGT
Organism: Hoplostethus atlanticus; assembly: GCA_034670405.1. Lineage (NCBI taxonomy): Eukaryota > Metazoa > Chordata > Actinopteri > Trachichthyiformes > Trachichthyidae > Hoplostethus > Hoplostethus atlanticus. The sequence continues at coordinate 3,438,684 of JAXDDX010000030.1, forward strand.
ACTGAGTGCAGTCACACATGACACAATTCATGCAGCTCTTGGCTATGTTGATCCCAGGAGGTTGTCAGTCTTACATCCATTGTGTGAATGTGGAATGATGACCAAGTGACCTAGTTTATATCATGCCTTCTACCACACATGTATTGACCACCAACTTAATGGCTGGTTCAGCTCTACATTATTAAAATTGAACATCAGAGGTTCAAACAACACTGCTGCTAGTTATTAAGGTGTTGATGATCTGTAAGAATACAATTACACTGCACAGGTATATTCCTGAACTGGTTGCACCTGACTGCAAATGACAAATAGGGGTAATGCTTTATCACATCATATTCTACTGCAAGTAGCAAATACACGGAGTACACAATTGTATTTAGTGCCTCAGTTGAGCCCTCGCAAATTCTGCTAAATAAGGAACCAAAAATAATAAAGTAAAAAATTACCCCATTATGTGGATGGGGTTCATGCATTTTGCAAGAAGAGAAGGACTTTAGGAAAGGTTAGTACAATGAATGTTGTTCGTCTAACTGGGGAGACAGCTACAACAGAAAAAAGAGCAAATCCATGACATAACATCTTGTCTCCACTCCATAGTTGGCAGGTACATGGGGTACTGGAGCGGTAACAAGACAGACGGCATGCATCACATATGGCCAATCTGGACGCAAGCCAAATATATGCATTTGTCACTGGCTTGCAGAGATACTAACGTTAGATGTGAGGCTAATGGTTGCCATGGTTAGGCTAGAAAAGAAACGTACAATTTACAGGCAGCTAAACACGAACTTAACTCCATAAGTGGGGTGGCTGGCTACCTGGTGGATTTAAATCTAGCATACTTCTATAGATTACTTACCTGCATCCCAGGCAGGCCACTCTGAACAGGGGAGTGAGCCATGGCGTCAGACCAGCAAAAATGACGCCTTAACGTTACTTCAGCTGGTTCAGTTTTCCTTAAGAGAGGCAAATGGCTGTAGTTCTCTGACCGAAGACTGGTAAAGGTAGTACGATCCCTGCTGCAAATGGCAAGCGTTAAATTGCCATAACAACCTAGTAAAAGGTAACCTCGATTAATTTGAAAACATCTGCTTGGTCGAGTTGCCTCACAGCAATGTATCTCTACACTAGCCTTCCGTGAATAGCTAACGTTCGCTACGCTAGCTACTTTAGCAGCTAGTTAGCTAACGTAAATAACTCTAACGCAGAAGTGCTGTGTTGTCTCTCGGCACAAGTTTGACCACTTCCCGGTGATTAAATGGAGTTCCGGTAAAAAATATTCGCATAAGAAGAAGAAATGCAGACTCTTATATAGTTGTATCGTTTGTTGTTAGTCTATCCTCATCACTTTTCTCTGTAGCCCAACGCCATCTTGGTTGCTGTCACTCGCATTTTCAGGAGGACCAATCAGAATCCAGAAGAAACAAAAACACGGCACGTGTCGTCACTCGTACACCAACAGAAAAAGTGACTCTAGGAAAAAGTTATTTTTATAGTTTCATAACTGAGATTATGACACATTTAACGGTTGCTACCTGACTGATATCGTGTAGTCGATACTGATAAGTCTATGCAAAGTTTCTCAAGGTCTTAAGTGTGCACATGAGTGTTAGTCTTGATAATTTGGCCTGTTTGACAGGAACAAACCTGCAGTGTGGCTCCATTTTGCCCACACCAGCATATTGCCTATTTATTCAGTTACATAGTGGTAACATTACACCCATGCAAGCTTTTGCTTGGTGTGATAGCCTATAACAAGGGCCCCAAACCATTTGTTGTAAAGGACACCCAAATAGATTGATGATAGAGCCCCAGTTTATAACATTTTGTCCTAGAAACCCCCATCTGAGATTTTTGTTGCTAGATATGTAATAAATAATTATTATTGAAACAATTTCTTATTTTGCAGGCTCTTTATGCTGGAATCCTTTAAAGGAGTCCTGTTTTTTTTCATAGACCCCATAGAGGCCCAAGGACTTTCTACCATCCCTTTGACATAGCAATATTTAAGGATAATGTTCTATTTTTAATGTGTATTCTTAAACATCACTACACAGTTGTATATGTCTGGAAGCCTCACATCTCTGAACATTTGACAGTTGGGGAAAATGATACGAACCAGGATTATTACTTATTATTACCACATACTACATACAACTACATTTTTGGAGTAAAAAGTTGGATACAGGCTCTGTGCAGCAGTAAATTACAACAACATGACAACAGAAGCTAAAGTTGTCACATTGTTGGTGCAAAATCTCAAGACTAATTGTGAATGAGAAACACACACAGGGGGTTCATTTTTATTGCTTACTCAAACATAACTTACACATAAATATAAAAGAGCAATTACAACCAATGATATACATCAGGACATGTTAGCATTCTATTAACATCCCATGTAGTCATAATGTTACAGCTGGTAGTAATTTATCTTGTTGGATAGAATGTCATTTTCATATCAAAATATTAACACAATACAATTCTTTCTCTTGCACACGCACACGCACACGCACACGCACACGCACACGCACACGCACACGCACACGCACACGCACACGCACACGCACACACACACACACACACCATGGATACTGAATCAGTTTCTTCAGCTCATTCACATTGCGGTTTGTTTGTTACCATCATCTTCATCATGATGTGTAATTGAGTTTTTCTTGACCATCTCCTTTTCTTCTTTGTCTTGCTGGCCGTCATTGTCTTTCTTCTTGAACTTGCCCTCAATCTCTGCAGGGTCCATGTAGGTGTAGAAATATGCCATAAAGGAGAAGATGAAACATACAGCAACCAAGAGAGAGGCGAAGAGGACATACTCTGCCCACTTTGAAAGAGGAGGAGAGAAGAAGAGACAAACATTGTATTAATACGTGTTTTTTTTTATTTTCACTATCACTGTCACTGCAATGGCTGTTGATAACAGACGACACAAACACAGAATATTGTCTGAAATGTCCACCAGAAAGTCTGTATTCCCAAAGTGGTGGAGGATTGTTTTTGAGATTGTCCAACTTTCAAATTTTGGGAGTGGATTTTTTTTTTGTACCTGGTCAGGGAGCTGTGCAATCTCAGACACAATTAGCACAATGAAGTTGCCAATCGCCACAGTAAACAACCAACCAGCTTGCAGCACTGCTTTCATGTTGCTAGGTGCCTTGGAAACAGGGGAAAAATGACAGAAAATGAAATAAAACATGGATATTGTACATTTCAGCTTTCAATCTGCAGAGGGGAAAAACATGGAGAAATCTTTCTTATCTCCCCTATCCTATACTTCTTATATGCTGGTACGGCACTAAAACGTATGCTGCCTTTACCTGTGAGTAGGAGAACTCCAGACCAGTGACAGAAAACATCACTTCACCAGCTGTGATGAGGAAGTACTGTGGAATCTGGAGGGCCATGTGAACCGAGTTGGGCTTGATGTCTTCTACCTCAGAAATTAATGTCTCACACTGAAATGAAAAAGCAAAATGTGTCACTTATGTGGAGCAGATTGTGGGATAATACAGTCTAGAGCAGCATTTCTCCACCAGTGGGACGTGATTCAAAACAGACTAGCGGGGCCATTCTGACAGATTTTGCCAGAATATTAGGACCCTAAGGCTCCTAAACCAGTTGTTCTGCAACCTTTTCTGAACCTGCAATTTGGATGACGAAGTGCATTCAAGTCAGAACAATACAGAGGTCACAGGAGAGCTTGGGAATTATATTCCCACACATTGCCTATTTTTACTTAAACCATTAGTTTTTTTCTCCCCCTGGGTGAACTGTGGCTCATAGGAATATCACAGATGAAAACATGCAGCTGTTAGACATTTCCAGGACCCTCATCATATTAAAAGGGTCATGTAATAATTGTAATAAATGGAATAATTCATCATTAATATGTCTCTATGTTATTTAAAATAGAAGGATGCAACTTGATAGATTAAGTCAAATTTGGATCCTGCAGCTAAACCGGATGAGATTCATCATATCAGAGGAGGTGAAACTTAGATTTGGTCCAAAGGTGAAAGAACTGGGGATGAGGAAAGTGTAGGAGCTTCCATATCCGAATTCCCTGCTGTATTCACATGACTGTACATCGTTGTATATGGTGAAGATGGCCCTGGTTATAGAAAAGGAAAGGTTATTTATAATCATGTATTGTTTTGGCAAAAAGTCATTTTTCTCTAGAAAATATGACATGAAGAAAACAGAGAAAACAATTTCTTACTTTCCGTTTCGTATTGGGTGATAGTTGGAATAGAAAGATGAGTCAATTAATCCAAAGTCTGCTCCAGTAGTTGACACGTTCACTGTTGTGTTCATCCCGTTAACAAATCTGAAATGGATATATAGTGATACATAGTGAGGTGTTGAAAACCAACGTATGAACGGCCTTCTTTAAGCATTGCTCCTATGAATGTAGCCATGATTATAATTGTTGTATCAGAATTCAACTTACCTGATCTCATTGTTGCCTTGGCTCGGCTTGGCAGTTGTATCATTACTCTGCAATGGAGGGTTAGAGCCAATGGGTTTAGACTTAGTATACCCTAAAATGCCTCTTGTTGTGTATTTACTCTTAGGATTTTGAGCTCTAACTCACCAGCGTCCATTCGTTGCTGATGTTTGACGGAATGAGAAATGTGTGCCGCATTCCCATGGCCAAGGAAATATGTCTAGATACTGTGGCACCGCCCTCTGAGACTGTGATGGACTGTGATGTTTCTTCAAATGTAAAGTAATTCTCACTTGCCTGGCAAAACAAATAAGTGATGCTGTCAAGTCATTGTGGTAAGAATTAATAAACATCTATGGTGCAAAATCTGGCATCTTGCATAATATGTGACTATGAGTGGAAGACCTGTTTTATTGTAAGCCCCAATTTTGCTTTTATGTTTATTAATACAAGGGGACGTACCTGAACTGGAGCAAGTTCCACCTGCAAGTTGTTATTAGGCAGTGTTACTGTCAAGGGATTACCGCCCATGTTCAGTAACTTCAGTTGACTCTGGGAGGCTGATGGGAAGGTGGGCAAGGTTTTCTGAAAAGTGGTACAATGTAGAAATGAGTATATACTCTTATTATAAACTCCCAAGAGTCAGTCATTATGAAATATTTATATGCTTATTTATGATTCTGTATGTGATCAATCAATCAATCAATCAAACTGTGTTTTATATGAGGAGACAATATACTTACATCGATCTGAATCTGAACCACAGCAGCACAGACAAAGGCCATGGCTGCCAGAAACATCCCCACTGTCATTCTTTTCAGAGGTCTGTTGAATCAATAATTACTTCCATTATTGATAAGATTTGTAAGCATTGTGACATCATCCTCCTCCTCCTCCTCCTCCTCCTCCTCCTCCTCCTCCTCCTCCTCCCTGATGGTCACATGTGTAGCCTACAGCTGATGGCACCCATAACAATTGGAATCTGTCCTTGAACGTGCATGTTAACACGTTACCTGGAGTAACACGTGATATGGATCATTATGGTTCAAAAGGCAGCGCAGCTCAATGATTCAAGCCCCAGGACGTCTGCTAAGCTCCCCGTGCGCCCTGTCTCTTTTAATGACCCCTTAAAAATGAACCGACCTGTGTGTGAGATAAATCAGTTTATGAGTGTGTATACATGTGGGAATAAGGCAGGACCGGAGCCAGCCTGTGCGTAAAGGCCTATTCCAAAGATTCAGCGAGGGATTGTTTGTTAACATATAGATATTTTTAATGATACTGGCTATTGCTTCAAGTTTTGTGACTCTCCAGTTCCTATTTGATCTCTTTAGTGTTTAGTTGTATGATGTCTTTGGGTGTGAGTTAACTAATTGTTCAGCGTTGGTGGAGGTTTGCGCTCTCTGTCTAGTTTTACATTAGCAAACCGGTTAGTGCTAGACATATTGCAGGGTTTCGGGCGCATAAGGAAAGGAGCATACAAATGGATTGAAGTCAAAGTCAGAATCAGTGTATAAAGGTAGCATCTTGTAGGAGGCTGCGTTTTCGGGCCGTTTAGTAATCTATCACCTTTATCGCCATCTATAGGCGATCAGTAGGAATTGCAACCACATAGACAGAATTTATCTCCTCCTACACAAGTCTCTGGCACAGTGCCCACCCCTCTCGCCTCATCATGTCACCTTAAAGCCACATTTTCACAATAGAGACGTGTAAGCTAGCTCAGATCCAACCGAAACACCTAGAGAAGAGCATGGGCAGGGAAGTGAGTCCTGAAAGCCCAATATCTCATCACCTGGCACAATAATTGTTGTGTAACTGTTAATCAACAACCCTGTCAACTCCCCGCATATATATCATTTTGTGCTATTGAGGCAGTAAAAATGTTATTTATTGCCTTGGCAAGGTCTGAATCAGGCCCTATGACTGTATCACTGGGTTCCAGCAGTGCTTACGTGAAGTTCAGGCCACATTTTCTGATCAGCGGGTAGATGATGCTGTCCATGATAGGCACCAGAGTCAGGATCAGGATGGGGTTGACCGTCTATCAAAAACATAAATCGAAGAGTGAAATATTTCTCAACTAAAGTGCAATACATTGGTAAAAACTAACCATGCAGTTATTTTAACTTACCTGCATTTGATCTGGCTGTATAATAAGGAGTCCCTAGGAAGAGAATGAGGTGGTTAGGAATCTGGACACATTGTTTTCATTCATCATTTTGAATGAAGTGGTTTTATTGAAAAACATACAAAATTCCCATCCATGGTGGTGGCCTGCAGAGTCCATCTGGAGCCCTTTAAGGGAGTGGCAGAATTTAGCATGGTTTACACTGGCGGCATGTTGGATAGTTGATGTTACCTTATGAAACACAAGTAACTCTTAAGTTACCTTTTGGTCAAATAGGGTCCAGAACATCGGAAGTGGGATGTACAGAAAGAGGACCTTGAGCACCATTTTGATTTGAGCAATGAGGAGTTTCTACGGTACAGAGAGACAGAATGCCGTCGTTGTATTTAACATACACCTTGTTGGAAAACTGTGGAAATTAAGTTGCTGCACGTAGAATGAAATAGAAAACGTATAAAAACTCACGTCATAGTTTTCTTCCGCCCAGTCCATCCAGTGCTGCCTCTTTGGATATTGCTTGCCTCTGTGCCTGAAGCGGTTTTTAATGGCAAACTGAATGAGAGAAGGTGAGAGATGTTACACACCTGAAGCCACTGTTGTGAAGTACACATTAATGTTGCTAATGCAAACGGTATCATCCAGACTTACCCCTATACATTTACACACATCCAGCATGATGTTTCCCTGTGGTTCAGCCTTGTAGTACATATTACTCCCAATGATAAACACCACTGTGAGGACACAGGCAATATGTCATCATCATATACCTTTACTCTTGGTAAGCAGAACTGCAGTCTTCATTGTCATCATGTTTTCAGAGGATTATGTATACAGACATACCAAGAGCAACCACCATGAGTGCTGCAGGGACGCCAAAAGCCAAGGGATAACATTTCTGTGGACTGATGCCACACTCCTGGGCTAAAGATAGAGATAGACAAGAGGACATTGAGCTACGACTATGGCTGTCAAAAGCAATCAAATGTAACTCACATTAATAGATTAGATTAGCTCTAATCTAAGATAGATTACTTTCATAGATTGTTATTTGTCATTATCACAATAATTGATGTTTATTTTGCACAATTTCCCCATTGTCAGCTTTACGCCCTACTCTTATCTACCTCTGAGGATGGGTGTGATAATGGTCGACAGGAGACTCCCACCATTGATGCACAGGTAGAACACAGAGAAGAAAGTGCTTCTCTGCCTTTCCTGCAGAGAGAAGGACGTCAGTGACCTTGTATTACATGTATGTTGCAATAATATTTCTTCAATGTAACTCATAGCAAATATCACAACCAAAACCAGAAAATCAGAAGGGTTTTGGAAAATCATAGTTGGTATATATTTGTTAAGACGCACACTGAGGTGTGGTAATATTCTCTATCAACTGGGCTGACCTGGTGATCCTGAAACTGGTCTCCACCGAAGGCGGCCACACAAGGCTTGATGCCACCAGTGCCCAGAGCAATGAGGAAGAGACCAATCATGGACAACGTGCTGAATGTGGAGAAGAACCACCCAATGAGTACTGAGTACAATATGTGCTGAATATGTGTTTCATCATGTCAGTAAGTGCACAGTGGTGTCAGTGCAATAGGAACCCACACATGAAAGGTCATGTTGTCTGGTACTCCATCTCTGTTCGTGTCGGTAATGTCATGGATGGCGCTGACAGCCATCACAACCTGGCCAATTGCATAGACGATGGACAGGTAGATGATAGTCCTGCAGGGGGGAGAGGTCAAGAGGCTTTCACTGCTGTCTTCCTATCCTCTAAGACTATAGCTTTTATGTGGTATTACTTGTGTTCAAGCTGAAAAATAAATCCACAGCATTGTATGGACGACCCATACAATAGTTATGGAAGTTTAGACAGTCACTCACTTAAACTTTCCCAGCCAGGAGTCAGCCACAATGGCCCCGAGGATAGGGGTCAGGTAGCACAGAGCCACAAAAGTATGATAGATGGAGGTGGCTAGGTCGTCGTCCCAGTTCAAAAAGTACTTGAAGTACAGCACCAGCACAGCTGTGGACAGGCAGGTAGGAGGCTTGTTCTCATTCTATTTAATCACCCATATCATATAGCAGACTGGTAGATAGTCAGTGTGTGAAATATTCTCACCGCGCATGCCATAGTAGGAGAACCTCTCGCAGAACTCATTCACAACAATGAAGAAAATGCTGAGTGGATAGCCGCACACCTCTTTGCTCTGAGGGTTATATTAGACAACACCAGAGTGAATAGCAGTAATACAGTAGATGGCATATTCATACTGAGGTTTATGTGGACCTAGTATAAGAATTCTAACTTGGCTCTAAATTGGTATATCTCTAAAAACTTTTAACATGTCTAAATAATTGAAATATACAGCATGAGTATGACCTCCATTACAGTTGTTTCTATTACTTTACCTTCCCTTTGCTCTTCCCTTTCTTAGGATCCTCATTATCTGCACACAAAGTGAAATCAGTTTACAACACCATCCCATGTCGCATCAAATAGAAAAATACCCACAATGCAAAGAAAGAAAAAATGTACCGTTACAGTCAGTGGGTTTTGCAAACTCACCAGTCATGATGGCTGAGTATAGGTACTGCCTGTTCACCTTTCAAGTTTGATATCCCTTTGCAATCCCTGCACAGTCAGTGACTGATCCCTGACTGTTAAGAGTGGGAGGTCTGGTCCAGGTGTTGGTTCTTATTAGCCTCTCGATCTGTCTCCTATTTGCAGAGGGTGGACTGTGTCCTGCTTTATGGTGTCTTGTGTGGGAACACGAGATATAGGCGAGTCAGAGTCCGCTATGTACAGATTATATTAATTACTTGCACAATTGAACCAAATTAAAAGATGAATGAACGTATATCGATTGGTTACACTGTCAAACAGAGAAAGCAAATCAAAACCTCGTGGGTAAGAAGTGCAGAAAAATGAGTGAATGTTATTTAAAAGAAAAGCATTAGGGAACATTTCTGTTTACAGCAGAACTGTGACTTTGTGTTAAATAAAAATAAAAACCCATCACATCCCAAATATAAAACAATTTCATTAACATTTCAATGAACACTAACATGGTAAAAGCTTCATATTACTTCCACAGTAGGCCTAGTCTCTGGTTCCACACCTCACCGCTTTGGCAAGAAGGTGAACATCATGTTTACAGTGTATGAGCCCCACACAGCAAAGATATTTTGCAAAAAGACAAATATTGCACACACTCCTTTTTTTATATACAAGAATAAACAACTTGGGATATATACGTATTGTATGCAATGGCTTTTAAATATTTCAAAACTCCCCTTCTAAGACATTGAAGTGATTAAGGTTGAACGCTAACATATCCACAGGAGGCTCTTTTTTGCAAAGTTGCAGCTTTGTAGAAATATAACTTCATGTACAGAGAGATGAGTGTCAATGTATGCAGCATATACTGTTCATCAAGACATCAATAGAGAGACTTATAAAAGTGGAATACTGTACATACCAAGCAAAAATGGGAAACGGTATCAAACACGGGTACAATAGGCTGTTGGGAGGGTGGGGTGATGACATGCATGTTAAAGTTTCCAACAGGAATGTCTCTATGAGGATTCAAGATTCAAGATTCAAGAAGTTTAATTGTCACATACACACACGAGGTGTGTAGTGAAATGCAAAGTGGCAATGCTCAGCAGAAATGTGCAAAATAACAGGTTCACACTATTTACAATAAACCAACACAATATTTACAATGTCAGTTTTTAAGAGCTCTATATAAAAAAACAACACAATATTTACAATAAGAGCACTTTATAAAAAAATATAGTAAAAAAAGGGAAAATTGTATGTATAATATAAATTATAAATTATGTGTAGTCTTTACCTAAGTGTGTGTGTGTGCATAAGAGGGGCAGTGTGTGTGTCTTGGTGGGGGCCCTGGTGAGGTCGGAGTTCACAGTCCTGATGGCCTGAGGAAAGAAACTCCGTCTCAGTCTCTCTGTTTTGGCAGCGTGACTACGGAGGCGCTTGCCTGACCGCAGCAGCTGAAACAGTCCGTTGCTGGGGTGGTGAGGATCCTTCATGATCCTGCAGGCTCTGGTTCTGCACCTCCTGGTGTACAAGTCCTGCAGGGTGGGGAGTGTAGTTCCAATAGTGCGCTCAGCCGAACGCACTACTCTCTGCAGAGCCTTCCTGTCCTGAGCGGAGCTGTTGCCAAACCAGGCAGTGATGCTTCCTGTCAGGATACTCTCCACAGCTCCAGAGTAGAAGGACTGAAGGATCCTCCGGGAGACTTTGAATTTCCTCAGCTGCCTGAGGTGGTAAAGGCGCTGCCTCGCCTTTCTCACCAGAGTGTCAGTGTGTGTGGACCATGTCAGATCTTCGGTGATGTTGACTCCCAGGTATTTATACCTGCTCACCCTCTCCACAGTATTCCCATTAATCCCCAGTGGTGAGTACGTCCTCTGTTGTTGTGTCCTCCTAAAGTCCACAATCAGCTCCTTAGTTTTGGTGACATTCAGGAGGAGGCTGTTGTCCTGGCACCAGAGTGACAGATCAGCAACTTCCTCCAGGTAGGCCTTCTCGTCGTTGTTGGAGATCAGGCCCACCACCACTGTGTCATCCGCAAACTTAATGATGGTGTTGGAGCTGAACCTGGCCACACAGTCATGTGTGTACAGGGAGTACAGTAGGGGGCTGAGGACGCAACCCTGGGGGGATCCTGTGTTCAGGGTGAGGGGGTTGGAGGTGTGTCTACCCACCCTGACCACCTGGGGCCTGGCGGTCAGGAAGTCCAGGATCCAGGCACACAGGGGGGTGTTCAGTCCCAGCTCAATCAACTTGCCAGCCAGTCTGGTGGGGACTATGGTATTGAAAGCTGAACTATAGTCAATGAACAGCAGTCTCACATAGCCCCCCTTCCGGCTGTCCAGATGAGAGAGTGTGGTGTGCAGTACCTGGGAGACAGCATCATCCGTGGATCTGTTGGGACGATAAGCAAACTGCAGCGGGTCCATGGAGCAAGGGAGGAAGGCGCAGATGTAGTCCTTAATCAGCCTCTCGAAGCATTTCATGACCACCGAGGTGAGGGCCACCGGTCGGTAGTCATTCAAGCATGCTGGAGAAGCATTCTTGGGCACAGGGACAATAGTGGATCTCTTGAAGCAGGCGGGGACCACAGACTCAGCCAGGGAGATGTTGAATATAGTGGTGAACACTGGAGCTAGCTGATTAGCACAGGTCTTCAGTACTCGTCCAGATATGCCATCTGGACCAGCAGCTTTCCTGGTGTTCACCCTCGTCAGAGCCCTCCTCACACTGTGCTCGGTCACAGAGAGTGTGTGTTCATCCCCAGCGGTAGAACTCACTCCGGTTGCGCTAACGGTGATGTTGTTAGCCGGCGAGCTAGCGCTGTTGTTGCTAGCCTCAAACCGTGCATAGAATGAATTCAGGTCCTCCGCTAGGGATGCGTCGGCACTCACAATTGCGGGGGGTCTGCCCTGGTAGTCCGTTATAGTCCGTAGCCCCTGCCATAGGCGTCTGGTGTCGCGCTGCTCCATCTGCGACTCCACTCTGTCCCTATACCTCCTCTTGGCCTCCTTCACCGCCCTTCTCAGTCCATAGGACGCTGCCTTGTGCTCGTCCATGTTGCCGGATACAAGACCGGAGTTATAGGCAGCAGTGCGGGCGTTCAAAGCGTCGCGGATGGATTTATCAACCCACGGTTTTTGGTTAGGAAAGGACCTAACTTTCACCGTGGGGACGATGGTGTCCACTAGCGTTGCTATGAAGCTCGTTACTACTTCCGTAAACTCGCTGACGTCCCTGGAACTGGATTGGAACATGTCCCAGTCGACGTCACGCAGAGCGTCCTGTAGCTCAGCCTCTGATTGGTCAGACCACCGCTTTACGTCCCTCGTCACTACCGCTTCCCGTGCTATCCTTTGTTTATACTCCGGTAGCAGGAAAATGGCGGCATGGTCTGATTTGCCGAACGGAGGGAGAGAGACAGCCTTGTAGCCTCTCTTGAACGGCGTATAGCAGTGGTCCAACGTTCTTTCCCCTCTGGTAGCACACGTAATGTGCTGATGAAAGTTCGGCATGACTTTTTTTTAGGTTCGCCCTATTAAAGTCCCCAGCCACCACCATAGCCGCGTCGGGATGCTTGTTCTGATGACGACATAACACATCATGTAGGTCCGATAGTGCTACGTCGGTGTCCGGTGAGCGCTACCCAATCACCATCGGGCAGACACGGGTCGTGGAGGAGACAGTACAGGTTACGCCTCATCATACATGGCTCAAGTCATCCTCCCTGCATGGTCCCCTCCCTCCTTGCTCAGGTGGCCCTCCCTCACCTCTGCTACTGCTGCAGAAGAATGTCATTGGCCACACCCACCGCAGTGCGCATACAACATGTACACCTTGAAATCGGTTCCCGGGGGGGGGCAAGGGTCAAAGTCATTTCTGCTCAGCTCAGTTTCCCCTCTAAGCTGACCTGAAAAAAGAAGCAGGAGTGGGATTGCAGGTAAGGGCTACGTGGCATCACTGGCGTGCCCCGGTTGGCGAGGTCAGGGGTCACCCAGGCTTAGTGTCATACCACGGAGGAGGAACTGGGGATGCCCTGGATGGTGGCACCGGTTGGCGTGCCGCTGATGGCGTTGAAGATGTGGAGCGAGTCTGGAAGAATGCTCTTCATGCCATCTTCCACCGGACTGATCTGGAAGGAAAGGAAGGGACAGAAGGAGGGAGGAGATATTAATGAAGAGTCTAGACCCAATTTAGGAAGCTTTATGAGGACTGTCATACTAGTGCACGTTAATTACCATCCAATCTGCTCATGTCAGCACAAGGAAAAACAGAAAAAAAGTGTTATCAAAGAGCCATTATCACTTCAAAAATCGGTCTCAAAAGCAGATTACTGCAACAGTAGTAGCATAGAAAGTGTGGTGCTGCATGCAAAAGTAACTACACTGACATTTTAGCCGGGTACCTTCAGTAATAATGTACTTACTTGCTCGTGCATGATGGCGGAGAGCTCTCGGGCTAGGTCTCTGTAGTTGGCCTTCATCTCGTCATGGTATTCCTGCTGGTCCTCTTTGATCAGTCGCTCATTAATGCCTAAGCCGTGGCCGCATGCCTCCACAAACTGCCTGCTCACACAAGTAAATAGTGTTAATATGCCTCCAAGGAGTACTACACAAACACGATTAAACCCCGCACAGCCGCCGTTAACCATCTCACCTGAAGACCTCTTTTAGCTGTTTGACCTTGTTATCGGGGTACTTCTTGGTGCTCGCATCGTCAAGAAAAGCTCGGGCAAATGCAAGCGGTCCCGCATTTACCTGAGGGTGGATATAAGACCCATGTCAGATTTGTTTAATAAGGGAATGTCTCTGACCCAAGTGTGTCCGGTGTGTGTGTGTGTGTGTGTGCTGACAAAAACTTCAGGTACCTGGACGCTGATGCTGCCTTGGAGCTTGAGCTGCAGGCGGATCATGTCCACCTCACTGGAGGAGCAGAGCTGTCTGATCTCAGCCACCTTCTTGCTCATGGCGTCGATGACCACCTCGATAGGGTTCAGATCAGTGTGGTGCTGATACATCACTGCTATGCGTTTCTTTACATAGGGGAAGCAATGTGTAGCTGGGAGGGGGGAAGGGGGGGGGGGGGGCAGAAAGAGGATGGGGAGAGGGTGGGAAACGCTTGTCAGTGCAAAAATCTCCTCATGTGTGAGTTTTACAGCTCAGGGTCTACCCATACATCCCATAAACGGCATGAAACTAACATGTTATCAGGTAATGAAGATAACAAATAAGACTGAACTTTTTTATCTTTTGCACTATGAAACAATAAAGCTGGTAGGATTAGGAAAGGTCCTTGACAAAGAGCTGACATGTTCAGAATCTAATCAAATCTTTCCATACTTGCCAGGATCTTTTCCGTTGAGTAACGTCATACCTTGCTGAACTATATAGCCACGTGAATGTTTTTTCACCGGGCCCATTTGAAGTCCATAGTTTGGGAGGAAAATGTGAGGAATACAACTGTGTCTTGTCCAAGTTTATTTCTAGCTTGATTTTTGTAAGACCTTAGTTCTTAACGGTCTACCACGTAGACAGGGTCACCTACTGGTTAGTATAGTCCTGCGTTTGCACTGCTCCTCCACCCCTCCTTGCTTTTTGCCCGAGATGGTGAAAGGCATCTCGAACACAAAGCGACGGATGTTGTGGCTCTTTTCAAAGTCCGTCTTCCTGTCCACCAGCTCCTTCTCCTCCAGGAAAGGAGTCAATGCTACAAGATGGCGCGGCCGTGTCTAGACGCCGTCGTGGTAGCTCCGCGGAGATTGTGCGTTTTTTTAGTTTTTGTGTTTGTTTTTAATATCTTTTTTTGCTCAAACACATCGGCACTAACATCCTACGAACGCAGCACACTTTTGGACATAAACTTTTGCGCAAAACAAAGGTTTTTGTCCACTTTTCCCATCGACCCAGCGTGGCCGGCAGAGATAGTACGAGTGAGCCACAACAATAACAGTGGAGACTCACCTACGGGGAGACGAAGGAGGAAACATCGGGGAAAACGGAGCGGAATTCGGAACAGACTGAGAGTTCAAGCCCACCGTCCACCTCTGCCCAGCATCCTTCTTGCTAACGTCCAGTCTCTGGATAATAAGTTGGATGATGTTAGGGCGAGGATTAGATTCCAACGGGACATGAGGGATTGTAACGTCTTTTGTCTGACGGAAACATGGCTGACCCCGCTGGTGCCGGATCGAGCCATATGCCCAACCGAGTCCTTCTCTGTTTTCCGTGCGGATAGAACGGAAGAGTCTGGCAAATCCAAGGGTGGAGGGGTTTGCTTCATGACCAACAACAAGTGGTGCAACCCCAAGGACATTAAGACTCTTTCTCGTTCCTGCTCGTCGAACCTGGAACATCTGACTATCTCATGCCGTCCATTCTACCTTCCCCGGGAGTTCAGCTCGGTCATCACCACAGCCGTCTACATACCACCACAAGCGGACACCGACGTAGCACTATCGGACCTACATGATGTGTTATGTCGGCATCAGAACAAGCATCCCGACGCGGCTATGGTGGTGGCTGGGGACTTTAATAGGGCGAACCTAAAAAAAGTCATGCCGAACTTTCATCAGCACATTACGTGTGCTACCAGAGGGGAAAGAACGTTGGACCACTGCTATACGCCGTTCAAGAGAGGCTACAAGGCTGTCTCTCTCCCTCCGTTCGGCAAATCAGACCATGCCGCCATTTTCCTGCTACCGGAGTATAAACAAAGGATAGCACGGGAAGCGGTAGTGACGAGGGACGTAAAGCGGTGGTCTGACCAATCAGAGGCTGAGCTACAGGACGCTCTGCGTGACGTCGACTGGGACATGTTCCAATCCAGTTCCAGGGACGTCAGCGAGTTTACGGAAGTAGTAACGAGCTTCATAGCTATGCTAGTGGACACCATCGTACCTACGGTGAAAGTTAGGTCCTTTCCTAACCAAAAACCGTGGGTTGATAAATCCATCCGCGACGCTTTGAACGCCCGCACTGCTGCCTATAACTCCGGTCTTGTATCCGGCAACATGGACGAGCACAAGGCAGCGTCCTATGGACTGAGAAGGGCGGTGAAGGAGGCCAAGAGGAGGTATAGGGACAGAGTGGAGTCGCAGATGGAGCAGCGCGACACCAGACGCCTATGGCAGGGGCTACGGACTATAACGGACTACCAGGGCAGACCCCCCGCAATTGTGAGTGCCGACGCATCCCTAGCGGAGGACCTGAATTCATTCTATGCACGGTTTGAGGCTAGCAACAACAGCGCTAGCTCGCCGGCTAACAACATCACCGTTAGCGCAGCCGGAGTGAGTTCTACCGCTGAGGATGAACACACACTCTCTGTGACCGAGCACAGTGTGAGGAGGGCTCTGACGAGGGTGAACACCAGGAAAGCTGCTGGTCCAGATGGCATATCTGGACGAGTACTGAAGACCTGTGCTAATCAGCTAGCTCCAGTGTTCACCACTATATTCAACATCTCCCTGGCTGAGTCTGTGGTCCCCGCCTGCTTCAAGAGATCCACTATTGTCCCTGTGCCCAAGAATGCTTCTCCAGCATGCTTGAATGACTACCGACCGGTGGCCCTCACCTCGGTGGTCATGAAATGCTTCGAGAGGCTGATTAAGGACTACATCTGCGCCTTCCTCCCTTGCTCCATGGACCCGCTGCAGTTTGCTTATCGTCCCAACAGATCCACGGATGATGCTGTCTCCCAGGTACTGCACACCACACTCTCTCATCTGGACAGCCGGAAGGGGGGCTATGTGAGACTGCTGTTCATTGACTATAGTTCAGCTTTCAACACCATAGTCCCCACCAGACTGGCTGGCAAGTTGATTGAGCTGGGACTGAACACCTGTGTGCCTGGATCCTGGACTTCCTGACCGCCAGGCCCCAGGTGGTCAGGGTGGGTAGACACACCTCCAACCCCCTCACCCTGAACACAGGATCCCCCCAGGGTTGCGTCCTCAGCCCCCTACTGTACTCCCTGTACACACATGACTGTGTGGCCAGGTTCAGCTCCAACACCATCATTAAGTTTGCGGATGACACAGTGGTGGTGGGCCTGATCTCCAACAACGACGAGAAGGCCTACCTGGAGGAAGTTGCTGATCTGTCACTCTGGTGCCGGGACAACAGCCTCCTCCTGAATGTCACCAAAACTAAGGAGCTGATTGTGGACTTTAGGAGGACACAACAACAGAGGACGTACTCACCACTGGGGATTAATGGGAATACTGTGGAGAGGGTGAGCAGGTATAAATACCTGGGAGTCAACATCACCGAAGATCTGACATGGTCCACACACACTGACACTCTGGTGAGAAAGGCGAGGCAGCGCCTTTACCACCTCAGGCAGCTGAGGAAATTCAAAGTCTCCCGGAGGATCCTTCAGTCCTTCTACTCTGGAGCTGTGGAGAGCATCCTGACAGGAAGCATCACTGCCTGGTTTGGCAGCAGCTCCGCTCAGGACAGGAAGGCTCTGCAGAGAGTAGTGCGTTCGGCTGAGCGCACTATTGGAACTACACTCCCCACCCTGCAGGACTTGTACACCAGGAGGTGCAGAACCAGAGCCTGCAGGATCATGAAGGATCCTCACCACCCCAACAACGGACTGTTTCAGCTGCTGCGGTCAGGCAAGCGCCTCCGTAGTCACGCTGCCAAAACAGAGAGACTGAGACGGAGTTTCTTTCCTCAGGCCATCAGGACTGTGAACTCTGACCTCACCAGGGCCCCCACCAAGACACACACACTGCCCCTCTTATGCACACACACACTTAGGTAAAGACTACACATAATTTATAGTATATTACATTCATACAATTTCCCTTACTACTATTTTTTCATTTCCAAAGTGCTCTTACTGTATATATTGTGTTGTTTTTTTTATATAAGAGCTCTTACTGTAATTACTGTAATACTGTAAATATTGTGTTGTTTTTTTATTGTAAATACTGTGTACTGTTGCCCTTTTGCACATTCCCGTTGAGCATTGCCACTTTTCATTTCACTACACACCCCGTGTGTGTATGTGACAAATAAAGTTCTTGAATCTTGAATCTTGACATGCGTCACTTGGATATAAGCATACTTAGAGTCCAGGTCTTTGGGGTTTATCTGCAGAAGATTACAAGAGATCAGTACCCTGGGGAAACAGCTTAAAACCTATAGCCCAAATTAGGTTTTGGGGAAAAATCAACCCTTATCAATAATTAAATAAAATCCCTAAGTCTCACCTTTCCAGAGTCCTGAATCATCTTCACATTCTCTTGCCCGAACTTGTCAGAGTACAACTTCAGGAGCCTCTGAGATATCTCCGACAGAGGGGTGAATTTGGGTTCTTTGTAGATGTACTCCTTACCATCTTCATCCTCAAAGAACCCCTAGGAAGAGGTCAAACACACGCAATGGTCAGATACGTGCGCGGGGGGGGAAAAAATCTGACATTTAAACAAATCGTGTCTTTATATAATGATAACATGAAAAGAACAAAAACAGCAGCAGGACAAAACATATGTGGGCTGTGAGTCCGACAATTTGTTAAATGTTAAAATGCTCTTGGCTAAATTCTGGACAGACTCCCAAAATACACACCCCTCTATCTCATGTCCAAGCACAGAGACAAAAAAACAAACTGCACTGCAAGACATCAACTGGTGTCAGTTCAATACTGTGAGACAGACCAAAGGACAGAGGTAGGGGGAGGGGGGGGGGGATTTCATACTATCAGTGAGTGTTGTGCCAAACAGATACAATTGCCCTGTATCTAAATGGTCAAGTGTTCCCCTTATGATGCACAAAGCCACGGATTCACCCAATGAAAGATGGAATCCTGCTATTAGCCTTTCACTGGTTTCCTAATACGACCAGGACAACACTGAAGCTGGAATAGAGGAGGAGTTAAAGGGTCAAAGATAGGTAACGCAGAGCACAACACGAGCCTGAACCTTACTCATTCATACTGATTTACCTCCGTCTCTGAGTCAGTAAACTGGTACTGCTACAGGGTTGTGGACAACATAAAACAAAATAATAGTTATTATTGCTTTCAGGTGTTTATTTGAAGAGTAAAACTTAAAACACAAACAGACACTAGAGGACAGTACAGCGCACTAGCGACACCCATTGTCAAATTAAATGTATTACAACACTCCCACTAAATTTTACAATGGCATTAAGGCACTTCACAGTAAATTATATTACTAAGAGCCGTGCTCTCCTTCACAAATAATGTCAAGATAATAAATCTTTAAACAAAAAAAAAAACTTGCAAGATTCCTTTTCTTACTCCTTTTACCTTGCTTACAGCTTTCTTACCATTTTTAACAGAAAGAACAGTGCCTATTACAGCAGTAAACAAATTACATAGGAAAAGCCCAAATCTCTCTCCTAAATATTCAAAACTTCTGTTTAGTCAGTGGCTTGTTCAAGATATCTGCCTTTCCATGTCATTTGTTGGCATATGCATTCTATGTTTTCCCATTCTGCAACACATTCACCGTGATGGATGGTAGCGAATGTCTATGTGTTTAGTCCTTGATCTGGATTCACTATGGATTTCTTCGCGATTGCAATTGGCTCCTTGGTTGGCCTCCAGGATCACTGAGGGCGTAGCATCCATTCCGAGATCATTCAGTAATCGTCTCGAACAGCCAGTACCACTCTTGAGCACTTGAAATGAGTGCTGACGTACGTCGGCTTCTGCTGTTGAAAGTTGCAACTGTTGCTGTTTCTTGCTGAGCCGAGCTTACTAGCTAGTCTCCACTCAGTAAGGGAAAATTTGCCGGTTGTTGAGCGGCGGTCTATCCTGATCAACCGGCCCAGTCCTGCATCTGATAATAAAAAAAAAGCCGATCAAAGTTCCAGACTCTGACTGCTCATACTGAGAGCAAGGTTTGCTGTAACATTTTCAAGGATCAGAAGTATTCTCTTCACACAGTCAGATGTGCAGCATCTGGATTTGCGTGAACTTTGACACAAGCACTCACTGCTTGAGCAATTCTGTCTTGTGGCCATCGCAGCATACAGCAGACTTCCTACCATGGACTGATAGGAACTTTGTGGTTCACAGGCTTCACTGACACCATCACTTTTTTTCATTTGACGTTGGCATCAGCAGGAGTTGCAACAGGATTTCATTAGTCCATCCATATTTCAGAAGAATGGCTTCACTGTAATGCGTTCTGATGAAGTAAGTCACAGTTCCTTTTCTTTGTCTTTGGACAACGAGATGCCCCAGGAATAAAGGACAGCCTCACACCATGTCCTTCATCTTGTATCGCTCTCTTGAAGAGCCATTTTTCACTCGTTCATGCTTTCAATCGATTCCGTAATCAGAATCAAGTCATCCACAAAAACAGCGAGTATCTCAACTCTTTTCTTGATCTCACAAACACAACAGGGGTCTGGATGTCTTCTGTTTAAATCCAATTTCCATCATGAACTCCATGAAAGCCTTGCTCCAGCAGCGAGAACTGCTTCAGATCCATAGATTGATTCTTCAGTTTAACACCAGTGTTCCTCGCCCTGTTTGATGTATCCCTCTGGTTGCTCATGTAGATTTTCTTCTTCCAGGTGTCCATAAGGATTGCAGTTACTACTCCATCTGGTGCAAATGTAGATTGTTTCTGGATGGCAAAGACAGTTAATGTACCAATTGAGCTAATCGTACCACGGGTGAAAAAAGTTTTATCATAGTCCAGCACCATACAACTGTGAGTATCCCTTTGCGAAAAAAAACCGAAAAGGGTCTGCACTTGTATCTCGTCCACTCAACCATTCACTATGATGCTTGACTTTGAACACCCATCCTTTGATCCTAAGTGGCCTTTCTATCCCTTGGTAAATCCACTAAGCTCCCACGTTCATTTTCATTTCCAAGCAGCGACTCATATTCCAGGTCAGCCGCCTCCTGCCATTCCTCTTTGCATTAGGACTCATCATCTGCTTCATCAGTGTGATTGGCTCAGGACACACACGACATTGGGCATAATGATCAACAGTCACATAATCAGCAAACTCATCATAATCCATATCTCCTTGGAGCCCTTCTGATTCTGCCTGCCTCTGCTAAGCAACTTCATCGACAGTGACTTCGTCAATCTGGTGTTTCAACTCTCATCTGTGTTCATGGGTTTACCTCGTACCAGAGCAGGTCCGACTTCCACTTCCTTTTCCAGTCGAAGTCCCTGATTCATTAAAGATGACATCACGACGAATTAGAATCCTCCTTCCTCTTCAATCAAACAGGCGATAGCCTTTCGGCGTTGGTTTGCATATCCCATGAAACGAAAGCTTCACAGCCTTCTTGTCCAGTTTTCTTCTCTCTAATGTCTGGGATTGTGCATAAGCAACACCAGCCAACACATCTCATGTGACTCAATGTCCGGCTTTTTGCCACACCATCTCATCGTAAGGGTGTCTCTGCTTCAGGACAGAGTGGGCACTGTTTCTGTATGTAAGCTGCGGTTGCTACAGCCTCTGCCCAGTACAATCTTGCAACTTAGCATGAGACAGCATATCTTACTAGCTGCTTCAATTAATGTCCTATTTTTTCTTTCCTGCAACACCATTTTTGCTGTGGTGATGATGGTACAGTCATCTCATGGTGGATACCTTGAGCCTTCAATATTCTTGTAAAACTCCTTTGATGTGTACTCACCACCATTGTCTGTTCCAGTCTTGTGACGTTCTGCCACGACACATTGAGAGTGTTTTTCCCAAATTCCTTGAATTTGCTAAGGACTTCACACATCGTGTTTCAAAAGTATAACCTTGCAGCATCTAGAGTAATCATCGAGTAAAAGTCACAAAATTATTTTGCTCCACCTATAGATTCAGCTGCATGGGGACCACAGATGTCACAATGATCAGCTTAACTTGCGTGTGAACGGATTTTCTCCAACTGTGCTTGTATGGCTGTTCTAGACAGCTTGCCTTCCACACATCCTTCACAGAAAGGAACCTCTTTCCACCATGGCAGAGAAGTCCACTCCGTTCACCAGATCTTTTATTCCTTCACTTTGGGGTGTGAACACGCAGGCGCTGGTGCCATAGGCTGGCTGCTACTCGATGCACTTGATGCACCATGACAGACCAGACGAACTTCCTTCGACGTCCAGCGAATATAGCCCGTCAGATCTTTGTGTTCCCATTCCTTAAGAGTTCCATCTTCCCCACGTATGTAGAAGCGAGAACTTCTTGAACTGACACGTTATTTCTTTCGCAGCAGCTCCCCACGAGAATAGATACCAGATAGCTTTGGAACATACAGCACGTCATATACATTGAAATTTTTTACATCATTAACTTTGAAAGTCATTCTCATTTTTACATTGCCAAGTCCTAGGGCGTTCAAAACACCCTGCCGTCACCGAGTTTCACAGACTGTGTTTTGAGATTGCTGGTAGCTTGAAGAATTTCTTATCACATGTCATTGTGCTTTGATGCTGCCCCGAATCAATCACCATTCGACCTGTTGTGTGCCGTCTCAAGTCGGGTTTTGCCTCTTTAGCGACAAAGGCACTTTCAGACGAATCTTCTGCATCTTCACACATCATGCTTTTGCCTATTGGGGTTTTCTTTTTCTTTGTCCAACTTGGACAGTCGCCGCTTTATATTCCTTCTTTCCCACATTTGTCAAACATCTCCACGTCTGGTCTTTCAGCCTCCCCCTGCGTGGAGTTAGCCTGCATATCTCCACGAAATTGTGATGACATGCTGATGCACCACCTGACGTAGCACCACTGGAGTTATCATTACATCACAACGCTTTTACTCTTCATTTATTAATGCTTGCTGAACAAACGCAATGTCAAATTGTCATCTTTGTTTCTAGCGCAGTGAACAATTGTAGCATAGCTTGGTGGCAAACTACCCAAGAGTGTTACAATTTTGGTCTTCCTCCTTAATTCACAGAACCTATTGCTCCTAGATGATCAGTCAGTTCCATTCATTCGTTTTAAATGTTCATCCTCAAACTTTCCTACCTTCCTTCATTTCACATCTGAAATATTTTTTCTTCAGGAACAGCTATTATATTGTCCAAAGTACTCTCACAAAAGTCTTTTCAGCGTGTTTCCCACGCCTCTTTTGGAGTCTGCAGCTTGTTATCAGGTACACAAACTGGGGTGTACTTAGATTCCAGCACTAACACAGAGAATGCCTATCTCTCTTCCGTTTCGTGATTCTTCAGCTTTGTGCGTGTGCATTAGCATCTGCGGTCATAGATATCCTCTCCATTAGCATGCCCATAGTCCTTTTCGCTTTCAGCAAGTGATTCCATCTGAAATTTCCACGTTGCCCCAGTTCACTGGTCCGCTCAGCTTGTCAATAAAACACGTTATCTTCACATTGTGAATTCCACAACACCTTTATCTCACACAGAAACCCATGTAAAAACAGCCTTTTTAGCGCCTCTACTGGGCCCTAACCTATGCTTTCAGGTGTTTATTTGAAGAGTAAAACATAAAACACAAACAACACGTAGAGACAGTACAGCGCACTAGCGACAGTCCCATTGTCTAATTAAAATTAATTACAACAGTATTCCCATGTGGTATTCCCTATCTACCACTAAACACTATCATAGTCACACTATTGCACCACCAATTAAACCATGTCCAGAGATGAGATGAGAGAGAGATACATGGCTCTGTGGAAGATTATCAGCGTTGCTATCAAAGCACAATGTTAAAGAAGGTAACGCTACACCCCAGCTCACACTTTCAGACAAAAAATGTTTCTTTAAAAAAAAATTGTTGAAAAAGCAGAAATTAGGATCAATAAAAAAAAAAGGTGTGATAACAAGGTGTGAAAGGACTGTCTAGGACAAAGCACAACACACAAGTGAATGCAGAACAGCACTGTGACCAGCAGCATGCATTGCCTGTTTTCTGCGAAAAACAGAAAAGCAGCAGTGGCGAGTGTTTTTCTGAGCTTTAAGCACCAAAACAATGACTGAGAAATGTAATGGATTACAGCTCACCACATCACACATAGACCAAGGCTGCCTCAGACTCTACTGCACATCTTACCGCTGCCTTTAAAAAGGATAAAAAAAAAAGCAGAAAAAGGGTATTAGAGTGGATCATAAAACGCCACGAGACTGGTCATGCTCCCCAACAATCAAAATGCCTCAGCAGCCCCATGCTTTGTAATACCAGTCAACCAAATGTTCCCTGTTTTGGCTCATTCCCCTTTGCGCCAATAAGCACTCGCCACTTTTCTCCTTAAAAGTCCGTCCCTGCCCCGTCTTCTCCTCAGGAAAGGAGTCACATGCGTCACTTGGATATAAGCATACTTAGAGTCCAGGTCTTTGGGGTTTATCTGCAGAAGATTACAAGAGATCAGTACCCTGGGGAAACAGCTTAAAACCTATAGCCCAAATTAGGTTTTGGGGAAAAATCAACCCTTATCAATAATTAAATAAAATCCCTAAGTCTCACCTTTCCAGAGTCCTGAATCATCTTCACATTCTCTTGCCCGAACTTGTCAGAGTACAACTTCAGGAGCCTCTGAGATATCTCCGACAGAGGGGTGAATTTGGGTTCTTTGTAGATGTACTCCTTACCATCTTCATCCTCAAAGAACCCCTAGGAAGAGGTCAAACACACACAATGGTCAGATACGTGCGCGGGGGGGAAAAAATCTGACATTTAAACAAATCGTGTCTTTATATAATGATAACATGAAAAGAACAAAAACAGCAGCAGGACAAAACATATGTGGGCTGTGAGTCCGACAATTTGTTAAATGTTAAAATGCTCTTGGCTAAATTCTGGACAGACTCCCAAAATACACACCCCTCTATCTCATGTCCAAGCACAGAGACAAAAAAACAAACTGCACTGCAAGACATCAACTGGTGTCAGTTCAATACTGTGAGACAGACCAAAGGACAGAGGTAGGGGGAGGGGGGGGGATTTCATACTATCAGTGAGTGTTGTGCCAAACAGATACAATTGCCCTGTATCTAAATGGTCAAGTGTTCCCCTTATGATGCACAAAGCCACGGATTCACCCAATGAAAGATGGAATCCTGCTATTAGCCTTTCACTGGTTTCCTAATACGACCAGGACAACACTGAAGCTGGAATAGAGGAGGAGTTAAAGGGTCAAAGATAGGTAACGCAGAGCACAACACGAGCCTGAACCTTACTCATTCATACTGATTTACCTCCGTCTCTGAGTCAGTAAACTGGTACTGCTACAGGGTTGTGGACAACATAAAACAAAATAATAGTTATTATTGCTTTCAGGTGTTTATTTGAAGAGTAAAACTTAAAACACAAACAGACACTAGAGGACAGTACAGCGCACTAGCGACACCCATTGTCAAATTAAATGTATTACAACACTCCCACTAAATTTTACAATGGCATTAAGGCACTTCACAGTAAATTATATTACTAAGAGCCGTGCTCTCCTTCACAAATAATGTCAAGATAATAAATCTTTAAACAAAAAAAACAACTTGCAAACCCTTTTTTACTCCTTTTACCTTTTCCCACCCTTTCTTCCATTTTTAACAGAAAGAACAGTGTATTCAGAAAAAACAGAATTACATAGGAAAAGCCCTTTCTTTTCCCTTAAGTATTCAAACTTCTGTTTTTAGTCAGGGGCGGGTCAAGATATCTCCCCTTCATGATTTGTTGGGAATATTGCAGTTCTATTTTCCCATTCTGCACAAAAAAGGGTATGGTAGCGAATGTCTATTGTTATCCTTGAGTGATCCCTGGATTTTTCGCGTTGCAATGGTTTGGTTGTCCCCCCAGGTCACTGTGGGCGTAGCATCCTTCCGAGATTTTCCCAGTAATGTTCAGCCAGGTACCCTTTTTGAGCACTTACTAGTGCGACGTCCCGGCTTCTGTTTAAAAGTGAATTTTCCCCTTTTTCTTGCGAGCCAGCTTACTGCTCCCCACTCAAAAGAAATTTTTTTGCCGGTTGTTGAGCGGCGGTCATCCCCCGATACCGGCCGTCGCATCTGAGAACGATTTCAAAGTTCCAGATCTGATGCTCATATTGGAGCGGGTTTGCTGTACCTTTCAAGTATCGAAGTTTCTCTTCACAGCGTCAGATGTGCAGCATCTGGGATTGCTTGAACTTTGACACAGCATCATGCTTGAGCTATGTCTGGTTTTGGGGCCATCGCAGATACCGAATTCCCTACCATGGAGATGGGTTTTTGGTTTCAAGGTTACTGAACCCCACCCTTTTTTTTTTCAATTTGACGTTGGCATCAGCAGGATTAAAACGGATTTGCATTATCCTCCCATTTTTTCGGAAAGAATGGTTAAATTTAATGCTTTGTAAAGTAAGACAAGTTCTTTTCTTTGTCTTGGACAACAGAGATCCCCGGGTTATAGGACAGCTCACCCATGTCCTTCTCTTGTAGCGCTTTCTTGAGGTTTTAATCGTTCATGCTTTCAACGATTGTAATCAGAATCAGATATCCACTAAAACAGGGGTTTCTCAAGCTTTGTCTTGATCTCACAAACCACAGGGGTCTGATGTGTCTGTTTAAATCCAATTTCCATCTGAACTCCTTGAAACCTTGCTCCGCAGGAGAGACTGCTTAGTCCATAGTTGATTTTTCAGTTTACACCCAGGTGTTCTCCCCTTTTTTGATGTATCCCTTGGGTTGCTCGGGTTAGATTTCTTTTCAGGTGTCCATTAAGGGGAATGCAGTTAAGTCCTTTTGGTGCCATGTAGTTGTTCTGGATGGCAAAGGACGTAAGTACGTTTGAGCTGAATCGTCCCGGGGGTGAAAAATTTTTTATATAGTCAGCACATACAACTGTGAGTACCCCTTGGCGAGGTCTGCACTTTTCTTCCCACTCCCACACTATGAGGGCTTGACTTTGAACACCCTTTGACCCCTATGGTTTCACCCCTTGGTAAATCCACTAATCCCCGTCTCTTTTCCGCAGGATCTTTTTTTCCAGGTAAACCGCCCCTGCATTCCCTTTGATTGGGGACTCTCATTGCTTCTTTCAGTGGATTGGTCTTGAACAACCAACAGGGGATAATGTCAACAGTATATTCAGCAAATCATCATACAATCCCCTTGGAGCCCTTCTGATTCTGCCGCCTTCTCTAGCAGCTTTCAAAGTGACTTTTCGTAAATTGGTGTTCCCCCTTATCTGTGTTTTTACCCCTCGTTTCCTTAGCAAGGTCCTTCCATTTTTTTCCCAGTCAAATCGTTTCATTAAGATCATCAGAGAATTAGAACCTCCTTTCTCTTCATCAACAGGCGATAGCCTTTTGGCTTTGTTTGCATATATGAAACGAAGTTCAACCCTTCTTGTCAGTTTTTTCTCTTATGTCGGGGATTTTGGCATAAGCAACACGCCAAACACTTCATGTGATCTTCCCGGCTTTTTCCCAACCATCTTCGTAGGGTTTTTTTGTTCGGACAGATGGGGGCCGTTCTGTTGAAAAGGGGGTTTGCTACAGCTCTGCCCAGAATTTTGGCAAATTAGCATGAGAAACAAAATTTCTTCATGTTAAATTAATGTCCCTATTTTTTCTTTCTGCAAACCATTTTGCTGTGGTGATGAGGGTAAGTCATCTCTGGGGATCCCTTGAGCCTTCAAATATTTTGAAACCCCTTTTGATGTGTATCACCCCATTTTGTTCTCATCTTTGACGTTCTGCCAATCATTGGAAATGTTTTCTCAAATTTCCCTTTGAATTTGAAAAGGTTTTCATTTCTGTTTCAGAAAGTAACTTGCACTCAAAGGAAAATCATCGAAAAAGTCAAAAAATATTTTGCTCCACTATAGATTCATTGCATGGGCCCACGATGTACTTGGACAGCTGTAATTCTTTGGAAGGATTTCCCCAAAATGGCTTGTATGGTTTTAGAAATTTTGCCTTCCACAATTTCACAGAAAGGGAAACCCCTCTTTCTTGCAGAGAAGTCCACTCCGTTCCCCAAAATTTTTGTTCTTCAGCTTGGTGGTGTGCCCAGGCGTGGTGACAGCTGGCTGCAAATGAGCACTTGTGCACCTTGAAGACAGGAACTTCCTTCGACGTCCAGTGTTGGGTCAGTTTTTGTGTTCCCCTTCCTTTAGAGTTTCCCTTTTCCCCCGTTAGAAGGGGAGACTTTTTGAACTGCACCGTATTTCCTTTTCTGGCAGCGCTCCCATGGAAAAGATCCCAGATAGCTTTGGGGAAAATACGCACGTCAAATTGTGACATTTTTTTTCATCACTTACTTTGAAAGTCATTTCCCTTTTACATTGCCCAAATCCTAGGGGGTCAACCACCCCCGCCGTCCCCGAGTTTACAGACTGTGTTTTTGAGAATTTCTGGGAGTCTTTAAAATTTCTTTATCACATGTCATGTGCTTTGATGCTCCCGAATCAATCAACCATTCGACCTGTTGTGGCCTCTCAGTCGGGTTTGCCTCTTTAGCGACAAAGGCACTTTCAGACGAATCTTCTGCATCTTCACACATCATGCTTTTGGCCTTGTGGGTTTTCTTTTTCTTTTTCCAACTTGGACAGTCGCGCTTTATATGTCCTTCTTTCCCACATTTGTAACATCTCCACGTGCTTGGTCTTTCAGCTCCCACTGCCTTGGAGTTAGCCTGCATATCTCCACGAAATTGTGATGACATGGCTGATGCACCACCTGACGTAGCACCACTGGAGTTATCATTAGCATTCACTCGCTTTTGCTCTTCATTTATTAATGCTTGCTGAACAAACTGCAGTGTCAAATTGTCAATCTTTGTTTCTAGCGCAGTG
Organism: Hoplostethus atlanticus; assembly: GCA_034670405.1. Taxonomy (NCBI): domain Eukaryota; kingdom Metazoa; phylum Chordata; class Actinopteri; order Trachichthyiformes; family Trachichthyidae; genus Hoplostethus; species Hoplostethus atlanticus. The sequence continues at coordinate 3,467,584 of JAXDDX010000030.1, forward strand.
ACAATTGTAGCATAGCTTGGTGGCAAACTACCCAAGAGTGTTACAATTTGGTCTTCCTCTTCAATCACAGAACCTATTGCTCCTAGCTGATCAGTCAGTTCCTTCATTCGTTTTAAATGTTCATTCAAACTTTCTCCTTCCTTCATTTCACATCTGAAATATTTTTTCTTCAGGAACAGTTTATTTGCCAAAGTATCTCTCTCAAAATGTCTTTTCAGCGTGTTCCACGCCTCTTTTGGAGTCTGGCAGCTTGTTATCAGGTACAACTGGGGTGTACTTAGATTCAGCACTAACACAGAGAATGCCTTCTCTCTCCGTTTCGTGAATTCAGCTTGTGCGTGTGCATTAGCATCTGCGGCTAGGATATCCGTCTCCATTAGCATGCCCCATAGTCCTTTCGCTTTCAGCAAGTGTTCCATCTGAAATTTCCACGTTGCCCAGTTCTCTGGTCCGCTCAGCTTGTCAATAAACAGCTTATCTTCCATTGTGAATTCCACAACACCGTTTATCTCACACAAAACTCCATGTAAAAACAGCCTTTTAGCGACGCTCTGGGCCCATAACCTATTGCTTTCAGGTGTTTATTTGAAGAGTAAAACTTAAAACACAAACAGACACTAGAGGACAGTACAGCGCACTAGCGACACCCATTGTCAAATTAAATGTATTACAACAGTTATTCCATGTGTATTCCCTATCTACCACTAAAGCACTATCAGTAGTCACACTATTGCACCACCAATTAAACCATGTCCAGAGAGAGAGAGAGAGAGACATGGCTCTGTGGAAGATTATCAGCTCTATCAAAGCACAATGTTAAAAAGGTAACCACACCCCAGCTCACACTTTCAGACAAAAAATGTTCTTTAAAAAAAATGTTGACAAAGCAGAAATTAGGATCAATAAAAAAAAAAGGGTTGATAACAAGGTGTGAAAGACAGAAGCACAAACATCAAGTTGAATGCAGAACAGCACTGGACCAGCAGCATGCATTGCTGTTTGCGAAAAACAGAAAAGCAGCAGTGGCGAGTGTTTCTGAGCTTTAAGCAACAAAACAATGACTGAGAAATGTAATGGATTACAGCTGCACCACATCACACATAGACTAAGGCTGCTCAGACTCTACTGCACAACTTACCGCTGCCTTTAAAAGAGGATAAAAAAAAAAGCAGAAAAGGGTATTAGAGTGGATCATAAAACGCCACGAGACGTGGTCATGCTCCCAACAATACAAAATGCCTTCAGCAGCCCCATGCTTTGTAATACCAGTCACCAAATGCATTGTGCTATTGTTACCAAGCCTGAATGATCATTAAGTACAGTTAGTGTAAAAACCAAATCAAAAATGAGGCCTATTAGGAAAATTAAAGTACATTTTATCATTTGTCAACCATCTTGCTGCTGTATCTGACTAACTCACCTGGCCAAAGAAGGCCACTCTGAAGTAGGTGCCCAGCAATCTCTTTCCTGTGTGCATGACCTCTGTGACTTTGCTGTAGGCACGATGTAGTGTGTCATACAGGTGGGCCAGTTTCTGTGCAAATAAAAATAAAAATAAAATCTTATTAGAATGTCTACATACTAACTGACCAGCCTGAGGCTAAATCATGAGAATGAAAGTGCGGATTGTGTGGCGCTCTTACCTCAAAGTCCCTGCGCTTCTCATAAATGGGGATTATGAGTTTGTAGATGTCAGAGATGAGCTCATAACGCTCGGCTTTCCACAGTCCGTCTGCACACTCCTCCAGAAGCTCCATCAGGACGTCCTGCAGAGCATGGACAAACGTGTTGATGAAAACGTCACATATTCCAATAGTACACACGTGCAAAGGGTTTGACGGGTCCACACCTTTCTTATCGCTGACAGAATCTAATGTGACGAGTAGCTATGATATTGAGGTGAGAGGATGGTAAGGGAATGAGTTGAATGCATGTGATTGTTGTTAGATCCTTAGCTAACTGTGACAGGGAAAATAATAATAATACATTTTCTAACTTCATTGAAATGGACATCCTGCATGCCTACATCCTCCATCATCGATGCCTCTTCGTCGATATTTGGAGTCACCACGCGGAACGCCGAGCAGCCCTGCCTGAACATGCCTGGAGACAACATGAGACGTGGCAACATCTTATTAATAAGCCCAATCTGTCCTACAACAAACAAAAATGATTTGAAAGATTACATGAAGACAGTAAGGACTAGAATAGTGAAGTAGTACCTTTTCTCCGCAGGTATTCTGCCACAAGTGCTGCGACGTGCACATAGCACATGGTGGCCTGTAAACAACAAAAACAAGCCAAGTCAGATGAGCAAACAAATATTAACAGTTTACATAATGTTACAACACAGTATCACCCACATATCCACTCACAACAAACTGGATGAAAATGAATCCAGTCAGTACTTAATATCTGAAAGCTGTCAGCTGTTAAATTGCCCCCCATCATAGCAAAGTCAATGGCATTCCCTGCCTCAGCAGCATCTCTCATCACTGACCTCCGACAGGTCTCCGTTCTTCACGTGGATTCGAGCCATGCTGTCCAGCCAGGTCTTGCGCAGCTCAGGCGCGCTGGCGTAGGACTTGGCCAGGCTATACTGGAGGTCCACCAGCATCTCTGGGTCTTTCTCATGCTCCTTCATCTGAGCCGTGGCCATCAGCACCGTCCTGATCCGTTTGGTCAGGTCCTTCACATCCGATGGAAAAGCTGTGTTCTGTTGAGGAGAATCAGGGTGACCAGCGTTCAAGACGTTTAATAACAGCTGAGATACAGAACTTCAAACGTGTTTTACTTGATTTATTTAAGCGAAACCAGAACATAATGACAAACAGAAATGAGATCCTGACCTTGATGGTCTTGTCACTGTTGGCACAGTTGTTGATTATGCACAGCAAATTCTGGCCTTTGGAATAAACTCTCTGAGAGTTCAAATCAACTCAATTTGCGTGTATATAAGAGACCATCGATACACTCTAAGGCAGAGTTTAAGTAACTCTTTTCTGGGAGTTGATTGTTTAACCCTTTTCAGGAGTTAAAACTGAACTCTTGTGGGAGTTAAAACACTAATCCCATGTAGAGTAAAATACAACTCACCTTGAGTTAATTTTAACGTGAACTCTTTCATAGTGTTAACAGTCAACACTTAAATGTATGTTTCATTTAACACTTATGGAGTATTTCAAAACTAAAAGGCTTTAGGTGAAAATAACTACAAAAACACCATTTTGATTACTACAAATGTCTTTTATTTAACAAATCCATACAGTGAGTTCAAAACTTCATGGATACTTAGGCTACTTGTGTAATAAGTTACATTTTAAATACACTTACACAACAGTGTAAACATGTTACAGCAATTCACATTTAAAACAAACTGCTATATGGGCAGCCAAACAGTTGAGAAATTGTTTGGTCAAATGGAAGTGACAAATAAAATTAAAAATAAATAAATAAATTAAAACAAAGATGTGGCGGACAGGGGGGGGGGGGGGGGGGTAAAGGCCTTTTGAACTTGCGTGTGCCTGTGTGTGAGGGGAAGACGTCAGGGGAGATGGACAATGCATCTGTTAGACTTGGGGAGGAAGGTCCATCACCATCTTGCTGCAGGACAGTAACATCTGAGGATCACAAATAACAACATCAGGATACAGGGCACATACAATAAAACCAACCACCACAAAACTACCATATATGCTGGGACGACGCTGAAGTTGGTTTCAGATTCGCAGTTTCGGATTCGGCAGTTAAGGGGAAAGTTAAGGGAAATTTATTGCTGAGCGACGATCCTCCGTTTTTTGCACCTCTTACAAAAACCACTGTACATAGACCTGTCAAACCTGGACTAGATTATCCCAGAGAGGCTAAAGATTCCTTAAAACATAGTTTTAAATTTGTGAAACCTTTATTCTATTTGTGAAAATGCAAAAAAGGGACGTTTCGCTGCTTTTTTCACATCTAGACCACATTGGACCAGGTACAGATCCAAAACTACTATACCTAGACTTGTCAAACCTGGACTAGATTATCCCAGAGAGGCTAAAGATTCCTTAAAACACAGTTTCAGATTTGTGAAACCTTTATTCTATTTGTGAAAATGCAAAACAGGGACGTTTCGCTGCTTTTTTCATATCTAGACCACATTGGACCAGGTCCACATCCAAAACTACTATACCTAGACCTGTCAAACCTGGACTAGACTATCCCAGAGGGGCTAAAGATTCCTTAAAACATAGTTTCAGATTTGTGAAACCTTTATTCTATTTGTGAAAATGCAAAACAGGGGACATTTCGCTGCTTTTTTCACATCTAGACCACATTGGACCAGGTCCAGATCCAAAACTACTATACCTAGACCTGTCAAACCTGTACTAGACTATCCCAGAGAGGCTAAAGATTCCTTAAAACACACTTTCAGATTTGTGAAACCTTTATTCTATTTGTGAAAATGCAAAAAAGGGACATTTCACTGCTTTTTTCACATCTAGACCACATTGGACCAGGTCCAGATCCAAAACTACTATACCTAGACCTGTCAAACCTGGACTAGACTATCCCAGAGAGGCTAAAGATTCCTTAAAACACACTTTCAGATTTGTGAAACCTTTATTCTATTTGTGAAAATGCAAAAAAGGGACATTTCACTGCTTTTTTCACATCTAGACCACATTGGACCAGGTCCAGATCCAAAACTACTATACCTAGACCTGTCAAACCTGGACTAGACTATCCCAGAGAGGCTAAAGATTCCTTAAAACATACTTTCAGATTTGTGAAACCTTTATTCTATTTGTGAAAATGCAAAAAAGGGACGTTTCGCTGCTTTTTTCCACATCTAGACCACATTGGACCAGGTACAGATCCAAAACTACTATACCTAGACTTGTCAAACCTGGACTAGATTATCCCAGAGAGGCTAAAGATTCCTTAAAACACAGTTTCAGATTTGTGAAACCTTTATTCTATTTGTGAAAATGCAAAACAGGGACGTTTCCCTGCTTTTTTCATATCTAGACCACATTGGACCAGGTCCACATCCAAAACTACTATACCTAGACCTGTCAAACCTGGACTAGACTATCCCAGAGAGGCTAAAGATTCCTTAAAACATAGTTTTAGATTTGTGAAACCTTTATTCTATTTGTGAAAATGCAAAACAGGGGACATTTCGCTGCTTTTTTCACATCTAGACCACATTGGACCAGGTCCAGATCCAAAACTACTATACCTAGACCTGTCAAACCTGGACTAGACTATCCCAGAGAGGCTAAAGATTCCTTAAAACACACTTTCAGATTTGTGAAACCTTTATTCTATTTGTGAAAATGCAAAAAAGGGACATTTCACTGCTTTTTTCACATCTAGACCACATTGGACCAGGTCCACATCCAAAACTACTATACCTAGACCTGTCAAACCTGGACTAGACTATCCCAGAGAGGCTAAAGATTCCTTAAAACACAGTTTTAGATTTGTGAAACCTTTATTCTATTTGTGAAAATGCAAAACAGGGACGTTTCGCTGCTTTTTTCACATCTAGACCACATTGGACCAGGTCCACATCCAAAACTACTATACCTAGACTTGTCAAACCTGGACTAGACTATCCCAGAGAGGCTAAAGATTCCTTAAAACATAGTTTTAGATTTGTGAAACCTTTATTCTATTTGTGAAAATGCAAAACAGGGACGTTTCGCTGCTTCTTTCACATCTAGACCACATTGGACCAGGTACAGATCCAAAACTACTATACCTAGACCTGTCAAACCTGGACTAGATTATCCCAGAGAGGCTAAAGATTCCTTAAAATACAGTTTCAGATTTGTGAAACCTTTATTCTATTTGTGAAAATGCAAAACAGGGACGTTTCACTGCTTTTTTCACATCTAGACCACATTGGACCAGGTCCACATCCAAAACTACTATACCTAGACCTGTCAAACCTGGACTAGACTATCCCAGAGAGGCTAAAGATTCCTTAAAACATAGTTTTAGATTTGTGAAACCTTTATTCTATTTGTGAAAATGCAAAACAGGGGACATTTCGCTGCTTTTTTCACATCTAGACCACATTGGACCAGGTCCAGATCCAAAACTACTATACCTAGACCTGTCAAACCTGGACTAGACTATCCCAGAGAGGCTAAAGATTCCTTAAAACACACTTTCAGATTTGTGAAACCTTTATTCTATTTGTGAAAATGCAAAAAAGGGACATTTCACTGCTTTTTTCACATCTAGACCACATTGGACCAGGTCCACATCCAAAACTACTATACCTAGACCTGTCAAACCTGGACTAGACTATCCCAGAGAGGCTAAAGATTCCTTAAAACACAGTTTTAGATTTGTGAAACCTTTATTCTATTTGTGAAAATGCAAAACAGGGACGTTTCGCTGCTTTTTTCACATCTAGACCACATTGGACCAGGTCCACATCCAAAACTACTATACCTAGACTTGTCAAACCTGGATTAGACTATCCCAGAGAGGCTAAAGATTCCTTAAAACATAGTTTTAGATTTGTGAAACCTTTATTCTATTTGTGAAAATGCAAAACAGGGACGTTTCGCTGCTTCTTTCACATCTAGACCACATTGGACCAGGTACAGATCCAAAACTACTATACCTAGACCTGTCAAACCTGGACTAGATTATCCCAGAGAGGCTAAAGATTCCTTAAAATACAGTTTCAGATTTGTGAAACCTTTATTCTATTTGTGAAAATGCAAAACAGGGACGTTTCACTGCTTTTTTCACATCTAGACCACATTGGACCAGGTCCACATCCAAAACTACTATACCTAGACCTGTCAAATCTGGACAAGACTATCCCAGAGAGGACAGAGACGCTTTAAGACACAGTTTTTGATTTGTGAAACCTTTATTTATTTTATTTGTGAAAATGCAAAAAATAGCAATGTTGATGGATACATTGAATTGACCTTAGCACATTCAGTGTTTAAGTCCACTTCTCTCCATTTCATTTTGTACTGCCATGAGCATCGCGTCTTTCTCACTTGAAAACAAAAGTAGAAAAGTTATTTTTACCTTTTGAAAAACAATCAAAACATCTTCATAGATTGGTCAATTAGTTAATGTACTCTTCAAATTCTTGTTCTCTCACCTTTCCTCTAACTGGCCACGGTCAACCTCTGTCACTGCTTCTGCCAATGTCAGTTTCCTCAATTTCTCCAAAGCCTTCACCGTGGCCTGTGTTAGAAGTACCATAATTCAGCCATGTTCTTCATTTGATCTATATATGAAGACGTTTTTGTGAAAAGCTGTCTGTCAATACTTTGTAACAATTATCAACATTTGATTTAGAAATCATTTAATTCATCTTGTTTATCACTAACATCTGCCATCATTTCAGACCCTGCTCTTCTTCTATGGCGGCATATGAGTGACAAAATCCGCGAGCGCAATTGAGATCACGGCGCGCGTAATTCAAACAGCCGCGCACACATTTTATTTTTGAGAGCGCTTTCACAGCACTCGCGCGCAGAATATATCTGCTCGCGCGAGCAATATTGTAACCTGCGAGGAGAAATCCATGCTTTGAGCGCGCGCGCAGAATCCGAAGCAGCGCGCACAACTATCATTGCTCTCCTGCTCGAGAAACTTTCACCTTTCACCTGTTTTTTCTTTTTGGCAGTAAGTGGGCGGACCCAGTCACAATTGTATCCCTAAATCTAATTGGTTACAGTGATTGGCCTTTTTGTATCGGCGCAAGTAAACAAGGAAGGAGAAACAATAAAGCTTTATGTTCTATGAAGTGGTTGATGGAAGAAAAAAAAGAGTTATGTCCACTCTTTTATTTAATGACTTGTTTGATCGATTGATAGCGTGAAACGTATAGGTTGTGAACGAATTGCGAGCGTCCATGCTTCTCTATCTCCATCAGATGAATGGCAAATGTCACTGTGATGTGTGTAATGTCCGATAACAAACTCGTCGCGTCTGTTTACGTAAACGTCATCGATGACGTATCAGGGTCTTGAAGAGTTGTCCCATTTCATAGGGGGAGATTTCAACCACTACCCCTTGTGACTCTGTTCCGAGGGCCAAGCCGAAGGGCGAGGGGCACTCGAAAACGAGGGGTAGGGGTGAAAATGAGAAATGGGATTCGGCCTAAGTAGCCTTAATCAAATAAATACGTTGATGAATATATAGATGTAGGGTGGTGGATTATTGTGCATGGCCACCAGAGGGCACTCTTATTTTTGTTGCTTGGTTGGGTGTGTGCAGCTATTGGGTTAGCCCTTTTTTTGGTTGGTTGGGGCCACCGTAGAGCCACAGTTTTGTTTTGCCTTTTGAAAAGGTAGGAAGGGAAATTCACCCTCTCTTCAATCTGTCTTAAATCAATGTTTTAAAATAGTCATCCATGTAGTTTCTTTTCAAAATATGAATGTTGGGATGTTAATATCTATGTGCAAGTTTATTTTTAGTTAACAGATGTTTGTGTGTTTTTGTTTATGTGCTTTGCGTTTGAGAAACAGCAAAAGTGTTGTTTTTAACACAGTTTTGTTTTGCCTTTTGAAAAGGACAATAAGGAGAGTCAATGTGTGCTGCTGGCCATCCTGTTCAGGTGAAAGGATCCATTAAAGTCCGTTTTAACCGCATCCAGAAGCCTCCTGTCCCCCTTACTCCCACCCAAACCCCAATCAAACACACAACGCAGAGACTAGTCGGGAGCTCGAAATATAGGGACACCGGAGAGAGGGTTACATCTTTGGTGCCGTGACCCGGATGCGGTTCCTAAGAAGATTAGAACAGAAAAGCGGACATCAGACTGGTTATCTGCTCACCAAAGACATGGAAACCACATCATCCTGTTGATACCGCCATATCCTTTATTTTTCGTGGTGTCTGTCGCTGATAATTGTTCTACTGTATACGAGAGAATATTGAGATTTGTCAGACTATTTGCAAAAGGGTAACATTATTTCTGTTGTATTACTAAAGCATATTTTAGGCACTGTTTGACAAAATCATATTGGCTTTGTACGTTTTCTGTTTTGGTTTTGGAAAGAAAAAAAAAAAAGAAAAAAAGTGGACAAAGAGAAAACAGAGTTTACAGTACAACTACATTATGTTATACTTATGGGACATGAGTATTTATAGGACATATATAAGACATATACATTCCTGTGTTTGAATTTATCCCACATACTTCATACAACCTGCACTATACCACACATTATATTGATACCCACTACTTACCTTTGTTTTTACATTCACGCAACACCGGGTTGTGTACTGTGAGGAAGAAGGAACATGCAGAGCTCTCATAAAGATACTCCACATCGACCCTCGCCAACAGGGCCTTCTATGGTAAGACAGGCTTTATACCATGCTCCAGGACTCAGAGTTGAAAATGACCAAACCTGTCAAGCTGCAAGTGGGCCTCCAAGTCATTTTACGGTAAATATGGAGGGACATAATCCCAACATGGCTCCCCAACAGTCAGTTAGGCCCAAGTCAACTCATGGGCTATCACATCATGCTCATGGCCCCCAGTTGTATCAGACCCCTTTGCAGGCTACCATGCAACCACCAACTGCCGTGGATGGACCTTTTACACATCCCAATGTGCTTACCCCACCAACCACCATCCCAGTCCCTCTACATACCCCTATGACGAGCAGGTATATGACCCCACACACCGTGTCTGCTCCTATGCACAGCTCCACAGCCACCAGGCATGCTCCAGCACCCCCAGACACTGTGTATGCCGCACCATACATGCCCACCCCTGTCTATTCCCAGGCCTCAGGGCCTGCTCCCCAAATTACAATGCAAATGCCACAAACCCTAATGAATAGTATGCATGCCACATCAACTGTCTTGCATGCTCCCCAAGCCAACATGCATGAATTACACAGTCCCCAGTCTCCAACTCCTAATCAGTCCATGCCCACTCCCATGCATCCCCACCAGCATGAATTGCCCCAAGTAGCCCCCGCCAGAGGGACAGCTGGATGGGGCCCTGTTCAACTTACAAGTGGTGGTTTCACACAGACACACCAAGTGAAGAATGTTCAAGTTTTCAGTGGAAATCCTGACTGTAAAATTCTCATTGAAGATTGGATACGGGACATGCAGTATCTCCTTGATGCTGGAGGGCTGCCCATACATCTCCGCTTTGCAACCGTTGTGCGGCACCTGAGTGGCGAAGCTAGGATGCTAGTCCTTAATCTTCCTCCTCAGGAGCAGCATCCTGAGAGAGCATTTGGGGAACTGAGAGCTGAATATAGTGACATTCAAAAATCTCTGGATCCATTGGCTGACTTTTATGAGAGGAGCCAGCGACCAGGTGAGTCAGCCTGTTCCTATGCCATTACATTAGAAGCCGCACTCCGTTCAGTGGAAGAGGCACAGCATGGGGCCCGGCCGTTCCCAGATCGTGACAGTAAACTAATCCGCCAATTTCTGAGGGGTTTGAGCGATGATGAGGTGTATCTAAGGGTTGCCCCCATGAAACCCAGACTCCTGAGTTTCCGCGAACTCCAAGCTGAGCTCCGAGATCTTGCCAGGGAGACTAAGAAGCCTCACCCCCAACATAAGACGAAGAAGCCATTTAGCCAGGTTCATGTCGCTGCAAGGGAATGGCAGGGGGGTGCGAAGGTCAGGGCCGATGCTGAGAAGCACACTGTTGATCTTTCCGAACTGACTGCATTGGTTAAAAAGCTAGCTCAAAGTCAAGAGGAACAAGTCTCAAGGCTTTCACAGCTGGAGTCAAAAATGGTTGCTCCCTATGTTGCTGCGCCACCTAGATCCCAGCCAATATCAAGGAACGAGGGTGCTGGCACTACAATTGTGTGCTATCGTTGTGGAAGGCCAGGACATGTAGCTAGAGTCTGTAGGGCTGTTCTTCCGGACAACGATCAGATCAGGTCCACCCAGCCCCCTCCCATACATTCCCAAGATGGAGACTCAAGCCAGGCAGGGCAGTTTTTAAACGCCTAAGGCCTGTGGTACCCGGGGCAACCATGGGCATGCAGCGAGGTCCCCAACAGGAAGAGCGAGGACGTGAGGATGGAGGGGTAAATAACACGCCTCTGGTGGGTCCCAGGAATGAAGGTGAAGTGGAAGTCAATGGAGAAAAGTGTATGGCACTCATTGACTCTGGCTCCCAAGTAACCAGCATTACTTATGAGTTCTGGCACAAACATCCATTATTGTGTAAACAGAGTCTGCAACCATCCGACATTCCTGTGGAGGGTGCCAGTGGACAGAATGTACCCCACTATGGGGTGCTCCACATCTCCCTCAAGGTTCTGGGTCAGGAGTATGCAAATGTACCAGCCTTTGTTGTTCCTGAAACGGAGTACCGATCCATGGTACCACTGCTCGTGGGGACTAATGTCATACGTGCCTCCAGAAGACATCTCCAAGCAACTTATGGCCAGCAGTTTCTCAACAAAGTGAAAGAGAACCACCCAGAATGGTATGCAGCACTACTTGAGGTAGGCAAGACGGGACCTGGTGGTCCTGAAGGCAGAGTGGGCCCTGTGCAGTATAGTGGCCGCAAGCTTCGTGTCCCTGCTGGTAAAGAGATGGATGTAATGTGCAAGATCAAAACGGGGCCGATTAAGAGGTCATACACTGCACTTATCGAAGGCCAGCTCTCCCTGAAGCTTCCAGAGGGCCTTGTAGTAGGCAGAGTCCTTGCTAATGTGAAGAAAGGGTGTGCCCCTGTCCGAGTGATGAACCTGTCTCAACGAGCAGTGTTGATTCAACCAAACACTCACCTGGCAGATGCTTTCCTTGTCAAAGATGTATTGCAGGTTGTGGATGGAGGACAGGACATTGGTCATCAAGCGCATGTGTGCAAGAGCCAAAATAGTGGGAGCGAGCCGTCTGGACCATGCCAAAGCCATGAGCAAGGTGTGAGCAGCAAGCCTAAAGGAGTGTCTCCAGCCTGTTGTGTAGATCTGAGTGATGCAGCCATTGAGGATGAGGGGCAACTTGCTCTACTCAAGGAGCTGGTGGAGAGGAATACAGATGTCTTCTCCCAGCACTCAACGGATTATGGATACACAAAGACAGTGCAACATGAAATCCCCCTGGTGGACCCAAAGCCATTCCGCCTCCCATATCGGAAGATACCACCCTCCCAGTGGCAGGATGTCAGGAAGCTCATTAAAGAGATGGAAGAGGCCGGAGTGATACGCCCCAGCAAGAGCCCTTATGCCTCCCAGATTGTTGTTGTGACCAAGAAGGATGGGTCGTTAAGAATATGTGTGGACTACAGGAAGCTGAACTCCTGCGGCACCCGAGACGCTTTTCCTCTACCGAGGATAGAAGATGCACTAGAAGCACTGGGGCAGGCAAGGTACTTCTCTACTCTCGACCTAACATCCGGCTACTGGCAAGTGGAAGTAGCAGAGCAGGATAAGTACAAGACAGCTTTTAGCACACCGATGGGTCTGTATGAGGCCAACAGGATGCCATTTGGGTTACAGAATGCCCCGTCAACCTTCCAGAGATTGATGACTTGCTGCTTTGGTGATCTGAACTACAGTCTTCTACTTATCTACCTTGACGACATCATTGTCTTCTCAAAGACCTTTGAGGAACATCTCGAGCGGCTGCAACTGGTGTTTGACAGGCTCCGTGAACATGGGCTGAAGCTGAAGCCATCAAAGTGTCATCTGATGAAAAAGGAGGTTCAATACCTAGGGCACCTGGTGTCGGCCAAGGGTATCAGGACAGATCCAGAGAAGATAAGCAGAGTGAAAGACTGGAAGCGGCCTTCTAATCGAAAGGATGTGCTGCAATTCCTGGGCTTCTCAGGGTATTACAGACGTTTCGTGGAAGGTTATGCAAAGTTGGCTGCACCCCTGTATCGTCTCACCTCGGGGGACCCGAGAAGGAAAAAAAGGGGGTCCAAGGCACATTCTACTCCTGAATCTCCATTCCAGTGGACAGAGGAATGCGAGGAGGCATTTTGCCGTCTTAAAGAGAAGCTGACTACAGCTCCGGTGCTGGGCTACCCAGACTACAAATTACCATTCTTGTTACAGACAGATGCTTCGGGGGGAGGACTTGGAGCAGTGCTTGCCCAAATTCAGGATGGAAATGAGCGAGTTATCGCTTATGCCAGCAGAGGCCTGAGCCCAGCTGAAACTCGTTACCCTGCCCACAAATTGGAATTTTTAGCTCTCAAATGGGCAGCAACAGACAAATTTTATGATCATCTTTATGGGCACAAGTTCTCTGTCATCACAGACAACAATCCCCTTAAATATGTGATGACCACGGCTAAACTGGATGCTACTGGCCAGCGCTGGGTATCACAACTCTCTTTGTTCGACTTTGATATCCAGTACCGCCAAGGGAAGTGCAATGCCAATGCTGATGCACTCTCCAGAATGTCCACTCATGATGTCACCCAGGCCCTGCAGACATGCCCCCAGCGAGTGAGAACCAGAAAGCATAAGAGGCCATCAGCATCATCTGACATGGTAATGGGGAATGCTGCAGGAGTACAAGCAAATGACCCGAAGACACCACACTCCAGCCAAGCTGAAGTGCTTAATGAGCCATATGTTGGTGTTGGAACTGAGTCTCTGCCTGCAATGACAAAACAGGATGTAAGGGCAGGGCAGAAGGTTGATCCGGTGATAGGGCCAGCTCTACACTATAGGTCACTGAACATCAAGCCCCGCAGCAGTGAAAGAGTGGAAAGCCGAAGGCAAGTGCATCTTCTTTTGAAAGAGTGGAAGAGGTTGGTGGTTAAGGAGGGCATTCTGTACCGCAGAGTTCAAGATGGTCAAAAGGGATCCATCGAGCAGTTAGTACTGCCGGAGAAGCTGCGGGTGTTTGTGAAGACAGCCCTTCATGATGACCTGGGTCATTTTGGATTTGAGCGCACATTCTCACTGATAAGGGGGCGCTTTTACTGGCCCAAGATGTTCCACGATATTAAAGCATGGTGTGAACAGTGTGAGAGGTGTTGTCTCAGGAAGACTCCCACTGCAGGTCTGAGAGCTCCCCTTGTCAGCATTCACACTAGTGCACCGATGGAGCTTGCTTGCATAGATTTTCTGATGTTGGAGAAGTCCAAAGGAGGGATTGAGAATGTGCTGGTTGTGACCGATCATTTCTCTCGCTTCGCACAGGCTTACCCAACTAAGGATCAGAAGGCATGCACAGTGGCAAAGGTTCTCTGGAGGAACTTCTTTTGCCGTTTTGGATTCCCTGCCAAACTGCATGCAGATCAAGGTCGCAACTTTGAGAGCGCTGTGGTGAAGGAGCTGTGCAAGATTACTGGAATAACCAAGACCCACACAAGTCCTTATCATCCTCAGGGAAATGGAACTACAGAGAGGTTCAACAGGACCCTGATGGATATGTTGGGGACGTTAGATCCACACCTGAAGCCCCGCTGGCATGAGTATGTTGATGCCATGACACATGCATATAACTGTACTCAGCATGACTCAACAGGGTATACTCCATACTTTTTAATGTATGGCAGACATCCCAGACTCCCCATCGACCTTGTTTTTGGACTGTCAGCGGACCAGGAGCATCAGGAGTACAGCGAATATGCCCAATGTCTTCATGACTGTCTGACATATGCATATGACCAGGCCAACCGGATGTCCAGACTGGCCAAGGAACAGCAGAAGAAGCATTATGACCGTAAAGCAAAGAGCCATGTGTTCAAGCCAGGAGACAGGGTCCTGATAAAGGTGTGTCATGTGGAAGGCAAACAGAAGCTCGGTGACAGATGGGAATCCCAGCCCTACATTGTGTTGAAGAAACAGCCTGGTATTCCGGTGTATGTGGTTCGGTCTGAGGGTGGAACGAGAGAGAGGGTTCTTCACCGCAACCTACTGACCCAGTGCATGTTCTTTCCCATGAGGCCTGAGCAGGAAGTGAGCGAGGGAGAGGAGCCGGACACAGAGATCAGTGCCTCAGGCAGTGAGTCAGATGCGGTGGAAGACGGGGAGGCGGAGGACCTGGAGGACAGTCCGAATGGAGCCAGGATAGAAGAGACAGATGTCCGGGAGGATCAGCAACAGTCGGATAAAGCAGAGCACAAGACCCAGGAAACCACTCACCAAGAAAGAAAGGAAAATCCTGGACCAACCCATAGGCGAGCTGATCCCCTAGAGTCTGTAAAGACCAGAAGAAATCCCCCAAGAAACAGGCACCCCCCTAAGAAGCTGTCCTATGGATTACAGGTTGTGAAGCCTGTAACTGATCAGCAGAAGATAGACAGAGGACGAATACTATGGCAGAAGGCCAAAGCAAAGAAGAGCACTGTGGTCAAGGACTAAGCATGACATACTCATTACACTACACACTCCACACACCACAAACATTGCATATAGTTAAGGATGACTTATATTGTTATCTGATGGCGGGGACGCCATCAAGCAAAGAGGGGATAGATGTAGGGTGGTGGATTATTGTGCATGGCCACCAGAGGGCACTCTTATTTTTGTTGCTTGGTTGCGTGTGTGCAGCTATTGGGTTAGCCCTTTTTTTGGTTGGTTGGGGCCACCGTAGAGCCACAGTTTTGTTTTGCCTTTTGAAAAGGTAGGAAGGGAAATTCACCCTCTCTTCAATGTCTTAAATCAATGTTTTAAAATAGTCATCCATGTAGTTTCTTTTCAAAATATGAATGTTGGGATGTTAATATCTATGTGCAAGTTTATTTTTAGTTAACAGATGTTTGTGTGTTTTTGTTTATGTGCTTTGCGTTTGAGAAACAGCAAAAGTGTTGTTTTTAACACAGTTTTGTTTTGCCTTTTGAAAAGGACAATAAGGAGAGTCAATGTGTGCTGCTGGCCATCCTGTTCAGGTGAAAGGATCCATTAAAGTCCGTTTTAACCGCATCCAGAAGCCTCCTGTCCCCCTTACTCCCACCCAAACCCCAATCAAACACACAACGCAGAGACTAGTCGGGAGCTCGAAATATAGGGACACCGGAGAGAGGGTTACATATACATGAATCATTACATACATACATGAATCACTATAATAATTCCAGTGTTCGCGCCCTTTGGCAATTTATTCATAATCAGTTATGGGAAAGTGGCAGAAATATTACTGTATAACAGTTATGAATTATGTTCATTCTTTAGGCTATTTGTTTATTTATTTAGTTTAGCTGTCCTTAAATTGACCGCTGCTGCAGCCAACACCCTTCAAAACGCGCAACTTTTACTTTGAAGGCGAGCTGTCTCTGGTTGCGAGAGGACTGAAGACGAGGACTGTAACCAATTAGATTTAGGGATACCATTGTGACTGGGTCCGCCCACTTACTGCCAAAAAGAAAAAACACTCGCGAGCGAGCAGGTGAAAGTTTCGCGAGCAGGAGAGCAATGATAGTTGTGCGCGCTGCTTCGGATTCTGCGCGCGCGCTCAAAGCATGGATTTCTCCTCGCAGGTTGCAATATTGCTCGCGCGAGCAGATATATTCTGCGCGCGAGTGCTGTGAAAGCGCTCTCAAAAATAATATGTGTGCGCGGCTGTTTGAATTACGCGCGCGGTGATCTCAATTGCGCTCGCGGATTTTGTCACTCATATGCCGCCATATTCTTCTCCTGCCCAACAGTTGTCCCCATTGTGTTTAAAGAGTTTATACTGTAGACCTACACAGTAGCCTAGTCATTTGTGTTGCAGCCCCTTTATTTTGCCTGAATCTGCCTGCCTGCAATTCTGATTTTGAACTATGCTAGTTTTTTAGCGTTTTCCCCGCCTGCCTTAACCCTTTACCTGTTTAACCTGTTGGTGGCCTGTGTTCTGCCTGCTGGCAAAGTAAACTCTGTTTTTAATGCTCCTGCTTTTTGAGTCTGTGAGTCTGTCAATGCGTCAAAAGCAGTATTTATCAATTTGCCATCCTCTTACTGTCACTATTGCTATAAAGTACTGCTACAAGTACCTATGGAGACCTTTAACTACTACTAAAACCTCCATATTTAAGTCTGTCTTTGTTTCTTCCTGCTATCCTCTTGCTCCTTTCCGACCAACTGTCATTTGCACGTCCTGCTTTTGTCTCAATTTCCTTCTGTCTTACTGTCTGTCCCTCTTACATTCTGTACATTTCTGTCTCTCACTTTCCTTCCTTCTTTCCTTGTTTTTTCCCTTCCTTCTTTCTGGCCTGAAACCAAGTTTTTCTCAAACCAAATTGCCACAATTCATCCAATTCCTGCAATGGATAAATTGTTCCAGAGGATACAGTCTTCTCTTCTACTTTTAAGTAGTGGTGAGAAAGGAGAAAGGTTATGACAAGTTGGTGTAAATATTGATACCAAGATATCTAATGTAGCCTGTTATTGCTTAGGTGGAGTATTGTTTCTTTTTTAATTACAAAGTAAAGATACTTTTTTAAAATGTTCTTAAAATTTACAAATATGTAAATTTCATAGAACAGAAATAATACACATATCTACCAGGTTTATTCTTAACCACCAATAATTTATTTACGACTATCCTACTATACTTAAGAAATAGAAAAAAATGTCTGTTCATGGATATAAGTTGAAACTGCTGTTGACCTACCTCTGACAGCATCACATGTAGGATGTATTTGATCCTGTCAGAAGACACCATGGTGCAGACTTCAGCAGAGAGGGTATCACAGCTGTCGAGGAAGTCTGACAGGTATTTGAAGATCTTGTCCAGCTGGGTGTCATCATGAAAGATGATTGGGACCCACCGCTCCGCATAAGTAAAGTGGGGCTGCTCCTCACCAGAGACAATGGCCTGAAAAGTATGAATGAAATAAATTCAAATCTTAATAATTACTCAGTCCTGTCTCCTTTTCTGGGACAACAAGGCCACAGTGGTGGGCCCAACCTTGTCTCTAAAACACCTATCTCCTAGTCAGCCTACTCCATCAGTTCCAGTGACAGCAAGAGAGCAGAATTCCCCCAACTGTGGCCTACTCTCCACAGTGTGGCTTTAACACTCATCATTATAACTTGCATTAATTTCCAAACTAACATGTACTATTTCAGCTTGCTGTGGAGCTGTGGGGCTGATGCCAATGAGGCTATGGCTCACCCTCACATGATAGCCATTACACAGTTCTTTGGTATCAAAGCTGTGCTGGTACGCACTTCAAAGTATTTCCTCTGGTGTAGTATAGTGTAGTACATTTAAGCATGATGGAGTGTCTAGCAGAAGAGACCAAGCCTTACATATGAAAGAAAATAACTCCAGCAGATTGCAACTTTATCACTACATTAACCTTGTTGCAGTTTCTGTATAGAAACTGGCAATCGACTCAGTAAAAAATGTATATTAATTGTTTAATTTGTGTTTTTGTGAGTACCCTTTCATATATTACGTTTTATTACATTGTGATACATCATCAGGTTAAGTGTATGCTCCTCGATTTGGTCATTTGTCTTTAGCTACAAAGTTTTCGTGAATATTGTTCCATAGCAAATGAAAAAGTAATGAGATGTCAAAGGAATGCAGGTTCATGAAATTAACAGAAAGAGAGGCTTACCCTCAGTGTTTCATCGACACCGTTGTGGTCCACAATGAACTCAACAAGCTCTTCATTTCTTTTGCGCCTGGCTTCAACAGTTTCTGCTGCTTTGTCCTAAAGGAAAAGAAAAGATTGAAAGGATTTTTCTGGTGAGATTATATAAGACAGGACTCAAATGAACCAACTTTGTCATACCATTGTCACCACTGTTATGGAAGTATTCTAATTCAAACAAAGCTTTTTGCTTAAAGTAAATTTGAACAACGCTGGTTATATCAGACTATAATTAATTTCCAGTTTCAATTTCTTGTCTGCAACACCATTGACATGAACATTATAGTTATATAAGTATACATACTTATCTGTTGAATTTTCAAGTGCAACTGAGAATTAGTCAAGACTGTCTTGTCCCATAATTAGTTGTCCATGCTTACCCTGACCATAAGAATGTGGCCAACATGGGAGTTAGCCCGTAGTTTTTTTCTTATGGTTGTCTCTGTGACGACAGTGTCTCCTCTTCCAGGGTTGTGACATTCTTCAAGCCCATCATAGAAATGCCAGCTTTTATCCATACCAAGTTTGTGGAATGCCACAAAGTGCTTTGCAGCACACAGGTGATATGTCACAGCAGCTGGCTCGTACCTTTGTGACAAAAGAGTATTGTACAAAGATTGTGTAAAAAAAGTCACACTGAAGGCATAAAATAATAATTTAACATAATTTAAATTATATTAAAATAGCAATGAAAACAAATGGAACAAGTGAAAACAAACAACACAATTTTACCACAGCCTATCACTTGATGTGTACTGTATGTAAGTCTTACTTTCCACCAAGAATTGTCACCAGATGTGGCAAGGCAGTAGGATGTTGCTTGTGAGTTAGGTTCCCTTTGTGGATTACTGAGACCAGTAAAAGACATGGCAATCCATGCACAAAGTCATGCTGCAGTGTTGTCTCACTTTCAGTGCAATGTCCAAGACCTCTGTTGAGATAAAAGGAAGAAAAGAATAAACAATAGTTGGCCTACTAAAATGAAATGTCAGACTCAACAGACTATTAGACTTGTAGGGCATTGGAACCCTAACAACTAAATCCTGATCACCCTTGATGGCGAGGCAGGTGTTTTAAAAGGTCCTGTCTGGATATTGCTTGGAATTGGTTGTAAGTTGTAAAATATGGGTGATATTGTCCTGTTGCGTACAATTCTGTAAAGGCTTCCCACGACTTAGGTGCTGAATATTTAAAATGTGATAACATTTAATTAATGTTACGGTACTCCAGGCCTGGTCACATATCACAGTGATTCATCAAGGTCAGTGAAGGATGTGGTTGGTCTTCAAACCTTGATAATTCATTAACAATGTAGATCTGTGGAACTGTTTGGCAGTTACATTCTAGATTGAATTATCTGAAATGTATGCATACTGTATACTTACCTTTTGCAAGGAAGTACTTTTAGCGACTCATTGGCCCACTTGTCAATATCAGTCTGCAAGTTACCGAAATCTGCACATCTTGAAATAGAATAAAACATAATTGAAAAAGATAAGTAAATTAACTTAAATATGACCACCCTCTCTATGATCGTTTACTTATTTCAAGAGATTATCTTATTTGTAGAATAAATGATACTATTGTACATTCGTTTGGTTTACTAAATACATTTTACCAAAAAAAGGGAAATACTTACATGATATCAACATAGTTGTACCTCCTTTTTGCAACTGGGCAAGCTGCATTCAGGCATTTTTGTACAATTTCGGTTGTGAGCAAGAATTCCAGTCGACAAGTTTTGCATTTTCACAAATAGAATAAAGGTTTCACAAATCTGAAACTGTGTTTTAAGGAATCTTTAGCCTCTCTGGGATAATCTAGTCCAGGTTTGACAAGTCTAGGTATAGTAGTTTTGGATGTGGACCTGGTCCAATGTGGTCTAGATGTGAAAAAAAGCAGTGAAATGTCCCTTTTTTGCATTTTCACAAATAGAATAAAGGTTTCACAAACCTGAAACTGTGTTTTAAGGAATCTTTAGCCTCTCTGGGATAGTCTAGTCCAGGTTTGACAGGTCTAGGTATAGTAGTTTTGGATGTGGACCTGGTCCAATGTGGTCTAGATGTGAAAAAAGCAGCGAAACGTCCCTGTTTTGCATTTTCACAAATAGAATAAAGGTTTCACAAATCTGAAACTGTGTTTTACGGAATCTTTAGCCTCTCTGGGATAATCTAGTCCAGGTTTGACAAGTCTAGGTATAGTAGTTTTGGATCTGTACCTGGTCCAATGTGGTCTAGATGTGAAAAAAGCAGCGAAACGTCCCTTTTTTGCATTTTCACAAATAGAATAAAGGTTTCACAAATCTAAAACTATGTTTTAAGGAATCTTTAGCCTCTCTGGGATAATCTAGTCCAGGTTTGACAGGTCTATGTACAGTGGTTTTTGTAAGAGGTGCAAAAAACGGAGGATCGTCGCTCAGCAATAAATTTCCCTTAACTTTCCCCTTAACTGCCGAATCCGAAACTGCGAATCCGAAACCAACTTCAGCGTCGTTATGCTGGGGTGCCCTGGAGGGCCAACAAATGGCACACTTTCATTCCAACTTTTCACCTCACCCGGTGATTTCACTGGCAAGTTCCTCTTAACTTCTGGAAGGAGTGTTCATCAGTGAAATCACCTGATGGTCTTTAGGTAGAATGAAAGCCTGCAGACCTTGCAGACCTCAACAGTCCGATATTCTATTTTGCCTACATTATCCAGCTCGACTGTTAGCTTGTTAGCTAGGCTAGGTTTAGCAACTGAGGCGACCGTGTCTCGCATTTACTTGAAAAATAGTCTCTCCAACACTGGAGACAGAGCCGCATTGTTGGCAAGGCTGTTATCTTAACCAAACTAGTAGGAAAATTAACGAGGCGTTACCTTGTCGATATCCGTTCAATGCAAATCCCGTGTCGCGTCCGTCCGGTACCGTCCTAGCCGTACAGAGTCTACCGTTTAATGGAAAGGAAACAACGCATGTTCAGTAAATATGTTGATAGAACTAGAAACACTGTAAACTAAAGTTAACTAACTTACAATACACCCAAGAACAGAACTAACGTTAATTTCATGCACGAAATCATGGAGAAAAATGAGCGAAGCCATCGAGTTAACGTTATATTCAACAAGTATGGAGCAAGCATTAACTTAAGCAGTTAGCTAGCAAGTTCGTCCAATCAAAAATATACAAATATATTACACAGAAAATCCCTAACAGCGTGACATATAGTTTGAGAAGTAAAATGCCATTTTTACTTGCCTCACGACGAAGTCCAAGTCAAGACTGCTGGGCGCGACAAAAACAGCTGAATGGGCACCAGGGGTAGTGTTGATTCAGGCTCCTCAACACCCCGGAATGAACACCGAAATATTACACCGCCAAAGAGTATCCCTGAACACAAACTGAGTCTAAATGAGAAAATAAACTCCAAAAATCTAACCCTTTCACACTTTTTGTGGACAGAGACTGCTGGAAGCGGGTACCTCCGATCCCGATGACATCAGCTATCAGCTGGCTGACAGCGATCACCACCTGAATGATCACATATCATTTATCGTTAACAACCAAGCTTCATTCTTTTTACTCTAGGAAGAGAACTACAAACATCCACAGAGGGCCTGTCCAACCTGTAGGTGCGTTCGGACAAAGGACTTGCGTCCTGTGTAGTCGAAGTTGCTCTTCATGAGGAAGTAGAGCAGGTGGGCGGCATCGCTGCGGATGGAGCTCAGCTTGGAGTTACAACATTTCAGGATCTCATAGCAGAACGAAGCACACATATCTGCACGGCCTTCGAAAAATGTGCAGGGGAACTAGAGAGTAGGACAGACAGGAAGACAGACAGGTCGTCAGATACAGTGACGGGACTAGACAATACTGTAAGGCAGCACGTCGATGTCCTTCACACCTTGTAGATGAAGGTGCGCAGGGAAGTGAAGACCTGCTTGAGGGCCGTCTCTGACTGGTTGATCTGCAGGAAACAGAGGTGGACCTCAAACACCTTCTTCATGAGTGGGGTTGTGGCCATGGTCGGAACACAGTTGTGTCTGTGGAGAAAGAGATTATCACACTGACACAATCCTAACTCGTGTTAACACTTACAAACTTAAATAGAAATAGATACGGAAGATTACAAGTAATACATGACAAGTCATATGAATGTATGTTACCCTGAACCCCATGATGAAGATGCTGAGTGTGTCCAGGACAGTCAGGCACACCTCAGTGGCGATGTTGGCCTCCAGGAGGGACTGGTTTAACACATCGGCATCAGAGTGGCTGTAGGCTGCAGGAGACAACACAAAGCTGTAGCTCTTTCACACCACCAACACAATCCCATTAGCTTAAAAAGGGTCTCGTAGAGGCCATTTAGTAAAGTATATATATACATATGTACTATATCAAAATAATAGACACATTAGTATCAAAGGCAAAGTAATTGCTAAAAAGGTGGGAAATTCCACTGAGTTGAAAAGATAAAAGTTTCGTTCCAAAATGAGATTTCAACCATTTGAAAAAAGTGATACCAACTATTATAAAATGACTGGTGGCATGTTGGTGAAGCACATTGGGGAATACTATTAAAATGGTATTTTGTGACTATTTTGAGAATTTCACTATCAAAAAGCATTTTTGAGAATGTTTTTTTTTATATTTATGGATGCATTTCAGGCATTTCTCCAAAATACATACATAGCATTTTGGAATGAAACCTTTCATATTTTACGTGGATTCTTTTCAGAGGATGAAATTTAAATTAAAGTGAAGAACAAATGAGCAGGGCAGAGGGGCTAGAGGGTTTTAAAGGCTATTTTTTTTATTTATTTTGTTTAGCTAAAATGGGCATGCTCTTAATTCAAATGAACAGAGCCAATAACAGTCTGCAAACTGCCTGTCGACCTGATACACTCTTACCATGGTCTACAGATATTCCAAGAACACTTGAAATCTTTCTTACACTGAAAACACAAAGAAATTAACTTCATTAAATGGCACCATTTAACAGACTTACCACATACAGTAGTTTAGGTAAAGTCAGTGTGATGCTTCAAACAGCCAGCTGGGCTCCAATCAAAATTTGATTTAATGGTGATTGACCCATATTGGTATAAACTCTTGTCTGGGCTGGGTTTAACACAGAGGATGAGGAAGATGATGATGATGACAAATATTCGCATAAGAAGAAGAAATGCAGACTCTTATATAGTTGTATCGTTTGTTGTTAGTCTATCCTCATCACTTTTCTCTGTAGCCCAACGCCATCTTGGTTGCTGTCACTCGCATTTTCAGGAGGACCAATCAGAATCCAGAAGAAACAAAAACACGGCACGTGTCGTCACTCGTACACTAACAGAAAAAGTAGATTGATGATAGAGCCCCAGTTTATAACATTTTGTCCTAGAAACCCCCATCTGAGATTTTTGTTGCTAGATATGTAATAAATAATTATTATTGAAACAATTTCTTATTTATGCTGGAATCCTTTAAAGGAGTCCTGTTTTTTTTCATAGACCCCATAGAGGCCCAAGGCCTTTCCACCATCCCTTTGACATAGCAATATTTAAGGATAATGTTCTATTTTTAATGTGTATTCTTAAACATCACTACACAGTTGTATATGTCTGGAAGCCTCACATCTCTGAACATTTGACAGTTGGGGAAAATGATACGAACCAGGATTATTACTTATTATTACCACATACAACTACATTTTTGGAGTAAAAAGTTGGATACAGGCTCTGTGCAGCAGTAAATTACAACAAAATGACAACAGAAGCTAAAGTTGTCACATTGTTGGTGCAAAATCTCAAGACAATAATTGTGAATGAGAAACACACACAGGGGGTTCATTTTTATTGCTTACTCAAACATAACTTACACATAAATATAAAAGAGCAATTACAACCAATGATATACATCAGGACATGTTAGCATTCTATTAACATCCCATGTAGTCATAATGTTACAGCTGGTAGTAATTTATCTTGTTGGATAGAATGTCATTTTCATATCAAAATATTAACACAATACAATTCTTTCTCTTGCACACACCCGCACCCGCACCCGCACACACACACACACACACACACACACACACACACACACACACACACACACACACACACACACACACACACACACACACACACACCATGGATACTGAATCAGTTTCTTCAGCTCATTCACATTGCGGTTTGTTTGTTACCATTATCTTCATCATGATGTGTAATTGAGTTTTTCTTGACCATCTCCTTTTCTTCTTTGTCTTGCTGGCCGTCATCGTCTTTCTTCTTGAACTTGCCCTCAATCTCTGCAGGGTCCATGTAGGTGTAGAAATATGCCATAAAGGAGAAGATGAAACATACAGCAACCAAGAGAGAGGCGAAGAGGACATACTCTGCCCACTTTGAAAGAGGAGGAGAGAAGAAGAGACAAACATTGTATTAATACGTGTTTTTTTTCATTTTCACTATAACTGTCACTGCAATGGCTGTTGATAACAGACGACACAAACACAGAATATTGTCTGAAATGTCCACCAGAAAGTCTGTATTCCCAAAGTGGTGGAGGATTGTTTTTGAGATTGTCCAACTTTCAAATTTTGGGAGTGGATTTTTTTTTTGTACCTGGTCAGGGAGCTGTGCAATCTCAGACACAATTACCACAATGAAGTTGCCAATCGCCACAGTCAACAACCAACCAGCATGCAGCACTGCTTTCATGTTGCTAGGTGCCTTGGAAACAGGGGAAAAATGACAGAAAATGAAATAAAACATGGATATTGTACATTTCAGCTTTCAATCTGCAGAGGGGAAAAACATGGAGAAATCTTTCTTATCTCCCCTATCCTATACTTCTTATATGCTGGTACGGCACTAAAACGTATGCTGCCTTTACCTGTGAGTAGGAGAACTCCAGACCAGTGACAGAAAACATCACTTCACCAGCTGTGATGAGGAAGTACTGTGGAATCTGGAGGGCCATGTGAACCGAGTTGGGCTTGATGTCTTCTACCTCAGAAATTAATGTCTCACACTGAAATGAAAAAGCAAAATGTGTCACTTATGTGGAGCAGATTGTGGGATAATACAGTCTAGAGCAACATTTCTCCACCAGTGGGACGTGATTCAAAACAGACTAGCGGGGCCATTCTGACAGATTTTGCCAGAATATTAGGACCCTAAGGCTCCTAAACCAGTTGTTCTGCAACCTTTTCTGAACCTGCAATTTGGATGACGAAGTGCATTCAAGTCAGAACAATACAGAGGTCACAGGAGAGCTTGGGAATTATATTCCCACACATTGCCTATTTTTACTTGAACCATTAGTTTTTTTCTCCCCCTGGGTAAACTGTGGCTCATAGGAATATCACAGATGAAAACATGCAGCTGTTAGACATTTCCAGGACCCTCATCATATTATGTATGTAATAATTGTAATAAATGGAATAATTCATCATTAATATGTCTCTATGTTATTTAAAATAGAAGGATGCAACTTGATAGATTAAGTCAAATTTGGATCCTGCAGCTAAACCGGATGAGATTCATCATATCAGAGGAGGTGAAACTTACATTTGGTCCAAAGGTGAAAGAACTGGGGATGAGGAAAGTGTAGGAGCTTCCATATCCGAATTCCCTGCTGTATTCACATGACTGTACATCGTTGTATATGGTGAAGATGGCCCTGGTTATAGAAAAGGAAAGGTTATTTATAATCATGTATTGTTTTGGCAAAAAGTCATTTTTCTCTAGAAAATATGACAATTTCTTACTTTCCGTTTCGTATCGGGTGATAGTTGGAATAGAAAGATGAGTCAATTAATCCAAAGTCTGCTCCAGTAGTTGACACGTTCACTGTTGTGTTCATCCCATTAACAAATCTGAAATGGATATATAGTGATACATAGTGAGGTGTTGAAAACCAACGTATGAACGGCCTTCACTTTTAAGCATTGCTCCTATGAATGTAGCCATGATTATAATTGTTGTATCAGAATTCAACTTACCTGATCTCATTGTTGCCTTGGCTCGGCTTGGCAGTTGTATCATTACTCTGCAATGGAGGGTTAGAGCCAATGGGTTTAGACTTAGTATACCCTATAATGCCTCTTGTTGTGTATTTACTCTCAGGATTTTGAGCTCTAACTCACCAGCGTCCATTCGTTGCTGATGTTTGACGGAATGAGAAATGTGTGCCGCATTCCCATGGCCAAGGAAATATGTCTAGATACTGTGGCACCGCCCTCTGAGACTGTGATGGACTGTGATGTTTCTTCAAATGTAAAGTAATTCTCACTTGCCTGGCAAAACAAATAAGTGATGCTGTCAAGTCATTGTGGTAAGAATTAATAAACATCTATGGTGCAAAATCTGGCATCTTGCATAATATGTGACTATGAGTGGAAGACCTGTTTTATTGTAAGCCCCAATTTTGCTTTTATGTTTATTAATACAAGGGGACGTACCTGAACTGGAGCAAGTTCCACCTGCAAGTTGTTATTAGGCAGTGTTACTGTCAAGGGATTACCGCCCATGTTCAGTAACTTCAGTTGACTCTGGGAGGCTGATGGGAAGGTGGGCAAGGTTTTCTGAAAAGTGGTACAATGTAGAAATGAGTATATACTCTTATTATGAACTCCCAAGAGTCAGTCATTATGAAATATTTATATGCTTATGTTAAAAAAATGTTAAAACCTTATTTATGATTCTGTATGTGATCAATCAATCAATCAATCAAACTGTGTTTTATATGAGGAGACAATATACTTACATCGATCTGAATCTGAACCACAGCAGCACAGACAAAGGCCATGGCTGCCAGAAACATCCCCACTGTCATTCTTTTCAGAGGTCTGTTGAATCAATAATTACTTCCATTATTGATAAGATTTGTAAGCATTGTGACATCCTCCTCCTCCTCCTCCTCCTCCTCCCTGATGGTCACATGTGTAGCCTACAGCTGATGGCACCCATAACAATTGGAATCTGTCCTTGAACGTGCATGTTAACACATGTTACCTGGAGTAACACGTGATATGGATCATTATGGTTCAAAAGGCAGCACAGCTCAATGATTCAAGCCCCAGGACGTCTGCTAAGCTCCCCGTGCGCCCTGTCTCTTTTAATGACCCCTTAAAAATGAACCGACCTGTGTGTGAGATAAATCAGTTTATGAGTGTGTATACATGTGGGAATAAGGCAGGACCGGAGCCAGCCTGTGCGTAAAGGCCTATTCCAAAGATTCAGCGAGGGATTGTTTGTTAACATATAGATATTTTTAATGATACTGGCTATTGCTTCAAGTTTTGTGACTCTCCAGTTCCTATTTGATCTCTTTAGTGTTTAGTTGTATGATGTCTTTGGGTGTGAGTTAACTAATTGTTCAGCGTTGGTGGAGGTTTGCGCTCTCTGTCTAGTTTTACATTAGCAAACCGGTTAGTGCTAGACATATTGCAGGGTTTCGGGCGCATAAGGAAAGGAGCATACAAATGGATTGAAGTCAAAGTCAGAATCAGTGTATAAAGGTAGCATCTTGTAGGAGGCTGCATTTTCGGTCCGTTTAGTAATCTATCACCTTTATCGCCATCTATAGGCGATCAGTAGGAATTGCAACCACATAGACAGAATTTATCTCCTCCTACACAAGTCTCTGGCACAGTGCCCACCCCTCTCGCCTCATCATGTCACCTTAAAGCCACATTTTCACAATAGAGAAGTGTAAGCTAGCTCAGAGCAGAGATCCAACAGAAACACCTAGAGAAGAGGTAATGTATTGTTCTAAAACAGAGTAGGCCTATGGGCAGGGAAGTGAGTCTTGAAAGCCCGATATCTCATTACCTGGCACAATAATTGTTGTGTAACTGTTAATCAACAACCCTGTCAACTCCCCGCATATATATCATTTTGTGCTATTGAGGCAGTAAAAATGTTATTTATTGCCTTGGCAAGGTCTGAATCAGGCCCTATAACTGTATCACTGGGTTCCAGCAGTGCTTACGTGAAATTCAGGCCACATTTTCTGATCAGTGGGTAGATGATGCTGTCCATGATAGGCACCAGAGTCAGGATCAGGATGGGGTTGACCATCTATCGAAAACATAAATCGAAGAGTGAAATATTTCTCAACTAAAGTGCGATACATTGGTAAAAACTAACCATGCAGTTATTTTAACTTACCTGCATTTGATCAGGCTGTATAATAAGGAGTCCCTAGGAAGAGAATGAGGTGGTTAGGAATCTGGACACATTGTTTTCATTCATCATTTTGAATGAGGTGGTTTTATTGAAAAACGTACAAAATTCCCATCCATGGTGGTGGCCTGCAGAGTCCATCTGGAGCCCTTTAAGGGAGTGGCAGAATTTAGCATGGTTTACACTGGCGGCATGTTGGATAGTTGATGTTACCTTATGAAACACAAGTAACTTTAAGTTACCTTTTGGTCAAATAGGGTCCAGAACATCGGAAGTGGGATGTACAGAAAGAGGACCTTGAGCACCATTTTGATTTGAGCAATGAGGAGTTTCTACGGTACAGAGAGACAGAATGCCGTCGTTGTATTTAACATACTCCTTGTTGGAAAACTGTGGAAATGAAGTTGCTGCACGTAGAATGAAATAGAAAATGTATAAAAACTCACGTCATAGTTTTCTTCCGCCCAGTCCATCCAGTGCTGCCTCTTTGGATATTGCTTGCCTCTGTGCCTGAAGCGGTTTTTAATGGCAAACTGAATGAGAGAAGGTGAGAGATGTTACACACCTGAAGCCACTGTTGTGAAGTACACATTAATGTTGCTAATGCAAACGGTATCATCCAGACTTACCCCTATACATTTACACACATCCAGCATGATGTTTCCCTGTGGTTCAGCCTTGTAGTACATATTACTCCCAATGATAAACACCACTGTGAGGACACAGGCAATATGTCATCATCATATACCTTTACTCTTGGTAAGCAGAACTGCAGTCTTCATTGTCATCATGTTTTCAGAGGATTATGTATACAGACATACCAAGAGCAACCACCATGAGTGCTGCAGGGACGCCAAAAGCCAAGGGATAACATTCCTGTTGACTGTGGATGCCACACTCCTGGGCTAAAGATGGAGATAGACAAGAGGACATTGAGCTACGACTATGGCTGTCAAAAGCAATCAAATGTAACTCACATTAATAGATTAGATTAGCTCTAATCTAAGATAGATTACTTTCATAGATTGTTATTTGTCATTATCACAAGAATTGATGTTTATTTTGCACAATCTCCCCATTGTCAGCTTTACGCCCTACTCTTATCTACCTCTGAGGATGGGTGTGATAATGGTCGACAGGAGACTCCCACAATTGATGCACAGGTAGAACACAGAGGAGAAATTGCTTCTCTGCCTTTCCTGCAGAAAGAAGGACGTCAGTGACCTTGTATTACATGTATGTTGCAATAATATTTCTTCAATGTAACTCATAGCAAATATCACAACCAAAACCAGAAAATCAGAAGGGTTTTGGAAAATCATAGTTGGTATATATTTGTTAAGACGCACACTGAGGTGTGGTAATATTCTCTATCAACTGGGCTGACCTGGCGATCCTGAAACTGGTCTCCACCGAAGGCGGCCACACAAGGCTTGATGCCACCAGTGCCCAGAGCAATGAGGAAGAGACCAATCATGGACAACGTGCTGAATGTGGAGAAGAACCACCCAATGAGTACTGAGTACAATATGTGCTGAATATGTGTTTCATCATGTCAGTAAGTGCACAGTGGTGTTAAAATATGTTCTCATATATTTTTGTTATAAGCTATTATTTTAAGTTGTCTTATACTTCTGTGTTAACATTGTATGCTCCTGTATTGTTTTAATTTACTACCAGGAATTATTATTTTTTTGTAAGCTTGTACTTCCTGTTATAAGTGACGTATAACGGTGATTTGTCCCTTTTTTAGGACACTGCGCGGTCATTTTATGTGTGTCAACAGTTTGTTAAAATTCCGTAGCAACTGAGGCTGTACCGGTGCTATGAGGACAGAGTTAAATAAAAAGGACGTTTATTAAGATAATGTTCTACGTGACCTCTTTGTTTAAGTGGACGACGAAAGCATAGTGAATGTAAATATGGATGAGAACGAAGCTGCTGAAAATCCAACAGGTTATGGGCCCAGGCGTGGTGCAGGAGGAAGATGGCAGAGGTTAGTTTTCGACGGAGATGAAAATAACTTCGAACTTTGGGAAGTGAAGTTTCTTGGCCACCTGAGAATAATTGGCTTAAAGGACACAATACTCTCCACCGATGAACCAGACCGAGGAAAGAACGAAGAATGCTACGCAGAGCTAATCCAATTCATCGACGATAAAAGCCTGTCGTTGGTGATGAGAGGCTGCAGATGACGGCAGAAAAGCCCTACAAATACTACGGAGTCATTACGCCAGTCAGGGTAAACCCAGAATTATTGCCCTGTATACAGAACTAACTTCACTAAAGAAGGAGTCTGATGAAACTGTGACCGACTATATCATTCGAGCTGAGAAGGCGGTAACGTCCCTAAGGAATGCAAAGGAAGTAATTAGTGATGGGCTGATAATAGCCATGATTCTGAAGGGCCTTCCAGAAACGTACAAACCTTTCGCCATTCACACGACACAGAGCAGCGAGGAATTAACATTCATCCAGTTCAAAAGTAAACTACGAAGCTATGAAGAGACAGAAAAGTTTGACAATAAAACACAATCGGACAATGTGATGAAAGTGAACATATCATCTGTGACTTGTTACGGATGTGGAAATCGCGGCCATATTGCGAGAGACTGCCGCCAAAAAGCAACAACCGCAGCAGGACCAACTAAATGGTGCAGCTACCATAGAAGCTCAACACACAGCGACGAGACATGCAGGAGAAAACCCAAGCAAAAAGATGACGCAAAACAAACTGCGGACAGACAAGAAGACCATGAGGAACAAACATTTGTATTCAAGGTTAGTCAAAGGTTTCTCCCGGACAATATTAAAAGAAACGGACTAATGGTAGATTGTGGCGCAACATCCCACATCATAACGGAGAAAAGCAACTTCACGAGATTTGATGAGACTTTCGACCCAAAGTCACACTACATGGAGCTAGCAGACGGAACTAGGATGAACAACGTGGCGTTGAAACGAGGCGACGCAGAGGTGCTTCTACAGGACTTAGAAGGAAGATACGTCAAGATCACACTGAAAAAGGCCTTATTCATACCATCATATCCACAGAGCATAGTCTCCGTAAAAGCAGCCACAACTGACGGAGCCAAGGTGATCTTCCAAGAGGGACAGAATGAACTCATAAACAAAGATGGAACCGTTTTCCACATAGAAGAGCATGAGAGACTGTACTACTTGAAAACGGTAAATAACTACGATGATTCACTTAATGATATGATGTCCAAAGACAAAGTGAGTTTAACTTGTGACGTGAAAACATGGCATGAGATTATGGGACACTGTAATGTTGATGATGTGTTGAAATTACCTAAGGTGGTAGAGGGTATGAAGATTACAGGTAACACCAAAATAGACTGTAGTGTCTGCACTGAGGGAAAATTCACTAACAGCAGAAAAAGGAAACCTGATGCAAAAGCTAATGCACCTCTAGAGTTAGTACATACGGACTTAGCAGGTCCCATTGAGCCAACTGCTCAAGAGGGATATAAGTATGCGATTTCATTCACAGATGATTTCTCAGGAGTGGTATCTGTTTATTTTCTTAAAAACAAGAGTGACACAACATTGGCAACAAAGAAGTTCCTTGCAGACAGCGCTCCGTACGGTAGAGTCAAGTGCATCAGATCAGATAACGGCACAGAATACACAAGTAATGCCTTTCAGGCACTTTTAAGGGTTAAAGGTATAAGGCATGAGACATCATCCCCTTACTCTCCCCATCAAAATGGTACAGCCGAAAGACAGTGGAGGACCCTTTTTGAAATGGGAAGGTGTCTACTATTAGAGAAGGGATTACCAAAGGTACTGTGGCCTTATGCTGTCCAACATGCTGCTCATACCCGGAATAGATGCTACAATGACAGGACTGAAAATACCCCATATTTCATGTTAACGGGAATTAAGCCGAATCTTTCCAAAATGTGGGTGTTTGGGTCGGATTGTTACGCGTACAAACACGACCATAAGAAACTGGACCCCAGATGTGAGAAAGGAATATTTGTGGGGCTACAGTAGGAACAGCCCGGCATACCTGGTCTACAACCCACATACAGAAAAGGTGTCAAAACATAGACTGGTGAAATTCATAAGAAAGAACAGTGTTGAACAACAAACACAAACTGATGAATACGATTCAGAAAGCAGAAAGCCTGGTAGTGAGAATAGTGCTGATGTGCCACAGAGTGAGGAATAGTCAGGTCCTAGGTGGAAACGAGGAAAATGTAAACGAAGAGAATACAGATGTGTCACAACATGATGAAACTACCGAAAAGGTAGTTATAAATGAGAACAAAGACGATGCAGAGACAGAACCTAGTCATAGTCAAAACCAGCGCTACCCAAAAAGAGAAAAGAGAGCTCCAAAATACTTAGAGGATTATCTAACAGACTCTAAAGATAATGATGTAACCCATGCAAGTGTTGATTATTGTTACAGGGCGGTATGTGGAGTTCCCCAAACCTATAGAGAAGCCCTGCAGTCACCTGAGGCGCCCGGGTAGAAACGCGATATGGAGGAAGAAATCGACTCACTTAAAGATAATGATACATTTGAACTAACCTCTTTACCTGAGGGTAGAAATACAGTGGGGGGGAAAATGGGTCTATGCCATTAAAGAAAATGATGAACAAGGAAAAATCTTTAAAGCTAGATACGTTGCTAAGGGTTACAACCAGACAGAAGGCATAGACTACCATGAGACATTTGCTCCTACAGCAAACCTTACATCAGTACGGGCATTGATGCAGATAGCAGTCCAAAACGACTACATTGTCCATCAAATGGATGCTAAAACAGCATTCTTACATGCCCCAATAGATGAAGAAATCTACTTAGAACAACCAGAGGGGTTTGAAAAGACATCAGAGACAGGAGAGATATTAGTATGCAAGTTAAAGAAATCCCTTTATGGTCTGAAACAATCTGGGAGAAACTGGTACAAACATCTAAATGACCATCTAGAACAAAATGACTTTGTGAAAAATCTATCTGACCACTGTGTATATAGAAAACAGACAGGAAATGAGACTATAGTTGTAATCATATGGGTTGATGATTTAATCATTGCCGCAAGCAACAATGAGTTGCTCAACAGGTTCAAAGACACCATGAAATCCAAATTCAACATGAAGGATCTGGGGAAAATATCATACTTCCTGGGCATTCAGTTTGAACAGAAGGGAGAGGAAATCATAATGAATCAGAAAAGGTACATCCTAAAAATGCTAGAGAGATTTGGAATGTCAGACTGTAAACCTAGATACACCCCATGTGAGTTAAAAGTGGAGGGTGACAGTAAGGAGCTTGTTAATCCCAAAGAATATCGTGAGATTGTAGGCAGTCTGATTTATGCCATGACTTGTACCAGACCAGATATCAGCTGGATAGTTAGTAAACTGTCACAAACAATAGCAAAACCAAGAGCAGAGAACTTAGTGGCGGCTAAACATGTTTTGAGATACCTTAAGGGTACAAATGACTACGAGTTGTGCTTCAAGAAAACTGACGAGGAGTTAAATTTAATAGGATTCAGTGATTCTGATTGGGCATCTTCGGTGGAAGATAGACGTAGCACCACAGGGTACTGTTTTAGCCTGACAAAACAAGGCCCCGCCATTTCCTGGAAGTCAAAGAAACAACCTACAGTAGCACTGTCGACCTGTGAGGCTGAATACATAGGTCTAGCAACCACTACTCAGGAAAGCATGTATCTGACACAACTTTTAAACAGCATGGATAATAGAGTTTATAGTTGCACCAAGATCCATGAAGATAATCAGGGGGCCATCGCACTGAGTAAGAAGCCCAGTGAACAGACAGAGATCCAAACACATTGATGTAAAATATCACTTCATTCGTAATGCACTCAGTGAGGGAAAAATAGATATTATTTACTGCCCATCAGAAGATATGGTTGCAGACATACTGACAAAACCCGTAGCAAAGCTTAGAATAGTGAAATTCAAGATTCTTTTTTGGAAATTAAAATGTATGGTCAAGGTAGTTGGCTTGAGATGATGAGAACAAGTGGGGGTGTTAAAATATGTTCTCATATATTTTTGTTATAAGCTATTATTTTAAGTTGTCTTATACTTCTGTGTTAACATTGTATGCTCCTGTATTGTTTTAATTTACTACCAGAATTATTATTTTTTTGTAAGCTTGTACTTCCTGTTATAAGTGACGTATAACGGTGATTTGTCCCTTTTTTAGGACACTGCGCGGTCATTTTATGTGTGTCAACAGTTTGTTAAAATTCCGTAGCAACTGAGGCTGTACCGGTGCTATGAGGACAGAGTTAAATAAAAAGGACGTTTATTAAGATAATGTTCTACGTGACCTCTTTGTTTAAGTGGACGACGAAAGCATAGTGAATGTAAATATGGATGAGAACGAAGCTGCTGAAAATCCAACAAGTGGTGTCAGTGCAATAGGAACCCACACATGAAAGGTCATGTTGTCTGGTACTCCATCTCTGTTCGTGTCGGTAATGTCATGGATGGCGCCGACAGCCATCACAACCTGGCCAATTGCATAGACGATGGACAGGTAGATGATAGTCCTGCAGGGGGGAGAGGTCAAGAGGCTTTCACTGCTGTCTTCCTATCCTCTAAGACTATAGCTTTTATGTGGTATTACTTGTGTTCAAGCTGAAAAATAAATCCACAGCATTGTATGGACGACCCATACAATAGTTATGGAAGTTTAGACAGTCACTCACTTAAACTTTCCCAGCCAGGAGTCAGCCACAATGGCCCCGAGGATAGAGGTCAGGTAGCACAGAGCCACAAAAGTATGATAGATGGAGGTGGCTAGGTCGTCGTCCCAGTTCAAAAAGTACTTGAAGTACAGCACCAGCACAGCTGTGGACAGGCAGGTAGGAGGCTTGTTCTCATTCTATTTAATCACCCATATCATATAGCAGACTGGTAGATAGTCAGTGTGTGAAATATTCTCACCGCGCATGCCATAGTAGGAGAACCTCTCGCAGAACTCATTCACAACAATGAAGAAAATGCTGAGTGGATAGCCGCACACCTCTTTGCTCTGAGGGTGATATTAGACAACACCAGAGTGAATAGCAGTAATACAGTAGATGGCATATTCATACTGAGGTTTATGTGGACCTAGTATAAGAATTCTAACTTGGCTCCAAATTGGTATATCTCTAAAAACTATAATAAATCTCTATTCTTTTAACATGTCTAAATAATTGAAATATACAGTATGAGTATGAGACTGTCCATTACAGTTGTTTCTATTACTTTACCTTCCCTTTGCTCTTCCCTTTCTTAGGATCCTCATTATCTGCACACAAAGTGAAATCAGTTTACAACACCATCCCATGTCGCATCAAATAGAAAAATACCCACAATGCAAAGAAAGAAAAAATGTACCGTTACAGTCAGTGGGTTTTGCAAACTCACCAGTCATGATGGCTGAGTATAGGTACTGCCTGTTCGCCTTTCAAGTTTGATATCCCTTTGCAATCCCTGCACAGTCAGTGACTGTCAGTGACTGACAGTCATGCGATTGCAAGATGGCGCGGCCGGTCTAGACGCCGTCGTGGTAGCTCCGCGTTTTCATTTCACTACACACCCCCTGTGTGTATGTGACAAATAAAGTTCTTGAATCTTGAATCTTGATCCCTGACTGTTAAGAGTGGGAGGTCTGGTCCAGGTGTTGGTTCTTATTAGCCTCTCGATCTGTCTCCTATTTACAGAGGGTGGACTGTGTCCTGCTTTATGGTGTCTTGTGTGGGAACACAAGATATAGGAGAGTCAGAGTCCGCTATGTACAGATTATATTAATTACTTGCACAACTGAACCAAATTAAAAGATGAATGAACGTATATCGATTGGTTACACTGTCAAACAGAGAAAGCAAATCAAAACCTCGTGGGTAAGAAGTGCAGAAAAATGAGTGAATTTTATTTAAAAGAAAAGCATTAGGGAACATTTCTGTTTACAGCAGAACTGTGACTTTGTGTTAAATAAAAATAAAAACCCATCGCATCCCAAATATAAAACAATTTCATTAACATTTCAATGAACACTAACATGGTAAAAGCTTCATATTACTTCCACAGTAGGCCTAGTCTCTGGTTCCACACCTCACCGCTTTGGCAAGAAGGTGAACATCATGTTTACAGTGTATGAGCCCCACACAGCAAAGATATTTTGCAAAAAGACAAATATTGCACACACTCCTTTTTTTATATACAAGAATAAACAACTTGGGATATATACGTATTGTATGCAATGGCTTTTAAATATTTCAAAACTCCCCTTCTAAGACATTGAAGTGATTAAGGTTGAACGCTAACATATCCACAGGAGGCTCTTTTTTGCAAAGTTGCAGCTTTGTAGAAATATAACTTCATGTACAGAGAGATGAGTGTCAATGTATGCAGCATATACTGTTCATCAAGACATCAATAGAGAGACTTATAAAAGTGGAATACTGTACATACCAAGCAAAAATGGGAAACGGTATCAAACACGGGTACAATAGGCTGTTGGGAGGGTGGGGTGGGTGGGGTGATGACATGCATGTTAAAGTTTCCAACAGGAACGTCTCTATGCCGGAGCGCTACCCAATCACCATCGGGCAGACACGGGTCGTGGAGGAGACAGTACAGGTTACGCCTCATCATACATGGCTCAAGTCATCCTCCCTGCATGGTCCCCTCCCTCCTTGCTCAGGTGGCCCTCCCTCACCTCTGCTACTGCTGCAGAAGAATGTCATTGGCCACACCCACCGCAGTGCGCATACAACATGTACACCTTGAAATCGGTTCCCGGGGGGGGGGGGGCAAGGGTCAAAGTCATCTCTGCTCAGCTCAGTTTCCCCTCTAAGCTGACCCGAAAAAAGAAGCAGGAGTGGGATTGCAGGTAAGGGCTACGTGGCATCACTGGCGTGCCCCGGTTGGCGAGGTCAGGGGTCACCCAGGCTTAGTGTCATACCACGGAGGAGGAACTGGGGATGCCCTGGATGGTGGCACCGGTTGGCGTGCCGCTGATGGCGTTGAAGATGTGGAGCGAGTCTGGAAGAATGCTCTTCATGCCATCTTCCACCGGACTGATCTGGAAGGAAAGGAAGGGACAGAAGGAGGGAGGGGATATTAATGAAGAGTCTAGACCCAATTTAGGAAGCTTTATGAGGACTGTCATACTAGTGCACGTTAATTACCATCCAATCTGCTCATGTCAGCACAAGGAAAAACAGAAAAAAAGTGTTATCAAAGAGCCATTATCACTTCAAAAATCGGTCTCAAAAGCAGATTACTGCAACAGTAGAAGCATAGAAAGTGTGGTGCTGCATGCTAAAAGTAACTACACTGACATTTTAGCCGGGTACCTTCAGTAATAATGTACTTACTTGCTCGTGCATGATGGCGGAGAGCTCTCGGGCTAGGTCTCTGTAGTTGGCCTTCATCTCGTCATGGTATTCCTGCTGGTCCTCTTTGATCAGTCGCTCATTAATGCCTAAGCCGTGGCCGCATGCCTCCACAAACTGCCTGCTCACACAAGTAAATAGTGTTAATATGCCTCCAAGGAGTACTACACAAACACGATTAAACCCCGCACAGCCGCCGTTAACCATCTCACCTGAAGACCTCTTTTAGCTGTTTGACCTTGTTATCGGGGTACTTCTTGGTGCTCGCATCGTCAAGAAAAGCTCGGGCATATGCAAGCGGTCCCGCATTTACCTGAGGGTGGATATAAGACCCATGTCAGATTTGTTTAATAAGGGAATGTCTCTGACCCAAGTGTGTCCGGTGTGTGTGTGTGTGTGTGCTGACAAAAACTTCAGGCACCTGGACGCTGATGCTGCCTTGGAGCTTGAGCTGCAGGCGGATCATGTCCACCTCACTGGAGGAGCAGAGCTGTCTGATCTCAGCCACCTTCTTGCTCATGGCGTCGATGGCCACCTCGATAGGGTTCAGATCAGTGTGGTGCTGATACATCACTGCTATGCGTTTCTTTACATAGGGGAAGCAATGTGTAGCTGGGAGGGGGGAAGGGGGGGGGGCAGAAAGAGGATGGGGAGAGGGTGGGAAACGCTTGTCAGTGCAAAAATCTCCTCATGTGTGAGTTTTACAGCTCAGGAGCTACTCATACATCCCATAAACGGCATGAAACTAACATGTTATCAGGTAATGAAGATAACAGATATGAAACAATAAAGCCGGTAGGATTAGGAAAGGTCCTTGACAAAGAGCTGACTTGTTCAGAATCTAATCAAATCTTTCCATACTTGCCAGGATCTTTTCCGTTGAGTAACGTCATACCTTGCTGAACTATATAGCCACGTGAATGTTTTTTCACCGAGCCCATTTGAAGTCCATAGTTTGGGAGGAAAATGTGAGGAATACAACTGTGTCTTGTCTTGTCCAAGTAAGTTTATTTCTAGCTTGATTTTTGTAAGACCTTAGTTCTTAACGGTCTACCACGTAGACAGGGTCACCTACTGGTTAGTATAGTCCTGCGTTTGCACTGCTCCTCCACCCCTCCTTGCTTTTTGCCCGAGATGGTGAAAGGCATCTCGAACACAAAGCGACGGATGTTGTGGCTCTTTTCAAAGTCCGTCTTCCTGTCCACTAGCTCCTTCTCCTCCAGGAAAGGAGTCACATGCGTCACTTGGATATAAGCATACTTAGAGTCCAGGTCTTTGGGGTTGATCTGCAGAAGATACATGTCATTACAAGAGATCAGTACCCTGGGGAAACATAGCTTAAAACCTATAGCCCAAATCAATCCTAATCAATAATTAAATAAAATCCCCTAAGTCTCACCTTTCCAGAGTCCTGAATCATCTTCACATTCTCTTGCCCGAACTTGTCAGAGTACAACTTCAGGAGCCTCTGAGATATCTCCGACAGAGGGGTGAATTTGGGTTCTTTGTAGATGTACTCCTTACCATCTTCATCCTCAAAGAACCCCTAGGAAGAGGTCAAACACACGCAATGGTCAGATACGTGTGTGGGTGGGGGGGGAATCTGACATTTAAACAAATCGTGTCTTTATATAATGATAACATGAAAAGAACAAAAACAGCAGCAGGACAAAACATATGTGGGCTGTGAGTCCGACAATTTGTTAAATGTTAAAATGCTCTTTGCTAAATTCTGGACAGACTCCCAAAATACACACCCCTCTATCTCATGTCCAAGCACAGAGACAAAAAAACAAACTGCACTGCAAGACATCAACTGGTGTCAGTTCAATACTGTGAGACAGACCAAAGGACAGAGGTAAGGGGGAGGGGGGGGGCGGATTTCATACTATCAGTGAGTGTTGTGCCAAACAGATACAATTGCCCTGTATCTAATGGTCAAGTGTTCCCCTTATGATGCACAAAGCCACGGATTCACCCAATGAAAGATGGAATCCTGCTATTAGCCTTTCACTGGTTTCCTAATACGACCAGGACAACACTGAAGCTGGAATAGAGGAGGAGTTAAAGGGTCAAAGATAGGTAACGCAGAGCACAACACGAGCCTGAACCTTACTCATTCATACTGATTTACCTCCGTCTCTGAGTCAGTAAACTGGTACTGCTACAGGGTTGTGGACAACATAAAACAAAATAATAGTTATTCCATGTGTATTCCCTATCTACCGCTAAAGCACTATCAGTAGTCACACTATTGCACCACCAATTAAACCATGTCCAGAGAGAGAGAGAGAGAGACATGGCTCTGTGGAAGATTATCAGCTCTATCAAAGCACAATGTTAAAAAGGTAACCACACCCCAGCTCACACTTTCAGACAAAAAATGTTCTTGAAGAAAATGTTGACAAAGCAGAAATTAGGATCAATAAAAAAAAAAGGTTGATAACAAGGTGTGAAAGACAGAAGCACAAACACCAAGTTGAATGCAGAACAGCACTGGACCAGCAGCATGCATTGCTGTTTGCGAAAAACAGAAAAGCAGCAGTGGCGAGTGTTTCTGAGCTTTAAGCAACAAAACAATGACTGAGAAATGTAATGGATTACAGCTGCACCACATCACACATAGACTAAGGCTGCTCAGACTCTACTGCACAACTTACCGCTGCCTTTAAAAGAGGATAAAAAAAAAAAAAGCAGAAAAGGGTATTAGAGTGGATCATAAAACGCCACGAGACGTGGTCATGCTCCCAACAATACAAAATGCCTTCAGCAGCCCCATGCTTTGTAATACCAGTCACCAAATGCATTGTGCTATTGTTACCAAGCCTGAATGATCATTAAGTACAGTTAGTGTAAAAACCAAATCAAAAAAGAGGCCTATTAGGAAAATTAAAGTACATTTTATCATTTGTCAACCATCTTGCTGCTGTATCTGACTAACTCACCTGGCCAAAGAAGGCCACTCTGAAGTAGGTGCCCAGCAATCTCTTTCCTGTGTGCATGACCTCTGTGACTTTGCTGTAGGCACGATGTAGTGTGTCATACAGGTGGGCCAGTTTCTGTGCAAATAAAAATAAAAAAAAGATATTATTAGAATGTCTACATACTAACTGACCAGCCTGAGGCTAAATCATGAGAATGAAAGTGCGGATTGTGTGGCGCTCTTACCTCAAAGTCCCTGCGCTTCTCATAAATGGGGATTATGAGTTTGTAGATGTCAGAGATGAGCTCATAACGCTCGGCTTTCCACAGTCCGTCTGCACACTCCTCCAGAAGCTCCATCAGGACGTCCTGCAGAGCATGGACAAACGTGTTGATGAAAACGTCACATATTCCAATAGTACACACGTGCAAAGGGTTTGACGGGTCCACACCTTTCTTATCGCTGACAGAATCTAATGTGACGAGTAGCTATGATATTGAGGTGAGAGGATGGTAAGGGAATGAGTTGAATGCATGTGATTGTTGTTAGATCCTTAGCTAACTGTGACACGGAAAATAATAATAATAATACATTTTCTAACCTCATTGAAATGGACATCCTGCATGCCTACATCCTCAATCATCGACGCCTCTTCGTCGATATTTGGAGTCACCACGCGGAACGCCGAGCAGCCCTGCCTGAACATGCCTGGAGACAACATGAGACGTGGCAACATCTTATTAATAAGCCCAATCTGTCCTACAACAAACAAAAATTTGAAAGATTACATGAAGACAGTAAGGACTAGAATAGTGAAGTAG
Source organism: Hoplostethus atlanticus (assembly GCA_034670405.1). Classification (NCBI taxonomy): domain Eukaryota; kingdom Metazoa; phylum Chordata; class Actinopteri; order Trachichthyiformes; family Trachichthyidae; genus Hoplostethus; species Hoplostethus atlanticus. The sequence goes on from JAXDDX010000030.1 coordinate 3,509,419, forward strand.
TACCTTTTCTCCGCAGGTATTCTGCCACAAGTGCTGCGACGTGCACATAGCACATGGCGGCCTGTAAACAACAAAAACAAGCCAAGTCAGATGAGCAAACAAATATTAACAGTTTACACAATGTTACAACACAGTATCACCCACATATCCACTCACAACAAACTGGATGAAAATGAATCCAGTCAGTACTTAATATCTGAAACTGTACAGACCCACCACCCAGGCACAAGCCCAAATGGATTCTGTCAGCTGTTAAATCGCCCCCCATCATAGCAAAGTCAAATATTCCCTGCCACAGACTCAGCAGCATCTCTCATCACTGACCTCCGACAGGTCTCCGTTCTTCACGTGGATTCGAGCCATGCTGTCCAGCCAGGTCTTGCGCAGCTCAGGCGTGCTGGCGTAGGACTTGGCCAGGCTATACTGGAGGTCCACCAGCATCTCTGGGTCTTTCTCATGCTCCTTCATCTGAGCCGTGGCCATCAGCACCGTCCTGATCCGTTTGGTCAGGTCCTTCACATCCGATGGAAAAGCTGTGTTCTGTTGAGGAGAATCAGGGTGACCAGCGTTCAAGACGTTTAATAACAGCTGAGATACAGAACTTCAAACGTGTTTTACTTTGCAAAAATTATTTATTTAAGCGAAACCAGAACATAATGACAAACAGAAATGAGATCCTGACCTTGATGGTCTTGTCACTGTTGGCACAGTTGTTGATTATGGACAGAGACTGCTGGAAGCGGGTACCTCCGATCCCGATGACATCAGCTATCAGCTGGCTGACAGCGATCACCACCTGAATGATCACATATCATTTATCGTTAACAACCAAGCTTCATTCTTTTTACTCTAGGAAGAGAACTACAAACATCCACAGAGGGCCTGTCCAACCTGTAGGTGCGTTCGGACAAAGGACTTGCGTCCTGTGTAGTCGAAGTTGCTCTTCATGAGGAAGTAGAGCAGGTGGGCGGCATCGCTGCGGATGGAGCTCAGCTTGGAGTTACAACATTTCAGGATCTCATAGCAGAACGAAGCACACATATCTGCACGGCCTTCGAAAAATGTGCAGGGGAACTAGAGAGTAGGACAGACAGGAAGACAGACAGGTCGTCAGATACAGTGACGGGACTAGACAATACTGTAAGGCAGCACGTCGATGTCCTTCACACCTTGTAGATGAAGGTGCGCAGGGAAGTGAAGACCTGCTTGAGGGCCGTCTCTGACTGGTTGATCTGCAGGAAACAGAGGTGGACCTCAAACACCTTCTTCATGAGTGGGTTGTGGCCATGGTCGGAACACAGTTGTGTCTGTGGAGAAAGAGATTATCACACTGACACAATCCTAACTCGTGTTAACACTTACAAACTTAAATAGAAATAGATACGGAAGATTACAAGTAATACATGACAAGTCATATGAATGTATGTTACCCTGAACCCCATGATGAAGATGCTGAGTGTGTCCAGGACAGTCAGGCACACCTCAGTGGCGATGTTGGCCTCCAGGAGGGACTGGTTTAACACATCGGCATCAGAGTGGCTGTAGGCTGCGCAGGAGACAACACAAAGCTGTAGCTTTTTCACACCACCAACACAATCCCATTAGCTTAAAAAGGGTCTCGTAGAGGCCATTTAGTAAAGTATATATATACATATGTACTATATCAAAATAATAGACACATTAGTATCAAAGGCAAAGTAATTGCTAAAAAGGTGGGAAATTCCACTGAGTTGAAAAGATAAAAGTTTCGTTCCAAAATGAGATTTCAACCATTTGAAAAAAGTGATACCAACTATTATAAAATGACTGGTGGCATGTTGGTGAAGCACATTGGGGAATACTATTAAAATGGTATTTTGTGACTATTTTGAGAATTTCACTATCAAAAAGCATTTTTGAGAATGTTTTTTTTTATATTTATGGATGCATTTCAGGCATTTCTCCAAAATACATACATAGCATTTTGGAATGAAACCTTTCATATTTTACGTGGATTCTTTTCAGAGGATGAAATTTAAATTAAAGTGAAGAACAAATGAGCAGGGCAGAGGGGCTAGAGGGTTTTAAAGGCTATTTTTTTATTTATTTTTTTTAGCTAAAATGGGCATGCTCTTAATTCAAATGAACAGAGCCAATAACAGTCTGCAAACTGCCTGTCGACCTGATACACTCTTACCATGGTCTACAGATATTCCAAGAACACTTGAAATCTTTCTTACACTGAAAACACAAAGAAATTAACTTCATTAAATGGCACCATTTAACAGACTTACCACATACAGTAGTTTAGGTAAAGTCAGTGTGATGCTTCAAACAGCCAGCTGGGCTCCAATCAAAATTGTATTTAATGGTGATTGACCCATATTGGTATAAACTCTTGTCTGGGCTGGGTTTAACACAGAGGATGAGGAAGATGATGATGATGACGATGATGCTGAAGAGCATGATGTGTCAGACTACAGAGGAAGAAGCGAGGGAGGAGGAGGGGGGAGGATCCTCCGGGGAGAGGATGTTTGTGAAAGTACAGTATGGGGCACTTACTGTGGTTAAAAGTGTATGAGTTATCCAGGCTGCTGAGCTGCTGTAAGCGGGCATGCATCATTCCCGCCCTGTTACGGGACACAGGCAGAGTCTGAGACTTCCGCTCATGTGCTATGGGTCCCGCCCCATCCTGGTTCCTGATGAGGAAACAGGACATTAGTTAGATGAGTGGCTGACTACCAGCGGAGCCAGAGTTAGTGAAGCAGGTTAGGGTGGATAATACTTGATACAGGGTTCAGTGGTGAAAATATAGGATGCATTGCCTGGTAACCAAATCTGATTTGCTTTTATCCAAATCTGGTTTTGGAGACTCCAGGGTTTTGAAGGTATGATAACAAAGACAATTCCAACTCAGAATAGTGGAAAACATCCGATTTGAACATTTTGGGCCACATTTTCACACATTATGTTGCGTTACTGTAAGTTTCAGCACTGACAAAAAGAAAGAAAAGTTGCAGATTGCATGTTTTTGGCGTGCAATTTAATGTGATGATTAGCCAAGCAGGAGTGTTAAAGCCGTGAGATGCAGCAGAAGCCATGCAAAAGTGAGAATGAGAGAGACACACACTACACGTGAGTTCAGAGAGCAAGTTGTGTCACAGCATGGCAATTTTCCCACAAGGAAAGAAATCATGCATTTAGTGTCAGGAGGTCGATTCCTGCTTTAGTCTTACCCAAGCAGGAGAGGGCAGGAGCCGGGTTTTTTATGTCGCTATGTTAAACTTGCCAGCATTTAAGTGAACAGAGATAGAGAAAGTGGTGGGAGGGGGGTTAGAGAGTGGACACCCGAAGCCCTCGGTGAATCAAGGCCAGAACTCCCACATAGTGGAGAGAATATGTGTGTGTGTTTGCATGAATTTGGATGTGTGTGTGCCCTACAGTCAAACATATTGACAAAGAGATTTACAATTAAGTAAGCACAACACACTATCGCAGTATCACAACACACATTAGCAATTACATTTGACATTAGCAGCAGTTTTGGACACATTTTCAGATTGTTCAAATATAACCCTACAACACAATTACTGTAAATGAACATCATTCATCGAGCTGCATGCACCTAATTCAGGCACTGACAACATTACCTGGCGATGTATCTCTTTCCCATGTATCTGAACTGATGGAGGCACACTCTGATAAACAAAAAGTGAGCAACGAGTCAGTCATTTCAAACGAACTGACCCATACATGGAATTTCAGGGTGTTACTGATCGCCATCTGAGAGGTCTTACTCCACTAGAGTGAAGAAATCCATCAGCTCAGCAGATGAAGCCTTGTTCCAGTATGTGAACAGAGCGTCTGAAAGGGGAGGAGACGGACATTACACAGGGTCTGAAAGAGACGGCGTGAGGAGAGGGTATACCGCACAACCCCCGACTTACCCTCAGACATGCTCTTGAGGACGTGCAAGAAGCACATGAGGAGGCTCTTGATCTCCGCCTGGTCCAGCTTGTCACATCGCAGCAGGGTGCTGCCCAGGGCCGAGGCAGGCTGGTTCTGAAGGACGGAGACGTCGGTCAGACGCAAAGACACAACTCTCTACCCTGTCTATAGCAGCTCACTTTGCTCCCTCAAGGTATCTCAGGGTTTACAAAAACAGTTTCAACTGAAATTCTAACGGTTTCCGGGTCACAGATCAAAGTCTAGTCAAATCAGGAAACTGGTTCTTCTGTAAAAATAGGAACAATCCTGTAGGAGAAACTATAAGCGTATCACTATGACACGATTAGCTACGCATTACAACACTCTTTAATACATTTACTTCCTGTACATCAGCACAGAATGGTTTTCTGGGGGCCTGGGATGAGAGAGTCAACTCCTCTAGTGGAGTCACTCACTCAGACCTAGCTCTATGAATGGTGGAGAGATCGCCTGTGGACTTTGCCATCACTACCTCTCAAAGTCCAGATAGAGAGGAAGGGAGGAAAGAGAACCAAACAGTGGAGCAGGAGCTCTACCACAGCAAGGGACTGGCGGTATACCAAGCACGTTGCTTTGCCAGTTGTAAGTTAGTCTAGACCATGAAACCGGCTGGGGATGACTTCATGGAAACGGAGGCGATGGCTCGTCTTAAAGGGCTTTTTATAGAGGCTAAAGTTAGCTGTCCCAAATACGTCAGAGGAGTTGACTGAAGAGTGTGCAAGCAGAGGGATTCAGAAATAGAAATAGAATGGCTTTCTGGTCCATACTGAGAAGAGATTACTTATCAGTGTCCTCCTTTTCCCCTTTTGCTAACCGTTCCACTCATTGTGATAAATGCTACCACACACGTCATGAGAGCAGTCCCAGAGAAGATGAAATGAGATAGCAGAATAACAGCACATACAAAAGTTAAATCCTGTGCTTCGTCTTTAATGAGGTTAGTCTCAGATTTTTCTTCTGGCTGTCGTTCAGACTGAGATCATGAGTGACACAGCACACGTGAGAGGAATTGCAAAGTGAACAAACCCATCAGCGTGCATGCTTATCAGCATCTGGAGGGCAGAGGAGCAGATAAAAAACCCCATGAAGCCCTGCTGCGAAAGCAGCTCTGCTTCGTGGCGCCAGAGAACAGACAGGGCAAAGCCTGAAAATCATCTGGCAAAGAAAGGGCTTGAGGCAAGGGCAAAACACACACACTCTCACATTCCCAGATGGGACACGCCTAGGAGGAAGGATGATTGTTTAAAAAGGGAGGGAGGCATTTTTGTACTTGGAGTGAAACGCTGGGCTGCGGGACGCTCTCTGCCGCGCTGGGGACAGAGAGCAGGGAGAAGTCCATGGTGACACGCTTGGCGCGCACGGAGAGCATGGACTCCTTGGTCTCCGTAAAGAAGCGCAGGACATTGACAGAGTGTCGCCGCACAAACTTCTCCTTCTGCCACGGCCAGCCGCACAAGGAGGGCGGGGGAGTTAATGGTACAAGTTAACAAGGAGTGACTCTGGCACAACTGGCACTGTCGTAATAAGGGGAACTCTGACATGCCTGAGGCTCAATGAAATGAGTATTATTATACGTCACAGGCCTACTATACATCTCTAAATCTGATTTCTACTCAATAATGATTGAAATTACTTCATTCTATAGCAGTTTCTGAGAAATACCTTGTCCAGAGAGTTGAGCTTGTCATTGTTCTTGTCAGGCAGGCTGTTGCCAGAATCAGTGCTGATGAGTGAGCCACGGGAGTCAGCGTGGCGCACAGAGTTAATGTTGGGGGTGGATGAGGTGTGAGGTGAGGCTGCAAGACATAATAGTAGTTTTACATTCACATACGTACATTACTATAATGTCTCTTTCACCATTTTTCACCATCGTCTATTTACTCACCGGTGCCAGAGATGACTCCAAAAACGTCCTTATGCAGACTGTTGTCCAGAAAGGTGCTGGACCTGGGAGGGGTCATCAGGGCGTTGGCCAGGAGTGAATCTTCCCTTCCGTTCTGATGGGAAACAATGCAAGCATTTAGTGGACACAGACCCACATACAGGGGATATGTAGGTTCTGATCAACAGCCACTAGGTGTCTCTCTTACATTGCTGGAGTTGTTGATGATGAACGGGGTAACTTCCTTCACATTCAGCCTATTCACGTTCTCCTGCAGCAGACCGAACAGGGGCAGGTACAGGGTGGCCAACCTAGCCTGCTGGCTCTGAAAGACAAATCAATCACTCAGCAGAACGCCTCACCCGTGTGACACATATACCGCGAAAAGGAAAGAGGCGCTGCGTACCTTGGAGGTGTAGCGGTCATCAAACGTGTGCTTGATCATCAAGTTCTTCAGCACCTGGATGGATATCTGACGAATCTCCCTGAACTCCTGCAGAGCCGCGCCGACCTCCCTGAGGAGCAGGCCGACCGGGAAGTGGTTCTTACAGAAGTCATCGGTCAGCGAGTAATCCAGCTGGAGGTCTGGAGGTTGGAGGAAGAGGAGGAGGAAGACTTTAGGCCCCGGCTAACGGAGAAGTGAGTGAATGGAAGTGAAGTCAAAGCAAAAGCACCAAACAAAGAGAATACACGATATGTGCAAGGGGAAGAGGCAGAGACGGCACTACACTGTAACCAATATTAAAACCCACATGAGCAATCTAAAAGTGTTTCCCTTGCTGGACATTCTTTGGGGAATAAAAACAAATGAGTCCCATAAATCTGTTTTACATCCTGCATGAAGGTGACCTCTCATCGAAGCAATTCTGCGAGAAACAACCAGGTACACAGAAAGGAGATTAGACTTTCAGGCTTGAGGTTATGACTGAAAGATTCAGGGTTTGTTTGAGGTGATTTTTCTACATCAACAGTGATTGTTTTGGGGGGAAAAAAGGAGTACACACACACACACACACGAGTAAAGCTAGTGAATGAAGAGAACCAGTCGCTCAAAGTGAGACAAGGTTTCAAAGAGCATGACGGAAAAAGTAAAGCAATCACAAGTGACACGCAGAACGATTCTAATCAAATTAAAAGTTTTTGTCTTATCTGAGCTACAGTACACATTTTTAAGTATGCACGTTTTAAAACCTATGAGATTTGATTTCATGAGCGAAACAGATTTTATGTGCCCTCAGGGTTATTCTCGTTGTTCGTCATGAATTCCAAACTGTTGAGATATATGCAAACTTTATGACACAATTGGAAAAAGCTCCAATTGCACACACACACACACACACACACACACACACACACACACACACACACCCAAAAAGCCAATAACAGCTCATATTTATGAATAGAAATCGTAAGCAGTATAATATTTGCACTGCAACATTATATCCTGTGTATTGCTAAATTCAGTACAATATTTTGAAATGGGCGGACAAACAAACGCTTCCACGACGAAGAGTCCTTCCAATCCTTGACTAAATAATTGAGTTCACGTGTCAGAGGGAATCAATCGAAGCCAATTCCGGTCACGGTTGAGAGATTGGACCGAAGTCTGTTTTTATTCTGGCAGGACAAGCAAGCAGCACACCTTGCAAACCTACCTACTGGAGTATCGTATGACTCCATGTTGGGAGATAGTAAAGCTGATTGGCAAGAGAGAGAGAGAGAGGAGGAATACAAAAAAGAAACAGAAAATAAAGCAAAGAGCGCTGCAACAGAGAAAAGCCATTCAAATACAGATTATATGTGCAACACTGTGTATTGAATACAACTGGCTCTTTGTCCTTTGGTTGCCGTAGAGACTGATGTGGATGATTGCCTCATCAATCATCCATCCAATAAAAGCATCCATGATTAGGACTATATTAGTGTTGGCTTTAGACACCAGGGCAGTTTGGCTTGACTGATTTCATTACAGACCTGAAGGACTAGCAGTAAACACACAGCCATCCAGCATTATAAAAGTATATCAATGTTAATCCTTGACTAATAGATAAAAGGTAATGAACTCCTCACCTTGAAATCTTTGTATCCTTCCCTTTCCAAAAGGCATGGGCAGATTCAAGGGGACGTAGTGCTCGTGGTTGCACACGACACGCAGGAACTCGAACTTGAACTCAAACAGCGTCTGCATTCGGGGACATCAGACCCACCGGTGAGGCGAAACTAACGCAGCGCTCAGCACACACAACCTCGTCCGCAACGCATTCATTCATTTTCAAGGTCGCTCCAGAGTGTAGCGGCCCTGACGGCAAAACGATCGGTCGCTTTTCGTCTTGAGCCTAAAACTTGGGCAAGGCCAGAACTGTGCTTTGCAAAGTGATCAGTGAAATCTTAAAAATCAATTCTAAACCTGACAGGTAAACAGTGAGGAGATGCCAGAGTAATTGGAGTAATGTGATTTTTTTGTCTGTACCAGTTAAAATCCTAGCTTGAGATGCTGGAGCTGGAGATGTGAAAGATGCCAGAGTAAAGAGTTACAGTCTAAATGGTCCAAATGTAAGGAGATAAAACAATGAATGACTTTCTCCAGATTACTCAATGATAATGGGCTTATTATTATTGCACTTACTTATTGCACAAGATTTCTGATAAATGCTACATACATTTTTTGTTTTTGTTTTTGTTGTTATTGATGATATTATTATTTACTCAATAAAGTAACAGTGTAATGACCAACAATAATCACCGTACCTTGGGATCTCCTGGTACAAAGCAGTTGATATAGTTGTTGATCTGCTTGAAGATGAAGCCTCTGTCCATCAGCGTGAAGCAGCGCTGCAGAATAAAACGATCATTCAGAGCAGCTAAGAAACTAACAGACTACAACAGACAGACGTGTGTTCTGCCAACCATATGAGATGAGTGTAGATCCCGACCTTGATGAAGACCGCCAGGCTGTGGTTGGCGTTCCTGGCAGCATCCAAGTTGTCCTTGTACTTCTGAGTGATGTGCGGCATCATCATGTTGACCAGGGTTTCCACAGTGTGGTGGAAGGATGCCGAGAAGCGCTGATTCCTGGACAGCTGAGGGGCACAACAATGGTACAATGGTTGTTGTACGAACTCTTTTAATGCAATACTAACCCACTTTGACCACAGTGCTGCATCAGGAAATTATGTTAATATAGTCCTTGCTTGGTTTGACCTGTCCTTGTGGAAAATTAGTCCTTCCCACAGCGGCCTCTAGATTACACAGGGTTATGCCAATGGAGGGTAAAGACCGGCATGTGGTCGGTTATGGGGTTTGGACAAATGCGGCCAATTAAAATGCACAGCAGTGTGTGACAGGCTGTGGATACAAAATACTTTAACTGTGGTAGTGTGGCTGTCCACAAGACCGGGCATGTTATAAACTACCGCTAAGCACTTCGGCTGTAGCACAGCGGACAAGAACAGACACCTCTCTGAGTCACGTCGAATGCACGCGTTGTTGCAGACTTACCTTCACTTTACAACTCTCAATCAAGTACTGAGCCATGGACTTGACTAAAGCTTCAAAGAAATACCAGGAGTACTACAGGGCGGAGACAAAAACATGCACCAATCAGTGAAACACAAAAAAAAGGAAATTCATCTCCATGACAATTAAATCAAATAAAGTCAAATAAAGCCTTTAAACTGTTCCAGTATGTTACCTTGAGCAGCTTGTTGCTGGTGAGGAAGTCGGTGGAAGGCTTGAGGATAGCAGTCATGGCTTTAGCCAACTCCTCATGCACTGATCTGGTGGTGGAGGCGGTGTGTGGCTCAGTCTTGAAGACATACTGCAGCAGAGACACACAGAGAACCACATCAGTTCTCTAGTACAGCAAAAAAAAAAATACAGCTGAAGAATTGTGATATACAAGATTAGCGATGAGTTTGACCTTGACATATGATCTCAGGTAGTGCTCCAACCCCTCCTCATGGCACTGGGCAACAATGTGAATCATGACTCTGAAAGGAAGTGATGGATAAGTAAAGCATGTGAGAGGAAACAGTTCTGAACCGTGCAGATGGCTGGAGGCATCGAAAGTCACCATGAAATGAAAAAATGACTAAAAAATCCAATAAATAAAATCCAATAAAATGTATATTCTCTTGAATTGCTATATCAAAATCCCACTGCCTTTGCTTCCTGGACATTTTTTGTGGTTACTTCATGGCGTACCAGTAGTTTTTACATAAAAATCACAGACAATCCCCCCATCATATAAAACCTGAAACTTCACAAACTGGAAATATATATGGTGTTGAATTTTGAGATGGTCATCCCCACGTTTTCTTTTTCAAGGTCAGGTGAAGATGATACACAAATTTCACAGCGGATTGCCTCTCCAAGTACACGGAATATGAAATGGGCTTCACTGGCCTTGTCTTTCTGTGTTTGTTTTGGATCTAGCCTGCGCCAATACATTGCCCAGTTCTCAGGTCAAATCATATGCTGTACAGTAGACACAGTAGAAGAGACCAGAGGCCTCATTTATGAAAGGTTCTTACACACACACAGAAAAATCCAAGTTGCGTTTTGTAAAACAGTTGTAATTGATTGTTTGATTCGATTTTCTGGGATACATCAAAATGTAATTCCGATACATAACGATGGCATGAATGCTGAAGATGTAATTCCCAATTGTTTGTTATCATACTTTAAATAAATCTACAATCTGGGATTAAACTAAAGAAGATTTTTCTACATGAGTCCCCGCGTCTCTCGGACGTAGAGCACTTGCCTCGTGACGTTCACCGCCACGTCCTCATGGGTGGCACTGGTCAGCAGCCGAAACAGCTGATTCAGAGTGGTGGGCAGGAACTTAATCATCACGTGGCTCTCCATGGCATGAAGACTCTGAGTGACAGATTGGTACAGGTAAGAGTTAGGAACATGAAGAGTACAATCACATGTGGGCAAACGGTGATAGTCTGGTGTTTAAATAGTGCGATGGGTGACTGATCCTCCGGCCCAGATGCTTCATGCTCCATCAGGCTCTGAGTATCCTCACCCCTTAAACAAAGAGGAGTGAAAGCTAATACAATATGACGCAGGAGGAAACTCGTCTAATAACAAGAAGAGGACATGAGAGAACAACCTTGTGTTAATCACCCACACCTTACGGTCGAGTTCCTGGAACAAGGCAGGGGGTGCCGGTGCACCACAACACAAAAGCCCCCCCAGAGTCAGTTGGCAAGCTGCCAGCTCCGCCTGACCTTGCATTTGACCCTCTGGCCATTGTTTGTGTGCACCGTCGTGTTTATAGTAGCACCGACAACGCGCTGGACCGAGTGTCTCTCTCCATGTGGGTGTCTAACAGGGGACAGGGGGGGACTGACATTCCCATGGGTTTGAGTCATGTTGTCCCACCCTGCCCCGGATAAACAGACACTGATTTCCAAATATCCCGAGGAAATCAGAGCAGGGATAAGGCACTGAGTGATGGGTGATTGATGAGCGACAACCAAGCAGCAAAGCACCAGAGAGAGAGAGAGAGAGAGAGAGAGAGAGAGAGAGAGAGAGAGAGAGAGAGAGAGAGAGAGAGAGAGACGAGGAGACAGCTGGGACTGAGACATGGGAAAAGGGACACCCATTCTTTGTGCCCTTGCGTTAATCATACCAACAAAGAAGAAAGTCAAAGTCATCGCTCTACCTTCAGGTATTTGACGAGTTCTCCTCCCAATACCTGGGCTGCAGATGCCATGCTCTGGCAGTGGTGAAAAAAATTGTGCAGATGTTGATCCTGTAGAGAGGAGAGAGAGAGATTAAAACACACTCCGGGAGGTCATTTCAAGAAAGTGGGCTGTAATGTAATCACAGTATGAATTTAGATGTGAGAAAAAGACTTCAAAGATTTCACTACTTTAATTTGTTAGCAGTCATGTGGTGGCTCAACAGTAACTAACCTGAGTGTAGACGGTGGACACAAGGTGAGAGGACACCTTGAATAAAGACTTGCCTCCATCAACCCATTTGATTTCAGGACCCGAATGCTGTGATAAAAGAAATTCATTTTCAGCAAGATTTTCATGCCACTAAGTGTCACATTTTATTGTCTTAAGGCTGTGGGGCTGTGGCCTTTTGTCCTGTTGGGAGGAAATCACATAGCCGCTGAGCAGAGGACCGAGCCAGCACCTTCACCCACTTAACCCAATCTCGGATGTCCTCATCCCGCCCTCTGTGAGGGTGTACATTACCTTGCTGACACCCTCCTGACAGCTGAGATATCCAGCAGGCAGGTTGGCAGCCACCGGGACGTGATTCTCATTCATGATCACCCGGCCATCCTTCAGCAAAGGGAGCCAGGCATAACCCACTGGAGGGAGGGGGGGGGGGGCAGGGACAGGAGAGGACAGTGTGACACTCCGTGACAATAAACAACCGCGATACAGAAAAGTACCGCACAAAGTCAACCAGTGACAGAGAGAGAGAGAATGCAATGGAAATAATTGTGCCTTCACCTTGTGTCTCAACCATGTCTCTCTTCTTGGTGCTGGCCTTGCTGTTGCTATCACAGCTGACGTGGTAGAAGGTGAAGAGCAGATGGTGTTTCTCATGGAGCTGGGTGGGCAGCTCGATCTTAAACTGAGGGAGGAGGATGGAGTCGAAGGTTAACACACGCTACCGCCTCGTCTGCACACCACTCATCACCGATGCGGTCAGTTTGAAGTCATTCGGCACGCGGCGTCTTACCTCATCGTAGAACTCGGGGTTGTGCTGGTGGTGTAATACCGCAGCAAAGGCATTTTTGGTAAGCAAGGGTCCTCCCGGTCGGCCGTAGATGCACTGTGTGAACGACTACAGTAGTTAGTTGACTCCTGCGACGGGTAGGGTTATGCTTTGTCCTGAAACTAGGGAGCTGGGAACACTGCCAGGAGACTATTTGACAATGAGTTTACCTTAAGCGAAACAGGCCTCCTCCTCATCTGAATCCTTGAACTCAATGCAGACAGCTATGTTCCTCGCCTGGGGAAAGACACAATGAGCAAAGCTGACCCAGTTTGACACGCTGGAATGGAAACCTTCTGTTAAAGCAAAGTGTCTCTGCTCAGAAAGTTGGTGGAGAAGCGCCGCAGTTACAATATTTACACTGCACTGTATACATTCGTAAAAAAAAAAAATTGTAGCTGAAATGAAACAGCGGTGCAGAGTCAACGTTTGCAATACCTTGGCGAAATACTTTTGGCTGTCGTACTTCAAGTGCTTTGGGTAGACATAGAGGTGGTTGTTGTAGATGGTGAAAGGCTGGGAGCATTTCGCGATGTACGGCACAAACTCCTCCACTTCAAAGAAGATGTTGGTCTTCTCACTGCCATCAAACTGCTTCACAGGAATGTAGGATGAGGTAACGCAATCTACAAACAGGAGCAGGAGGGGGGAAGAGACCAAATAAACAGCCTGCAGACAATGTGACCAATGTGACCTGAGCAGAAACGGCTTTCATCTTTCATGCTGGCTGGATGTATTGAGTTTGGAGGGGCTTACTTGTCAAGTCAGGGGCTACACTGTCAATGGTAACGTCTAGGTTTCCTAAGATTACAGGCAGCTTGGCCATCTTCTCTGGCCTGAGGAAAGGAAGGAAAATAAGCACCGGTTAAAGCGTTTGTTATCATCTACCTAAGAGTGAATGGAAACAGGCAAGCAGCCTGGAACTGGGCAGAACTCAAGTGGATAGCACAATATTTGTAAGAGGTGAAGAAACTTCTTGCAGGCTTTCAAAAGGAACATGCAAGTACAACTTATAGGCACGTACTAGTTTCTTTGTCGACGATCAACTCATACATGCGTACAATTATTAATATATTGCCGTGTGACCAATCAGATCATTAAGAGAGTGCAGAGTAATAATCAGTCAAAGCAGCGTTACTAACTTTCTGAAGTCAGCCAGCAGTTTGAACATGTCGTCATTGGACAGCTTGTTGCCGTCCTGCCTGTAGAGGGCCGAGAAGCGAGCACTTTTGTCCAACGTCCCTGAAGCATCTTTGAATAGAGGCCTGGAAGAGAGGAGAGCTGAATCAGAAAACACCTCGTCTCACATTCCCGTTTCCCCTTTCCTGTACGAACAAAAGTCTAGAAAAGTCATTTTTCACTTACAGTCTTCCTGAAAGGCTGCACTGTACTGCTGGTGTGTGTGTGTGTGTGTGTAATTGCTGGTACCCCAATGAAAATGTACAAAGAATTGTATGATGAGCAAAAGATGCAAACTGGATACATATTTGCCTCAGTACCTTGCTGCCCAGGCAAACGGCATCCTGTACTGGCCTAACCGGCTACAAGCCAACTTGGCATTTTTCAGGACCTTCTGTGCCACCTGGGGGAAGAGGGGAACAAAGTGTGATTTGAGCTTCACTGTTCAGACTCACAGACAAAGATGGCTCTCAGCACTTTCAGCGCTCCAACACATTAGAAATTCAGCATGCTGCCAATCTTAACAACAAGTACACACAAGTCTTGGGAATATACAATCCTTACACACACGCACACACACTCTTCCACGTGCACGAACACACACCTGGACACGCAGAATGCCAGACAGTCCCTCACACACACACGGTTTTTCTCTCCTGAATCACATTACTAGCCACTGCAGCCCCTCCACGCTGCATAACCACATTTGTCCAGCCAAAGCCAATGTTTGTGTTGAGTGTTTTGTGCAACTGGTCAGCACTTACAACGAGGATGATTTGATAATTTATCATGTGGAATAATCTACTGGAATCTGCTGAGCATGGGCAAACGTGATGAGATGTGGGTGGGCCGGTACCTTGGTGGAGTCTGAACTCTTCATGTATGGCTCGGCACAGTGGGCGATGCCCCCCTGGAGGATCTTCTCTACGCGAGCCACCAGGAAGATATCTGGGTGTGGGCACGTTACCGAAAACACTCCCTGTGGCGACAGCATGTTCCGACAGAAAATGTTAAAAACAGATTTAGACGTGCATGTTCAGATCTGCACGAGAAACCGATGAGCACGTTGAGATGGTGCATGTGCAAATCTGGGTTAAAAAAAAATGCCTGATTTGCACAAGCCGACACATCCTACGCTTTCCTCGGCTGTCAAGTTGTGGAGTTTTTTTTTCTTTTCTTCTTCACCTGTCTGGGATACTGCATGGCTGCCTCTGGCACTCCGTGGACCAATTGCTGCCCCCCGTGGTGCGTGTCCACGCCCCCGTTCATGTACTGACTGTTTGAACTGGCGACCATGCCCCTGACGGACGGGTGGTTCAGGTCCACGTGGAAGTCTGAGGAGATCTTTCTGCTGTTCTGGATGTCAAACAGCGACAGGGTGACATAGAACGGCTCCACCTGGAGAAGGAGCAGAAGAAGAAGACACTGCAAGTTTTAGACTTGTGCTGTGACAAGCTTATTTTTGTCTCTGATGAGGCCACCATGCAGTAGTTACAGCTATACTGTATCTAAGGTATAATATTTATTCAGTTTCATTTCACCCCCCACCCCGCCGCCTGTCTGTATTTTCCCTGCGTCACGTCACAGCGTCTCTGTGGAGACGGAGCATGTTGATTCTTTAATAGACAGTTTCTGCTGGGAGGGACAGCGGGACGTCAGACTTCATTAGACAGATCCTTCGCCATTACTGAGCCTCTAGCCCGGTTGCTATGCCAACCCAGTCCTTCAGCTCCACAAATAATGAGGGGACGCCAGCCAGCCGATATGACAAACCATCACATCCCATCACTAGCTTCTCTATTCAAGGCGGATAATGTTAGGTTCGTTATTCATTGCGGCCAGAAAAAAAGACATTTGTTGTCTTACATTCGTTGTCGGCCCTTCCTCGTTCTC
Organism: Hoplostethus atlanticus; assembly: GCA_034670405.1. NCBI lineage: Eukaryota > Metazoa > Chordata > Actinopteri > Trachichthyiformes > Trachichthyidae > Hoplostethus > Hoplostethus atlanticus. The sequence continues at coordinate 3,525,092 of JAXDDX010000030.1, forward strand.
CGCCACGCAGCTCTGCAGATTGAACGAGAGGTCATTGCAGTTCACCAGAATGCGCTTGCCAAACTTCTCTTCAAACTGCTTTACGTCCGGCTCAATTCCTGAGAAATCGAGTTTCTGGAAAGAGCAAAAAGGGGAGGCTGTTACATTACATTAGCAAATGGTACATTTCATCTCGTTACCACGGGGGAACAATTGAATTTCTCTGTGCTTTTTACGTTTAATCACCTGTGTGTCAGGGTCCAGGGTGAACAGCTTCAGTCTGGTTTCATTCCTCATCTTAGATTCAATATCTCGCGCACTCTGAGGATGAGAAAGGCATTTTCTATATTCAGCTCAGACCGCAACCTCGCTGCAAGCCCACTTGTCCAAGAGGTTTCCATTTTCAACTGGTTTTATCGTTAGGACCATTCCTTTTCATTTGAAGTCCATCTGGAAATGTGGCCTCACATTTCACAAGCTGATCAAGCTGAGGCAGACAGGCTCAGTGGTGAAAATCAGGTGGTAACAGCAAATACATTACAGTGAAGCACAGCATGACCTGTCAAACCGTTTTCCAGCTCACTCTTACCACCTTTTTTTTCTAGCTATAACAGAGAAGAGCATTTTGGAAAAACCTGAAAGTCATCAGTCAATATTTCAAAAACACAGATGCTTTTATCCTCAAATCATAATTTTGTAATTTTGTAAGCAAGGTCTTAAGATAACTCTTATCTTTAGTAGCAACCCATAATAAAGACCCTTCCACCTTAGAGCCCTGATGTCCACCTTGCAGTGCACACCAGGCTGTTACAGAAGACCCAACCAATGTTCTGGATGGAAAAGTCAAACTATGAATTTACTCTCTGAGAAGTTTTGGTTTATCACACTAGAGCAACTCTAATTTTAACGTCTGCAAAAACACAGAAACAAATGACTGGGAAATGAGGTGTATAACCAGCAAGTCTTAAATATAAAGTCAACCCATGTGTTTGTGGTGACAGAGGCCTCCTCGTCACCCCAGTGAGCAATAGCAGTTTCATGGTGCAACTCCAGCTGATGATAGTTTACATGGTCCTGTCTAGATTCTAATGCATGGCCATCCAATGAGTGACAGGAGGACCTACCTGGAAGCTGTCCATGCTCCCAGAGGAACTGTCTGACTTTCCCAGTTCATCATCTAAGGAGAAAAAAGAGAAATCATTGGACGCAGGCCAAAGATGTGGTAGATCGACAAAAAACAACACTGTTGTCATTACCACAAAATCTCCTTCATCGCTCACTAGCACATAAAGCTCAGTAAACAGTAATTCAGCTGTCCTCGAATCAGCCAGCGCTGATAGGCAGACCGGTTCTGATGCTGAGTTGTAAGAAAGCTCCCAGACTCTTCAAGCCGGGTTGTTTCTTTTTCCATGCGTAGCGTGATTAATAAAAGCTGAGGAGTTAGGGAAGATTAGTGGGGCGTTTTGTGCAAAGGCATTCAGCCTCTTTTCCTCCGAGCGCTAGGCCTCCTATGAGACAGGAGGTGAGTATTAAAAGCCTGGGTGGTCCAGTATCGCATCGCCACATACTAGACAGAGAGGGCCAGCAGAGAGCTGGGGGAGAGCTGAGCCATAACTGATGGATGAGGCTGTGGGTGATGTTGAGATAGAGATGTGTTGATCTGAAAGATGTCCAAGTATGGTTGGAGGTATTATTGATAAAATAATACAAGTTATTATTCAGCCTTGGTTTACAAAATAGTCAATGGTATTTCTGAAATACTGAACAATAAGCAACCTTTTTGTAGCATTTTGGACGGAAACCCTTCATATGTACAGTATGGGCCGTGTTATCTGCTCAGCTGCTTTCAAGCAAAACCCTCGATATACATTCTTTCTGCAGCAGGAACCAGTGGGAGCATCAAGCCAAAGACAACTATCTTTGTCTATCTTGAACTATCTTGAAATTTACACATTCCTCTTGCACTGAGGACGACCGGTGTACTTAAGTGAACCCTGTGTATTTTCTTTATATTACACCACTATGAGGCGCACCGTTTGAGAGAAAGGTGGATAATATTTTGACAGGGCTAGCACAAAATATGATGCCATTGCTCGTCTGTGGTCTTAATGTTTATCTCTAGGAAAACAAACCCAAATGAAGGCACACACACACACACACACACCATCGTGAATGTCTCCATTCCTCTTCTCCTGCATGGCGATCTCAAAGCTGCTGTGCAGGATCTTGTTGAGCGTGCTGATCCATTCCTCCATCTCCCCTTCACTGTCGGCGGACAGCAGGTAGGTGCTCTTATCCTGCATCTTCAGCTCAAAAGCAAAGCGCCGAACCTTGTTGTTCTACAACGCAAACAGAGGAGGAGATTTAGATGAGAGGAGGAGAGAGAAGACTCACCGCTGGTTTGAGGTTATACTGGATTTCGGGGAGGAAAAATGAATTTTATTAAAAGGTCAGAAGTTGTCTGCAATAATGGGACCGCTCTCTCAAAATGAAAACAAATTCACAGTAACAGAAGCTCTGGACAGCACAGACGTCTGTTACTGAAAAGCGGCAGGTTACTGTGCATGCCAAGTGTGGGTTAGCGCTCGCTATTGAATGATTGATTGACCAAGTTTAGTTTTTCACAATGCCCAACTGTGAACATGGCAGGGCTGAAAAGAATGTTCCACATCACGGTCCAAAGTCAACATCTAAATATCGCCAAGTCACCAGAAGGCAGGGGATGCTTAGATTTCCAAAGACAGCTTCATTGAAAACTAATTCTCTCCTCTCTCTCTCTCTCTCACTGGAAACGGTCATGATTTATGATTTAAGGATTCCTGTCACAAAAGACCATTATGCACTTTGATCCTACAAAAACAGTGAAAAACAGAAGAACATAAAGTAAATTTTCTATCACAATATACCCTACTAGGAATTCCAATGTTTAGCTAGAAAATCTACAAAAAGGGTGTCAATGTTTTGGAAAGAGCCAAATGGAGAAAAGTATGGAGGGAGAGAGTAACAAAGCCTCCAACTCTTCCAGGACCAGGAGGTTTTCTACCGAAGTGGAGTCAGCAGCTCTGGGCTGAACTATTCAACTACGACCTCCAAACGGAAGTGAAGCCACTGTCCCCTTTGGGCTTCATCATCTCTCTATTACAGCCCCATTCACATCCTACAACTGCTGATTCAGTGTGTGGGGGGGGAGAGGGGCTGCCAGTTAACCTAGTGGTACAGCAGCTGTGCAAGTGAATCATGACTATGGCGGCATGACAGAGGAGGGACAGGAATGGAGATACAGAGAAGGGGGCAGATGTTAGATGCTCCCCCCCTGTTTCCATTTCAGCAGTCGTGGAAAATGTGAACACGGGGAGTTGAGTGGTGTGGAGTGCGGTTAAAAGGGAATGGCTGGAAATATCTCCGAGGAGAGGGTGGGGGAGAAAACTAACGCCTGTCCCACCGGACCACACAGTGGTCACTCTGGTCACACAGAGGAGGACCTCTGGAGGAGAAAGATAGCAGCTGGACACACAGACAACAGGAGGAACGACTCAGGCCGCAAGCATGTGTGTTGTAGATCTGTGTGTGTGTGTGTGTGAGAGAGAAAAACAGACATACAGCGAGCAATAGAAATACAAATTGTAGGTGATTTCTTTTGTGTGTGTGTTTGAGCGTATGTTGGCTTCTTAACAAAGCAGCTGGAGGCGGAGCGTTACATCACCCCACATGTCATTACAAGTGTAGTTAATCAGCTGCAGATCCACACCTAGAGCAACCGCTGCAGTTGAGAGTTTCGGTCTTTATCATATGATGCGTAACCTCGCAACTATGGTATACCAGGCGGTTGTGCAACGGTGTTGACTGAGTTTAGCTGTGGTTCTTGTCAACCCCACCGCAACCATTATGGTTCTGTATCACAATCAAGGGATAACTGGCTTTAGAGATTGATGACATAATGGTGCAAAAAACAACAAACTGCATCACAAACAGGAGCATCCTTTCCTCTTTAAAGAGAAAAAAGGCTCATCTGACTGGACTGAACCTACTTGTGCATTTCTGTTTTACTCCTTTTGCGTCAGAGACCTCCAGACCCCCCAAGCACAATCCCCAGCACCACCACCCTTCCTTCTTTGGTCCAATAACACTCCCTTTCCACGGGGTAGGAGTCACTCAACCTCTACTCTGGTGCCATATTCCATCATATGTATCTGATTAATGTCAGCTGAGTGCTTGGTCAGTAAAATCAGGACCTTTTCCATGGATGATAGACAGGTAATGATGCATCCAGGCTGTCTTGGGTTATCTGCCAGCATGTGGTATCGATTTGTGCGGCTGCTGTAAAGTGACTTCAGCATTCACCTTGTTTCAGCAGCTGGGAGTCAGTCAGCAGTAAAGGATGACCTTGGGGTTGGGGGGGGGGGGGGGGGGGGTTGTTGGTGGAAGAGAGCGCTCAGGTTTCAGGGCGACAGACAAGAGAGGGTCTCACAGATATAGAGAGAATCCTTTCAGCTGTGGGACAGTTGCTAGTACAGTTTTTCTTGTCATATAAAACATCAGCATGTTAGAAAATGAAAATTTTAAGAGAAGGGAACTTTGGAGAGGAAGTAAACTCATTCACTTATTCCCGGTTAATGTTAACATCGCAGCATCTGGCGGGGATGCACCGACAGGGATATCCCGTTTCCCAGAAATAAGCAGCGGGCCTTTCCAGGGTCACTAACGGTACAACAATCGCTGCTATTCTGCCAGAGGTCAGCGGAGTATTTCAGAGACTGTACCTGAACCACACCCATACAGGAGTCCAGGAAAATGGTTCCTTTGGGTTCTTTGGAGATCTTCTCATCCTTGTAGAAGTTTAGATTATAAGAGCCGTCCCCCAGCTGGGTCAGGTGGAAATACCTCCTCTTGAACGACTGAAACAGAGAGAGAGGAAAATGAATTACCATTTCAAATGGGGAACATTTTGGTAACAATAACTTCAGCAAACATTGCTTGGAAGCCCACATCCTTATTATTGTATAATAATAGGTTTCTGACTGAACTCAACATCCTCCCGTCACCATCACAAAAACATCTTTACTACATAACTGGTACCCAGGATGCATTCAATAATAGTAATCATTTATGTACTCAATGCCTCACCCTCATGGTGACACTGATGGCACTGTTCATATTGCCTTTGTACAGCCAGCCATGCTTGGTGATCCCGCCCTTCTGGGACCCCAGGGAGGCCGTGTCCTGCAGGAGACAAAGGCATGAGACACATTCGAACCAGCACTACAGCAAAATGTCCATATTAACAGGTAATTTAGTTTAGCATTGATTCTTAAAACCTTGTTTTCCATATAACAAGTGAAAACATCGACCATTGGGTGTGATCATTTCACTGATTCCCAATCCAATTTCCTCCATTTTTGAGAATTGTCAAGTACCAATATCTTGAAATAAGGCAACTCACTCCGCTAGTATCAAAACAATGTCACTCAAGAACATTCTTGAAGCAAACTGATTTACATTGACGTGTGCAATTATCTCCCTCCACTGGCAGATTTTGATTTAAGAAGACTCTAATAGACTAAATGACTTGATGGATATGGAGATGGATATTTCTTGCACTGCAGCACCACATTAAAACATCACCACGCCTACACACTCAACACATCCTGCCAAAACCTTGCCAAACTGTGCACATCACAAGGCCCTTGATCCTGTGGTTTCCCTTGAGGCCCAGCATGATGTAGTTCTATCCAACGCCAAACGAGCTGCCAGCAGAACATCAAACAAACTATGACCGTAAACCCAAATAAATATCTGGTTCTTCACGGCAGGACTGTGGCCAAAATCGAAACCCGGCGTCTCTCGGTTACTAAGGTGGAGAGCATGAGAGATCACATATGACCAAACACATGACTACGATCTCTGATTCATCGGCTGTAATGAGCTGTGTAAATAAACCAATTAGGAGAATAGGGAACTCTGCAGCCCTGCCCTGGCTTAGATCAGCCCTGCACTGACAGAAGACGTGTCAAGAGCATTTACGCCGCTCGTCTCTTGACAGACTACAGTGAAGAACCGCATCTTTCGCACACCGACACCAGCGATTGGACTTGCAAGATGCCATTGTCCAGCATCACTTCTTCTCACGTCAGTCACAGAGAGTAACGCGGTTTTAAAAAAAGTGTTGGCAGCAGCATTCAGAATATTTGCAGCCCGTCTCGGGGAGTGATCGGAGGAGCATCTGGAAGGTTTCAGGGCCGGTTTCTCCTCATCAGAGTCTAGACAACATTCACTCGTCCCCAGAGAGGCAGACAAACCACCCGGTTCACTCTCCCTGAACTCCAATTTTGTCAGGAAACAGCAAAAAAACCAAAAACAAACAGTTGCATTACTAAACTGCAGTCAGACGGAGGGAAGACTGACCATATCACACAAACAATGTTACATGTGATCCAAAACACACAATCGACCGCCAGCGCTATTAGGTAGCGTTCAAGCTTCCCAGGAATATATTGAATGATTTATTCTGGGGATTTTAGGGGAACAGTTGATTTCCTCTTCTTTCGTCTGTACGGAGAAAGGTCGAGGCATCCTCCCTGTTTTTAAAAAAAGAGAGACTGGTGTGGAGTGATGGAGGCCAGGGAGAGAGGTAAGGGGTGAGTGAGGGGTGATTTGGGCAGGATCTTGTCATTAGCGCTGATGAAGTGCCCCTCCCTTGTCAGATGTGAGGTTGACTGTGAGGCTGAGTAGGACAGACGCTGACCCATGACGACCTGACGTATAAAGAGTGCACTTGCCTCAATCACAGCTGGATTAAACAGCAGGCAGTTAAAGGGAACAGAAATATTTTTGCTAATTTCTTTGCTCTGAAGGTCCTGCCTATTATTGCCTATAGGGGGCGCAGTTTGACACAGCATGTGAAGAGGGCTGGTCCTTCATCATACATCTTGTTAGGCAGCAAGAACATCAGTATCATCCAGAGCTTTGCATTGTCTTTGCCGCTTTGAAGACTTAGACAAAGTGAAGTTTCAGTCCAAAACCAACAAATACTCATTTACCCCGTTCACACATACGCACCCGGTCAGACAATACTATATAATAACAATACTACATAAATCAACAGAGGATGAAAAGACCCAAATGTTGCACCGGGGTCTTGAACGCTTTCATCGTGAGAAAAAAAGAGGAGGAACCCCGAGCGAAAAGCAAAAGTCTTTGAGGCTAATTGCACTTCATTCTATGCATTAAAATAAGCTATTAAGACACACAAATGCTTTCATCTCTTTGACAACTGTAATGGAAACAGGAAAGCGAGATCTGTTCCCCCTGGCCAAAACTAATGACTGGAATAAGATACACTGAGATGCAAGTACATTAAAGGACTGGGTTTCTCTGATGTAAAGAAAAGTAATCCAGAAATAGAAATAGGTGTGAGATAAACACTGCAACCGGCTCATTATGTGTGTCTTATTGGAAGATTCATTATTTAGTATCTCAAGTGGTGAAAAAGAGATCAGTACAGAGTCTACACACTGTTAGCGACGGGTGACAAAACACAGCTCCACGTGCATTTACTCACCTCATCTTTGTCAACATCCTCGTCCACCTCAAATACGTGGACGGCCAGTTTTTCTGGTCTGGACACTTTGCTGTAAAAATATAATCAAGAGCCATTACAATAAAAAAGATGCTTTTTGTCATTTTCCCCCTTTAACATCTATAACAGACAACACATACCTAACTACAGACTACTCCCCCAGATTAGCGGTTAGCTAACTTGGTAATTGTTTTCTAATAACCAAACAAGGCTTCCCACCATCAATGTTTTAGTTGTAAAGTCATATTTTACTTTGCAATTCATAATCGGCTGTCCTGGTCACAGCGATGTTGCTAACTTGTTTTTGTCATCTAAAGCAGGGCTGAGAATAAATGATTACCCCCCCCCCCCCCCATCATCTTTTGTCATCTTTTAAAAAAAAAAAATTTTGCCTGAGAAAGCCAGAAAGCAAGTGAATCCAAATACCAGGAGTATTAATATCATTCGACAGTTCATGGAGACGCGTCAAGGTGTGGACATGTATCAGAGGTAACTCATCACACAAAACTGAAGAGACAGTATGGGGCTTTTAACATGGAAACCACGCCATAGTGTATTGTTTCCAACTTCCCTAGAATCAGGAAATCCAACAGTAAAAGTGTCAAGGTCACTCTCAAGGTTTTTCCAACATAATGGCAATAAAAATGATATTCTTCAGGGAAGAGGCCGGAGCTGATGACACTCTCTCCCGACAGTGAGGGTGGTGTGACGTAAATAGGAAATACTCTATTGTTGTAGCGAAATGTAGCCCCCCGTGTTTCCTTGTCATTGAGTCACGACAACACGTTTTCAATAGTAGGCTACGAACAAAGGTGACAGAGGTGTACTGACAGCCAGACGTTGGGGAAATTGTGTGCGATTGTGTTGCGTGCATGTGTGTTTTAGTTTAAGCTCACGACACAACATGACATTACCTTTTGGGAAGATGAACGTTTGAGCGTTAATAACAGACTTACTTTGGAAGTTGTCGAAAGTCCCCAGAATAGTCCTCATACTTGTAGTTGACGACGTGCCAATCAGAGTTGTAGGTCTTAATGCACTGAGAAAACAAAAGGAAAATCTCTAAATATCTCTAATATGTCAGCCCTATACGGTACAGTGCCTTGGGGCTGCGTTAATATAAGGCTCTCTAGTGTAATACAGTCTGCTCTACTCCCTGTCCAATCAGGTGACAGTGTCTGCAGGAAGAGGAAGAAAGGGAGCCCTCAAAAGGGAGGGTTCAGACCGTTTTCAAGCCTTCCACATGATTTAGAATTAGTGAGAAAATAGTGTTGATAGTTCTGCAGCGCCGTCCTCAAACTACACACCAGAATATATTTTCACACTGAAGCCAAATCACAACACAATAAGTTATTCTGAGCTGTTTATTATAGAAGCCTCCGGACTCTATACGTGAAAATGGCCGCCAAGACAAAAGCTCATCTTCCACAGAACCCAAATCAGTCATGAAAGGGCAAACAAGTGTAAGTCACACATCACTTCAGTCTAACCACGCAGTCCCCTCCCAGCACAAACCGGGAGGGGGATATATCTCCCTATCTCCCTCGCTTGGACAGAAGACATCTGTTCATTGTTAGACAGCGGTGAGCAGCACCACCGGTATCAGCTGCACCGAAATGCTGACAGGGCGTCCAAATGCAATCGGATCAGGGGGAGCAATAGATAACAGAGAGGCTCCTGCTGGGCGGATCTTCACAGCTGTCCTGGTGATGTCACGGGACACTCAACTGAGAGGAATTGTATCTTTATGACTCGAGACAGGATTCCCCTTAAACACACCGACCTTTGATCTGGAAGGGGAACGATCAGCAGCCGGTTGCCCTCTGGTGTAAAACGGCAGCGAAGAGGAGCGTGCAGTGGGCTGGACGGCCAACCACTGTGCAGGTTTTAGAGGAAATATACTTCCCCACACACACACACACCATTTTATCTACACCAGCTAGAAATAATTCACAAGTTTAGATGTGTGACTACATTAGAAAAGAGAAGTGACAATACATCACAGTTGGACCATTTGAAGACCACAAAGCCGACATTCTCAAGACTCGACGCAGACAGGCACCGCTATAAACAAACGTCTGGAGAAAAATACCAGAAGTTTGATAGGCCTGGTGCATTGTGGAAATTAATTGCATTTTATCAGTTCATTGTCCCCTGGCATGAATAGATGTTATTGAAGAAAATACTGCAGAAATAGTCCAGACTGGCTCCAATAATGAGCTGTCACTCAATAGATTAATGTCTCTGTACTGCAGTGTGTTCATATGTGTGGCTAAAGTTAAATGTCCTCTCATCAGCACCTTAGTGTCTATAAAACCACTCAACGCTCTGGTCAAAGGTTCAGTTTTGTGGGATTATTGCTCTGAAGTGGGAGCTCACCTCTTGGACAAACAGACTCTGCGCCTCCTTCTCGGCATTTTCAGGCACTGTAGGGTAGAGAGTTCTTCCTTGGCGTTTTAACGTTGAAATCTGTGGAACAAAGTAAGAGATCACGCAAAAAAAAAGAAAAAAACGAAACCACATAAAGCAAAGACAAGAGGAATAGGAAAATTACAATTGTCTACAAACCATGACCGATCTAGAAAGTGAAATGAAAACAAAATATGGAAAACATCTTTCAAACTCGACACCTTTTCCCAGTATAACAGTATGTGGCCTCAGCTGGACGCGACTGCACCGAGTGCTCCTCTAAATATTATTCCATGCTAGAGAACGGGCCGGCGTCTTTTGTGAGGGTTCAAAAGGCCAGAATGTGAGGGGAGGTGGGAGGTGGGGGGGGGATATGCTCGTCCATATTATTAAGCTGCAGGACCCACCGACACACCCCGAGCCTGGCTCTCTGCCACTGGTGTACAGAGGCTCTCAGAGGAATCAGTATCTCAGCACCTCTAATGCTTTCCTTTAAAGCCTTTCGCTAATGACCACATCGTTCACGCTGCACTAGGAGGCATTTCACTCTACTATCTATCTGTCTGTCTGTCTGTCTGTCTGTCTGTCTGTCTGTCTATCTATCTGTCTATCTATCTATCTGTCTATCTATCTATCTATCTGTCTATCTGTCTATCTATCTATCTATCTGTCTATCTGTCTATCTATCTGTCTATCTATCTGTCTATCTGTCTATCTGTCTATCTATCTATCTGTCTATCTATCTATCTGTCTATCTATCTATCTATCTATCTGTCTATCTATCTATCTGTCTATCTGTCTATCTGTCTATCTATCTATCTATCTATCTGTCTATCTATCTATCTGTCTATCTGTCTATCTGTCTATCTGTCTATCTATCTATCTGTCTATCTGTCTATCTATCTAGCACACAATCAAGGATATAAAGTGCCCTCAGGGTTTGTATATTACAGGACAAATAGACAAAAAGACATTTCATTCACCCACTCCACATATACACTGTATAAACATATATAGAATAACTCAGTCAAACAGACAGGATAGCTTTCCCATCCCCTTTGAGTCATTTCATGAGTGACTTATGAGACTATTGGAGAAATATGTGGGAGGAATTCAAGAACTACAAATATTGTTTAAGCTCCTCTGTTGTTCTTCATTCATATTAATAAGCAGCTCATCCCACTTAGTTTCCAAGTCCTGTTTGACGTACAATACCTCATTTAGATGGAGATGCCTCCTGATAATTACCGTTAGCCTTTCAGAACTCTCCTCCAACGTTCGACCCCGTGGGGATTTCTTTACAAGAAATGTACTTTAAAGAGCAGGAAGTAGGACAGAAATAGCACCTCCAAGACCACAGCGGAGAGGACTTGCCTCACGTGGCTGATAGAAGAAAGAAATTGCAGCAAAAAATCCTTACCAAACAATAACAAACCTCCCGCTCCCCTCTTGACTCGCGTCCGTTTAGAAACCTCTAATGGAGGCAGCTCCAGTAAATCATAATGAGATGCCATGGTGGTACCTGACTTCCAGTCAAGTATATTTTAAGATTAGAGCAAATGGGCCAAAAGTGAAGTAAGCAATTCAAGACAGCAGTAAATCTCACAAGCTCTTTCCTGGACAACTCCACCAATACGTCTGCTTTAGCTATTATAGAGAGGTTTTTTGTTTTTTTCAAGCAGCGCTCTGGAAGCTGCAGCTCCAGTTAAACTTCAACTGAAAATCACCATGCTAAGCGCATTTGACCAAATCTAATCCTGGCTGGCAAGAATGGAATAAAGCCACTAAGACAAAGCAGACACCGGCACAAAGAAACAAGTGAAAACTAGATGGCTTGTCAGCTCGGAGCGTCTTGGCAGTAAATTTAACAACTGTGATTTCTATGACTGTTATGGGTACAGACAACACCTCTAATCATTTAGCAACACCTTTTATGGACACGACAAAAGGTTTAGACATACGTATGCTACATGTGGTTAGTTTACAAGATGAAGCTATTTTTAACCAGCGACTGTACCTATCTAAGGAAGAAACACAAAATAAAGACAACATGGCTACCATGTTCAAGCGCTGACCTCATCAAATCAACCAAATGTGCTTGTACAATCCCAAAAAACACATTTAACCTATCTCAACTACAACTACTGCTAGGAAGGAGTCTCTCTACATAACACTACCCACGATTCCTTGCAAACATTAAGCACATGGAATAAAGATAACTTTTATCAAGGTATTACATGATTATCAAAAGACATTGTACAATCCATTGATAAGTTATACTTGACCATTTTAACACACTATGAAAGTGCTCGCCAGCAAATGCTACCAAGCATAGAAACATTAGAAACAGGGTTCAATGATTTTCAATGATTCTCCTGGGTGGTGGGATAAATCATACATGGTGTGTTTTTGAGGGATTTCAAGGGAAACAATGGGATTGGAAAAATGATGATCACTGCAGTAAAATGTCTCTATCAGCAGGCTGAAGCGAGACACTGCTCTCTTTGCTTCCCTTTGCTCGTCTTCATGACCTTGCATTTGGCGTTCGACTTTGGCCGCGGCAACTATAACAAATACAATACAGAGCTCGTATTTGCGAAGCTGAGGTCTCCCCCTTCCTCTCCACTGGCCAGGTTTCCTGCAGGGAGATGCTAATCTCTATAATCTAAGCAGCAGAAACAAACAGGCATGGAGGTAAGAGGGAGCCAGGAAGTGGGCAACAGGAAGCATTTAATTGGGCTACGAGTCGCCGGGGAGAACCATAGATATTCTCTGGTGAAAAGAGCCCAAGAGGAGCATGGGATACAGATCTAGTCATTTAATTATAGTCCACACTGTGCTGAATTCTCCATGTGTGCTTCTGGGTATTACCACCTCAGTACTGTTCTCCCGGTCTCACATTCCCAGGTGTCATCTTGGTATTAAAGACTAAAGATTAAAGGGAAGAGTGTCATGCAGAAGAGTGCATTCCTGAGGGTAACGTCAGTGACAGGTCCTCCTGATCTGCGGGCTTCACGCCAGGCCCAGGGCACGGCAGAGGGAGGGAGGGTCCCCTCGCGGTAATCCTGGACAAACTTCCCCCAGAAGACACGGAAGAGAGAACACAGAGAGACCTGTGCACAACTCCCCTGTGCCAAGAGCTCCCTGATCAAAACCAGATGGAGATAATATAAACACACAGCCTCACAAACCTTTTTTCCCCTAAACAGTTAAGCCGCTGTTCTCTGAGGTACGATTTGATAAAAAAAAAAAAAAAAAAGCCCCAACAAACGACTTGAGCGGCGGGGTGGAGGACAAGGTAGAGGATCTGATAGCAGCCAAAAAACAGGATTTGTACACCGGCGGAGAACAACCCACAGACAGACCCAGTGGTCAGAGGAGCCTCGACTTATCACCAACCACTATACACTTGAATGAGCACTAGCAGCACCTTCCCTCACCGAGAGCACCCAACATCGCAACGCAGGAGAAGATTAAAAGCTCGCTTGGACAAGAGCTCAGAGAGGACGGGGACAGATGTTCGGTTCAGTCAAAGCGTCTTCAGTGGGGTTTTTTTTTTTTCCCCTCCTCTTCGGTCCGAATCACCTGTCGATCCCCTAACAACACACTGTTTGTGCGTAAAGCCGGTATGTCACGGACAAGAGCGGCACGCTGGAACAGCATGATATAAGAGGAGGCGAGGTCAAGGCCGCCTGGCTGTTACTGAGCACCCCAGCTGCCAGGCCCTTCACAAAGCCTCACGCTACCCTAACAACCACCGGCCTTAATCCAGCGCCAAACACAAACTTAGCAACGCTGCCTTTCCCCTCTGTCTTTCTCCCCACGGCCTCCCCTCCACTCTCATTAAGGAGAGTCTGCACAGTGCGGAGTGGAGTGCTGATTGGGAATCAGCTGCAGATTCTCCGCTTCAAAGCGCAGTTAAGAGGACGCATTCTGATGTGCATCGATAACCATTCCTCGGCCGTGAAATAAATTCAAAATAAACTCCACACGAGTATAAAGTTACAGTATATGACATTCACAGAGAGACCGGGCTATGTGGTGGATACATCAACAAAGTATCACACTTCTTCACAAGGTCTTACTCTCCACCATAGGCATTCTGAAGAGAGATGTTAAAGTCATCACGGTCTGTGAAACAAAGACAGCCCTCACTGGAATTAAAGACAATAAAAGCCCGGTCTCTATAAAAGTTTCCCCCAGACCGTGAGACAGTGAGGCAGGGAGGCAGGGTCAGATTTGAGGATATCCACTCGGTCTGATTCCTGCTGCTGGTTAGAACATCTTTTTCAAAAGACTTCACTTCCTGAAGCAGCCAGATTTCCATTTCAGATTTTCCGTCCTCGCCGTGGAAAGTTTTGAGAGAGCGTACGTCCTGTACAATGGGGCTGGAGATAACCCTCACTCTGTCACAACATAGGAGGCAGAATGAGCCAATTAAACAGATGGCCCTTGACCTCTCTCTCGCTGCAGCATGGAGGGATGTAAACAAAAGGAAAGCCTCTGCGAGCGACCCCGCCCAGCACTCATAATATGGGCCAAGCCTGAGCCAAAGGGAAAGACTGCAAAACCAAACAAATATGACACAGAAAACACACAAGGGAGGGGAACTCATGATGTAGGGCAGATAACACTAAATGGCCTGTACGGTTATATGGAGCACATCCTCCTTTTCATGGAGTATTTCTAACTGTGTATCTAACATACACAGTTTAGTGGACTCTTTCATCCAAAGTGTCTTATACATCTAAAACCTTATAGTTACTCCTTCCCAATACAAGCCCAGTGAGCCCGGGCTGAGGTGGTGTTGGTGTTGGTGTGTGTGAGACTCACCTGGAAGTCCTCCATGGGGAACTGCAGCATGTCTCGGAGGACATCGCTGAGGATCTGGGTCTTCCTCTGCACCAGCACGTTTTCATAGTCCAACGGCTCGATCACCTTGGGCTTCACCTGGGGAACACAGACGAGGCATTCACGATATGTAAGGATCAACAGACTAATACATCGAAAAAGATGTATTTATTTGGCAGGAAAAATGCACATTAATTGTAATTTGCTGACAGGGTAAAGTATCTCTGATTGCATAGAAATCTCAATTGTTGCACTCTAAGTTTATTTCCAGGAGGATAATGATCCCCAACAAAGCGTGTACCTGAGCAGGTACTTACTCATAACTCATTAAATACATTTTAAAGACGGGATAAAATAAATATTTTTTTAAAATCTTTTATCCAAATTTCCACTTTTGCGAACTAAGCGAACCGAACCCATCCCTAATCCCGGGGGACCACTGTGGTGGTGAGAGCTCACACCACCTAATGGAGCGGTAAAAATGGAAACTACTCTGTACGTGGAAAGTGGAAAGGCCACATTCGGCGAAGGCAGAGAAGGAAATCTGGGTTAAGTGATAGCAGCGCAAGTGCAGTGCAGTGCAGAGTCAAGCTGTGAGATTTGACAGAGCACAGCATCCCAAATGCACCACAGATGTAATAACAGTCAACAGCCGTCCCGAGGCAGGATTTTTATCTCTGCGCAAAACATTAGATGGTATGATAGTCAGATGACTTGGTCTGCTATGGAAAGAAAAACAGGAAAATCAGGAAAGTCAATATGATATTCCCAAAGTTGAGAAGCACTTTGCAAATAGGTGCAGGATATAACTAGGAGGAGGGATCAGACAGAGTGAATGGCCTACACCACTACATGTGTTAGATCCACCATGACTGCCTCAACACTGGGAGGGTCTTGATGAGCTCATCCCTCCGTGACAGCCAACACACAACTCACATCTCAATGAGGAAATGAGGCGAACGGCACTACAACAACACAATATGACACTCCACTTGTATACGACACAGAAAACACTGTCATCCCTGTGCGGCACATGAAGCAACCTCCTCCCTCCAGGTTTTAGTCTGTCTGACACGAGAAACGCGGATTTGCAGTCATGTATACATCCGAACATTCAGTTATCTACTTCCGGGTTATTTCCGAAAAAACAATCCGGTTCCCCATTGTTATTCTTGTCAACATCGCTGAGATGGTGGATTACGTTCCAGAGGGAATCTGTACCCCTTTTGTTCCTGACAACAACAAGGTGTACATGCTATATCAACAGCACTGAAGGCCACATGAGAACTTTAATGACATCCATTAGCAGAAAAAAAAGCAAAGAAAACTATATATAGATCTGATTTTTTAATCCACAGGATCCATAGGAGCAGATATGGCTATGAAATCAGATTTATCCTGGCACAGCAGCTGTGTAATGTCGTTACAGTACTGATCTACCCTCTACTTGCCGAGGCTGGAGAGTGCATACCGGACCGCAGAGATACAGTGGGCACCAGATAGCTAAATGGAGTGCAGGCTCTCCACACTTCCAGCTGACGGGACCAGAGATCTAGAGCTGAAGTGTGTGTGAATCTAGCAGTCAGGGAGATAGCGAAGTGTGAAACGAACATCGTGGCGTCGCCGCATTTCAGGGCTGAGCGGCAGCACGTTGCCTCCACATCTGGGGCTGATAATGCTAGCATGATGTCAGTGGGAGAGTCTGGGATATTGACCCGCTCTAATGTGTGTTGCTAGCAGCCTTGGTCGTGTAGCCTCGCACTGTGGACAGATGGGATAACGGACGGGTGAAGGTGCCGCGGTGCCGCGCCATCTGAAAGCAGGTTGCGACATTATCAGCTACCCCACCGAGATGAGCAATGGCTTATACAGAACCTGTTTGAACACCGGTGTTGAACGCACGCATGCCAAGACGCTCGCGGTGAATGATTGATGTAGGCAGACCGGCCAGGTGAGTCAGGAAGTAAAGACGATTAAAGAGTAGATAACAATCGGCGTGGGTGTATTTGTGTGTGTGTGTGTGTCCTGCTCCAGTAACTCCAGAAATCTCTACACCACTGTGATCACAGAGTTGTTTGGTGTGTCGGGTGCCGCTGCCCCCCAGATGACAGTCTGTAATAGACGAAGCCCTAAAGAACATCGTAAACACATGGCTGCCTCAGCATCATTATTAACCCGATGCCCAAGCACGGAAACAAACTACACTGACTGGAGAACAGGGGCTGATGTGCCTGGGACATACCTGAAGGGGGGAAGGTCAGAGGTGACAGGAGGCAATGATGAACTGCCACAAAAGGACCACAAAAACTAAAAAACTAAAAAAGAGCCTCTACCAAAATGAAATCCGAGGAAGAGTCGTGCATTTTGTAACTGCACCACATCTAACCCATTTACTGCCCCACATAGCCGCTGCACTCAAAAACCCTGCAATTACAGGGGCTTAACAATGCTCATATTTAGTCGTTAAAGATTTAACCCCGTTGTTAGAGATGGTTTCCTCTTTTCCTAAACCCACTCTCTGGTTGCTGACTATAATCTGATCTATTGTCTCCCTCCATGCCCTCCCACTATCCTCAGCAGCACTGACCTCCTCCATACGCTTATACCAGTGGCCACAGAAGGCCAACCACACAAGAAACACCAAGCACCGGGTAAGAAAATGACCATTCATGACCAGGAGTCATTCCCTCAGCCCACAGTGCTGACCGTCGTCAACGGGCCTAGTCCGGGGTTACTGTCCAGCTTCAAATTGCATACGTGACATCTACATTGCTTGTACATTGCTCATCAAAACACTTAAGGGCCTCATAGACTCATAATACTGTTTAAAGCCAGTTTGAAAAACAACATCCTAACCCCATGCAAACTGTTTGTCCAAGTCCAAGAAAATAGAAACTTCTGCAGCAATCTCTTCCACTCCTAGCCGCGGCTCCCATCCCTCCCATCCCTCCCATCACTGCAGCCTCTCAAGCCTGAAACAATGGTGCTGTGTAGCGCCTCTACTAACAGACACATTTAATGTTTTGCTACCGACGGCTCTGCGGCGACCCGGCCACCGGACAAATTCAACCCTGCAAGCAGAATCGTATCCCTGTCATTAAAGTTGACTTTTGAGACAAATAAAACTTTTTTACAAGACGTGGAAATAGTCGGTAATAAACTTGAGAAGAACTGTACTGCAACTCCTGCCCATCCCAGGTAGTTTATTCCCTGCGCAAGTGCTAACGCAGCACTTTTTGTTGGCATCATTGTGCACAATCACAAATATGGCAAAAGTGAAGTGGCTATCCAGGCACAGAAGCTCATGGCACCTGCTTTAGCACTTTATGACCATGGTTATCCTTTACAGCACTATAACACGTACTTGTAAACTGACACAGCTTTGACACGGCAACTCAAATAACTTTGCGACAAACTTTGTGAACCCTCCGACAGGTCTAGTCAGTGACTTACCACCACCTGTGGCACTGCGGCTACCTCGGCCTCAGCTGCAGCCAAGCTCTTGTACTGCTGCGGAGACTCAATGACCAGCTCCTTCTTCGGAGCTTTGTTAGCCCTTCCTTGCATTGTCAACAGCTGTGGCAAGATATCTCCTCGCTAGATCCCAGAGAGAAGTGGACAGCCAGCATATCCAATGGAGAAAAGCCTTGTGCGGGGAAAAGTTTCTGCTTCTCTTACACAGACACACACACACACACACACACTCACGTCCTCCCTTCTCAGTCGGCTCTGGCTCTGGGAGTCTGAGAGCCCCGGACTCACACCCAGGCTGGAGAAATAACCCCTCCCACACTCAGCTGTGCAGCCTGGGGGAGTAGCACACTCACTCACTCACTCACTCACTCACTCACACTGAAGTTATCTGACCCCACACCATCCACCTGCACAATGACACAGACTTGACAAAAGGCAAACAAAAGATACACATTCCTCAAGTATTACAGTGTGACCAGGAACTGTCCACGCCTTTTTGTGGGACAGCTGGAATAAGAGCTGGCTTCAGTTTCACCGCTAGACGAAACGACGGGGCACTTCCACCAATGCTTCCCTCAAATGTGCAGCAATACTCAAGAAATCACATGAAGAGCACGCGTTTAGATTCGTCAGATTGAGTTTGTAGCGAGGACGAGAACAATATAAACTGTTACAGACCAAGCCGCTCCACTCCGCAAATAGACATGTAACATATTTGTCACCACAAAATGTCACAGATAAAACTTTGGCGGTTCCTACATCACTGTAGCTGTGAACTTAGTGTCGACTTCTGTCTGTCCTAGCCCCTGGTTGTTGATCCATCTGCTTGAGGGGCATTCCAACGTGACGCGGCCCCGGCCAACCCACCTTGGAGCGGGCCTGACCCTCCAGATTCCTCGGTGGGCCACAGCAGGGAAGGATGTTATCTTTTCGCGCCTGTGTCAGAGTTTAACAACAGGGGGGAGGGGCCAGGCCAGCTCTACAGCTGCTCCCCTCCCACTATCACCGGACCCCCCACGGGCCCCATATTCATGAGACCCCAGATGACTACCTACCCACCACCACCTCTCCCCAAATTCCACCTAACACCAGTTGACTAGTCACAGGACACAGTAGCCGGGGTGGGTCATCACACACTTCCTGTCACAGATAAGCACCGTCTTATCTGTCACTTTGCTACTGCACACAAGGTTCGATAAGTTTCAAGAGTGAATATGGTCTCTGGGGAATCCTGGCCCAAGATAATGCAGCATGCATCAACATCACTTTTACTAGTTCAACCGTCCTCATCCTCATCTGTCATTGACTCTGCTTATCTTAAGCAGAATTCTTGTTTGGATGTTCACTCTAGACAGTAACCACAGCACACTACTCCTCCACAATCCTAAGGCCCATTTTATCAGGCATTCTTTGAAACACCCACTTGTTTACTGAATCACACTCTCTGGGGAATCTGGTTACATGTATAATCTGGTTCTGATCAACTGGTTGGTTCGTTGGTTCATATGGTTCATTGCTATTGGTTCATTGACACTCAAATCAACCCTGAAACTTCTAATCAACCAGATGCTGCACATAACAACAGCAGATACTGTATTGTTTTTTTGTGGGCTATACATTCAGCCACATGGCTACAGTGATACTCCCATACTGTATTTGGGCATTTCCTTTCATGTGAGGAGTAATTAAACTGTGTATAGGGAACAACGGCGTATTAACAGTGCCAGCTGTTTGACTTTGAGCGCCCAGGCCTTATGTGTTTGTACAAAGCCAGTAGCCTCTGGCTTCCTCTTATAGGCAGCTCCTATCTGCAGCTCTAAGAGATACAGTGACTTCAAAGAGACTTCCTTTCTGCACGTCAGCCCTGCTAGTGTAGTCACATGACCGGCAACTATACTTATACTATGGGGTACAAAAGGCTGTGTCCATAGTCAAGTCCGTGTGGAGACTGAAATAAAATTCAGACCATGCAACAATGAATCCATCAAATCCAACAAATCCAAATGAAAAGCTTTGGGGAAGCTGGCACCTCGTCTAAGCAGGACGGCCCACTATGCATTTTCAGTGGCAGAGGGAAACACTGGTGTTCCAGTTTGCTCAAATACAGTTATTATGTCCTCTACTCACGTGTAAAGGAAACGCTGCCACGCATGTACAGCAAAGAAACTCTTTTATTGAACCAACAGTGGGATTCTGAGCCACATGTTGAAAACAGACCCAGGCACAATTTCATTTTGTGAAGCGTCAATCATTAAGAGGGCTGCTCCTGTCCTCTGTAGACATTCAGCTCAGAACTGTATTGGGTTTTATTTTGTGTCACCACTGAATCACCTTATCACACCTAGTACACAAAGTACTAACCTTATTACAGAACTACAGTACTAATAATGTACTAATGATGAATAATGATGAATGATGAATTTGCTATGCCACATCATCTTGCTGTCTGGTTCATGGTGCAAAACATGCTGGGTCTCACTAATTGACACTTTCAAAATGATGTGTCACTCTCTAAAATATATCAAATTCATTGCCATGCTATTTCGGCCATGCCTACGGTTATTATTTCGACACTCCCTCTGTTAGGTGGCACCTGTCACACATTGGTCTGTTTTTACTGTACCACAGATAGGCGGTGAGCGGTGCAGTTTGACCCAAACAGGATGCATCACTCTGCTCATCAGTCCAGGAAATGATGTTGAAGAGAAAACAAGCTACATTACTGGCTAATTTTGGATTTCCTATTTAAAAGCTGGTGGGGTGTTGGTGGGTTGGTGGGGGTGGTCGAGACCCCTATTGCCATTGGGTCATTTGCACTCTGGTCGGGGTTGTGCAATAAAACTGAAATTCATGTGTAATTTAGTGCTGCCACAAATGTCATTTGCACATGTTTTGCACTTCATGTCGTGATAAACCAGCATTAATCTCTCCTGTTTGAGCCCCGATACAACGACGACCAGGTCTCAGTCTCAGAGTGGTGCATGTCAAGCCCGGGAACAAGAAACCACCCGCGCCCATCCAGTGGTGATTTTCATCCTGGACAGGAGTACGACTGGGCCGGCCAGTTACATAACAAGGGCTTGATGCAATCACTGGGCCTTCCCAGCGTGATCCGGAGCAAAACAGGGTGTAACCTGGAATGTAACAAAAACACCTCCCCCTCTACGCCGCCAGCGCCAGGGCCCACCGTGCAGCGGGGCCTAGCTATCAGTCGGTCTCACGGGGAGCTCTCAGGCGCCAGGTGAGAATGAGATTTTACCATGGAGGTGTGGACAACGACAACAGCATGCCATGTCTAGACCCTCTGCTAACGTCACGGCAGTAGGATGAGGGACACCGAGAATAATAGGAAGTAAAAGGACACTCATCTCACGCAACACAATTAGAAAATAAAAATCGTTAGGGAGGGCTTCAGGTCACATTTCCTGAGTTATTGTACAGCAATGCACATGGTAATAATGCTTACATCATGGTAAAACCACTAAATTATTGCTACGGCACTGCAGGCTATAGTACACGGCTCTACTGATCAGTGTACCAGTCAGGTAACTGTCACTGGCTGTCTTGAAGATGAATAATGCTGGCCTGACTCGAGTCGTGAGAAAATCAAGCCGAGCCGCTGCTGCTGCCAGAACGTCTTGGTACGCGAGCGCTGCAGCTAATGGTCCCCTGTCTCAATCAGCAAGTGAGTGGAAAACAAAAAAGAAAAGCCTCACTATTATCCACTTGTCTGGAACCTTCCACGGAGCAACGTCAAGGAACGCTAGGAAACAATTACGGCAGCAGGAACAATGCCCCTGCCAAGGTAAGTATGTTGTTGTTTTACTGTAAGGCCAGGACACGAGATCCATACGGAGGGTGATCTTATTGGTTGTTCTGAGATGTTAAATGGGTTTTTTGACAGGTATCAAAAAATGTTTGTTGAGGATATGTTGTCAGGCAGGAAAGGCTCCATGGTAATTCTAATAATATCAATGCTTAAATCAATGGGACCACACTGATTTTGGGTGATGGCATGCAGGTCTAGCTAGGCATTTAATTTCATACACTCCCCAACACAAGGGACTTCTAAACACAGCATAATAAACTCATTAGGCATGGTCCATTACAAGAGAAACCACACCACAGGTCTAGGATAGAAGCGCTACTCCCCAAGAATAAACAGCATCCGATAAAAGGCGCTTTTATCTCGGACCTAGTTGACGTCGCCGCTTTCTCTTTCTTTCGTTGCAACAACATTCCATTGATAAGACGAGCGGACACTTCGGCTTTTGTGTGTTCCAGTGCAGCTCTCGGCCCTCAAGCATCCCAAACATTTCTTAGAGGTATAAGGAAGGAAGCTGAAACTAAGACTGACAAAAACATTGGGCCGTTTTCGCTGAGAATACCGGACAAAGCGTGACGCTATCGAAGTGCAAAAAGCGTACAGGTTGCTGTATCATATCTCCCTTAAACTCATTGATGTTTATTTCTGAAAGGCATCTCTGTCACCTCCCGAAGAGCATCAGATGTGAGTTTCCATGAGGAAGGAAAAGGGTGTGCTGGTGTAATCAGTGAGTGAAATAACAGAGCAGTAAAACTCCCCAAACAAGCCAGCTAATGACTTACTGTACGCCTACAGACGACACATCAACCTCCCACAGACAGCTTGGTGGGTTAACGCGCGTGTGCGTGGCCTTTAACCCCCGTCGCCTCCGCTTTTGAATTCCTGCGCGCAGAAATAATGACCTGCGGGAATTAAAAGGGCAAAAGTAATGGTTCTTTTTATAACTGCCCAGACCCAGAGGATTAAAAAATATGCCGATATAGCGCTGGAGAAATAATCCCACGCAGAAAGGCCCGCGTTGCTTCCGCTGCTCACTTTTAGACATGGACAAGGTCAGCGTCCAGGGATGAAGATGCGAAATGCTGTCGTTTATATCTTACGGTGGCTCAGTGAGAAAAGTGAAGTCAAGCATCCCCATCCCCGTTGCTATTGATTTGTAAGACTGCTAAATGCTGAGTGAGGATTAATTCACCCCCGCCGGATGAGACCACATCTGAGCCAAGAGAGAAGCGACTATATGCCCTTGACCTAATTCCCTGTCCCCGTCGCTCCCCTGCTCACTACTGTAAACCTGGCACAACCTGCGAGGAGGGAGAGAGCCATCACACACACACACACACACACACACACACACACACACACACACACACACACACACACACACACACACACACACACACACACACACACACACACACACACACGGTAAGTAAACACAAACAAGACGGGCAAGACAAGCTGGTACGGAGCGGCGGAAGCCCTGCCAAGCACGCCGCTTCGCAGATGAAGAGCGCTGATTGATTTCCAGCAGACACAGAGCTCACTGTCCCCCCCCCCCCCCTCCCCATACCCCCCCTCAACCCCCCACAGAGGCTTTAACCCGTGCAGCACTTAGCAAAAGGTTCGGCCAGTCCTCCTACTGCCCTACATTTGTTAGATTCACATCCATTTATTCACCTTACTAGCTGAAACAGATACACTGTGAAACTCATATTTGGCTAAAATAACACCATGCTCAAAGAACACAATATAATAATAATAAAAAAATAAAAAATAAAAAAAATAATAATAATAATAATAATAATAATAATAATATAGGGGTTGGGATGCCTAGGCAAATACAAGGAAGAGACCATTACAATGTACTTCTGTAACAATATGGGTGTGTTGTTGTGTGTGGGCTGCACTCAGGGACCCTGCAAAAACACATTGTAACATGAACACAGAATGAATCATTGATCAGTTTCACGTCCTGCATTTTGCTTTCTTCAAAGAAGGTTTGATGTCAAAGCAATGGGGAAAGAAACACAGTTCAGACAGTTTTGCTTTGATAACATTTCAGAATAAAAGACCCATTTGGACTCAGTTCTAGACCAGGAAGATAAACACTCCAGTGCATGAATGTGTGATGTATGTGTGAGAGATATTTTGGAGATAACTGCACAACTGTTTTCATTTGCCGAGCTCTTCCGTATGATAATAGCAAGTGCATATTGCTCAGCTACACATGCATAGCTTTGCATACATGCATGTACTGTACAATAACAAACATAACGTGCAACACACACACACACACACACACCTTCAATACTCTCGGTGTCGGCCATGCACGCGACTCCCTCCGACTCAGTGCTCGCTCAGCCTCAGATGACCCAATGGGCTCAGCTGCACCCTTACAGATGTAGCCACTACAGTTCCTCTCTAGGACCGTGCGCAGCCCTTCAACCACAACCGTGCTGGTGGTGCACCCCATGACTCCTGGTCCAAACAGGCATCAGTCAGGAAAGCCTGCTAGTGACCCAGCTTCCTTGATCCTCCCTTGCTCCAGCCTGGTCCATGATCTAACACCAGACCCGCAAAAAATCCACAGCTTCTGACCCGGGGAGAGAGAGCGCTGGTGTCCAGGCGAAGGGAGTCAGAGAGAGCCTATAGGAGGGAGGGAGGGAGGGCTGGAGAGTGAGTTTATCCAGCCACACCGTTAGCCCAAGCTGCCCCAGTCCGCGTTCGCAGGAAATACCTCAGTCAGCAGACGAGATGGAGTGAGCGAGAGAGAGAGGGGAGAGGGAGAGAGGAGAGCGAGGGATGAGGGGATGAAGGATGCTGTGTGAGCGCTGCTGCAGCTTCAACCAATGCTGAGCTTCGGTGCAACACAAGCTCGTATCTGCTGATGCTCTTTGCATCTGTCTCACTCATTCACTCACTCGCTCACTCAGCTCACGCTCTGTATTCTTTGCAACCTCGATTCATTCTGTTCCCATATTTGCACTGCCCTGCTGACTACACATAAAAATGAGCCAGACGAGTAACAATGAAAGTAATGAAATAAATGGGTTGCACTAAATGTAATGTTATATCCAGAGGGAGAGATTGCTTCCATGGTCAGGCAAACAGCAATATGGATGACTGCTTATTTAGTTCAGATGAGACACCAGGGGCCAGTGGCAGAACAAGT
Organism: Hoplostethus atlanticus; assembly: GCA_034670405.1. Lineage (NCBI taxonomy): Eukaryota > Metazoa > Chordata > Actinopteri > Trachichthyiformes > Trachichthyidae > Hoplostethus > Hoplostethus atlanticus. The sequence goes on from JAXDDX010000030.1 coordinate 3,550,379, forward strand.
GGTTGAATCACCTACATGCAGCAATCGGCAGCATATGTTGCAATCGAAAAAAAAGACAACGTGAATGACTAACAGGATGTAGTATACTCATGAGTATATTTAAGGAGAACAGTTCATAAAGAGTTCATTACATCGTTGATTTACTGAAATGAAGGAACCTAAATGGAAATCCAATTCCAAACATGGTGGGAACCCAACGGGCTGACTCGGGCTTCAAAGAGAATCTCTGTTTACAAAACATACCAAGGACATGGGAGGATTTAAACCTTTTCATGCCAAGACATCAAGTAGGGTGTTTTTTTCCCTCTAAAAGATTAGCTGCTGGTTGATCACAAGACGCTGTACTCCCCGTTCTGCCAAGTACGTACACACACACACACACACACACACACACACAGATATATCGGGAGTGGGATGACACATTTTGATCATACACAGGCTTTTGAAATGCCAGAGAATGATTCATCCGCCAGCTCGGCCTGTGATTACAATGTCCCAGGGAGGTGATCGGGAAGACAAAAACAAACAGGAAAAAAAAAGGGAAAAAGCAGGGAAGCGGTCTTACTTAGTTACTTCTTACTTATTTATTACTGAACACTGAACTGAAATCCTGAAAAATCACATCCCTGTCTCTAGAGCTTTTACCATATCCGCTCCTGCAGCTTCCTTGTTGACCAATACTTAAACCGAGCTGCTTCCACACTCACAAAGACAACCTCTTCCAATCAGTCCTAGACGGTCACTATTACAGAACAGCTATAAATAAGTCCACCTACGAGTCTTTCTACCTGCTGTGGCTGCCCATGTTTCACGTCCTGATTATGAGGAAAGGGAGGACAGACAAGGAAACAGGACGTTGTCTGTCTTGGTTTATTTATCTCTGTCTCTTTGTTTCCTGCAGCTGTGGGTCACACGCCCCACAAACCTGAACGGGAACCGTCAAAGCAGCATGCCATGTCATACCAAAGGTCACACTGCAACACACACACACACACACACACACACACACCCTCCAGCTACTGAAACACTGCACATCCCCCTAGCAGCTACTGTGTTCACTTGCATGATGCTTAAGTCAGAAACACAGTGTACAGATTGACCGTGTGCACACCGAATCTGGATGCTTCCTCTAAGAGATCAACACACACACACACACACACGTCTGTAGAATGCGAAGTGCTTCCTCACATCGTGTCAGTGCACTAAGCCAAATGCTTGCATGCATCCCTGCCTGCCTGCATGCTGCTGCCCTGTTAATATTTCAGCAGTGCCTGACACACTGAACTACATTCAATGGTACAATGAGATGCGCTGCAGAGGCAAGCAGCTGAGCCTGTGGATGAGGGGATTCAGGGAGAGGGGAGAGAAAGAGAGAGACTGGGGGGAGGAGAGGGAAAGAGAAGTCTTTGATTACGCCCATTGATCTGTTAGAAATACATCTCCTCGTCAGTTTTATCCCTTTCCGCGCACCCCCTGATCCACTCTCTCCATCCCCCTGTCACTGCAAAGAGGGATTTTAGGCTTACCATATGGAATAACAAGAAGCAATCTGGTGCAAAACTGGTAAAACCGCAATTACTTTCTTTGGCTTTTGAGCGTTGCGGCATAAGGCTGCATAAGAACAAATGTTTCCTTTAGTTTGAGTAATGTGAACTAAAAATGTAGCTGTACAACACAGCTATTTCAAGTCTGGCTTTCAATTCAGTAATATCCTGTCCTAAGCTGACAATTCATTGGAGTATTACTAAGAATACAAACCTCCTGTTTTAGCTCTTTTGGAACGATGAGCTGTCGGTTATTTTACCGGCAGGTATTACTGAGTGAGCACCAGCGTAGATTACAGCGAGGCTAAATGGACAATGAGTCACGACTACAGGAAGACACTGACTGAGGTGTCACAGCCGGTGAGTAGAAATCTCCTGCCTCGAGGACGGCGGATTCTTCCTGGGCAGGCTACGACACGTCTGCAGCAACACAATGACACACTGAGAATACTACAATAGGCAGTGTATGTTTGCTAAACCTGGAAAACCCCATCACGGTACTGTCACTTTGCAGACCAGGCGATGTGTCCGAAAAAAACATTTACTATTTTTTTTTTTTTTTGCACGTTTCAGTTTTTAAAAGGGGCTTATATTAAGTGATGTTACAAAAGGCATTCCAGAAAAAGATGTCGATAACCCGATGAATATGTTAGCGCTACAGCTGCTTATCTGCATTCTGAGGAGACCCACCATCAGCCAATCACAAGGCCTGAGATAAGAGTGCCCTCTAGGAAGGATCCCCAAGAGGTTGGACTAAAACGCTAACATTATGCACTGCCGCAGACAGCTAAACTGTAAAATGGACGATTAGAGAGCCTTTAAGTGTGCTGGAGCGAGGTGTGTGTGTGTGTGTGTGTGTGTGCAGTACTGTACCCCCTACTGTACTCGTGATAAATTATTCAGGTCAGACAAGGGTTTGCTGAGTCATTTGGTGCGGCAGGGTTTCATTCTACTGCCCTAGTCTCAAGCAGCACAGTCAGCAACAAGCTCCTCTACAACAAACGCATGCCTGGAGAGGAGAAATATCCTTCACCTATTGAGGTGACCCCCGACGTACACCTCCACCTCGTCTCAATATAACCTCGCAATACTGCTGCCTGCCAGTGCTAGTGGCAGACTCCAGCAGTACAGATTGTAAAAATCAGAGCTGGAAGTGAAAAGATGGGGGGGGGGCATTTAAAAGTATGCCGAGTCACAGCGTGGGTCTATCTATGGCTGTGCAAGTGTGAACATCCTTTGTGGGGATGTGGAGGCCTTCATGGGCCCCCGTCGCACGGCTCTGCTCCCCTCTGCAGCTGCTGCCGAGGAGATAAGACCCAGTCTGAGACGCAGCTGGATGTATGGAGCTGCATGGATTACTGCTGCTGTGGTTACAGAGAAGCTGCACTCTCTCCAACTGTCTCTCCTTTTTTGGCAAAGCGCCCTGTACCGAGTACAACCTCCATGATGTATTTTAAAATCGAAAATGCTGAGGGTCTTTGTGTTTTCAAATGAACCGCTGCAATTGTATAAACAACCACAAGACAGAAACTGCACACGGAGAGCTTTCAAAACAGACCTCGTCAGACTCCGCTGTTCTTTCCCAATGAAAGGTAAGCATAAATGTGACCCGTGTGACTGCAGGCCTGCAGCCAGGGAGTCTTGTAACAGATAGATGTGCAAGTAAGACTGAGATGACGTCGGACTGCATGGTTGTATTACAATTCTGATCTCAATCTATACAGCTCTGAAGTCCTCTGAGACCTAGTAGCAGGGGGAATCTCAGCCAGCTATTACAGAACTGTTCCCCTTTTCCACCTGGGGACACTGGCCAGTCAACATCTGCTGCATGTGGCCGGTGTCACTGGCCTGCAATAACCCTTAATAGCACCCCTTGTAGTGATAGAGCAACATCAAGCTGTTAGCAGCAAGTGGGTAGGTAAAAACATCAAAGCCAGCACATGTGGACAGAGAAGGGTCAGCCTGAGTTTCCCCCTCTCCACACTGGAGAGTAGGCAGTCCTATGCACAACAAGGCCATGAACATCCCTGCATGGCTCAGAGGAGCAAGTGGGGAGATCGGGAGGAGTTGGCATCTCATCTGAGGAGACTCGAGCATGAAGGTCAAGTTCAACGTTGGCCATGTTTCAATGCCCAGGGTTTGCTGTGGGGACCCTGCAGGAAGAACTGTGCGTGCGTGTGATTGTAGAGAGAGGCCACAGTGCGGTGGATAACAGTGACATCACACCCACACACATCCAGCAGAGCAGATAAGACAGGCTGGCTCCCCGCTGGAACTCTATGGGGACTCAAGGAGGGAAGTGGCTGTTTCCTGCTGATGTGTGTGTGTAAAGCCCGTCGCAAACAAAGCGGCCTCTCTCTCTGCCCACTTTGCTTCAAACTCAAAATCAAAACTCCGGAACTCGCGAGAGTTTTATGGATTCACGTTAACCTTCTGCAAAGTTCACGCTACTTAACCCTCAGAGGGTGCTCTAGTAAGGATCCGTTACTGCAATTAGCTGCTCATCAGTTCTTTGTTGAGAGAAAAGGTCAACTCATGTATGTATAGTATGGACCTATGTTTAGGGGGTACTATAGTTATGCATGTGGGAGGGCTGTGCAGTCTGGAATTTAGACAAGCCAAACGCTTCACATTGTAGATGCCAATGGGTATACATTACAAACCCAAAATACTTGAACAAGAGACACCACACAACAGTCAACTGTTATTAAGTGTAATGGCCACTACTGCATTTTGTGTTTTAACTACTACATCCATTGAACTGAAGTCTCTATTTGACCTGCAGCTGACACCCAGGTTACCCCGTCCCTCGGAAAAAACGGTACAAGACAAATAGAAGCGGCCACATCCTCTTCCTTTCACTTGGTATTTTGGGATGGTTTATTTATCCCAGGAGAAGAAAATGACCCATTTTCCTGAGGGGCACCGCTTCCTTTACTTTGTAGTGCTGCCACCGGGCGTGGCATAAATATATGTTGTGCACAAAAGGCACAAAGTAAAACTATGCACCCACACATACACACACACACACACACACACACACACACGCCTCCGTTAGTACCAAGCAGCTCTTCTGCATTTGCTACTGTGGGCTCAGTTTATAAGAGCTACTTCTGCTAATGAAGCGTGGCCCTTTGCAGAGTGTCTGCTGCAGCACCAGCAGAGACGGTCTGAAGTGGTGCCAATCCTCCGCGGCCTGCAGTCACCCTCTTACCCAGCTGTGTTTTGGCTCGGCAAATACAACACGAGCCCGAGCTATCTGTGCATCACAACATCGATTGCTTTGCACCATTTCAAATTTTCTGCAGTAACTAACTAACTGCAATTGCCTTGACTTAACGTTTGAATTTTCTCAGGAAACTAAATGATGACTTGCTGCACAACCCACAACAGAACAGCCACAGGGAGCGTTCACAGACGGAATTGATAGTAGATGCAACTTGATTTCATGTCACTACTTCCACCTGCAGTTCAAAGCACTATAAAGGCATACAGTAACTTGCCATTCAAACACTGTCCACCCACCCCCTACACACACACACACACACACACACACACACACACAAAGCATGAACCTATGAATGCCGTTACTGCCCCCTACAGGCATTGGATTAGACTTCACTGATGCAGACATGGTTGTTTACTAAATTGTGCCAATGTTCATTATCACAAAGTAGTCAAGGCCTTCCATTTGTATTTTCAAAAGATAATTAATTGAATGATAGGAAAATGCTGGTATGATTATACTGTAGCTTACTAATGCACAGTGATGCAAAGCTCCCATCCCACAGAGCGATAGTCCCTTTGTGACTGGCTATTCATCCACTACTGACGGTGCAGCAGGCAACGCTTTCCTTCGCTGTCACCCAACTGCACTCGGCCTATTGGCATAACGCGGCCATTGTTTATCACGGTCATGTCATTTCCAGCAGGTCAGTGTGAAAACAATCACTACAGTCACTGCACAGGAAGAAGAGGTGACCGTGGGCAAACTGCACTGAACAGGAAGAGAGAGTTACGAGAACAGTATTTACACAGCTCCAAAAACACATTCAGACCTGCTGGCAGCCCCACGGCAACTTGGGCTTGTTGATAACATTGTAAGAACAATACAATTATGACACAATATTCAAAACTTCAATCTTTACTTGAGGCTCATTCAATGTAGGGCGGGACACCAACACATCCTGGTATCATGTTTTTGCACAGGGTGAAAATGTCACCCAGGTGACAGCACGTTATCGTCGCTTACTGCAGCAACAGTGATCTGACCCGAACAACCCCTGGCGGGTCGGCGCCCGGTGCCCAGGTGTGAGGGGGATTTGAGGCGGAGGGAGGGAGTCCTGTTATCGGGTCAGGTTCTGACATGCAGTGTGAAGGCTGAGCGCTGAGGGATCCTGAAACAAGCCCATGCTGGCCCACCCTGAGGCGAAACAGACACCAACTCTGTTAATCATAGTAGTAGGTCCAGCATTATGTGAACTCCTATACTGTGTGTGCTGTTCCCCTTTAACCAAGTTAATGATAAATATGTCAAATGCAATAAATCATCAAACTGTGCTTTTATTTAATTACATAATAACTCTGATATGCTTTGTCGTTCCTGACATACAGTATAAGACTATTATGATCTACAGATGGGAGAATACTCTATGCTACATACATAATGTAGGCTTCAACTCACATGACCAACCATTCAAAAAACTAAGAGGCAAAAATACAATTATAAATCATTAACAGCTAGATTATTTATTAAAGTATGGCATCTTTTTAAACAACAACCCAGGAACAGTCAGCAGTTGAGGTCTTGCCCTGTATATTGTCATTAAGGGATTAACTTGTTGTCCAACAGAGTCCTACAATAAAATCCATTTACATTGAGCAGATTAAAAAGCAGCTCTCCTCCTTTCAACATGTCATCAGTGCTTGTACACTCGCCACACAGGAGCGTGATATGCATTGTTCATGCTGCAGAGAGAGAGTGTGATGGTGTAGAGGAGTCAGGAAAAGGGAAGAAAGGGATCTAGCTAATCTTGACAGCCCCCTAAACTGCAAACCGGCAGGGGAACCGGATTTAATGAGACGTGAAAGTGGAACCAAAGACAGACGGACAGGATGACGCAGACGAGGCATAAGATGAGCGCAATGTACTTAAAAGTAAATTAAAACAGAGGAAGTTAAAAGGAAATGCAACCTTCAATATACATGCGTACGTATCAAGCAATCAGCACATTTTCTATCAAATGAAATTGGGAGTGAAAAGGGCAACTGGCAGATCTTGTCTGTTATGACAGAGACTTGAAGGCGCCGTGCAGAAGGGTGATGGGGTGGGGGATGCTGGGAGGGTTTGGGGATCGTTTGAGGATCAGCTAATCTTGCTTGGCTTCTTTGTTTGTAAATCAGTGGAAATCCTCTTGAGCCTGGTTCACTGAGCTGCTGCTGACAATCAAGGGAAACGGAGGATGGAGGAGGAGATGAACCCATGTCCGTGCACCTGCACCACTAAAGTGGCTGTGGCTTTAACCGTAACGCCCGCAGAGCTTCCTGGGAAGGCAACTAAAGTCTCTCGGACGGCCGTTGGCAGAGGAGGTGCTGAAAGTAGCTGTCATGCCACAGCGGGCAACACGCTTGTTTGTCTGGATATAGTCGAATTCTGCTTATCCAAACTGCCTCCGTAATGGCTGTCATTCAAACCACAGGCATGACAACTAAAACACACTGAAATACCCTGCCTTAAATATGAAAAAAGGCAAGCACACACAGCTCAATATCCTGTATGGGCAAAGACAACATAATTGCAGTACAATAAACTTACAATGCACATTCACCTGAGAAGAAATCAGACAGCAGTTTAGTCATTACAATGAAAAATAAATCCATGTAATAAATTCTGTGGTAATCAGTATTAGTAACAAGGTGTGGTACACTGAAATCCTCCTGCTTTGGTACAATGTTGGTACCGCCCCGAGCTATCTGCATTGTAGTACAGAGGGTTAGACTTTACCAGGCGGTGCCCCTCCACCCCCTTCTCAGAGGCCCCTACCCTTCCTGACAGAGGAAACACATGTTACGGGATACATCCCTGTTTTAGAACGGCTCGGCCCAGGACAGTCAATATTGAACCGCATACTTTTGTCTCCCGGTCTCTGTCTGCGTCCCCGACTAGTCCACGTTTTCCACATTCTGCACAGCCCGGGTCCCACAGCCCCCTCCATTCCTCACGCTGTCACACGTACAGTACAGCAGAGCGCTGTGGCTCACAGGGCAACAGTCGCCTGACAAAAAAGAAAATCTCATTATTTTCAGCTGAACCTCTCCATTGTTGACAATCTGAGAGGTTCAGACCCGCTTCAGGGATCAGATTAATACCATAATAAGCAGTGTGGTTGCCATGGTAACGAAGGGGGGGATTGGATATTTTTGCAAGTCTAAAGTGAGCCACTTGAAAATGCCCTAGTCGAAAAGGTCCTTTAGGGAGTACAAATTGCTCCACAATAGAATCCATTATATCTCGGCTCTCATTTGACAGTCCAAGAGCGTTGCAGACTCGTTAGAGGTTTTACAAGGTGGTTTGTACAAAAACCTGTTTGGACTGACCGAGACAATCAAGACTCAACTGGGATTCAACCGTGCTCTGGAACTAACGTCGAAGGAATTTCGCGTTGGTTTTCTAAAGGGACTTTTTGATTAGGTTGGCTAACAGAACACTGGGTGAGGTAGTTTTATCATATGTTGAGAAACACCCAAGTCATCCCAGACAGTCACAGGGGTGTAGTTAATTGCACAAGCTGCTCCGTTGAGTTGGGGGGTGGTGCTGGCCCCGTAAAGGCTGAGTGGAGACACTAATAAGAGATTAAGCGAAGTCAGGGAGACTGAGCTCTTTATCTGGAGGGGTATGCTTGATTAAGAACAGCGGTGTGATGCTGCGTGCTCGTGGTCAGACGGCACAACACGTGGCCAGGATCTAAACAGAAACAACGTCCAGAATCCGAGAAGGCCTCCATCACAAACAAGCGTGATTAGGAGCAGGCCTTCGGGCGCACAGCCACGTTGCTGCTCATCCATAAACACCGCAGAGCTAACTTTATTTATCCATCCCAGCCAGGGATGTTGCCACAGCAAAGTGCACACTCGGTGCAATCCTGCTTCCTAACGCTAAGTCGCTGAAAAACAAACGGGGAGCAAACAAAAGCAAAGCCTCAAGGAGAGCTCTGGCTCTGCAGTGTGCAGGGGGTCCGACAGAGAAACCAAACATTGACCACCAGGGTCATATGGTTTCCTACTGCATGAGACTTTTGTTTGTGTCTTCAAGCTATTGTATTAGTTTTCCTCCCTCTTGTTTTTCTGAATGTCAGCTAATATAAAGAGCAGATGTGGGAATTATGATAAATAACTCTGACTCTGAGAATTTAAAACGAGCTGGTTTGTTTATTGTGGGAGGGAGAGAGTGCACAATGGGCTTGTGTCAGCTTCCAAAAACACAGCTCAGTGTTTCATGTGCATTTTCTCTTGAATGGGCAACTATCCCTCATTCAGATTCCCTTCCCTCTAAGCTTTGTATTTTCACGCGTAAGCGTCGCACAGAAAGAATACATCTCCACAGTCCATTTACTGCATTGTTTACCGTCTCAACTGGAGCTCGAAGGCTACCTTGATTCTCCCTTTCCCCCGGGGCCAAGTCTGCACCTACATCAACACGCAGAGGCAACCTGGATGCCAACCCCTTTCTAACCCCACCCAGTGCTGGGAACAGCCCCCCTTGTGGGTTGGGTCTCCTCCCCCTCCTGTCCCTCCTCCCCATCCAGGCCTACAGTGTCAGACTAAGGAATGTCAGCTATGCAGCCCGCTTGGTGAAAAGTCATTAGAGTTGATCCCTTCTGGCTGTGGCAGGTCCCTTACACACACACACACACACACACACACACACTGCACAGTGCACCAAGCCATATGAACCAGCACCGAGGACCTGTGAGATTTTAAACCCATTTAATAATGTTAACAGCATGCACTGTGGGAGAGAGAGAAACATCACAGGCAAGGGTTAACTTCCTATGAAGGAATTGACTTAAGCTACCTAGATCATACGAAGTCTATCCAGTAAATAAAGCATTTATCCCTGCTTAGATACCTTGGGTGAATTTTCAGTTACAGCTCTAGGCATGATAAGGAACTGAACTTTCCCGGGAAATCCCGGATGAATGATAACAACGTCAAGAGCAACTTTCACTTTCATCTCTGAAGTTTGATAGCGGTCAGACGGCAGCACAGGGTTGGAATGTTAAGTAGTTCCCCAAACGCTCCTCAGCAGCCCTCCATCTTCATCAAAGATCAAATAAATGCTTTGGCAGACGATTTCTACTCCAACATAAAAAAAAAACATCTAATATTTGCCCCTAATCTGCCTCAAATACTGACTTTTGATAACACGGGTCAAAAAGGAACTCTCCCAAACCCATACTGTAAAACTTACCCAAAACGCATCCTGACAGATATTAACAGATACCACCCCCCCCTTTTTTTTTTTTCTCCCCCCTTTAAAAAAAAATAAGAGGGATTTTTTTTCTTTTTCTTTCTTCATTTATTTACTATTATTATTATTATTATTATTTATTTATTTTTCTCTCTTCTCTCTCTCTGTCTTACATTTGTTGTCACTTTAGTATCTGTATGTCCATATTGTCTGTCCCTGTATGCACTAATTGGTGAATTAAAAAAAACAAAAAAACACGCTGTACATGTTTTTTTATGCTTTTCAGTACACCACAAGATATGTGGTGAAAAGCAAGCCAAGTCTATTAGCTACTCTTATTTAGGCATAGTGTATTCTTTTGTGTAAAATGTTTGTAAAAATGTTGCTCTTCTCTTATTTGTCAGCATTACTGGTGCCAAAGAATAAACAGCTTTTCAATGGCTTGAAAAAAAAAAAAAAAAAAAAAAAAGGAACTCTCGATAATCTAAACTCACTAATCTAAATCCGAAACCAGCCATTGTACAGGCTAATTGTACTCTAATCCCCCTCTCTGTGTATCACCACATCCGAGAGGGGCTGATCCCGGTGCAAGCTGTGTCTGAGTCTGAATGGGAGGTCAGTGACCACAGCAAGGCAATGTCAGAGAGGCCATGCAGCTTGTTTCACTGGAGCCAAATGCAGAGGGAGCGATATGACACAGTGTTCAAAGAGGATTAACCCCACTGAGAACGGCCAGGTTGCTTGACACTGGGAATACCCTGGCAGTCGCACAGGAGCCTCCCAGCGTGAGTGACACAAAATAAATAGGCGAAAGTTTAAAAGGTCAACTTCATACACCACCTCGATATATGTCCTGTGACATTCCCCAAGAGGTTAGCTGAATGATTTTGCTTGTAAAGAACATGAAGGGAGTGTTTTCTTAACGTTGGTAACAAACACCAACTGTATAGGGGGTAATCTGCAAATACGCAAAAAAATAAGGCAGAATCTCACTGAGCAGAGAGGACAAATACAATTGGCAGTGATTCAGGAAAGGAGAGAATGCAATCCATTGGGTGGAAAAAATAATGACGAGGTTAAGAATGCCGTGCCTTCAGCTTACCCTCCAATTTCATCTTATATGGTAAAAGCCCTGTTCCCACAATTACAAGTTAATGGTAATTTGCAGTGACGGATGGGTGGGGAAATGTTACTTTTATAGACAAATCAAGGGGGCTGAGAGAATAAGTACACCTCACAAAAAAAAAACACAAGCTCTTAAAATGAAATGTGCTCGTCATTAGTCTGCTCTTTCTAGACACTTTTCCGTCTGCCGGCATTGGATGTGTTGTTCTGCCTCCAGTCGGGAGCGTATAGTGCTTTTCAGGGTATAATCCGATGAGCTTAATCTGCAGGGCAGTGCACGTGTGCAGAGCGACGATTTTGCCTGCGGAGCTTTAGGCTTGACCAATTTCACCTATTGGCTAATACCCTGGCTGGCCTCTCGCAACAAACCTATGAATCACTGGTATAGGTGCAGCAACAGCCACCTACAACTTCCTGTTACACTCGCTATTACTCTGACTCACTCAGGGGCTGGGCCACCTGAGGACCTGTCTGCAATAAAGCCATTGATGTGGCCGTTAGAAGCAGTTTGGGGTTAATGGAGACTCTCTACTATGTAGGCCTGCACTCCCTCGCAAGAAATAGGGGAGGCTGTAAAAAACATGGCTGAGGGCTCATGATGTCATTAAGCATTAACAGTGTCTGGAATTAAAAATAATGGAGTCACACGCAAAGGGCAGAATGAGAGTTTATGTTAGGAGTCTGTCTCAGACTGAGAAACAGGTCGGGTCTAGAGGTGAAGCTCATGGTGCATATTATACAGCATACGTATAAGCAGTTCACAATTGGATCTCAGATAAGGATGGCAGTGGGGCTATCACATGACAATCACAGACGGAAGAGAAGTTCCTTCCTTGCACTTAGGTGTAATGCCCCGATGACTCAAAATAGCCTTAATGGCCTGGAGGATGGAAGCAAAGCAATATCCCACCGACTTGACTAGGTTGTAAAAAAGGAGCTGTTGATGATGTAGTGCAGCAGTGAGACAAGAGAGATGAGAGTCTGAGGCACTGTAAATATGGAGGGAACATTTTAGACTGCTAATGCAACGTAGGAGACAACGGCGACCACCCAGCCACTCGTCCACACTAGAGCGCCAGAACTAAACAAACTGTCAGAGCGGAGGGAGCATTCCAACCTCCATCGGAACAAACCTCACTCGCTCATGCTCCGCCCCCTTTTTAAAAAGCAGAGATTCTGTTCCTGAACAAAACTACAAGCGGGGCAACGCCGTCATTGCAGCATTTTGAAACTACATAAGAAGCCAGCGATATCCTGTAGGACAATGAGGTGGTGAGTGTGTGACAGGTCCCAGAGCAGCGCCCTGCGCTCGCTAACAGGAAAACAGCCAGTGGCCAGGCTGGTCTGTTATGGTAACCTCCCCTGTGTTCCAAAACAGCTCTGCTCTATCAGGCAGAACACTCAGACGGGAGTGGGCGGTTTCCCCGAGTCAGCCCCACTTCTGGGCACTGCCTGCAAGCAACCTCCCCCCCCCCCCCCGGTCCAGCCGCAATGCAGCCAGTGCAGGAAACCAGCTCTATCTAGCAACAGACAGGCCTCTGCTCCCCACAAGAAGATGGGAGAGAGGAAGTCACGGGCATTTCCTGTACAGGCAGGTTGGAAAGAGTTTGGAAGACTGAGCTCATGGCGCAATCAGCTTTCTCCTATGCTGGATGGAAATGGACAAAACACTGATGTTAATCTACACTTGCAGCAACATCTGGGTGAATGGAAATGCCAATATAACGAGATACAATTATGTAACAAGCGTTAAATCAGTACACAAAAATGTCCTGGGTGTAGCCACTGAAGCAAAAATCAATGGAGTATTGTGCCTCAGGCTCTGCGCATTGCAGATTGGAGAGCACACTGATTTGTAGGGAGAAGAGGCGGGAACAACATTTCTCACATTGAGTTGTTTCCCCTATCAGCAGGAAATGGTTAAATAGTCTGTAGGTTTGATGTGACCACAAGCCATATCTCGGGATGCCTCCTTGTTTCCAATTATATTTGACAGGTGGTTAAAAATGCATTCTTCGCTGGCACAGTGAGGCGGCTGGATTTGAAAAAGAATACATGTCAACTGCTGAGCTGTCCCAGAGAGATTTATAGTGAAATGTAACACATGTCCATGATGTTTAATCACTTTTCCTTTGCATTGGAACAAAATCTGTCTGCCTGGCTGTGAGATCATTTGAGTTGGCTCTTTACCGCCGCAGCATTTAGAGATGTGGAAAAACCAAGGTTAGTCAGGGCCTGGCTGGAGGAAATCCTCTCACACTTTGACTTAACGATCTAGATTATCTCAGCCCTCATGCACTCAGCTGAGGAAGTCTCAGGCATGTCTCAGGCGTCTCAGGCATCTCTCTCTCTCTCTCTCTCTCTCTCTCTCTCTCTCTCTCTCTCTCTCTCTCTCTCTCTCTCTCTCTCTCTCTCTCTCTCTCTCTCTCTCTCTCTCTCTCTCTCTCTCTCTCTCTCTCTCTCTCTCTCTCTCTCTCTCTCTCTCTCTCTCTCTCTCTCTCTCTCTCTCTCTCTCTCTCTCTCTCTCTCTCTCTCTCTCTCTCTCTCTCTCTCTCTCTCTCTCTCTCTCTCTCTCTCTGACCATAACAGCCTTGAGTGGCAAATCTGCCAGGAGCTGTGCCCAAAATCCAAGCAGACATATTTTATAGCGCTCTGTGGGTGGGGTTTCTCACTTTCCGTGCAGCCACAAGCCATGCATCATTGCTCATATCTGTGTCATGTGGGGTTCAAATGTTTCCACTCCATTTAAGTTGTCTTTAACACATTCATTATTTTTTATTTTTTCAAAAAGTTCGGAGAAAATAACACGATTGCTAGACTGTATGTCAGTTGAATTCTACCAAATGGAGATGCAGCTGAGCTCGCATCCCCCTTACCTTGTCTTGTCTTGTCCTATTCAGATCCCAAGTAATAAGCATAGTAATCTGTTACTGAACATACAAGGGCTCTCAAACTGAGACCAACAATGAGGAGTCCCTCCTAGGAGGAGCAGCAGGAGGTCGCAGTCGTTATAAACTGGAGTAATGATCAATGCTGTTTCTGATGAAAAACATCTCTGAACAAAAATGGCAGGATGCAGGCCTCACGATGCAATTCACAGGCTACATGCATCTGATAGCCAAATGACAAATTAATAAGTCACTTAGAAACATTATTACTATTACTATTTCAATTATTAGAAATTGGATGTTAAAATTGGTGTACAAAATGTTTTATTTCGTCTGCTGGAATAAGTGTTTCTACAGTAACATAACTCTGGGTATATTGATATAGGACAGGTGCCAAAACTCCATGAAGGATGTTGGTTGTTACTGTAATACTGTGACTGTAGCACTGCATTGTGTCTTGGCCAATCAGAAGGCATGGAGCTGCCTTCCCATATTATTCAGTTTTCATCATTTTGTTTTCAAATATACTATGGATCAGGAGAAGAACGATGTTATGTTTGGCAAATACATACAGTCTTTCAATCTGAAGTCACAACACTGGACCCTGATTGGCCGACAACAGCAGCTCCTCTAATTCAAGGTAAACCTGCAGTTCAAATGCTGCAAACTGGCCTGAGTGGAAGGATTTCAATAATAGTGACGGGGAACCAATCAAGTTAGTGGATGGAAAACCTTAAACCATAAATTTAACTACTCAAACAAAATCTAATTTATTTAAGAGCGTCTTCATTAAACATGATCATATAAATAAATGTAATTCCTATAATATGGGACCTTTAAGCCACACCGAAGTGTTAGATTGGTAGTCCCTGTCTAGTACAGGTACCAAACAGCACCTAGGTTTTTGGCTTGTCTCAACAACACTGTAGAAGAGTCTGTCAGTGGCTGCATGAGTTACTAGAGCAACCCCATGCATTATTGACCCAGGCAGAGAGCTCGTCTGTTCTCCCATCTCTACCCCCCTGGGCTTGTACTTGTGGAGTACCATTTACCAGTACAGTCACACAGGAAACTTCTGCAGACCGAGAGTAGTAGGCCTCATATCAGACAGAGACAGACAGACAGACAGAGGGATCCAGAGAGAGGCCAAGCTGCTTAGGCCTCACACTACACTGACAGCCTTGTAATCTTCAGACTAGGCCAGGCTAGGCAGCATGTGTGACAGCCACCAGCGTCCCCCACCACCCTGCTCCTCACACACTCAAGACTGGAGAATGGCTGCATACTCCTACTAGATTCAAGAGAGGTAATTCACGAAAACCAAACGTATAATATCCATTAGACTCACAGGCCTACGCTCAGCTGGACAGACAGAAGGTACAGACCAGTACTTAAACATATCCGGAGTACGCACCAAGTGGAATGAATGACTAACACACGCTACATAACTACAAGACGGTACATGACTTGGTCTCAAAGAACAATCCAAGAGGAAGAAATTCTTTCCAGTGTAATTTTTTTTTTTTTAAAAGTCCCTGACACACACACACACACACACAGGTGACAACAGCATACCAGGAAGACAACGTGCCCTCTGTCAGCCTGATTCTGTACACACCCCAAGGTATTCCTGGGAAATCTATTAAAAAACCTTGAAAACACAAAGGGATGGAGGGGTGTGCAGGTGTGGCTGAGAAAACCAAGAGGGATTGAAGTATACCGAGTACAGTGCTGTGGTGTGTATTGTTGATCTCACCAAATGAACGTCGCTAAAGTATCCCGTCAATGAAAACAATGAAAACTGTATGCTTAATATGTATTGTAAGCGAGGGTTCATCGGGTTCATCATTTAAAGTGCCTGGCTGGAGTAAACACACTGTTACATGATGCTGGCAGCACTGGCACAGATAGGAGGAGGCGTTGGAGAACATGAGGAGAGA
Source organism: Hoplostethus atlanticus (assembly GCA_034670405.1). Classification (NCBI taxonomy): domain Eukaryota; kingdom Metazoa; phylum Chordata; class Actinopteri; order Trachichthyiformes; family Trachichthyidae; genus Hoplostethus; species Hoplostethus atlanticus. The sequence continues at coordinate 3,566,346 of JAXDDX010000030.1, forward strand.
GGGGGAAACGGGACGATTACATGCTTCAAGAGCGGATGAATGACCCGTGTTTGTTTATGTTTTGAGTAGCTCAGTTTGATTGAGACAGGGGAAAAAAAAACACACAAGGACCACCCAGAGGGACAAAGAAGCTCGTCAAAGTAATTTAGCATTACGATACGTGGCTATTTTCTAGGATGCCGCATGCCCCGATGAGTCGGCCACACATCGACAGCGACCATATGATGATATGCTTTTCCAGAGCACGCGTGAGAACCGTACTGTTACCTTCTGGTTGCACAGTGAAAGTCAGCTGTGTGTGTGCGCACTAGCCGTGGGCTGCTAATGACATCACTCCTACATAATGACAGCCGTCTGGTCTCCATCTCCCTTGGGTCAGGCACACAGCAGGAACACGGAGGATCTAAGTATATCACCATTAGTTGAAAGGCAGCGTGGACTATTGATTGTAATTACACAACACAACTGGCCCCAGCTGCTTTATACACTTTTACACATTAACTAAACTTCTCCAACTGCCATTGATTTGTCATGCCCATCAGCCAATGTCCCTTATGTAAACTAATTATTTAGTTTGCCAGAATATTCTTTAAAGGGATCAGACATTTGACATTTCTGTACTAACTCGATAACCATTTCCGCTCTAATTCGATACAAAGCGAGGTGCTCCTGTGTTGTTTCAAAGTGCATCGTAGCAAACCCGGCGCAAACAAATTTTCAGAGCTGATGACAAGCCGTCGTGGAGCTAATCGTATTCACAGCACGGCTAAAGCGTGGAGAAAACAGAGGGACGTCTCAGCTGTGGGCTCTGTCCCTCTGCTCGCCACTCCAACAATAAACAAAGGGTCTCTGGGCAGTGTGTGTGTGTGTGTGTGTGTGTGTGTGTGTGTGTGCCTTCGCCCGAAAAGCACAAGTGGGAAAGTGCAGAACAGCGCACTTGACTCCAGTGCACAGTTTCTAAATCCCTGTGTGGCCATTAGCTATGTCACTGTAGTCTTTTGATGGACCTCTTTTTATAATAATAATAATGTGTTTCTGGGCATGTTTGAGAAGGATAGAATAGGCATACAATACATTTGTGTTTCCATGCAGACTGAAACACAATCATCCAAAATAAGAGGAGGGGAGGAGGGGGATCAGCCACAATCTCCTCTTTATGTCCCTGAAACAGATCCCTCTATTCCTCCTGGGGTATTAACATGTTTCATGGAGGAATTAATTCCAAGCTGTGTGGACGGCGGTCTTGTGTACGGTCACATTCTTGCACCACTTGAACACAACCACACAGCTATAAGTTCCACTTCCACAGCTCGGGGTAGCTGAGAGTATGTTTGTCATACGCTCGACGATATTGTTGCCACAGAAGAACAGTCCCACGCAGCGCTACTACGAGTTGTTGGGTCATAAACATGTTGATTTCCCAACACACACATACTTCTATCCATTTCTGCTCTCCTCCCCCAAGCTTCTCTGGCAGCCCACCAGAGAGAGAATGAATAAATAATACGAAGGTGTGGTTGGATGTCTGGGATCCTGACTCAGGATTCCATTTCCCTGACAGAGAGCCTGGACGGTGTCCGTTTCAGTTACCTAGCAACTCCTTCAGGAAAGTTGGAACAATCAGACCCAACACACAAACTCCGAACACACTCGGACACACAAGAGGGTCAACTCCTTTCTCCCCTGAGGCCCTCAGGAAATTGATACCGAGGGGTCCCCGCTGCCCAAATGTTCCAACCTGGATGGTCAAATTCGAGGGTCATTTGATACTGGCAGGTATATCGACCATGAAATTGAAGCCAAATGCTTTCCCTTATGAGGATGTAGCATCTCAGTGCCTCTCTATGAAAACTGACGCCGATTAGAAAACGCCTTGATCAGGCACAGATTCATAACAGCTCCTCTGGAAAAGACACTTATCACATAAGAAAACATGAATGTTGGACCTGACAGGTGTAGTTTCACAGGTACTTTCTGGCATTTTGTCAATGTTCACAATGTGCATTCAGCATGTTTTGAGATGCACATATACATTTATTTTACTTACCCCAAAAATTACACACACACTCTCACTCTCTCTCTCTCTCTCACACACACACACACCCTCACTCCCTAAGATTACCAAAAACGCCCTCATGTAGGCCATCACATCCTCAAAGTAGCTCATGGAGTTTCATGTACCAGCTGATTTAAAGTCAGCAACCTCGTGGCTTGTTATCTTTACGGACAAAAACGCGTAAAACAAGTCCCATCTCGCGCAGCTCAGTCCACAGAGGTGCCATAAAGCATATACCGAACACCGCGCGTGAGGAAAAGCAGGGTTTGGAATGTGTACTTACAACCAACACGGACGTCCTGACAACCTCAGAGACACTTTGCCTCAGCTCAGCCGCCGTGCCAGGCTTACCCAGACCCCGGGTAAATCTCCTGGTCTCTGGATGCGTCGGGGTAGCCATCGTTCCGCACTCGCTTTTCATCAGTGACAGCAAAATGGACAGATTAGGACAGAAAAGTACAAAGCAAAGTCATCAACCGGCTTATCCGCGTCTCCGATCCCACCAGTGCGCGCCGTGACTTGGAAGCCGGACCATGCTGCGGTGTAGTTGCTGTTGATGCAGTCGGACTTCTCGGGTCTCATAGTTTTCACTTTGAAAAGGTGAATACGTGTGGCATTATTCCGGAGGTCTGCCTTTTTCCCTCGCATGTATTGTTGTCATCATAAACTATACTCGAGCGTGCTGTTTGATAGCCCTGTCCCGCGCCAGACAGGAGGTGTGTAATCTGGTTGTCTCCACGGCGCACTCCGCCCCTCGCCGGCTCGAGGGCCTGCCCACTCCCACTCAGCTCTCGAGCCTGGACTTTGGACAGCAGAGCGTTTACCGTACGAGTGAATGAATCAGTAGCTTGCCGCAACAAAAAGCAGGACGCCGGAGAACACCGCTTTCATGCTACGTTGCTTTATGTTGGCATCTAAATACGCGTCATTTTAATTCCCAGCAGCGTGGATCTTTTTCCCAGAACACCAGAGGCAAAGTGAGTTAATATCAAGAAAGCTTATCTGGTGCAAGTAAAGTGGTGCTCCAGACCTGTTAAAGACTTATCTGCAATATACATCTAACCTCAAAGTCGGAATCTATTTATACCACAATTCCTTGAGCTATAATGCCATCTGGAGGTCATAATCTTCTTACCACAGGACCCTTAGTGAAACACAATGCCAAGTTTAAATGATGTTATATTTATTTCCAGTGACTTCTCTGGTGTTTTTAGAAAACAGCAGCCCAAAGGAAATATTAATATAGGCTACTACAAAAAGCTACGCATGTAGTTCGACCCACAAATATGGCGCCTGGAACACACAATTGTAATTATTATTTATTTTGTTTCATACATAGTCTTATAAAAGCGTTACTTTGTGGCATAGTCAACACACTATATTTTAATTTTCATAGTTTTTCACCCAATGGAGGGTGAATATGATCTTTCATAAGAGATTTCATAAAAACAAGGGACACAAGTACTGCCCATTTTATGATCATCTCTAGAATGAGGTGAGATATCAGTATGAATGAATGAAATTAATGTTTTTGGCAAGAGGACACACATCTGCAGAGCAAACTTTCTCGCATTGAGGCTTATATATAGCAATACATTACATTGCGGTTGGAGTTCGGTTGACCCAGACTCCTTGAGCTATGATGCCATCTGTAGGTCATAATTGTCAATGTACAGGAAACCACCACGTGCCTGCTGTGTTTTCACCGTGCACTGGGGGTGATGATGCTGGTGAAAACATCAACATGCTACTGTGCCTCTTGAACTGCAACAAAAACACAAGCAACACCAATCTAAGTTAAAGAGAGGTTTTTGTTTTTTTATTGCTTTCATTTCCAAAGAGCTCTCTGTTGTCTGGAAAACGCAGCAATTCAAACGAGAACTGAAGGTTTTTTTCCATCTCAAATGCTACACTGCAAAACCCTGTCGTATGCATATGTCGATTCAGTTCAGACCCACGAAAGATCCGTCGCTATAAGGGAGGCAGCCTAGTCCAGTGAGGGCAACGGCGCTTGGAACTGAAAGTTTCTATTTTGTTTCACACATAATATTTAAAGCTTTCCATTACAGTTTCCTTCATAATACATAGATTATGAACATGTCTCACATTTTCTCATACAGCTGAAGGCAAACTTCAGACTTAATAAAAAAAACAAAAACAACCCATCAAACTCAGAAGTATCCATACAACAAAGATCAGTAAATAGGAATATTCACTTTACTTGAAATGGCATTAGTGGTGATGGTAGCTACCCTGGCTACACTGTGATCACTCCTAGAGTTATGTCAATAATACAACAAAATAGTTTGATATTTTCATTACTGTTTTTGACCTTTGGAGGGTGGCCTTCTTTTTTCCTTTTCTTCTTTTTTACACGACTTTTAAAATCTCATGGTTGGAGAGACCCTCCTTTTCACCGATGTAACAAAATAGCATTAGAAAGTCCAGGACATTGATAAAAATCGGTTTGACACTGAAGTTATTTCAAAGCAGCCGTTTTCCATAAAATGAACACGTAGACAAAAACCGTATGACAATGCAGTGATCGTTTAACCGTCTAAGAAAGAACGCCGAGTATCTATATCAACATGTTTCTGCTGTAAAAACAACCAATGGCAAAAATGTGAAACCAGAAAGATAGGAAGTGGTTCAGATCATTAGAAAACAGTATAAAATGACATCCTAAAAAAGAGGTTTCAGAGTTGAGTAAAAATGCCAAAAAATGCAGTCTCTGATGCAAGTCTAAACCAGCGGACATGTCACCATTAAAGCATTTAAAAAGCACCAACTGTGCATGGACAGTGCTCAATGTACAAATGTCCCAGATATGTGTAGAAAAGAAAACCAAGAGTCCAGAGGACAGAAGTGAATGGCGGTGAGGCTCCGAGCTGCGAGGGCGGAGCTCTGGAAAGAGGCTCCGCGGGATGCGGGGTGAGAGCCTCCTCCCCCCGGACAAAGCCAGATCCCTGGGACAGTATGGTGAGGAGAGGGGGGCAATGGAAACGAGGCGAGCCGACTCAGTGGGGATGGGACTCTTTCCGATTCAGGATACGGGTGCGACTGGAAGAGACCGTGGCACTGCGGATGACCTCCATCCACCTACCGGCAGAAGAAAGCTTTCATCAGTCCCTCAACATCCTCGACACAACCCATAATATGCACACCTGGATGAATGCGCTTCGTACCTTTCGAAAGTGTACTCGCTCTCAGATCGGAAGTAGTAGACGTGGGACTTGAAATGCAGTTTGAAGACGTAGTCCTTGTGGATGTTTTCGGACTCGGAGGGGATGGTGACTGAGTAACCCAGCAGGGGAAGGCTGGCCAGCGGGTAATCATCCTGAGGAGAACACAATCAAAGTGTGGAATTTGAATTGTGGCGTTTGAAGACAGCTACTGAGCAAGCACTGTCATGAATTCAGCAGAGGCAAGCTGATAAAACCGCACGGGGGGAAAGCGCATAAACCTCTTAACGTGGCACAGAGATTTGACATTCTACACAGAGATGTGATGTGTTGAAGTGCAGAAGAGGGTAAACACTTCAGGAGGAGAATGAATGCGGGGCGGGGGGGAAGGTTTTGACCGTCCTCACCTGGTGGGTCTTGTAGAAAAACAGGCTGAAGTTGGTGAAGACCACCCAGAGCTTCTGCCAGCCGTTGCTGTTCTTGAACTTCCTCAGTAAGTTTCCTGACAGTTGATTCTACAGAGACAAAGGAAAAAAGTTCTAAATCTAAAACTATATAATCTCATCACGTCACATTGCAAGACGCTACTAGGATACTAAAGGATGCAAGAACAACTAGTGAAATCAAACTTCTGTACTTACTTTCTGCTGTCAAATGCACTTCAAATCTATTGTCACCAAGCCTGGTACTCTTAACAGTGATATATAACAAACTGAGGAAACTTTAAGTGACATTTGACAACTGTAATCTACTGGTATATTACATTCAATGGTCATACTTCCACTACTATGAGGAGATTCTATTCCTAGCCTTAAGCTGTCAATCAAAAGTTTAATCAGTGTTGCGTCACTGTTGCATCACAAATCAAATCCTTGCAACTTTTCAAATAAAGTTTGTTTCTTATGTGCCATGGTTTTAAGCAGAACTCATAAACAGGGCCTCTTCCTGTCTCCCTGGCTCCTTTACCTCTAGACTCCTGCAGGATTCACTAAAGGAGAGGCTCTGAACACGGTACCAGCAGATAAGAGACAGAGGCACTGGTCCCTGGCCACTGGGGGGCCCCACCGGGGGGGCCACATTCTCACTGACTGGACTAGGGTCCTCTACCACAGGGAACGCACAGACGCGTTGGGGGGGGGGGGAAAGAGAGACAGAGAGGGGGGAAAAAAAGAGGACAAGGGAAAGAGGGAGGGACAGAAACACAGAGACTGAGTCGGTGTAACACATGCATGCAGTGGCAAGGGGTGAACACAGGGGGCGGCGGTGTGTCCAGGCTGTGAAGAGGAAGAGCTACAACTAGATTGGGACACAGCTGGGTTGTAGAGAGGCCACATCCCAAACAGGATCCGCTCTGTTAGTATGAGATGAGGACGTCTAGCACATCTACATACTCTCTCTCTCTCTCTCTCTCTCTGTGTGTATTTATAGACGGTCGGCGAATTGGAGAAAGTGCCAGGGGAGGGAAAAAGGAGGACAGAACCACACAGGAAAGCCACAGTTGAGTTTAGATAAGGATGTCACACTGGCTACTAGTAGCCAAAAGGAGGGAAAGGTGGGAACAGTGTCCTCGCTGAACAGCTCATCATGTCTGTGATGATTGAAGACGGTTCATTCTCACATCCAGTATCCGTCCAAAATCCTTGAAATGTATTAAAAATGAAAATATGGTGAAGTGTGATAAACAAACACCGACATAAATGTACCTAACACAGGGAGATAACAGCTCAGAGGATGAGGGAGGGTGGCACAGGAGGACACTGTTCCCACAGAGAGATTACCACAGTGAATTAAGACAGGCTTTACTGCACACACTCAGATACAGACAGAGAAAGAACGAGGCAGGAAGAGGGGGAGAGGGGGGGGCAGGCCTGAGGTTGAAGGCTGAGGTTTGGGGCCGGTACCTCCACAGCTACGCTAAAGTCCACCATGGACACACTGGTGTTCCTGTGCCAGCACACGTGCACCGTGGTGTTACCACGGTGAGGGGCGGGCCTCTCCAGGGAGGTGCGTGACGCCGTCATGTCGTCCTCAGACTCGGCCTCCGCCGAGGAGTCCTCAGGGCATTCTGGGAAAGTCAGGAGGCTGTTACTATGAGACAGTGACTCGGAGGATGTGGGAGAGAGGTGCTTTGTGAGGACAATCAGAAGTCAACCAGTCTCATGTATCTGGATTTGGCATTAGAGTCGCCAGTAACAACACTTACAACGATGCTGAGGAATGCATTAGTCTGCATGTACTACAGGTATCCACTATCTATCTACTATCCATTTTTTCCTAAACATTTTGTTGGCCAACAATACTAATAGGAGTTTACACTTCCTATACAAAACAACAAGTCAATCATTGCCCGAGACGCCATTTTCCAGACAATGTGGAACAAATGGCCAATGGAAAATGTGCCATGCCAACTTACTGTTGTCGGTCAGATTGCTGGTGAGCAGGTCCGATGAAAGCCCATTACTTGTTTCTGCCATGTCTATTGCCACTTTAATGTCCTCCATCCACTTCTCCATCTCGCTCAGAGAACTAAAAGGGAGACACACACACAAAAGGATACAGCTGCTCAGCTCATCCCACCAGCAAAACAAGCCTGAGTTGCATCAGTCAGAGTTTGACCCCTGCAATGGCCAATGTGTGTCCTGTCGAAGTGTCCTTGAGTAAGACACTAAGCCCCTATCTGCTCACTCATTCAAAATCAGCAAAATGGCAAAAATGTAAACGCAAGCTAAAATAATCCTCTTTTTCTGTTTTCTTTTCCTTTTTCATTTGCCTTGACGTGGTTCAGTGAGTGCCTTTGTGATTAGAAGGTCTTTTTGTTGACTCTGCACCTGAAGAGAATGAGTCTGACGATTCGCAAGTTGCTCTACAATACCGTCATCACGCCACAGAAAAAGCACAGAGCTAAGGGTTGGTCTCAGGTCCGGAGGTACAGTCTGTGCGATCCTACCTTGCTGCCACCACCACTGACTGCCGCTGTCCAACCAGGGTGAAGGCGTGAGGCACCCCCCACTCATCCTCACTCTCTCTGATCTGGAAGAGCGTAGAAACACAGAAAACACATCAGAGAGGAGCCGTATCTAGGACAGCAAGGACCGAAATAGACAGGAAGGGAGGGAGGGAAGATATAAAAAAGAGAAAAGGGAGGCGATGTACAGTTGTAAGGAAAGTGGATGACAGATGCTGAGGGAGCTACAGTGCAGCAGGTAGGCGACTCCCTTGCAGCAAGCAATGACAAGCCGGTGGCAGTAGTGTGCAGTGCGGTGTGGGTGGCGGAGAGGGTCACCACTTACTGTCATGCCATGGAGCGGCAGCTGCCCGTGCACTTTGAACTGATTGGTTGCCATCATCCCTCGACTCGTATACAAAATGACATCACTGAACTGAGAGAGAAAAAGTGGGAGAGAAAGCGGGAAAAATGGAAACCACGCTCTTTCTGTTAGAAAACAACAATTTTCTAGCCCTGACATAAAATATCTTTAGACTACTTTTCACTGCATTTTAGTATCACCTGAAATGCAATACTCTTAGTTACACATTATAGTCACTTGATAGTAAGTTGAGCATCAGCATTGGACTATCCAAATAAAGTGTGTACGGGTTTTGTTGTTCCAGTAGCTCCTCCAGCACCATTTGAGCAATGTAAAGAAGTACATCATGAGTACATAATTCCTTTTCCACTGAGATCACTAGACTAAATAATTCAATTAGTGTGATATGAAGTGTGCGTTACCAGTAAAAACATCCGTTGCTGTAGGCCTTTTCCAGACAGTTTGCTGAGGCAGCCTAACCGGATGAACTCCTGAGAAGTACAATCAAGCATCATTTATCAGACAGATGAGGGGTGTCAGCCAATGAGAGAAAAATCAATTATACAGCAAATATATCTGGGAAAAAGTGAAAGATGCAATAAAATCTAGGCTACTCCATCTCTTAGAAGCTGATGATCTCGTCTTGAACTCACCCGTCCAGGAATGACAAGATTGTCAATGCCAATCAAATCCTTCTTAAGCTCCAGAAGCTTCTGGAAGTTCTCCATCTTGATCATGCTTCCTTGGAGCTGTTCCACCACCTCGGAAACATCTGCCAGAGCAGCTGCAGACCAGCCGGGGGGGGGGGGGGGTGGACGCCGTTAGAAACAATACTAGGTTGTTACATTATTCTGCTGTACCAGAAGACCGAAACATGCCACTTTAAACACTGGTGTTCACCTCTGCAGTCCCTGAAGTCCACGTGAGTTGGTGGGTAGTGTTTGCACAGGCGCTCGAGAATCTGCTTATAGTGCATGAGGCGGTGCAGGGGCCGCAGGATGAAGACGTTGAGGGGGATGTAGCAGACCTTCTGCAGCTCAAAGTCCCTGCAGAGACCCTCCAGCCTGCGAGACGCCCTGCAGGCCTTCTCCAGCTCCACCAGAGCTTCTGATTGCTTATGGAGGTTTGCGGTCAGGGACTATGGACAGATTTGAGGCAAGGGGGTGGTTGTCATGCACATGTAGTAATATAATATATATATATATATAACAGGGTTTTACATGCAGTGTAACTGTGCCTCACCTTCAAGCCTTGAAGGTTCTTCAGCATGACATCTCCGATGCGCTGGTAGTCTCCTTTGATGTGCGCGTTGGAACGTCCTTCCCTAGATAAACATCAGTTGGTTTTATCTCTGGGACTTTATGGGGCCCATTGTGCACGGTGAAGCAATCTACTGAGGAATACAAAAGCGCTTGAAGCTCGCTGATTAGTCAGAAGAGCCGTCAGCGCTTACGCAAGAAAAATTCCAATGAAGTTAAAGAATTCTTTTTAACTTTGATGAAGAGATCCACCAGCAGGTGTCTCCCCTGAGCAGGACTTTCCCCATTCAGATGCAAGAGGAATCGGGCTGCCATCACTGGGCTTCCTTCAGAATATCAATTAATGTGGCACAGGAAGTTAAAAAACCTTCTGAAAACATATCCACTGTAAAAATGTATCCATCCTCATCTACCACTGACAACTCTCTCTCATCCTGGTCAGCAAGGCAAGTCTCTACTACTATATTTGAATAGGCAAAGCAGAAAAGGAGTCATATAGTGCTAGATACTCTGTGTGCACATTTGAATGTGGTCCATATCAGCACCAGCATGTTGACTGCAAAGCTACTTTCGGCTCTCGTTTTGTAGATCTAAAAAATATGTCTGCAGCTAATGGCTTAATGCATCACTGTCTGTGTGTGTATGACTCAGTGTGTTTGTGTGCGTTTGATAAAGCACAACATCATTAAGAAGATCAGACAGTAGAAACCCACAGGCAAAAAAAAAAGGCCAGCCTTGATGCAGCACAACTGTTGCCATGGAGACCGCAGCTCCTCGGGTCAAACAGCACATCACCAGAGCATGCTCTCTACCCACGGGGACTTCGGAGCAAGTCTGGAAGGGGTATTAGGTTGATAAAAAGGGAGTGTCTCACCATAGAGCCAGCCTCTGCTCCACCTCCCTCAGGAAACCCATGTGGAACTTGTACAGAGGCTCAAAGTTGGAGAAGATGGTGTTCTTCAGAGACTCTGGGGTGGCCTCATCTTTTCCTACAGCGCCCTGGAAAGACTGAGATGACACACACACACACACACACACACACACACACACACACACACACACACACACACACACACACACACACACACACACACACACACACACACACACACACACACACACACACACACACACACACACACACACACACACACACACACACACACACACACACACACCAAAATACAGAGATCCTTGTTGACTGTGAGCCTGCTGTTTGGGGTATGCTGAAAGGAAAAGTGTTACACATGTTGACATATTTTACACCTATAATCCTGAATGCTTCAGTCTAGATGTTGAGTTCCTTTCCCGGTTCATTACATGATGCAAGCAGGTAATGAAGCTCACTCTGATCTCAAAAAGGTCAAGCAAACATTCGAAGAGTGGACAGTATTATTAGTATTATTAGTATTCAGTTCACTGGCAGTGGAACAGACACAGATTTATCTCTCAATGACATTGGGGAACTGAAGTCCCGTCTCAAGCTCAGCAAAAATAATGACTGAACTGTTGAGGATCAGGAATAAAATAGATCAATACTTGTGCTATGGCTGATTTTTCACAGGATGCTGCCAAAAGACGTTTGTCTGTGTGTTCCGTCGCACCTCGGGCTTGTGGCTTCTTTAATCCTTTAATTGCCAAGGGAAGAATGGAGGAATCGATAGCCCATCATTCTTGACACTACCCTTGGGGACCGTTTCATTACCAACTACCTGATCAGACTGTGTGTTTGGGCTCGGCAGAGAGAAACTAGCTTTGTTTAGCTGAAAGGGGAGTGAGTTGTAGGAAACCGAGCGTTGCTAGAAGGGCCTGGGACGAAGACCAGAGGGCAACAGCTGTTCTTCAGATGACTTCACCCCCCCGAACAGCAGCAGGACCAGCCAGTGTATGGGGGAGAGAGAGGGAGAGAGAGAGAGAAACATACATGCACACCAAGACCGCAAAAAAGGACAAGGAAACCAGCCAACCCAAATATTTATGAGATGTGTGAAAGGCTCCTCTGAACATCAGAAGATGAGAAAAGCTGCAGCCCTTAAAAAGGGGGCGATGCGCGAGCTGACTCAGACAACCACAGGGCTTCATAAGAACATCCTCCTTGTTTGCAGTGGAACAAGTGGTTCCGCCCGTTTTCCGTTGCATTTCCCTCCAGATTATACCAAATAATAAAAAAATAAAAAAAGGTGCCCATACGCCTCTGTGTACACAGCCGGCGAAAGCCAAAAAGGAACAGGCTGAAACAGGAAGGCGGTTGCAGTGGGAGGAGGACAGACAGCGAAGGCCGTGTTTCACACACACTCACAATCTATCATTCATAGCCTTGAGTGGTACAGATAAATGCACTTCAGAGCATGGGTCTGGCCAATCAAAAAAAAAAAAGGAAATCACATCTGCTGAAATATCCCTGTGCTCTGTGTGTGTGTGTGTTTTTGGCGGATGCTCTGCAACGGCGCAGCTAACCGGAATAATCTTCTTTTTTTTTTTTCTCCCCAGAGGACAGCGCAGGAGAAAACAAACAACAGAGCGGCACGTCGGCATAGCGGACTTGGCACCGTCTTACCACAGTCACCACCTCCAGGTCCTTCAGATAAGTCCTTTCCGTGGTCAGCAGCTCCTTGGCGATGAAGTAGGCCCGGTCCGTTGGGAACCTCTGGAAAGCAGCACATCAGAGAGAAGACGCTGAGCAGGGAACAACTGGAGTATTTATATGTGTAAGCTGCACAAGTGTGTTCAACTAGTGTCTTGGTGCCTCAACAGTAGTATTTCCTGTCTAGTAACCCATTTCTTTTAGCAGATTTAGTAGAAAGTATACAGCTTCAGTCCTAGAGGAGAATTATTTAGGACAAGTAATCTAGGTCCTGTGCTATTTTAAGTCTGTGACAGTGGGTTTGAAGCAAAAAAAACAAGGAACTGATATAACAAAAGCATCTAATCAGTGTGCTTATTCTTCGTTTTGTAAAAAGGGGGGCCCCTCGCCGGAGCACAAACCTTCCTCCGAACCTCGTCTTCGTCGTCGGTGCGAACGCTGCCGGCGTCGTTGAGCAGCGGGCTGGTGAGGGGGGAGGGCTGCCGGCCGTCCGGACTGTGGCTGCACAGCTCCAGTGACTTCTGACCGTTGACCATGCCTTGGGAGTGGCCAGAGGACACAGAGAGGTGAGGGCTGTTGGACGCGACTCCTGCATGGTGTGTGTGTGTGTGTGTGTGGGGGGGGGGGGGGTCGTGCAGGAACCGCGGCGAGGGGGAAAACAAAGGCAAAGTTAGAGCTAAGCAAGTGAAAATTAAAGCAGTCAAATACAAAATACTTGACAAATACTAGTTGCAAATATTCTTAGCAGTTGCATTCACCTGCTTGAAGTAGCGGATGTTTCATTTTCACTTTCTGGTGAGTGTCTAAACTTTCTGGCACTCGTTGCCCTATGTGGCAAACCCCCACCCACCGAGCATTTATGCTAAAGCTACTACTTGACCCAGGTCTACAGTCTACTTGAGCCACACAAGAGCACACTAATGAGGTCTAGCGGGGGGGCGGGGGGGGGGATTTGCCTGCAGTTAGCGTGAGTCAGTCATGACTCACTCTACTGTCCAGACAGCTCTGGCACTCTGCTCTCTGTGCCACGTCTAGGTTTTCCATCTTTGCGCTTGCCGAGACACACACACACACTTGCAGCATGATCAAGAGAAATGGCTTGATGTCGTCTGCGCTCGCTAAGCTTACTTACTCACTATGTTGACTGAGCATACTTGCCCCCGTCTGTTGTCGTCTGGTATGTTGGCATAAATAAAACAGAAGTAACACACACAAACACACACACACCACACTAACACCTTGTGGTTACAATTTGCTCAACACACCAGCACACCTCTGGTTAGGATTTGCTCTAAATACTACAGAGGAAGGGAGAGGAAGGCACAAAACACAAGCACACAAATACAAGATGTCTGTATATAAACTATATACAGACATGAAGCGAACTAACCAACACTACAGGGAGGCCGACAGGGGAAAAATCTAGTATCTACGACGATCACCAAACAACAACGTCGGGGTCTCAAAAAGAAGATTCAGAAAATCTCACTTTAGAGAGGTCAGCTTTATTGACACTAGCATCACACAGCCGTATACAATGTTAAATGAGTATAAATCTCCAAGAAGGGGGGAGTAAAAATAGTGTCAAAGCCCAAGCAGTGTCAAGACGGACATTATGAGTGAGAGAGAGAGAGAGAGAGAGAGAGAGAGAGAGAGAGAGAGAGAGAGAGAGAGAGAGAGAGAGAGAGAGAGAGAGAGAGAGAGAGAGAGAGAGAGGGGAAAAGTGGAGTAAAGAAAAGTGTGAATTCATGCATTCTCCTAGGCCTCGTCTAACATGAAATATCACCAAGCGCTGCCTGAATATTAGGAGTTTCTCAACAACCTTGTGACACTTTTGTTACGATGCTGCTACTTTACCGAGACAGCCGGTTGGTAACGGGGGAGAATATACATCAAACAGTCAATGAATACACATCAGTCTTTCTACTGCATTCAGACCTGTAATAGTGACACAATCAGACAAATGTCGTTTTTTGAAATCGGTTCCAACTCATAGTGTTGTTATTGTTAAAATCTGCTCTAACATTGACTTCTCGCATCTGTCACATGATAGGAATAAAATTACAGTGACTGAAGTGGCTGAGGGTGATAAAAGGTATAGCACATGTGTGTGGTAAGCATACCGTGCCTTAGCCCTGGGTTAGCGCAGCATGCATTGGAAACAAACCCTGAACAGCAGCAGTGGTTGCAAACACGCACAAGCCTCGCCTACAGACTTTCGAGTTTCAGCTGGCACACAAATAGTATTACATTACATAAATAATTGGAATGGATTAGAGATTAGCGGCCAAATCATGAGGCTCATATTTTTTTCATATCTGCCCCACAGTATTTCACAGTTATGTGTAGCAGACTGAGACTCCACATCTATGGGAGAGCTTTGTGCACCAGAGAGGGTCCACTTACACTGCAGTGATCCAGTAACTCCCACTTCAAATATATCCTCTCTCACATTTCACAAAGTGTTAATTCATCCGTGTGATTCAGCCTTGATAATGCGCTTGTTGTCTAAACCCTCAACATCAAAGAACTTCTATTTCTAAAGCATGTTGATTAAAAGGGCTGATGAAAGATTGAACAGATCATTTCTAATTACTATTTGAACATACCAATGCACAACCATAAAATATTACTATGGATATGCTGCATGACGTCAATGCTAAAAATGTCTGGGAGAGCTGCAGAAGCAGCCGACACTGATAGATGAGCTGAGAGACTCAGAGCTTTGAGGTGTTGCCCTTAAACTGCCTTTCACACGTACAGTACCACATGCACACACACATAAAGCACATACTAAATCCTGCTCCTATTTCCCTTCCTATTCCCAAGCTCCTGTCATCCTTAACCTGATGTTCTATCTCCTCCAGTCTGGTCTGTGTCCTCTGCCTATACTTTCCCGTTAGCTGGATCATTGCAGTAAAGGGAACCCAGATATTGGTAATCTCGCTTTCCCCCCCACTCCTTACACAATGAGTGACAGAGCAGGTGCAGGTTTACATGCAGTCAGGGCTGGGAGAAAGAGACAAGATAAGACACTTCCATGCTGACAGAACAGTGCTTACATTGGACAAAGAAAAAAGAAACAGAAAGAACAGAATTGTGATATGAAAGACCGTCACTTTCTTAACCAAATAAAAAAAATTAAATTGACATGCGGACAGTGAAGCGAAAGAAAATCAAGGTGCCAGAGAACAAAATTAAAAGTGCAGTGCCTTTTTGTTAAGAAGATTGGAAACTTTGCAACAATGGAAAAGAGCCTAACCAGTGAGTTGTGTGTGTCTGCCCTAGCATTTGGAGCGCCTGGCTTCATGAGTCCACTACCAAATGAATGCCAGGGATATTCAAGCACTGGTCAGGTGCAGAGGAGGATGTCAACAGTGGACTTAAGAGCCCTACACTGATTTGGAGTGGCTACGCTACCACCGCAACAGACATTTTACTCAAACAGTGAAATTACACTTAACCTCAGCATTACCCGGCTGGTCTCTAAGCCTATTAGGTAATATTAAGTACTGCTGCTGTGTTGCTTGCCTATTCCTATCACCTATGTGAACGAAAAGTGATAGGTAACTGGAGTTTCACTGGAAATTAGTAAAGACCAGAGGTTACTGTAAACATAAACAACAACCAATCAGGTGTTCAACTGTTCAACACCAACTACCAGACAGAAGCTACTGCTCTTACTACTGCCAGGTGGCGTATAAACAGTATTAACAAAGCAAAGAGACAACAGGATTACCCCATAAATACCTACAAATTAAACAATCAGTGCCACAAATATACACAGACGTCTCTTTTAGTACTCTACAACATGTCGCTCACAACAGCGTTACACATAGAACTGTATAAAATTTTACCAACTTCATCGAACTATCCGATGGACAATATAAAACCAGTCTATTGTCAGTTAACAAACTGATTATTTCCCTAAAAGGAAGACATAACGAAGGCATCTGAGATTGAGCAACTGAACTCCAGCATTCAATGACCCTACAATGTATTACTGTAGACTCTGTTTTGAAAGTGCAACAAGAAAATGTGCAACTGCAGTAATAGATTCTCTATTTATCATCCTCAAGCTTAAAACTGGTGCAAACAGAGTGCTAGGAACTTTCTAGTTCTTTCTATTCATAGTTTTCGTTCATATGTAACTATACAGTGTTAAATTGTAACATGGCACTTTAATATTTCTGCAGAAATATGTTAATACAATCAAATCGTGGGGATCTTGAAAGATTCAGCCCTTCCATGTAATGCACGAGAAAACCCTGAACTGACCCATGCCATTTTGCAAAAGGGCAGTGCATCCCCAATGGGAGAGAGAAGTCAGGTTCAGACAGTGCTTCTATTAGGTAGTGCTCAGGAAGACCATGGTAGAAACGGTGTGTAGGAGCCTAGGTAGTCCCCTGAGACCAATAATCTAACACCAACTGGCCTCCACTTCCATTACAACTTACTAGCCCGTCTGTACCCAGAGGAAGCCCTGTGAACCGTCCTCTGGAGAAGGTATGAAGCTCTCTGTGCACTAACAGCTGAATACCTGTCCCCCATCCTCATCACTAAAGGCATGGCATCCATCATCATCTGCCCCCTCATCCAGCTGGAGGCTACCAAAGGAGTACTTGTTTCTGGGTATGGGGGACGAGGGGTTGGCCTCCATTGGGGGACTATACATTGGGTGGCTGCTGGGACTGCCCCTGGTGGGCTCTACCTCAGACTCACTGGACTCTGAACCACTGGTGGGGGAGCCATCATTCATTTGAACTGCTCCCATATGTGTGACACCAGTCTGCCCTATGCGTTTCTGCAGCGGGCTATCCCTGGTCCTACCAGGTGCTGAGAGGCCATTGGCTACCATACGGCGCTCCAGAGCTGCCATGCGCTCAGCCCGGGACAAGACAGGGTGCGCTTGATGCACTGCCGCGGAGGTTCCCTGGATCGGGATATAGGGGTCGGTGTCAGAGCGGCTGCGCATGTTGTGGAGCTTCTGTAAGTGAGGAGAGCGGCTTGGGATAGGGGAGTAGCTGCCGCAGTGGGGGAGACCCTGATCACTGCGGGACCCCTGGTAAGTATTAACACCATGGCCATTCTGTTCAGCATGGCTGAGAGAACTTGTTCGATGGAAGGTGCTCATGACAGGGCTGGCGGCAGCACTCTTAGAGCCCATCATGTGGCGAACTGTGAGGGGGCTGCTGCTGCACCGCTCCCCACTATGGACGTTGACGTCCACCATCATGCTATGGACAGGCCTTTGGTGACCACTTTGGTATGACTGCTTGGCCGATTCATCCAACTCACTGCTCCTATTAAGAGGGGGTTTAGGAGGGGACTCCCCGTACATGATCCTACCCAGAAAGGGCTCCTGCTGGAACTGGAGAGCCCCGGTTATGCTCCCAGCGCCAGACCCACAGCGCAGCATGGTGTGCTCCCCATAGTTGTTATTAGTGTGAGACCTGCTAACCTGGCCCCTGGTTATGTCATATTCACTATCTATATCATTGCAGTCAATGTAGGGGATGGAGGAGCTGCTGCCCTTAGCAACCCAAGATGCTGGACCTGTACTCAGATGTTCTGGGTGGGCCTGTCTGGCTGAGCCTCTTGCCTCCTCTGCCCCAGGCCTGGCCCCAGGACCCGGTCTATCCTCACGGCCATTTCTCTGGCTGGAAGGGCTGGCCCGTGTCCGCGAGGCCAAGGGATCTTCAGCACTCACCAACACAGACTCCTTCCAGTGACGCCGAGGAGGAGAGTCAACTCTGTCACCGGGAGCACCACTCTGGGGAAAAGAGACAATTCAATTATTATTAGTCAATTATGAATGCTAACTAAATACTGGCATTTTGAATGAACGCTAACTGACTTTAATTAAGACTTTCTTTGTGTAAATGAAAGCATAATATGATGGCTGTCAGATGGATGCAGTTCCTCAAAAACAATTGTGTGCCGCTAATGGTCTACGTGTGCTGAAAGACTGACTGAGACACCGACCTCTGTTGGCACTTGATGGTGGCATGGAGAAGGCACCGAAGACAGGCGACTGTTGTGTTGGACCCGACTGTGTTTCCTAGGAGAGAGGAGGACAGAAGTCAGGGCTCTAAACTCCAAGCCGCCTCCGCTAGACTAAATATGTCAAAATCACACAGGGAACTTTACCTTTCAAACGGGATCTTTTTAAACTCAGACTCCCTCACATAATCAATCACCTGCTTCTGTGTGCGGCCACTGCAGAGACAAGCACAAGTAAGGTGATGAAGGTAAGTGAAATTCCAATAGAGCAGTAGCAGACTGTGGTTAAGTGACAGGCAGAAAACACTATCCGTCTCCTGCCCTGGGAACACATGGTATGCTTTATGATGCACCCTTCAGACCCACGCTACCTGAATCTGAAGGACGAGCCTCGCGTGAAGAGCACAGGCTTGGGCTTGGGTTTGGGTTCCTCAAAGAGGCGGAAGAAGGCGTGGTATTCAACACAGATCTTCCAGAAGACTTTACAGCAGTCTCGACTGCCCATCAGGAACTCCAGGGTGTCCTGATATGAACTCTGATGCAAGAGGGATACATCAAGACATAACTTACAGCACCGAACATCGATGGGCATTGCATGTTATTAACGGTCTTCTTAAAATCCACATGATATGGCCAAACAGCGTGACTTACATTGAGATCTGGCCTCAACTTGATGAGGAAGCGTTTCCTTTTGAAGCTCAGTTTACGCACTTTAGACCAGTTGAAGGCATTGATCTTTGTGTGTCCCTGTAGAGATCAAGAGTGTAATTTAGCGAGGAACATTAAGAAGTACCAAACACAACATGGTCATCGCAATCGCAGTATTTTCATAATCATACCCAAGCCATCCAAATTCCTTTTTATGCCATCCATCATCAAGTATGTCCCACTAAGTGTTGACCTAGTGCCAACTAGTGCCACTCACCTGAATGACCAGGACACCGGTGTGCGCCACAGCCAAGCTAAGCCTAGTGCCTTCGCGATCCTTGGCAGGGTGGAGGCGAATCCCATACATCTCCAGCCTGCGCGCCACCTCTAATAACTGATAGTCTGATTCTGCTGGCGTCTGGCCACTAGTAACACACAACAGTTGCAGGTTAATCTACATTGGCAGAAAAGGGTTAATCATACTTCGAGGTTTTGGTAGTCTGACGTACCCGGTGCATACTGTTGCGTCAATTAGACTTTGAATTTGGTACAAATGACTTAAATCATGGTAAATCATCCTACTGTGTATCTCACTAATTGAGGTGAAAGACTGAGCCCAAGTGGATCTAGGTTTCTCATGTTTATCTGACAGGGGGGGCAAAGCCGCGTACTAACTAACTTTCCTAATTCTTATCACTGGAAAAGCCTTCCTGTTTCCTGTGTGTGGTACTTAATTAGAGATTTAACTCTCAGCATGGCAGCCAGCCAGAAGAACTGTGGTTACAGTTATCAACTGAGAAGCCTTAGAAAAAAAAAAAAAAGGAGAGGGCAGTCAAAACTAATGGAGCTCCTTTCATGTGGCGGCCGCCTGCTGTGCCTCAATCTCTGCCATGGCCCACTGTAGTGTAGGGGTGAGACAAGGGTTGGCTATGTTTTGGCACACGTTCAGACTCCTGCATCGATGAGGACACTTTGCGGGAGGATGGTGGGAGGGGATCTGGAAGGTCTCCATTGATGTGCTCCTAGCAGGGCATTGCTCACAAATTGGAGTCAGATAGGAAGGAAAAGTACTGGGGAAAGGACATTCAAGTTCAAGAACCCATTCCCTTACACAAACCTGTGCGTTAGACACAATAGACTATGAAAATCTGAGGTCTTAACCTGCTAACCCTGCTGGCAGCTGCTGCGTGACGCATTTGGCTGGGTTGAAGGAAGATCCCAGTCCTTTTTGGGGAGCAATGAAGCCTTTTGTTGACGAAGTGGTAGACGATCCCATATTCACCTCTGGGCAGAAGCCGTGAAAACAGCTT
This sequence comes from Hoplostethus atlanticus, assembly GCA_034670405.1. NCBI lineage: Eukaryota > Metazoa > Chordata > Actinopteri > Trachichthyiformes > Trachichthyidae > Hoplostethus > Hoplostethus atlanticus. Next base: position 3,586,696 of record JAXDDX010000030.1, read on the forward strand.
ACAGGGGCCACGCTTTGCCTCGTCTAAGTATGATAAAGAATGCCATAGACCACTCTGAGAAAGAGCCTATTCATTCAGTGGCTTGTTTCCTGAATGTGTCACCTAGATTATAAAACATCCCTCTTGGGACATGCATGTGGTCTGAAACAACTTCTTCCTACTCGGGGTGAAGAGAATAATTTGTGTTCAGCCGTGGCTCCGGTGACCTTATGGCAGTGCAACAGAGAACTACTATTGGTTCCAGGGAGCGACTTATTTAGCGATTGTACACACATTCTTTACAGAGCAGTCCTGCCAGGGCGACTCACATGTTCTTTGAGTGAAAGTCCATGATCTTATCCATCAGGGCCATTTGATCTGGAATGTAGTTGTTATTGAGGAGGTGTGACCGGCACTGGCTCTCCTCAAAGTCCCCTATCTCAGCTAAAAAGGGAAAGAGAAGAGACGACAGACTTTGTGTTATTATACTGAAAGCAGCAAAAGCAATGTTTTACCTGCTATGCTGTAGGTTGGTGACAATTACACCCTTCTACATGACAGTGATCTTCATCAGAGCCAACCTGGTCTTTGATCACTGTTTTGACAGATCCGTTGTGGTAATAGATCATGGCTGAGAAATGTCAGGTTGTGAAAAAGGGCTCAGTATTTCCTGGCGAGGCGCTACTGTGTGTGTGTGTGTGTGTGTGGTTGTTCTGAGGCAGTTCTGCCAGATTACGCTCAGACATCCGACTGAAAGGTATCCATAGCAACACATAGATTCTCAATTTGCAATGCTGCGCAGTGTGCTGTATGATAATGTTTGAGGATAAGCTCTGCATGGAAAACATAATGCGTTTTCCAAGACGGTTATCTGCTCTGTCGGCCCTCTGGTCTCTTGAGCTACGTGAGGGAAACAGTCACGGGGCTCTTACACTGGATAATATGAGAGACCATCAGGGCGGCGCTACTGTCGTTGCAGGTCAGACGTCCACAGGACAAGTCTTGTTTAATCTGGAGGGCAAACAGGTACCTAGACAAAGCAGAAAACGGGATTCAGCAGGATAGATATGGTGGCTCTCCCCCACACTGGAGCAAGACCAAATGGACATCTTGGATCAGCTGACAAACACCATGTACTGTATAATTCAAATGGGATATCAAATACAGTATTTAAGGTTTCATTAACCCAAATTGTGACCAATATCATGAACCTATAATGCTCTAAATGCAAAGCTCAAAACGGTCTCCTACAATCTGCCCGTCTTCACATCAGGATTCACAATTACTGATATTGACTTGCTTTATAAATACTTAATGACAACGCACAACGTACACCATAGGGGGGAGGGGAACGCCATTTTCTGTATGCCTATTATCTCACCACTATGAATGGAAAAGCATGAGCCTGCAATGAGAGAACAGGAATCAGAAAATCGGTAGCTACGCGGTAACGGTAACCTCCAGAGGACTACATCAGGAACATGGCAAGCCGTGAGATGTGAATTGCATGGCTGAGGAGGAAACAAATCTTTAGGGAGGGTGGAGTGCATGTTTTCACTTTCAGTCACATCTTAAGTCATTTATACCTACATGTATAAATGCATGGCTCTACGTCCACTGACATAAATGATGTAGAGGTGATAGAAATAAACACGTGGGGTAGTGGCCACTATGGCTGGCGGGATGTCACCTAGTCAGCTCCTCCAGCAGCTGGGCATGGTCCGGGGGAAAGAACTTCACCACGAACCTCAGGACTGTGTGCTTCGGTCCTGTATATGATAGACGAGTGCCATTGTGACAGGAAAAACACAGGAAGGTAGAGTATTTGAGGATACATAAAATATTTAAGTTAACAGTAAACCTCTGTAATAAAGTCACTTACGTCTGAGCTGCTTGATAAGGGGCTTGATGAGGTCTAACCAAACCTGTGGACAAAACACAAAGATCACTATGTGGCTGGTTGAAGAGGGCAGATTATAAAACAAATGCTGGGATATACACCAGGAGGCTCCATTTGACTTTTCCCCCCCCCCGACGTCACTCACCATCATCTTGTGATGGTCCTGGAACTCCAAGCCAAAGTAGTCGCCCTCAATGAGGTTCATGTGGGCACACACCAGGTCAAACAGCACCTTGCCTGAAGCTCTTTGCTGTGAACAAGAGGAACGGTATGGTCAAATAAAAAGCAATACAGTTATGACATTGAGGGCAACTCTTACCTTTTGGTTTCAGTTTCAGTCTTCTAACCTAATCAAGGACCACCAAAGAGCAGGAAACCCCGATGACAGACATTGAGAACCTCTGACACAAAAGACCAGCCACAAACAAAAGGGCCCATTGCTTTTCAATTCTGTGGAGTCCTGAAAAAAAATGTGCGGCTGCTGGCATCACAGAATAGATGGCATCCCTGGCTGACTAAATTCCGCTGCCATCCTCCCTCTTTCCATCCCATCCCTCAATGGCTCAGTTGACCGCTAAAAGCCTCCACTCCCCCCCCGTTGCAGCTGAGGGGGAGGGACAGGGGCCCAGACTTTGATCTGTGTTTTCAGTGTCACTGCTGAAGGACTGGTGATGGACCAACAGCCTTTGAGGCTGATACAGTCTCAGGATGGGGTATGAGCACCCCCTTCGCGCACACACACACACACACATACACACACACACACACACACACACACAAACAGCCCTTTGAAGTTTGACTTCACTGCCTGCTTTCTGCCAAATACCTCCAAGGGGACAACACACAGACCAACACCAAGGAAAGCCCAAAAGGCCTCCACATCTTTGGAGAGAGAAACATAACCCTGTGTTTCTCTCCACCCCTATCTGGAGTCAAATAAATGTCAGGGATTGCCACAGGAACCCATCCTCTGTTCAGGATGTGCTAAGACGACAATGAGCTCTGTAAGGCACACAACTGGGGCGTTTCAGCCTGGCTGCTTTCTCGTGACTGGTTTGCACCAGAGCAGAGCGCAACACAGCTATGTGAGTGTTTATAGTAGCAATTCCCCCCCCGGCTCGGGTAATGATCCTGTTCTGTTCCGAGTAGGTTTCTAGGCATTTGTACTCGCCAATCTCTCCTCTATTTTTCCTTCATGTTGAAAGAATTCTCTTAATTCAACTGAACTGTTTAACATCCTCTTTTCATCTGATAATAAAAGGGTTTGCCCTCCTGGAAACACACATAGTGTTTTCAAGGCCAATAGTGACACTGTTCCCATTAATGCTTAGAGAATACAAACCTAAGCTCTGTCAGCTTAGCGAGAGGGTTTACACTTCCACAACCAAATCCATAATCTTCCCCAAACAAGCCCCCCACCCCCTCCCCTCCACCTCTCAGTGCACCAGGTCTCCCTGTAGCACTACCGTCTCCCTCCAGGCTGCCTCATGCAGCGCAGAGGGCATCCGACCACTGAGGACCAGCTGTTTCAATATGGTGGAGAGCCGCTGAGGGAGACCGCAGGGAGGCTGGAGGAAAGAGGCCACCAGCCAACACACACCCTTCTCACACACATACACACTGCTGCTGCAACCAGCAGTCTAACAACCCCACCAGAGGAGAGAAGGCAACGCGGGAGGAATTCTAAGTGTCTTCTTTTTTTTTCTGCACCTATTTGGACAAACGTGTTCCTCCCGAAGCTCCAGGAAGATGTCGGTATAAAATGCCCATGAGCTGAGCAGAGATGGGCTAGGCTGGCGCTTGATTAAAAGCAGCAGTTGCAGACTGGAGTAACAGCGCTGCCATTTGACACTGCTGCAGCCGACACAATAAGGACCCTGTTATTAACGAAACGCGAGTCATAGCGAGTGACTGCTGTCAGGACACCGACTCGCCCTCCATTCTCAAATCCCACTGAGAAATCCCATTGTTACTCTGATGGTAACGGACACTTTTTGCCAGATTTCCCAGATCAGATTGTTAACCGACGTACAGGTGGCTTTCAGGTGACACCCTCTGGTAGCCAGAGGTCCTCTGAACAGGAACAGCTGAATTCATTTCTCAACAGTATGGAGTAAACATGGTTCATCTCTGTGTGGTTTTTCACTGGGGACTGATCATCACTTTGTTTAGATAATCTAACTAGTCATCTTGTAGTTAACCATAATATCTGATCAGCCTGCTAATACTAGATAGTTAACACATCTGATTTGCACTATATCTATCACTATATTACATGACTAGTAGCTAGCAATAGCAACCTGCTGGCTACTTAGCTAGCCAACAAAGGTTAAGCTGACTCTTCTCAAGCTACAACTCAAGAGTGCTTTGGAGATTAGGACTCAGGACAAGACAGTTGTACTGTGTCACAGTAACCTACACACAAATAAATCTACCTTATCAGACCATTCACTTTTCACTTACTTTCACTTTAATAAATGGATCTACACTCACACCATGATCATCTAGGTCAGGTATCACTTCTTTTCTAGCCACTTGCACAGCAAACGTGTGCAAATGTGCAGCAATGCAGAAACTCAAACAGGGGGCAATATTTTTCCCCCCCAACACATGGGAACAAGTACACGGGTGCATGCTTGCACATGAGCATCTATAGAGGCAAGTACAAGGCTGTGATTTCACCCAGGCTCTGCATCACGACCCACATACAGGATTCCTGGTCCCTTTGCAGGAATAATGGGGCCGACTCCCCTTTAAAAAGGTTACACTACTTACAGCAGGGAAATTGTACGCTTTTAAGCATCTGACATTTCTCTCACAAGCTATATTGCCAGGAAAATGTCACCAATCTCTGTTCTTCGGGCTTCTACGACGAGAAAGCACCGCAGATGGTTTACATAGTAGCGTAGTAGCAGCGAATAGCCGCAGCGAATAGCCGCCTCGGGTCCAGGCCAGACACACAGGAAGGGTCCGTCTGGGTTCACTGTGATTAAACACATGCTCACAGGACGGCACTACTGTTTACATGGGTGAGCCCATGCATGCTCTTTCGCCGCGCTGACCTCTACATGCTCCGCCTGACAGAAGAGGGGTAAATAAACATGACAGCAATGTCTGCACACGCGTCTGCTTGGGTTTCTACTTGGGGCGAGACGACCCCCCTCTCCCCTCCCCCTTTTTACTCTTGTTAGTAAACTCCTGTCAGCAAAAAAAAACAAAAACCCTTTGTGAGGTCAGGAGTAAAGCGATTCCCGTACTCTACCCCGCCGGGAAATGTTGGTATGGTCCAGTTCACCCACCGCGACGCAGCCCACTGCACACCAAACCTCTCCTGGGGGGGGTGAGGATGAGGGTGGAGGTGACTGGTGGAAGGGTGGTAGACACGCTGCCAATGCCCATAGGCTTGAGTCAGGGAGAACAAAGGGAATCGTGCCTGGTTAGATACTGGAGGAGAGGATGATGGCTATGGGTCGGGGGTTGGGGGGGGTTGGTCAGCCATTGTTGTGTGGGATATCAGCAGTTTGATTGGATTTTGTCTTTTCATGCTCTGGGACCTGCTGGTTATACATGGACTGATATGGAGTGGTCATCTCACACTGTGACATTCAGAAACATCACAGTGAGCTGATAGAGGTCACAGAACGATGAAAGAGACTATGTGGTTTAGAGAAGGGAATAAGCAAAGGGAGTCATCTGATAAGAGTAGGCTTAGCTAAAAAAACAACTCTAAAATGTTGTGTGTGTGTGTGTGTGTGTGTGTGTGTGTGTGTGTGTGTGTGTGTGTGTGTGTGTTTCAAATGAAACCAAATACATTCTTGAATTCATTTTTGGGCAACAAAAGCTCAGGAGATGTAGTTTGACAAATCCCCACTTTTTCATCGTACATGTGAAGTAGCAGTGCCTGAAAGAAAACACAAGAACGAATTTGGATAGTTAGAGTATATTTTTTTTTGGGCCAACGCTGCTCAGGGCCTGAGATGAGAGAAGTGCTTTCCAGTAGCAGGCAAGACACATTCCCACGCAGAATCCCTCCTGGTTACTGAAAACAGATGTGAAGAGGAAACTCCACCGCCTGTCACCGGGCTCTGCTCTGCTGTGTTTCGACCACGAGGTTGCCGAGCGATAATGTGCGATCGCAGCCATTTCAAAACGCATTCAAAGTGCGGGCACGTGTGTGTACAACGTGGTGTGTGTGTGTGTGTGTGTGTGTGACTTGCGTGAGTAGGTGCATGTACTGTAAAAGGAAGGATAGGACGGAAGGGGTCAGAGGCAGGAATGCTTCATTGAGATTCAGGTCATGTGCTGCAAGAGTGCCCAGGGTGACTCGACTGCAAAGAGAGAGGAATGGGGGGAGGGGGGAGGGGGTAGGGGGGTGGGGGGGGCAGACCTACTGATAATCCTGTCAAGTTTCTATCTCCCTTACACGCACAGTCTCACAACAGGTATGTGTGTGTGTGTGTGGGAAACCCAGTTTTAGTCTCATTACACCTCCAACTCACTTGAAACACGAAACCACAGTCACGCTCTCGGTGAAAGAGCATTTACTATTGTTTGAAAGGGAACGGATGAGAAATGAATTGAAGTCGCAAGTGATAAACACTCCCTACTTTTCCCTCCTTTGCTCTCTTTTCTCAAAGCCGCAGATGAGAAATATCAATCTAAAAAACAGGAGGGGAAAGTGGTGATTGGGCCGCCACAGCTGTCAGAGTCATTCAGTCACAGTGGGCCCGGCCCCCCAGGCCCCCGGGAGGACAGCCATGAAAAGAATGCACCCTGGATTCAATAGGGGATGAGCTGAGACAGAGAGCAGCTAGCCTCCTCTCCTCTGACAATTGTTTTTCCACACCGCCTGCTTGCCCTCCTGAGGAATCCGTCTGGGCAGCAGGAACCATATTGATTCTGCATAAAGTATAATTAAGTGTCCTGTTGTGACTGTTGCACTGCTAACAGCGCAATGCTCCGTGCAAGGACCCTTCCACCGTTAGTCCGAACGCCGCGAGTCACCAGATTGATTTAGCGGCTGTGGGTTTTGCACCCTTTTAGCGGAGACAGTAAAAACAGGCTGCAGGAGAGGATCACAGCGAAGGACGCCGAAGGCATCGGAGGAAACTTGTGTTGCTAACCATGCAATTACTAAGATGTGAAATGATGTGAAAGATGCAGCACATGCAACAAATCTTTCATGCCTGACTTGGATATTTTAAGAATAAGCACTGGGCCGGGGGGGGGGGGGGTTTCTAAGGCAGCTGGAATTACCAGAAAGATTGCCCTCTTTTCCCTTCCTCTCCCTCAATCCCTTTTCAGAGCACTTCAAATTCTGGACCCATGCTAGTTAGTCTCGACTACCAGCCCCTTCCCAGAGCCGGGGATTACTGTCACTCGGGGGAGGGGGGAGGATGTGTCGCTCCAGAGGCAGAAACTCCACATTTAGTTGAGCTGGATGGGGGCAGACAGAGGCCCTGAATGATGAATGTTAAACTGTTATTAGCATCGTGCTGCTAGAGGAGGAGGCGGCTCTGCAGAGAGATGCTGCTGCTGCTGCTGGTACTTCTCTGGCAGCGTTCACGGACATGATCAGATACGGACCGGAACATCACTTAAAAGTGATAACGTCCTATCAGCCGCGGTTATCTCCTCTTTGAAGTCGATGTCAGACATGTTTTGCTTTATGTTCGTTAGCAGCCCTCGCGGCTACGCTTCATAAAAAACGGTTCCCGGGACGATTTCAAGCTACAGAAACTTCCTCAGAACGGCGTGGAAAAGAGTTTTCAGCTCTCATAGCATGTGTGTGTGTAAGGGCATCAGCTGTACTCTGTACACTGTACTCCTGCAGGCAGAGGCAATCAATAGGTTAATTAAGAGATGAATTGAGTGTAGCTCTCATACACTCCCACAAGGTCAGGCCAACAAGGAGATGAGTCTTTCATACATTATCCAAATACAAAACATGTCAAAGAGTTATTTCTTAATGACTTGGAATGATTAAACTATCAGTTGGCTCCCTCCAAGTCCTAGAGCCTTGCAGGATACACCCAGAGCTGAGGGGAGGTGATAGCATTATTAAGTCGACTATATAAGCATCGATTATGGCAGTATACCAGGCTGGAAGCATAGCATAATCACAGCTGGCATATGCTGTGCCACCCTAGCAGCGTGCCAAAAGACCAATCAGTGCCTATAAATGCACCATGAGCGCATCTCAGAGAACGCAAGTCTACGATAATCACAAACAGGCTGAAAAATCACCGGGGCACGGGGGGGGGTAAACAGCAAGGCCTCCGTAATGGCACCATTACAATTAATGGCATCCAGTCGTTACAGTCCTCTGCATAAACCACAACAGGCTGCCGGTACAGTGAAACCCGAGAAACTTGAGGCACCACTTAAAGAAAAAAAAGAAGAGACATGAAGAGAAGGGATGTAAGACTTTCTAAAATCCATCACTGTCCACCAAGCCCCGGGGCTAGCCGAGCGTGGCTACCGTCAAGGCTCGTGAGCCTAAGCCAAGTAAAACACGCCAGTGTGCGCCAGGATCATTTACGTCTCCACCGAGCATGACACTCCCCCTGAGTCCTGACCTTTAGGTGTGTTGTAGATAGGAGAGAGAGACAGCAAGAGAGAGTATTTCTAAAGCCACTATTTCACCCTTTACTGCAGACAACACCAGCCATCGCTAGGATGTGTAAGAGGCACACAGGCAGCTGTTGAATTAGCAGCCTGGGCATCAGAGGCTGGCCGGGTATACTTCACCACACCTCCACATGCTACGAAATCCATTAGTTACAAAACAGATGGGACACGTTCTTCTGGAAAATAAAATAAAATCACCTCCAAGGTATGTTAACTAAGTGTAACTAAATGTGCCACCCTGTCTGTAAAAACAGCAGATTGCTAATATTGGAGCAGACACACTGATCCCCATAATCACAGTCATATCCACTAATGTGGGAGTGAGAGAGAGAGTGTGTGAGTGTGAGTGTGAGTGCGAGTGTGTGTGTGTGTGTGTGTGTGTGTGTGTGAGAGAGAGCAAAGTAATATGCTGGGTTGTTAATAAGATATGGAGGAGAAGCATCATGAGTATGTAGAGCCTGGCTTGGATCCACAGAGCTGAAGATAATCCACCTTCAGATGCTCTTACACTGCTGTAGATCAGCAAAGTGATGAAGTGTTGTAATTTACCTTTTCGTCTACTTCTACTTCAGTCAGTGGTTTCCTACATTTCCCAGAATGACTTTCTACAACCCCCCCAGAGAACGAGCCTGGACTTGAATTCAGATGGGTTTCACGTGTAGGTGGAGAGAGCAATAAACGACAGCTATAGCGATAGTAAGAGTGAGAGAGAGAGAGGTTTTCCAATTGAGAAAAAAAGCACAAGTCGTGTCCTTTACACAAGACATCTTGTGGTTGCATTGCATTCTGGTCTATTGATGCTATTGTCGGTGAAGAAATTGGTATCTCTGCCTCTTCTGTGATGGATTTCTCCCCGTATGAAAATGGTGAGTCTAGAAAGACGCCCTTGCTGTTTGATTCTGACACCACATCCTGATGTTTACCAGTGAGGTTTTAATCACTGAAAGGTTTTCTCCTATTAAACTCCATTGTATCTGCACTGATGATATCTCAGCGTGAGGTGACATCATCTGCATTTGGCCAGTTGTCCACAGGAATCAGAAAAATACAACAAAATGGACTCGTGTTTAAATGCGTGTTTAGATACTATTGGCAATTAGATACAGTGTTTTAGGGTGTTTTTTTTTAATGTAAATGGAAGGTAGAGCTGCAACAAGCTCTGTTGACGAATTTAGAGAAATAATAGGTTGGGTACCAAAAAATGACATTTGGTACAGTACAATCACTGACATATAATAGGACACTGTGTGTGTGGGAAGAAGAGCGCAGAGCACCAGTTTCCAACTGCCACAGCGCTCGAGAGAAGCCTCATATCGACTGACAATTCCCTGCTCGTGATTTAGCACTGTGGGGCGCCCAGTGCTGTCTGGGGATATCGTGTGGTATAAACACAGATTGACTCAAAGGCTGGGAGAGACAACCAAGGGGTGGCTTCCTGCCCCACCACCTCACCTCACCTCACCTCACCTCACCCCAGACCACCACAGGGTGGAACACACTGTGGAGAAGGGAGACTAGAGGTGGCAGGGCCCTTGAGGAACATGCTGGTTGTTGGTGCCGTCCTGTGGCACGTTCCTATACCCATAATCCCCCCCAGTAATAAATAATGACAGCCGCAGGTGCCGCCTTACTGGCGAGGCCAATCAATTTGCCTCCTCGAGATTAGCCCTAAACTACTTAGCCATCAGTGCAACAAATCCAGAGGCCCTCCGCGGTGCTGTGAGTTACCGTACTGATAACAGCTGCTGTGACATGTCATCCCATGTCTTGCAGGAGGCGGCGGGACTGCTTCACCAAAAACAAAACAACTTACTGTTACCAACTAAACAGTCTAATGCCTTAGCTGAAGAGTGAACAGTTCAGACCACGGCTAATCCTTTCACAAAAGAACATAATTACATTAGCTGGGGGAAAAAAAATAAATCAATCTCCAGGGATGTCTGGAGGCCAAAGATCAATAAGTCATAACGACCATGTAAGCAGTATTTACCACGTGCCTCCAATTATCAAGCGACTCCATCGGACGACGCCCGCCAATGTGAGGAGTTCACTGGGATTTCCCAGCTAGAGTAGAAGTGATCTTACAGCATGCAGATGTAGGGGTCATGAGCACTTCCTGTAGACGAGGATTAAGAATGACAGCCAAGAGATCCTGTTTGAGACAACCGTACACGACCGTCCTGATATGCCTGTTAGACTTTAGGAAACATCTGCTTAGTGACTGTGCAACAGGTTTTTTTTATTTTTTTTATCAAGGAGCCAATTCCCTGTGTTGATTCTCACTGAGCAGGCTGGGTTTTGAAGGTGTTAAAGCACTCAATAAAACACATCTCCACTTTAAGATCGCAACAGATGCTGACGATTAGAAAAAAAAAAAAAAATCACAGGTTAAAAGTGTAAGAACGCCTCAAAGTGTTTTCCCGGATGTGCTGTTCTGGTGTTTTACAACTCTTCGGGGCTGATTGAATCCTCCGATGAAAGCGCTGACAATGACTGCGTGCAACTGAACAGCTGCACTTCAAGAGAGCTGGTTTTTCTTAATCAAATCCACTGATTAGACATAAGCCCAGAGGTATTAAAGCCGCGCTGGCAGAGACGTGGGATTGGGTTTCCTGAAAATACCGAGGCACTAGCGTGAAAAAGCGCGGTCCTGATGTCACGTCATTTTGACACATGGCATTCACTGCAGTATGATGCTGGTTTTCATCTCCGGTTTTGTGGCGATTTTCGTGACACGATTTAAAAACAGGCTACTGTGTGAATCGCCCCGTGGCGACGGCATCGGCAGTAGATTTCCACCACGTGACGAATGCGGACGCTGTCCTGAGGTGAAGTCTCACATTTAAAGTTGCCATTGGAAAACGAGCACAAGGCCGAGCAGCGGATGCAGACGAGGGGCTGGTGTTGCTGTCTGCAGGCCGCTGGGTCCAGCAGGAATTTAGGTCTTTGTGACTGCAGAATACCAATGCATCTCCCTCGGAAAAGAGAGAGCCAGACTGGTAACCATGGCAACATAAAAAAAAATAAAAAATTCCTAATCTCTGAGAAAAAAAAAAAGGATGCAGGAATCATCTTGAGTATGTGGTTTAGGCTGAATAGTTTCTGACTCAGTGTATACTAACAGCAGTAATTATCTTGGATTATCGTACAGAGTAACTTGTGCTCTACTTTTAGTGGCAAAGCCTTTAGCGCTCTGTGTGATAATGTTGTAATTACTGTGACCATGACCAGGTTTTTTTAATCTAAAATAGACGAGGCTCAAACGCCACACCCAGGTCATAAGATGACTCAAGCACACCCCGAGGCTCTTTTCCATCTGCCTGGGGGTTAGTGTGACTAGAGCTGACTAGCCAGGATGTGACTGCTATGTCCAAGGGTTAGGGTTACACACACACACACACACACACACACACACACACACATGCACACACAACTGGCTCTGGAGATGGGCCAAGGCTCCTGCTGGGCTCAGTGTGATAGGCTTTGGAGGGTTGAGAACAACAAGCCTTCTCAGAGACCGAAACCATCCCGGCCACATTAACGCCCCTCTCCTCTCCGCTAGTGCAGCGTGGTCACAGATGGATCTAGTCGTTGCAAACGGTATCGACGGCGTGGCTGTGTAATCACGACTGGTGGGTGAGGTCAAGGACAATGCCTGCTGAACAGTAATCCCGCAGCTCCGACCCTCTCAATAGATGAAAAGAGAATGTGAGTGTCCCAGTGGAGTAAAAGGTGCAGCCGTGTGCTCTCAATGTTGTGGGTTTGAATTCAGACCTGACCTTTGTTGTTGTTGTTGTCGTCACCGCCTCTCCCTCCCCTGTACCTCTCCACTGGATACTGTCCAATAAAGACAGCAGGGCCGCCAACGTCGCCGAGCATGAACACTCGTAACAATAATCTCATGTAACCCACATGGTTTAGATTAGACTCTGTAGTTTAATTACTGCCACTTGCATCAGTGCGGGTCACTCAAGTGTAATTTGACTAACTAAATATAGGTGTATTAGGCTAAATGCTTCCATGTCCTCTCCGTCTCAGAGAGAAAAAGAGGGGTGGTCAACTGAGCGGCGTTATGAACGAGCACCCGCACGTCATTAATAGATCAGGGCTTTTAATGTGAAATCACATGAACTCACAAGACCTGCCCTTTGGACACGAGCCTACAAAATAAAGTTATTAGACAACCACTTATTGATACCAAATCTGAGTAACTATATACAGAATAGGTCTGTAGATATGCCTAGAGGTATTGGGCAGAAATTAAATCTGGCCTTTGTATCGTATAAATACCAAAAGTAAAGACAATCATCCAGCCACACATTTACATGTCGCCACTTTACCTGGTCAACACTCTTATTCCCATCTCAAAGCAAAAAGGACACAAAACTGAAAGGATTCATTATGACTTGTGCCAGAAGAACTCGCTATTCTGCGAGCACTGGCAATGACAGATGACCCAAAGCAGCCATTTGCTGCTGTTGAGAGAGCCCAGAGACCTCGAATGCCCACAGCAGACCGGCCCTGCTGGTTCTCTTGAAAGGAGACGTCCCCGGGGACAAACCCTTTGATATCAATTAGGAGCATTCCCACATTGGCCCCCATTGACGAGAGCTTTTGATTCTTTCAGCGCTGGACTTCCGCGTGTCACTTACCAATGGAGACAGCCAGAGAAAGGCCTGACGGTAGGGATGCCCAGTCTAAAGCTCAATGGAGCCCAAACACACCTACACAGGGCTTTGCAGTGCAGGGGAAACAATAGACGCTTACAGAGGGAACCTGAGCGAGGCCATGTGAACTTGGCTGTGTTGTTGCCACGGGCCAAATGAAATCTGGTTTAATGTCCTCCTCGGTAGCTTATGCAATAGTTCCCACTTTAATTGGAGGGCCCCAGCTCTCTCTCTCTCTCTCTCACTCACTCACACACACACACACACACACACACGTCTCTCCTTCAATCTTCACTTCATTCATTCTCTCTCTCCCTCCCACACAGCTCCTCTCTCTACCCAAGAGGCCCCAAATTCAATTACTGGCAGAGAGCAGTGGGAGGCAGACTCGGAGGCCCAGGTAGAGCTGCGAGGAATTCTGCTGTGAAACGTTTCAAGCGAACGCCATCGCGGGGGTGACATCATTGCTAGGCTTCTAGCCCAAAGCTGGGGCGCCGGCTGCGAGGACAAGGCAGAGGTGAAACGTGACAAAGCGTCGGATTTTAATTATCCGTGTAGACAATTAAGCACATCTGAAGAGAGACAGAGCAGAGGTGGTGCAGCCACCTCGCTCTGTGTTTGTGTTTCATTCATTCAGTCGCCCCTTACCGCTGGACACAACGAGGATACATATCAGGAGATGAGAACAGGAAAGGTGAACCGAGCCCACCGTCAAGGTGCCTGGGTAAAACAAAGCACCGCGCGGGACCAGGATTATCCCAGGATATCACACCAGCTAGTCAGCTTTGACAGATTAATCAGCCCCTCTGAATCTCAATGAGAAATTCATAATTCAGTGAGGAGGGGCAACGCCGCTGTGCAAGCCGAGGCATACCGGGTCCCACGGGGGGTTTCGCCCCTTTATTCGAGGCCAGGGAGGACATCACAGGCTGGGCTAGCTAGGAGCAGCCGCCACTGCCACACCCATCGTGTGCTGTGAAGTCTATCGCCCCTGCTGCCGCCGCTCACTCGGAGCACGACGCAGTTCAAATCGTAGCCTAATGAAAGGATCAAATCATCAAAAGGGCAGTGGAATAATGCATGTACGCGCTGGGGGCAGGGGGCGTGAGCAAACAGTCGGAGGATCCACCTTCATGCATCCGTCACAAAACCCAGGTCGTGTTTGCGCGAGTTCTCATCTTTTTCTTTGCGAATTGACACGGGCAGACAGTCGGGTGGCGGTACTCGGTGCAGCCCCCCGAGGCAAACAAACACGAGAGGCTTCCGCAAAGACAGCCGTCTCGGTTGCCATAGGAACAGGAAAGACATATTATATTGAAAAAAAAAAAAAAGGCACCGCTTTTTTTTCCCAAAGCACCTGTGCACAATATGAAACCTGATGCAGCGACAGAACGCAGCTCGCCACTTAGCCACAGCTGACAACTTAAGCATCACCATTCATCAGCAGCGTCTCTGCACTGTAACAGTTTGCCCTTCCAAGACGCAGCGTGACTGTATTGCTGTATAAATGGCTTCTGGGCACTGAATAAATCTGCAGCTCCGAACTCCTCATCAATCCACATCCGGCATCACATCGCAGATACAATGTAAATATCCTCCATTCAAACCACCGGTCAGCGGTCCCTTCTGTCAGGAGCAAAACGTAACAGCCAATCACACGGTCCCCGCTGCGCACATTCCTATCAGGCGGACGGCGGGAATCTAATTTCCTGCACGCCGTTAAGAATATCCTCGCGATCCGGGAATCACGGGGCTGCTGACGGACAAGCGTTCATTCACACAGTTTATCCATTGTTACCACAATTCCTCGGTGCTGGAGGAATAATTACGTAAGCCATTCAATAGAGAGAGTTATCATTTGATGAAGATCTCCGGCTCTCTCTATTTTACGCTGATGGCTCTGAAGCTGAAATGTAGAGCTATTTTTGGGAAATGAGTACGTTTTTTTGTGTTTCCCCTGCATCTGCTATCATCTTTAGTATTGTCAGCCATCAGCCTGCCAGATAATTCCACTGTTGCTCTTCTCCTGTGGCTCTCATCCTCCAAAAACCAATTACATTTCGGGATGGGATGGGAGGGGGAGGAAGATGGCGTGTACGTGGGAAAACAATCCCCCCCACCACCACCACCACCACCACCACATCCCCGCTGTGGGATTTTCAATTTCATGCCATGAGAAAGGCAACCGAGGGTTCAGAGTTCATCTGAGGAAAGGATGAGAGTATTTACTGGCAGAAGACAGTCACCTTCACAGCGATCAAAGTCTTACACAGAGAGCAAAAGACCTTTAATATCGTCCAGCTTCAGCATGCATCCGTGTCATTCTCCAGGGGAAGATTAGATAAAGACCTTTGATAAGTCGACCCAACATTGGCACACAAACCTCCTATTTAGGTTTGACTGAACAGGATACTGCCCCCCCTCCCCCCGTGCCCTTGCCACACTCAACATAATGCCATCTTTCAGGGAAACTGGGTCAATCAACACTGAAACCAGCAAGGGCTAATAATCCCTGAAAACTTATTGTCAGTCACATTTTCAGTCTAGGGCTTTGAATACAGAAAAGCCACACACACACACACACACACACACGAGCGGGCTGTGTCTCCTGAATATGTTAGTCATAATTGGTGTAGCAGCATCCACATGCTAGTGCACTATGCTCACATTAAAGCCCTGTGTGGAGACCCCCCCCCCCCCCCTCTTTGGAGGAAATGGCAGCAGATATCAGTGGAAGACAGAACTGCAGCACGGCAGCCAGCCCAGGCTCACTCAGACACTCCCCATCCACCTCCATGTGTAGCCATGGCAACCCACACATAGGCGAGCAGGCAGTTTGTGGTTTTGTGTGCGGCCTCTCGCCGGCGAACCCGCGCAGTGACAAAACGCACGGGCGTATGAGGATATAGCTGCATTTTTATTGTCCAACAGAGTATTACAACAGATTGACGGGGCCTGAAGCGTTCCTGAAAAAGGGACAGCGGTTCAATTAATTTGTCTTGAAGTGCAATCTGAACTCTAATAAGAGAAGGTTCCCCTTTTGAGAGCGATGACAAAACATCAGATGTCTGGATGCGAATAACTCCCATCCTCCTCGCTAAATCGTCAACATGGGAGATAAAAATCAGAGAGGCACTATTCATCTGCACGCCGTCTTTAACAGTCCCTTCATTCACAACTCTCTGTAAAGACAAGCTTGCACTGGGTTGCCATGGTCACCATCGTAATGCATCTCTCTACCAGTTGGCTGCGGAGCTCCACTCATATCTCCCTCCCCCCTTTTTTCCAAATCTCATTTATCACTCTAGAGAGACGCAGTAGAAACTTAAACCTGACTACACTATATCTGCATTAGAGGAGGGTGCCAGTGGCAGCACAACCCATCTTACTATACCTTATCTTAATGTTACCTGTCCATCAGTCGTGTTGAGAATGGGGAGAGCCGGTAATGGGATGAGAAAAATCATTGACACGGTATAAAAAGGTAGATAATAGGATTCGTGTCTACTTAGGTGTTGCCCCATTTTCCTGAACGCTGTAACGGCCAATCAAATCCCATTTAAATTCATATTTGCCCAATGACAGCTCATCCGAAAATACAGGTGCCCAATTACACTCTACGCCCAAAATCATTCAACCGCCGTCGCTGTCAACCCCCTCCCCATCCGGGCGCTGTGAGGCTGGGGGAAGCAGACCGTGTCTTCACCGCAGCTCGGGAGTTAAACAGGATTTAGCAACACAGACCAGGGCTGTCTGCCTCGTTCTCGTCTGCCTCGTCCCTTAAACCCGCAGTCAACACGTCACATTTGGAAAAAAAATGCGCCGCGTGAAACACGAGATGCTGAGAAACCTTCTGGTGGTCTCTTAATACGCACCGGTAATAAGCGTCTTGAATTTCAATTACACGGACCTGTCACACCGCGCGGAGGCAAGGGGATGGGGGAGGCATGTTGTTGGCGGGGGGATTCCCAAGGGTGAGAATATCTCCACGTACAGGCAGCTAGCAGCTCATTCTTTATGCCCATTAGTACTACCTAACAACATACAGCCGGTGACAGCCAGGTACTAACAACAATAACAATAATAACAATAACAAGGTTAGACCTGTGGGTCGGCTACAGAACAGGACCTGGCTGGGATTCAGCTCTTCAGGGCATTGGGGCGATCTCCCTCCTCACCACACCACCTTACTGACCCAATACATACACACTGAAATTGCTAAAACAGCCCCGACAAAAACCTTCAAAATAGAAAATAGATGACCAACAATCTAAGTTATTCTTAGATTCTCCTTTCGATAGGAATCTGGAGCAAGATTTTCCCACATATCCCCTATCCGTCTTTCCTGCAGAAGTTCCTGCAGTCAGCTGCCATATTGAAGCCGCTGAAGACGGAGCTTGAAAGAAGCCTCGTGTTTTCTACTCATTAAGTCGGGACCTCGTTACCGTTCCACTGACAACGAGGCACGCCGGAGCGGCTCGCTGCCCTAATTGCTTTCCATCTCAACGAACGGGCCGACGGGCAAACGGGGGAAAAGAGCGAGTGAGTGGTGGGGTGGGGGTGATGGTCGGGCCTTCTGGGCTGCTGTGAGAGTCTTGACCTTAAAAGATGCAGGTTCTCTTCCTTTTTATGACGTAATCCCCCGTTGAGCTTGGGTGGTTCCTACTGGCCTGGCTTCTCTGGGACATTTCTGGGATATTATTGGTCGTAGACGTGAGAAACAAGAAAAACAAGCCAGTGGCTCGTTCTTGGCGACTTCGTCTTCATCTTCTCTGCTCTGACCAATGTTAGAAACGGTGCTAATAAACCACGGATGCAGCCATGGGAATAATGCATTGCAAATCGTGCAGAGCGGGGGTCAACCTCTCAGCGGGAGATGAACATCACTGTGACTGAATGAGTTGACCTCTGACCTGCTCACTGCAGGGCGTCATATTACGTACATAGCATGGCTAATATTCCTATAGAGTATCATCATGCACCGGTATGATTCAGCCATTCAGTTTCCCCCCCCCCCCAATTGGATCAGAGCGTTATAAAAAAGGATCATCATCATCAGAGGATAATATCGAGTGAGTGCAAACAAAGCTACGTGCAAAAAACAGCGTGTAGCAACATCAAACACATCCTAATCTTCACCCCAGAAACTTTACTCGGAAATCACTGCCATGGGGGGTTAAGCTCATCCGTCTAACGTATAGCGCTGAAAGTGTGGGAAGAGCGCGTTTTGTTTGCGCTCGTGTAAGGACATCAAACCAAACCTCGCTTGATCTGGAACCGAGCGAGGGAAGTGATGCAGCTTAGTGTAATGAGACCGCGGCAGGGAAAGCAAAAGGTCACCGGATCCTCCTACGGAAAGCAAAGCGAACGAAATCACAAGAGAGAGAGAGAGAGAGAGAGAGAGAGAGAGAGAGAGAGAGAGAGAGAGAGAGAGAGAGAGAGAGAGAGAGAGAGAGAGAGAGAGAGAGAGAGAGAAAAGTACAGGTCTGTAATTAAATAATTCAGGGGTTTTTTTTTCCTCTGCAAACTTTTTGGCTCTAATGGAGGGAGCATTTGCTGGGGAGGACAGGAGACAGTCCTCGGAGGCTCGTTTATAGCTGGGGAGAAAGAAGAGATGGGAGAGAGAGGGATAGAGAGAGAGAGTGTCTGCATTTCTAATGGTGTGTGTTGAGTTTCTACTGTCAGTATCACAAGGCCAGTGGAACGCTCCACGCTAGGTTGTGTTAACCGGTAGCCTAATGGAGCACAACTGTTTCCCTCATTCAGACAAACGAGCGTGGCTGTCTTCCCTCTCGTCTGTCTTCATCATCCCACCCCCCCCAACCCCTAACACTTAAATACATGCTACCCTCACACTCAACTTCTAAAGCATCAAAACAGCAGCAGCGAGACAGTCAGGATATGTCTGGCCAAGGGCAAAAGGGCTTTAGTCTGGATTTCCCGCTCTGCTGAACTCTGATGAAATTTGTGACACTTCGGCGAAAAAAAGCAGGAGTTTTGATGTGTTGTGCGATCCGAGCCCTTCCATGCCTCTACACCCGGACACCGGGATCTGCGGCGGCGTGTTCACAGCCAGCGTGCTAAGTAGGCCACGGCATGGTATGTGACCCACGAGATCGCTGGACGGCCCCTTTTTGTTTCTCTACCATCTGATACCCTGCCTGGCGAGGTGGAAACTTACCCCTCTGAACCAGAGGAGCAGGAACTGTAGCCTGTTGTATCAGTTACAGGGGCGAGGTTAGCGCTGTTGTCCCCTTCCCCCCAAACCGAAATATAAAACATTTCCCACGTTGAGTCACAATGAGCATAAATCCAGGAACTGTCTGAACAAAATGTTCTCCTGATGGAACAGAAGACCGGCTAATTGGTTTAGTATTTCTGAATCATCTCCCTTTATGGAATTCCTTTCCTCTCCCAAAATATGGTGGAAAATGTAAAATGTAAAAAAAATAAGGATTCGATCCACCCTTAAAGATTTTTTGTATTATTATTTTGAATTTTGATTGATAAAAACAGGTATTTCAGTAGTGACAACAGTATGTTGGTTGCAAGATGGCATCATATTCTCTTTTTTGCTTAACCCTCACTGATAAAGTGCCTCATGATTAGATATACTGTGTATTTAAAAGCTTTCACCACTCTTCTTCATTTGTTTAATGTCGGCATTATCGATATGCTTTCAGTACATCATTTCATCACGTTACACGTTACAACATATAGGAGTAGATAACACATCCGGCATCCAAACGTCATCGTCAAAGCAAATCCTGCTGGTCTCTATGCCTCAGACAACCAGCTGTTATCATGTGGATGGGATGTCTAATCTGGATGGATGGGGGGGTGAAGCATTCTGGACGTTCATTGGAGTCACTGTTAAATTGTCAAATTTCAAATAGTCCACTGGTTTTAGAGGCTTAAAGCACAGTATGCAGAAAAAGACAACTTCATATTGCCCAAGGAGAAGCGTTGCACAGTGAACGAGACACAAACTGAGGGAAATTTGGCCTTTTTGCATTATATTTGTTCAAAAGATAACAGACCTTTTCAACCAAAATGTGAACCGATCATTTAGCAAAGTGCACTCCGTGGGACACCCTCAGGCAGTACCGCTGGAATTTCGAGTGCTGACTCGACTGAAAAGACTGAGTGTGTGTTAAATTGAGCATTGAGAAAAGCCTCTGGTCCCCCTCTCCTGAGCAGCTCGCGTCGGCTCGGCCTCCCTGCAGCGGTTACGAAAGACAGATACAGCTCGCCATCACCGCAGCTCAACTAAATCAGCGTGACACTGTTACGTCTACAAGAATGGGCGACCCAGCGTGGAAGAACCAAGACTAAACGTGTGCATTACCCCTCCTAAAGAATATGACTCACTGGTAGGCAAAAGAGGTTTCCAGCTGGAGAGGTTTCCTCATCCGAGTTTTTGTAGTGACAGTGTTACTTTTCCTGGGCCGCATGTGGACCACAGAGCTGCCATTCACTTGGCACACAAAATAGACTAGGGTTCGACTGATGTAGCCATATATTATGTGCTGTATCATTTCAATTTGACCATGCCAAAAAAAAGCCAAGGATTTGAGGTTTCCCCCAGATTTTTATACTTTGCAGGGTGGAAAAAGCCACAAAAACAACATTTAGACCACGGACCCTAACAACTCCAGGCTGGGTGGTAGCTCCCTGAGGCAGGGCGGGGCAGAGTTTCATTGCAGGTTTTACAGACTGCCACCTCCGAAGCTGAGGCTGAGCAAATATCCTCACATCCTCACACATCCTGGGTTTAAATCCAGCCTGGGATATTTTGCCCATCCCAGCTCCGCAAAGAAAAAAAAAATCTTTAAAAAAATATTATTTCGTGAAGATACAGAAAAGTTCAAGTTTAGCCTGCAGCTTTTACGAAAGTGTTGACTTGAGAGTCCCAGAAAAGAGCCGGGACGGTGCAAACCAGCTCCTAATTAGTTACTCTTTTATGACTCACCACACCCAAAGGATGCAAAATCGCCACCAGGCACAATTCAAGTTAAATAAGCAAAACTCACTATGAATTTCAAATGAAAAGTATGAAGTACAACACATGAGAGCACTAGAAACACCAGTAGTCGTGTACAGCACGCTATTGCCTTGCCCGCTCTCTGCCGGCTGCATCTTATTTCCCTCCATCGCCCTATCACCACTTCTCCTTTCTCTATCTACTCCTCTGCTCCGAGCGAGGAAACGAGTGCGGTCAGCATACGGCAAGTCCTCCTACTCCCGTGCTCCACCCTATGGTTGTGCTGCTAAATCAAGGTCACAGAGTATACCTCACTGAAATACCACAAGCTGAGAGGAATGCTGAAATCATCAAAAGGGTGAAACACATTTGTGAGGCGTTCTCTTGAAGCCTTCCATTACCGAGGCGTCACCGATATCTGAAAAATAGGCATTTAAGCGCCGATCTCTGCTGGGCTTTGATGAAACAACTTAATCCTCTCCGGCAGCTCTGCCCATTCAAGGACATCAGGAAACACTCCCTCTATCTCTTCTATTTACCACACGATCACAGCACCAGCGGTTCTCACACCTCCTCTGTACACCGATGTGTTGTTTCTGAAGACCAGGAAGTGACAAAAAGTCATCTTCTAATACATGTCTGCAGTGGATCAGTTCATTTGGGACTGTTAATCTGTGATAAACTACACTAAGAAGTAAGATGGCAGCACCCTGACATTGCTAACATCACTCCAGTTTCAGTTGCCATGCCAACCTGTGAGCAGGTTAACAACAGACTGCGGCGGCAGCGAGCCATAATGAAGAATCCCATTCTGACATTAGTATTCTCATCAGGAAAACGAGCCCGGGAAAAGGAAGGAAATCGTCGACTCACCGAGACGTCAAAGAGCTCCTCTGTGTCGTCCAGCATGCGGACCCTGATGGTGACGTGCCGTCCGGGGGGCATGGCCGGGGGCCGCTGCCCGGGGTCCAGGGTGCTGATGCCCAGAGTCTCCGGGGCTCCCAGACGCTGCCCTGCTGCCGAGGCCATCGGCTCTGGCTCCGCCATGCTGCAAAGCTCTGCTACCACCAAGGCCTGCACAGACGGCAAGACATGTCAGGCAGGCACAAACACACACACACACACACACACAACACACTCGTCTGCAAAACCACACCATTATAGAGACGTCCGTTAATGAATTATCAGAACTCATCAGTGCAGAGGTAGGTGGATTACAGAGCACGCATCAGGCCTGCACAACTTTCCGTGTCACACTAGCAGCGTAATTGCAAATGAAGTATTTGCACTCTCAGCTAATGGCTGCTAATTGTAGCCTTTGGGAGAACCAATTACTGTAAAAAGAGATCCGAACGGGTTTCGCGATTTCAAAGCACGAATCAGGCAGCCTTAATTTGACAAACGCATCACGGGGCTAGAGTGTAAAATCGAGGAGTCAATACAACGACAACGGATTCGCAAAGTTAGACACACACATCAGCTCAGTTAAGCTGTAATTGCTCTCAAGGGCCTCAAGTCCAATTTGAATGTGGCCACTGAAGGAACAGTGAATGGATTGTGCTGTGAATTGAGTCATCGAAAGAGCAACAAGTAACAGACAGTCAGGAGGGGACAGAGAGAATACCCAGGATTCATTCAGGCACCAGAAAGGATCATGTTGCTAGGAAAGATATTCTGCTCAGACACCTTGAGAGAATAGTTAGCCCCAGTCATTTGCAACTGCAGCAACCACAGCAGGTCCCATTTGATATCCAAATTAAAGACTGAATCTGGATCAGCAGTCGGTCTGTATCTGCTGGGAAAAGAAAAAAGGGCCGGTCCCAGGTGGCTGAATGTGTTTGGACTAGTTGTGGAGTCGTTCATTCTAGGTTGACACATGAGCAGGCCACTATCCACCCCCCCCCCCCCCACCCCACCACATCTCCACCTAACCCAGCCAGATCCCCCCTGAGGCCCCGCTGTCCCGCTTAATTCTCTCTTCATCACGCATTCCTGCCGGCTGATGTCATCTCAAGACCTCCACCAACTGGCTCATCAGAGCGTGTGGAGGCCAGTGGGCAGTTTGTCAGACGCCACAGTGGGTTGAATGGCTGTTGTGGCAAAGGGTCGACGACGCTGCCAAGTTCAAGCTGAAAGCTGAATAAGGCGTTTCAAAAAGAACAGAGCGTTTAATCCAGCAGAGTGCACGCAGGGGGGAAAAAAAAAAAAGGGGCCAAGGACGTTGGGTACGATAAATAGAGTGTATCTGTTGAGCCTGGTGTCTAAGAGCTGATCAAATTAATACTCCCCCAGCGAGGAGACGGTCCACACTGCAGTCGGAGTGAATTCGATGGGACCGCCACACAGCTGACCATATCCAGAGCGAGCGCGTTCTTCTCATTTGCACCTGTCCGTACGCTGTCATCGCAGGGGCGGTGGGGCGTGGGACGAGGTCTGTTTGAGTTTCTGAACTGGGGGAGGGCCGACTCCACTCCCTTGGGTTGATGGAAACCAGACCCAATGCTGTCACCCCGAGGGGGGGGGGGGGGGGGGGGGGGAGTTGGTGGATGGAAACATGCACATTGTTCAATCCAACCTGCAGTCATGTATGACACTTGATCCTCGGACCATCATCACCGGCCCCCGGGCTTGATTATTGGCGAGCGTGTGGCGTCAGGTCTGTAAATTCATGGCTTGTATGACCCACGCATGCAGTAACCCAACACTCTTCAAACAAAAGAGCGGCGCAACAGCGATGAAAGAGTAGACAGTGATTATTTCGGCCCAACACTTACCCTACCCTGCCCCGGGCTCATGAATCAACCAGTCATGAGCCTCAGTGTGTGTGTGTGCGCGGCCCCTCTAAGTAACTCGGACTCCGGGACAACAACAAAAACCGTCACCATCCCGTTTGTACAAATGGCACCTTCTTCCCGCTGACCGGGGTGTGACACAAGGCCAGCAGCACGGTAGATCAGGATACGACGCCCGAGGGACATTTTACAGACCCCTGAGTGTTTCTCGGGGCGAATTACCCTGCCTTTGAACTCGTTTGCTCGACATTCCCCACAACTGTGCAACACTGGAGCTGTGGCTGCTGGCTGGCTGGCCGAGGCTCCGGGGGCTGTAACAGTGGGCTCTCTGTATGCAGGGGCCCCTTTAGTGCAGTCCAACACTGCACAGCTGGATTCCTTTACTGACAGCTGAATGGCCAGAGGACGGGCTGGTTCAGCCAACTGTCTGCCTGAGGAAAAGAAAGCTCAAAACTTAAAAAAATAAATACAAAAAAAGCCCCATTTCCTCTTGATCCTGCTACACGATGTTCCAGTTGATACTTGGGTGTGGCTCTCATGGCGTGAATCAGTATGCATAAGTTGCCTCTGAAACATTGGCAACCTGAACATCTGTTCATCAAGCTGAAAGGAGAAGTTTGGATTCTAAATGACTTCCAGCAGGCTTACTAACCAGACCTGGACTGTGATTTAAAGCCCCCCTTCCACGACAGCCTGCCCCCTGCACTGATGCTGAGAACACCTTCAGGTCTGTCCTTCCACGTAAGACTTCCCTCGCGCACACAGATCATGTTCGCATCGTTAATGTAATGTAGGTTAAGAGAGCAGGCGGCTGTAATCCTCCTATTAGTAGACGTGACATCAATGCACCGCCCGGACTCACCTGACCGGCCACCGGCAACACGGTGGCGGATATAACACGCACACCCTTTTTGCGACGTTTTGGACTGTTTAAATGTCAAAGCGCAGCGCTGCTTACTGCTGCACTACGTTCACACAGCTGAAGGTACGCTTGTGGGCAACGACCCCTCTGCAACACAACCCACACCGGGGGGAAAAGACGGGACATTTACTGACTGCAAATGAAGCTTTAGCCATTATGTGATAGTTATCCCCCCGCCTCTCGGAATCACAATCACACAAAAAAACTAAAGCAAAGCTACTCCCACGATTTATCCCTAATCTCCTCAAACAAGTTGATCACTTCCCTTTAAACGCACAGAGGACTTGCGCTGCAGGTTTCTTACCCAGACTTCTTTTTGAAAATGCGGGCTTATCCACGTATGCGTTTCCCCAGCTGACGGAAGAAATTACATCCACCTCCAGTCGCGGTAGCGCCCGGTTGACTTTAGATGCCGGCGAGGAGCCTTCCCGTGGTCGCCATGGCGGACGACTGAGCGTGTGTGTGTGTGCCGGGGGAAAGAGACGGGATTACATTGAACTGAGCGGCGGACGCACTCCCGGTGTTTTCACTCAGACAATGAAGGAGGTGCAGCGCCTCCAGTTTTCTCTGGCAGGAACCCGGCGACGGAAGAGCAACAGCACCATCTAGCGGTGGCACGCGGAGCTGCAAAATGACGTTGGGAGAAGTCCACTGACCTCGTTACGAAAAGTTGATATAGTGTTCCTATAATATAATAGTAAGAACAATAATGATAATAATAATATATATAGGGACTTAAAATGTGTTTGTGGTATTCAGTAGTGAGTTTGTAGTGGTTTTATTTTACTTTATGGTGTATTTTTTTAAGTCCTATGACATCACTGTAGTATTCCTATAGGGACTGCTGTGATATTTGTATACTATCCCTATAAAATGTATTATAGGATAACTGTAGCTCCTTTATGTGCAGAGATTTTGCAGGTGACCTTCTATGAGCCTATGCATCATACAAGGTTATTTTGACTGACTGACTTATGGAGCGGCTGATTTCCAGACTTATGCACCGTGCATCAGTCCAGGTTCAGCAGTCCAACACTGCTGAGAGTGCCTGTTGTGCGGAATTGATGACGGTTTGATGCATAACATTTTCCCAGATAATAAAAACAGCAGGGGTCAGTGCGCGAGCCAAGAAGACATCTTGAGAAATGCATTGAAAACCCCCAGAAGCAGACACTAAATACATGGAAAATGGAATGAAGTCTGTTCTGCAGCTGATCCTGACCTTTGACCTTCTTGGAGAACAGCACCCCTGGAGCTGGTCGGGATTCAGTGTCTTGCTCAACGACACTTCCAGGTCATCTAGGTGAAAGTGTCAGCACTGCATTCAATAATACAATAAATTAATTTACACTTACCTCTTTTGCACTTGCACTTTCCCTGGCTCCATTTTTTCTCAAAAAATGTAGATCATTGACATGCCTCTTGGTATTGTACTTCATCCAAGGTCCACTAGAGGGCGCCTCGGGTTGCTGTGAAGTTGGAGTGACAATTCCAGCCAGTCAACTAACAACCTGTAAAGCCCCCGGGTTTAAAAGTTAAAAACACATAGTGATTTGCATTCTGTAATTAAAAGCCCGCTCCCTTCAACTCATGCATCACAATAGCAACTGACTCAAACTCTCGCAGATGAATGCCATTTCCAATCAATTTAAGCTGTGGTCTTGTCGCCAGGCAAAGAAAGCCAGTGACATCTACCTGGCACCGTCCTATTTCTGGCCCCGCAAGGAAAACACACGGCGCTGTGTCCAAGGAGCGGATTTGTTCCACTCTCTGCAATAACCAGCAACAGATCTGTAATTGTAATCAACTTGTGGATTGTTCCACAGCTGAATTATGTATCTTGGAAACAGTGATGGCAAACCCTATAGCTTGGGGCTTAATACTCAATTTTCTTGTACCAGGATGCCAATAACAGACTAATCAATCAACTAATAGATAATCTGCTGTCCATACAGTATAAGGTTACGGATATAAAGCCTATCTCTTCCCTATTCCTCTATTTTCTCTGGTACCATTTTGTTATTCCGGGGCTCTCTGCTCCCTTTTTATGGAGAGTGGCCTGGGGCTTTGGCTGGGACTGCTGCCTCCACATCGCCCACTCCTCCGTGTAGCGGAGTCTAGAGACAGGGATAAAAGACACAAGCACTGCGGTTGAGGGGCTGGAACTGGGCTTTCTTTCACGTCTTTATTTCATGTGTGCTGTTCGCCCACCTTCTCACTGGCAGGAGGAGAGATGTCTCCTACGCCTGGCGATGTGGGACCGAGATGTAGAAATCACACTCTGTGTCTTGGCAGCTTCAGAGGCCCTCTGGACGGCTAAGGCAAAGATGAGCATTTCAGCAAGAGCTTGAAAAACAGCGAGAGAGCTACAGCGGGAGAAAAAGGAAACTAGACGAGAGGTATAGTGCTGTTATGGATTATGGATTATGTAAGCGATCGTGGTATTTGGTGTTACCTCATAGCGACCTCTTCTCCAGTTATGTAATCGTAAATGAAAACATCAGCGAACAACCACCAGTATAGAAACTGCATTTTAATATAACTCATTTATCAACTCAACTCTGAATATTGGTCTGATACTACTATATGTTATGTAATTTTATCATAAAGATTTGCTTTAATGGGTAAGCCGATTTTATGTCCCTGTATAGGCCAATGGGTGGAGTATGGCATGCACAGTGCAGGGGTTAGGGCCCCCCCATGATAAAAAAATATATGCACTCACTGAACTAGAAGGCGGTGTCCACCGAGCGGCATGTGTTGATATCCAGATACCTCGGTGAAATACCGTCCTGCCCGCTGGAGGATGTTTTGTATTCGCTCACAGTTCCTTCATTAAACCAACGCACATTATCACAACACTTTAATCCCCTCGTTAAGACTATCACCACATTCCTTCACCTATCAACTGTTCTCCACATCTGAAACACCTTTAATATCTTATTCATTAGGTTTTTATCCATCTTCACCTAGTCTGCATCAGCAGGTACTTTCTGATGGATTTGGGAGGGTAATTATCATTTAATGGACATACGGTTTCAGGTTTTCCATTCCAGTGACGCTGTGATAATTCCTTATTGAAAGAAACCCCACAGGGATCCAAAAGCACTCAGACACAGAAACCAATGTGTGTGTGTATAAAATACATAATCCTAACCTTGGCGCAGTAGTGGAAGCATTCACTTTAACTTGGTTTAATACATTGATTATTGCATGTCCACAGGGCACTGGATGATAGGAAACTCCTTAATAATTTAAGGCATAGTGTTAATCTAAAAATATGTGTTTATTAACCTTTAATGGCCTTTTTCAACATGTCATACTTCTGTGTTGCAAAAAAAAGCAAGACCATGTCTATGAAGCCCTGGGGTGACTGCTGCTGTACAATCAGCGAGCCCACAGGGTGGCTTGTGTGTTCAGCTGTTAGTGCTGCAGAAGCTGCACACAACAATAGATTGGACGGCAAACAGGAAATCACACGCAACAGGGATCTTCTATTAGGAGCGTCCCAATTATGTCTGCAGATAGAAAAATACTTTATTGATTCCCGGGGGAGGAGGGGGGGGTTCTGGAACAAGATGGGATTTACTGCTTACGCTCTTGATTTCATGGAGCACTATGGAAATACCATGAAAACATCATCAGTAGGCATCATGTTTCAATACTCTATTCAACATTTGACGTCCATCTGATACACATTTTAAACACACCCACGCCATACTAACCCCATGGGAGTGTGCATTCACCTTTTAAAAAAAAAAACGGGGTTAAAATGGAACTGGGATTGCGTCTCTTTTTTCATCTCTGCAGCACGGGCTGCTTCCCTTGCCCTGTCACCATTTGGCTCCATGTTTGAATAACAGGTCATTAGAGCTGGAGCTCGACTTTCTCATCGCTCCAGCCCCCGCTGTTCCAGTCGCTCAGTCTGGAGCGAGTCTGGCCCCACACCTCCACACGCAGTTGCTCGGCAGTCTAACTCCAGCCTAATTGCCTGTGTTGCTGGGTTTGGCTCGCTGCAAATTATTCCTCCCATTCTGTTTGAATCCCATTTGCAAATCCCCCAGTTGCTCATGTTTTATCGCCAGCGCTGCTTTGATTAAAACTGAGCGCATGTAGCCACTGATCACAGGCTGCATGAGAGAGTGTTCTTTGATTGATGTGCCATTTCCAAACTTACAGTGGTGTTCATTTTTATGGTTTATTTGCACAGAGTTTATGCCCCCCAAAAAAAACCCCTCAACTTTGATACAAGGGTGCAGTCTTTTCCCGTTCCTACAGTTCCCATAAAGCACCACATCAGCTCTACATTGTTGAGATCTTGGGATTTGAAGGCCTTGAATGAGACATTAACTGACTTGGCACCTGAAACACAAAACGTTGAATATATTGGAGAATAGATTGATTAGTTCCACTTTTAAGATATTTAATGCCTATTTAGTATTTGGGTTATTTGTGTAGCTATTATTATACAGTACTCTCTAAATGAATTTCAATACAGCAATATATATTAATCTCAACCCTAAAAACGTCTGAGGCAGGACAGTGGACAGACAGCCTGTCAGTCACATCTAGTAACTCTCATGATCCTCCAGTATCTTCAGTATCTAACAGTTGCAGAGATACAGACGTCTGCCCAGAGACAATTTCCGCCTTGTTATCATTCCAACATAGTTGACCGTGTCTGGTAACGCGGGCGAGTCAGACATCCCTGGAATGCACCGGTAGGAGAGAGAGAGGTGGGGAATTGTCACAGCTGATCAAACAGAGGGCGGGAAGCTATTTCTTTGTGGAGAGGCCATTCGAGGCGCAGGAACGAGGAGGCGTTTTCTCCCTGCAGAGTCGAGCATCACGGGGCTCCGCCTCCACAGGAGGAAAATCGGCAGCGGTGCCTCCTCATGTGCTCCTTTAAAAAAAAAAAAAAAAACCTGAATAGAGAACAGACAAGCGTCGCTCCTCTCACTGCTGCTGAATCTATAAAAACACAGACGGATGACACTCATTTCATTATCGCCCCGTTTCTACCCTGACCGAGGGTAGAAATGATGCTCGGGCCATAGTAGAAGCACTTTTGGGGCATATTAGGCCACGTACACACATGAAGACAAGTCACCTGGTTCGCCCACTACTTGGTGTGGTATTCAATTCAATTCAATACTCCTGTACAGTTGGATTTGCTGTTCACCTAGAGCAAAGTCTTTAAACTGGGAGGTCATGAACCATGAGACCCATCTGACAGGGTCAAAACAATCTTTTCAGATTTATATATTTGATTGTTTTTACCTTTCATTCTACTATATTTACACTACAGTTAGATTTAAACTATTTTTTTTCTATTTTCACATTCTGGCCAAATATATATGTTATATATGTTGTGTCCGAGTTTGCTGCAAAAACCAGGAATGCTGCAGTAAAACTCCTTCAACTGTTGTATATATCCATGACATTGGGGTTTCAACTTCCGGTGTCAGACGACTAGAGAACAGAGTCAAATGTTTGGGATATCGTTTTAGGCCTTGGAGTCGATGAAAAGGATTTTTCAAGATGTAACTGCAACAAAAACAGATATAGCCATCACATGCTTACTGTTGCTCTACCCTTGTGAGAAATTGCTTTAAATAATAAAATGAAATCTGGCCACCAGTTCACTGAGAAAAGCACGTAATTAGTTAGTTCTCTTAGTTGATTTTTGGTAAATAAAAACCTTGTTAAAAGGAAACTCGGTTCCCATTGTAAAACCAGTTGGGAATCACTGATCCGAGGCCTGCTGGCTTGACTCCTTTCTAGCGCTTTTGTTTTCACACATAAATTATACATCGTTGTGCATTAGTGTTCAATGCTCACCCAATCGTGAAAAACATACGGTTAAGCACATTAGGAGTGATGCAAAAGCACGGATGATAGCTTTAGATTAAGAGATTGGCCACCAACAGTCTCCAAAAACATACATCATCTATGTGTACATGTGTTTCCCGTGAAATTCGCAAACAAATGCTGTGCAGGGACGCATCATTTCCATTTCCACGCCGTTGTGTGACTCGCTATGAAATCCTTCGCATTCCTGACATTCGTGTGGCTGATAAAGGGAACGCGGATTACAACAAGAACACACACACACACACACTTAGGTGGAGGAATTCTTTTCCCCCTGCCGTTTGCAGAGATCATCCCCCCACATACACTCCACTGTTACAGCTGCAAATTAGACTGTGAAATTGACAACTCATGTGTTGCCATCTGGTTGCCATGACACCTACATATTAGGGCCTTGTGACAGTCCTGGCTTGGCCTGTGTGTGTTTTCTGTCTCCCTCCCCACACATCATTGTTTCCAATATGAAAGGCGTGAAACATCACAGAGGTAGGAGGGCTGAATTCCATCAGGAGCGAACACCTTTCACACATATAAGCTGTGGAGTGGATCCACTGCGGTTCCAAGACCCCCATCTGCTTTTACCCAAATCCTGGATTACGACACTTAGGACAAAAAAAGAAAACGTTTCCACTAAATCTACCATTCATCTTCTTTACATCTCACCCTATTGATGCTGACAATTTGCTCTGTGCTGTAAATGTTCTTAGGCACAAAAACCTCACTTCCCACACATTTCAGTCCTCGTCTGGGCAGTGAGACTTTAATGCTCCGCTGATCAATGCACGGATTAATGCAATTTAAAAGGCTCCTTTGTCCGGCCTATACATCGGAATGTCCTTCATCTTCCCGAAGCTCCCTGGAGAGCGGGGATGGTCCCCACTCCTTGGGACGACAGCCTTATGAACCCACGCTTCCCGGTGAGTAAGTGCACAGGGAGACAGCAGTTGTTTTTTTGTTTTTTTGCGACACGGTTACCCCAGTGACTGAGCTAGAGACTGGGTGGGGGTGTGTGTGTGTCTGATGGGGACGAGGGTAGGGGTGATTCATGCAAGCTCTCCTCTTCATCTTGACATTTGACATACTGATGTGGAGGATCTCAGCTGGAACAAACACGACGCACAGTGTCACAGCAGCAGCAGCAGCCCTTGTGCCTCCGAAGCCCCGGCCCACGGTGCAGAGAACAGGTAACCATGAGTCAGCGTCTATTTAATTCCTACGCCTACGCTCTGAACCTCGGGGTTGTTTTTGCATTTTATTTATTTATTTTTTGGTTTCAAAACTGTTCTCCACAGAGAATGCGGCTTCCCGTTGCGCTCCTCTGCATTCCTTGAAAGTTGTTCTTGCTTTGAGTCTTCGGTGAGGGGAAACGGAGTGCAGCATGACCTTCTAAAACCTGTAGGAGTGCACAATATATACACACCAGGCTTCATAGCAAACCCACATGACAACCACAAGGGTGATCTCTGCAAAGCATTTGATAATCCATTCTCATTAGACCTCTTACACCAGTCAAACCTTCTTCTTTCCACTATATGCTACGGTAAATACAAATGATGCTGCAGAACAGCGAGCAGGCGCCGCGTCCTAATGAACCCCGCTGAGACCTCGCCACCGGGTTCCTCGGGCCGCTCCAACCTGTCTCATCCGTCTAGGTAAAAGCGCCTCAACATGCCAGACAGCACAGGGAGCGCCGGGTCTCTCCTCGCTGACTCACAAGACAAGAGCAGCAGCAACGTCGGGCGGTGTAGGTGAATGTTGACAGGCCCCCCCCCAGAGGAGATGCTCGCAGACACCTCCCCGGATCTATTAGCTGGTGATTCCCCCAATAGGGCGCTTCCACTTCCACTCTCTAAAATTAGCTCGGAGGCAAAGCGGGGGAAGCGAGGACCAATACATAGGGGAGTCCCGTTTTATAATCTCTTCTAGGTTACCCCGAACAGAAGACTTCTCCAAAAAAATAATAATTTCCAAGGAAACAATTTTAGCTTTTCATTGGATATTTCTACAACACACCCGACTGCTGCCACAACAATAAAGCATCTATTCAGCGCCGAGCAGTGAATGCAAATCAAAGCTTGAAATCCATTTACCAACTTCAAACTAGAGGACCGCCAAGCAATATTCCAAGTCATATTGTCTATCTGCTGTCATTGTATTATATTCATAATTCCATTATATTAAATAAACATACTCTCCTCAGTGTTTGCTCTCTCCCTCTCTCTCAAGGTCCTAGTGTCATGGGGGAAACATAACAAATTGACCACACAGGCTGGGACACTAATTGATGTCATGAGACTCCATGACAGTGACACTACATGACACTACATCATGCCCGTTACAGCTGGGTGGAGCATTACCCATGTATGTGATGGTGTCAAAGGTTCTGTATATATATGAGAATTAAAACAAAACCTCTAGGTGATGAATGTCTCGGCTTATTGCTACAAGATGACATTTGATGAAGAGCCGAGATGCTTTTAAGGCGATGAAATGAGCGTTGGAATTGGAATTTTACGAGCAGCTTCTTTGGGCCAAATTAAAAATTGACCTAGTATGTATAAATTTAATTAAACAAGAACCACTGTTATGAAAAAACATCAAACTGTCCAGCGGGCAGTCTTAAAATCATTCATGAAGCCTTTATACACGACCGAAATATTTCCCTTGCAATGAACGTGCATGGATTGTAAACAACTGAAAATGCATGGGGAGGGGTGGGGATTTGAGGGGGAGCTGGGGGGGGCTGGTAAAGTGGCGTGTAGATGGTAGTCAAACAGCTTTTAGGTTCCCTTCATAGCTGTCAACAAGAAACATCAATAGAAATCCCAAGGCCAGTCAGAAGCAACAACATTATCAAACTCTTGGGAAATCAAAGAGTGATTCAGATTATTCACAACAAAACATGTTCATGTGTTATTTAGAGTTACAAGTGGGAGAAGCGCCGGAGAAAAGAAGCGGTTTGCTCTTGAAATAACTCTCCCGGAGCAGCACGTCAAGCCCATTCATCTCACAGAATAACGCTGTCATTTACGCATGGTAGTCTCAGTCGAGTGTTAAACGCACTTTTATTGTTTAGGTGTCAAATGAAACAGTGTCACCATTCAGGGAGGGGAATAAAGAGTAAATGGTCACATAAAAAAATAGAAAATCAACGATGGAAATGGTAACACGGGGGGAAAAAGTCTGGTTCCCGTGGCAACATAGATGCACAGTTGAGACAGTGTCCAGATCCAGACGTGTATGTGTTTGGTTTTTGCACATTTCCACAGCCTATATTAATCTCAAACAATAAAAGTCCTTTTTTGTTTACTAGCCATGCATACAGTAGACAATTCCACATGTGTTGAGTCAGTGTCTTCATAGGAGCTGGCACGTTCAATACAAAATATTTACACTACCATTAACTATTCTTGTTATCATCGCCGTCATTGTTACCATTTGTTACTAGAAATGTGAATACTCTGAATACATAAAAGAACGGGAACGGGATGTTGAAAATCTCAGCACCCCATTTCATTTTGATACCGCAGGAGAAAAAAGAAACGGAAAGTATGACAAATGTTGGCATTTTCACTTTAAATGTCACCCGTTCCTGAAAAGAAGACAGTTTTGAGTGATCGTCTGGAGAGATCTTCAAACACTGTGAGAGATGGACCCCTTGTCCCATCAGCATGAAGCAGTTACTTATATTAATATACAGCAATCTGCTGTCAGAGCCTCCCGGAGAGGGAAACAAAACATCACACGATATGTGAAAGACTCTGCTACGCTTACGATCAGGAAAGAGATGACTGCATCGATGTTTCAAGAAAGACACTGACTTTCCCACCGCTTTCTTTGCATTACTTTGAACAAATGAAAAAGAAAAGAAAATGGATTTCAAGTCGCCGATTTGGTTCTGCCTGTGTTCAGTACAAAAACCTCCCCGCCAACCACTAGCCAAAGAAGCTAAGCTTAGAGAAACCCTGTACGCAAATGAATTACTCATCGATGTTTGAATCGAGTGGATCCCAGGATAACCTGGGCCTGTGTACAGTAGCTATTTGTGACTCGGGTGGAGATGCTGTCTAGATGTGCTGTGTAAAACCAGGTCGTACAAACAAAACCAAAAAAATAACAATTCACCAAAGCAGCTTGTGGAACAACCTAAACAGTAGAAATCCTGCTATGTCATTCTATGCTGATGATAACTCGAGATTTTGTTTTTTCCCCACAACCCAAAAGATAAAAACAAACCAAAACAACAAAAAGCGAGAGGGTAACATAAGGCGAGTGCACGTTCCTTTTTTTTGTCATTTGTCAATTTCTCTTGCGGCAAAATCCTGGCATTCCTCATTCAAAATCTATTCATTACCGACACATCATTATTATTAATTATGTCATGACTGATTTTATGCACCAAAGAGTTAAAATCCAACACGTTCAGCCATGAGTTTGTTAATCTTTCATTTAGTTTGTGTGTGTGTGTGTGTGTGCGTGTCTGTGTATATTTCTCTGTTGTAAGTCGGAGTAACTTCATCTAAGTAGACGTCTCGCCTGGCCTGGTCCCTCTAGGCCCCGGGGCTATTGTATATTGCAAGAGGAGCAGCAGGGGTCGTCCTTGTCTGGCTGGGCGGCGTAGTCCATCTGCCGAACGATCTCAGCGAACAGTTCGTCTACCATGGTTTTGCTCTTGGCCGAGGTCTCCATGAAGGGGCAGCCCCACTCCTCAGCCAGGGCCTGGCCTTCGCTGGACGACACCTCCCTCTCGCTCTCCAGGTCCACCTTGTTCCCCACCAGGATCACTGGGACCTTCTCGTACCTGAGACACACAGGGCACAGACAAATCAGAGAGGTAAACGCAGTGAAGACGGAGGCTGAGGAACTGGATGGAGGCAATCAGTAACTTTTAGTGTCTTGATTATGTTGCTTTCACTGCCCGTTTGAACAGACAATTACCCTTGCAGGATTTGGTATTAATGCATGCTTAATGCTTCATTGCACTGGAGAATAAAACCTTCTAAACCTTCTTTCACGTCGAGGCCCAACTAATAAATTAGCCATGAATTTAATTCTGTCCATGTGGCGCGTCATATTGAAATATGACCTTCTAAAAGACCCAGCAGTCCAATGTTGGCGAGGCAGCTCGGAAACTTGCTACAGCTTCCAGCGGATCACCCTTCCTCGTGTGCTAGCTTATGACACGTAGGAGTACCAAGTCTAGATCCTGACCCAGTCGTGAACAGGAAATGGGCGATATAGCCCTGGCCCCCCCAAGGGTGGGAAGTGGCCATAATCCTTTGACACCCTGCCATGCTGCTTGAGTGCTGGATGTCACTGTGGAACTGGACTACTTACTGGAGAACCAGAACAGGCAGTCGGTGACGTTAAATAGGCTACTGTATGGACTTATTCAGAGCATAGGGTCTATATATCAGTACATCAGTGTCATACTAGGAAAACTGGGATGCCTCTGATACTTGAGGGAATAGGGCTGGGAGATATGGACAAAACTAATATCACAATAATCCTAAGAATCATAAGAACAGATATATAATGATATCTGCTAACATATACAAAATCAAATTGATGTTCATCGTAACTGCATGGCAATATAAAGTATGATAAAACTTTAATATTCAAATAACATTCTTATTTTCAGACCTCATGATATGATTCTATTGAAAGACGATGAATGATTGAACAGCCCGAATTTTGGACACATCAGAAGAAATGACAGATCAGTGAATTCCCATCATTAGGCAGGTTGCTATTGCTTTCATCCTTATCTGCAGGTGAGTCTGGTAGGAGAGCTCCGTCCTCCTTCCTGCACAACCCCGGCTTGAAAACGCCTCTGCTCCCCGATACTGAGCAACAACAACAGATCACACAAGAGTCATGCACCCGGACGCCCTTCAGCATCATTACAGTTTTCAAATATGGCCTTCTCTCTATGAAATATTCATGCTCCTAAATTATTGATGTTTATTTGATGGAGAAAAAAAGAAGAAGAATTGATCGCTATGGTAACAAGGTATACAAGGAAATGAGCAATGCTAGAGAGACGGGGCAGAATGCAGAAGACGCGACTGTAATACTTTCCAAAGTCGAGGAGCCCGAGCGTCTCTCGGGGGGCCAGAGGCTGCAGGTCTCACCATTAAATCAGCTTAAACTCGCAGAGAATAAGGTGCTGACATTGATCCGCTCATGAATACATTATCCAGACTAAACTTTAATCTCAACTATCCTGTTCCTAGGATCTGAGAGGAACTACTGAGGGATTTAGGTGCTTCTGAACTGTGACATTCGGGGTACAGTACCGACATCTCGTTCACTGTGCTCCCAACGTCAGCAAAAAAACATCATTTTCAGAGTCCTATTTTGGGCTACATCTCTGTGGCAGTAGGCAGTCCTTGCTTACAACCTTCTGTTCCTTCCCCACTTTCATTGAAAAACCCTAATCACAGTTGTGGGTGTGCAGATTGAAAAGGCCAAACCCCTCCTTGTGTGGCTGTGCCCATTTAGGAGAAGCCACGGGGGGAAGACACAGCATTTAGGTGGGGTAATGGTGGTCAACATCTGGGCGTCTCTCCTCCAGAACAAGGCTGTGGTTGGGCTCACAACTCCCAGTCAAAAATCTCACATGGAGGCCTGCAGGAGGTTCACTGCCATATCCACTATCCACTATGCTGCCTCATACCAGCTCCCACTTCAGCCTCTCCACATCCAAATGTTACTCATCATAAAAATGTACATTCCAGAGAAACCACAATATATATATATATATCCGAATTTACAAAATTAAAGCAAATTATCACCATTCCGCCTGGAGGATTATTCTTTGCTGTAAGACCCAGAGGACTTTAATGGAAACTGATTTCTGATCCACTGATGACCATGTAAACCAGCCAATCTCCCCGGTGCTGCTGTCATAGCTGCCTGCATGTCAAGCCTCACAAATCAAAACGAAAGAAATTGCGTATAATCATGAAGGACGTCTCGAAGAGTGAGAGACATTTGGAAGACACCCATCTGTTTTTTTGTTTTTTTTAACTGGAACTGGACAGCCTTCACACTTCACCTTAGTGTGTTCTCACACCAGTCATGTAGCTCCCTCATGCCTCATCACAAGAGGGGTGCAGCACAAAGAAAATAAACTTGTCATCTGGCACCAACGAAGAGGGTCTATAAATAGCCATAATAACAGAGGGGGAAACCTGCAATCCCTGGAGGTGTGAGAGGGTGGCTGCCAAGGATACCAAGGGATACCAAGGCTCCCAGGGACTGGGGGGTGTTGGCCATGCTATAGGTCTGGGCCGAACAGGAAGCAAGGCTGGGTCGTCACACAGAACACATGCAGGGCGAGTGGAGGGGGCTGCATCCGTGGCTTGGTTATTAAGACACCAACATCAACTGCAGACCAAAGACAGACAGAGCACAA
This sequence comes from Hoplostethus atlanticus, assembly GCA_034670405.1. Lineage (NCBI taxonomy): Eukaryota > Metazoa > Chordata > Actinopteri > Trachichthyiformes > Trachichthyidae > Hoplostethus > Hoplostethus atlanticus. The sequence continues at coordinate 3,624,861 of JAXDDX010000030.1, forward strand.
ACAACATGGCATGTTTCAGCCTACAGCTTGTGAGTCTGACTATCCCTGAACTGGAGCACTCTGACTGCAAACACCCATTCTAGCTCTCCCAGACACACCTTATCTATAATGCATGATGCATCAACTGATATAAGCCTTGCTGACAGAGGGCGGGACCCGGTGGTCCAAGAGACTCTGGATTCATCTGGCTCCAGGCTACAAGGTGGAGGAGGAGACAGGCCTCCTCCTCCCAGTGGCCCTTTTGAGGAAGGGTCTTCAGCTGACTCAGTAGAGAGGATTCAGCTGAATCAGGGAGGGGCGATAAGCTCCTCTATTACAGCGCAGCTTCAGGCAAAAGGGAAGATTTGATCAAGGGTGTATTGCCGGAGAGCCCTTTTGAAACAGGCCGCAACGTCAGCGAGCGTGGCTCCTGAACGCAGAGAGGCGGTGCAGCCAGGCGGTGGGATTGCGCCAAAAGAGAATTGTGCTTTTCAGGAGAATGAATGATTAAGAAAAGAAAGCCAGACAACAGCTGGGGTAGCACTCGAAGGGCCTTTCTGGAGCCCCTCGATGCTCTCAAGGTAGTGAAAACTAATTCTCTCCTTCCCGTTTCCTTCAAAGCTCTTGATGCTATTCACAGATGATGGCTAGTCCCCTCCTGGATGAGATGTATCATACCCATAATGCATCACACCAGTAGCTCCCTAGGGGTAATTAGTGGTAATTCATTTCAGAGACAAATTCCTCCTCTTGCAAAAGTACGAGACCCAAAATCTGAAATGTGTTTCTCGATCGCCTTCTCATAGCGGTGATGGGTGAAAGGGAAAGGAGAGGAAGAGAAGCTTCAAACTATTTAGTTGGTATAGACTAATTACCAAAGTTTGTATAGCTGGATTAGGACAGTAATTCAGCTGACTGAACAATTTCTTCTTCTTTGTGGGATTTTTTTTTTAATATAAAACATTTCTGACTTGGTAAACAACAAAACAGCTATAAATGAGAATTATAAATGAACAGCTTGTTCCCTTGCTGTTCTCATAATTGCTTGTCTTTTTTTTTGTCTCTTCCTCATCTTTATCCATGGCAACAGCTTAAAAGTCCTCTTCAATTCGTAATGGGCTTCTCTAATAATAGTTCAATGACATATTGTCACCATCTAACGAGCTCGATTTGACCGATGCCCAGTGCAATTATCCATTGCATGACCCCTTTCACTTGTGACTGGGAGCATCAAGACTGGCTTCGTGGTACAAAATGAAATAAATGAAATAAACATTTAGTTTGCGGCATCAGTGGATCAGCATCACTTGCTACGGTACAGTAGCTCTGCAAAAGCGTGCGTACACTGAATCATAGATTGGATATGCTCAACACCAAATAAAGTAATCAGCATTGAACTTTGGCCCTGTTCTTTAGTCCAGCTGTCACAACAAACTAAGATAGAGGTAAAAGAGGATCTTTCTGGAATTTTACAATAAGAGCAGCCGCTTAGCGACGAGGATCAAGCCCTGTAATAATGACAAGCTGTGACCACTCCCCTAGTAGAATATGCAGGTCCTGAAATATCACCAACAACAACAAACCAAAAACCCACTGCATGACAGCAATGCTGACAGGACGTCTTAATCTGGTAGCCTGTTTCTTCAGGATCATCCTCCCACCACAGCACGGCTATTTGGATACACCGCCCTGCCTTGTGCCGCCAAACAGAACGCATCACTACGGGGCCAGTTAACTGTTGCTGAAGTGAGGAGTGATGAGGTCCCCAGAGGGCAATCGGCAGGCCGGGCAGTGATCACCTGCACCCATGGCCTCTGTGCTAATGCCTGGCCGCGCCACTAACAGCACACCCTGATAACTGCTGACAGGGTTCATAGTGAGAGTGACACACAGCAGCGCCTCTGACCTGAGCAGGTGGCGATGTGGCCATGCCGGGTGACGGCAGTGTTTTGGCAGAGAGGAGGGGTGGAGAGGCTAAGGAGCAGTGACAACTGCATAAGCTACAGGACCGTTCTGGCAGCACCGAGGCTGCTGGGCTCATGCACAACAAAAGCGAGTGCAACACTTTGCCAAATATCGAACCACAACTGGAGACAACGGTCACTGCTCAAGATATATTCCAAGGTCTACTAGCAACTTTGCAACCATACTTTACCATACCGACAAGAAAATGGGATTTTCACGATTTTATGGTTAATAATAAAGGACTAAGCAGTAAATTTGTTTAGAACTATACGGGTGATGTATTGACTTTTTGTATAGGAACCAGGTTGCCAGATCTGCTCAAGTTCCAGCCAATTCCTTTGATTTTCACGTCCCTCACAAAGGAAATAAATTAGGCAAACACATCTGACAATCCTACCTAAATGGTGTGAGTGTGATGACTTTGTACCATATCTGTTTACTTCTCAGGAACAAAAAACATCTAAGTCACCTCTGATCACTGCTGTCGACAAAAGCTTGGAATAAGATTTTGACATTTTGACACCGATGCTGCAAGCAGCCAGCTGTAAGTGTTTGTTTAGAGCTGGTGTATGTGGCAGCGTGGAGGAGACTGAGACGTTTAGGTAAGTGAAGCGTGGCTTTCCTGATATTAAACATCATCAGTGTTCTTTGTCACGAGGCCAGTGGGGAGTAAGGCCAATTGTGTTGATGCTACCATGGGAAGACAACACCTCTGAAAACATTCCCATACAAACTGCATTCAATACAAACTGTTAGTGGAGGACTAGATGAGGGTCTAAGCTATTATCAACACAGAATAAAAGACTATTCAAGGCCTAACTCTATATTGAACATGAACATAAGTGGCAGTATTAACCCATGAAGTCTGGGATTGTGGGGTTAAGGATTGTGTACCAGTACGATGTATTCTGGGGTGTTTGTGCTTCAGAAAATGCATCTTCTGTGACTATAGGGAATAACACCAGACTATGTTATACGTGGATTCACATACAGCTTGCACACACCTGGTGTGTGGGCGCACATGTATACACATACACACACACACACACACAAGTAGTAGTAGGCTTTGAGGCTCACATACCTTTCCCCATGCACACCTCTGTATGGGGGAAACACATGCTGACCTCATTCTTTCATCCGGAGCGATAGATTTATGTGAATGTTTACGAAGCCCATTGGAACAATGATAACTTCAATTAACTGACAAACAATTGAGGCAACCAAGAAAAAATAAAAACAAAAAATGTCTTAGAGATGAATCCATTTCATTTTCGGTTGAGTATATAATGGAATCGAATAGAAATGTGTTAGTAATGCTAATATATATAGAGCTGCATTACTCTTATGCTGAACCATTATGTAGGTTATGTGCGATCTAAAATAATCGCCCACAGCTGGAAGTTTGGAACCGATGCAGTTTCCCTGTGTTAAATGTGCTTCCTCCGAGGGCAGCCTTGTCTCTCTGGAGCCCATTAGATTCCCTACATCCACTGTGGCACATTCACTGACACCTAGAATGAGTGATGAACCCACACTGTCACAGCCCATAATAATGCCACCGGTAATAGAACCGTTGGTGACTGACGGTGCTGCTTCTTACCGTCGTCGTGCCATGTCACCCTTTTCCTGCGTTTTCTACAGTGAATGTACCTGTGTGATAGTCAGGGAACACCAACGACATTACAGCACAATCATACAGCCTCAGTTAACCTCTGCCGTGCGTCAATCAGCAGGCCCCCCCGCTGGTGACCTCGTATCTGGATCATCTCTGTAACGGCGCTCAGACATCAGACAGTCTCACGCTCGACTCCTGCTTGGACTCTTTCTAAAACAGCTTGTTAATTAGAAACATGGCTTCTCCTCCGCAGGAACTGGGCTCACTGGGTAGTGTGCTTTTTCCATATTTAGTGACTCCAAACCCCCCCATTGGTCTAGCTGTGTTTTTTTTTTTTTGAGGTCTGTTGCGATGAGGGCCGGCCTCTCTGCTGAGTGCCCTGTTGCAAACCAATCTTGGGGTATTCCCGGCTGTCTTGTTTCACAGGGGTTGCAGCATCCAGCACAGTGGACGCTCCATGCAACAAACAGCGGCGTGGCGGATTACAGACAGCATCTACCATGTCATGACTACAGGAGACTGGTCCGCACTTTGCTGATGGATGGGCGTGATGTGGTTAAGGGTCTACCAGAGGGGGGTAAATTAGAAAATAACAACATAACAAAGTACACAGAAAAGAAACAGTTAGAGACGACTCTTAGAGATCACAGATCATTAACTTGGAGAGGCAGGGACTGCAGTCTGAGGGCATTTGGCTACCAAGGGGTTCAAAGCAGTACTGAGACCAGGTACACCAAAATAGAACAGACATGTGGTGTTGTACTGTAGTCTGCCCTGGAGGTGCACACCATCTCCTCCACAGTTTTGAGACTAGGCCCAGGCCCATCCTGAAACTACAGGGCCTGCAGGCCAGTCTATATAGGAGAAATAACCTACAACATCCACAACTCAGCAATTTGGACAGTATTCTTTTCCTGTGCATCTTTTTTTTTTTTTTTTTTTACCAACCTTTTCACTCTTATGATCTGATCCCTCATCGGTTTTATGTCTTGGAAGCTCTGCTGGTTGACCAGGCTGTAGACCAGTATGAAGCCTTGGCCGTTTTTGATGTAAAGGTCCCGCATGGAAGCGAACTGCTCCGTGCCAGCAGTGTCAAGGATCTCCAAAACCGAGGGCGAGGAATCCACCTCGATTTCCTTGCGGTAAAAATCCTCTATGGTGGGGTCGTACTTCTCAATGAACGTCCCGGTGACAAACTGTACCGTGAGGGCGGATTTCCCGACCCCACCGCTGCCCAGGACCACCACTTTATACTCGCGCATTGCTCCCTTGTTAGTGGATTAAATCAAGAGATTGTCGAAAGGTATCAATCTCCGCGCGTCATTGAACTAAAATATCCCCGTACGAATTACATTCACCATTCGTGTCCCATTTTGAACGGGTGTCAATAATACAATCTTGCTCACCGCTGCTCAGCTACGGCAGAGCACAAAGACTCGGTGCACTAAGATGGATTTCATTGTAGAAATTCCCCCACGCAGGCCAGGCAGTGAAAACTACACGTACATCCGAGGACTGCAATTTGGCAAAATGTGCACAGGGAGGAATCAAAATATCGCCCGATGATGTGGACCGTGCGGGTTTTCATCTGCTTAGCTCACCCTTCTATGCATCACAAAAAACAAACTTGCTCCATCGAAGACATGGGATAAAAGCTGAGCTAACCCTAGACGGGACTGTAGGCGCGATTTGCAAGCTAGATGCCGCCTAAGAAAAATAGCATAAACTAATACGGTTTCGAGACTTAAAAAGAGTACTTGCGTCTCTTTGTTTCTTTTTCGCCATCTCTGGCATGTCTTCGTTTCTTATTCGCTCACCAATACAATCCTAGCCGCCATACTCTCGGGTGGAGACCCACAGCCGCCGCGTAACCAGCCAGTCCCCACTCGGCTCCCGTACCAAGGAAAATAGCCGACGGATCCTCCCTCGTCAGAAAGATGTGCAAACAGCCCAATGGCTACGCCCGTTCGCTCTAAACCTCACTGCTGACTGTATGAATGCCACACGGAGGGAGCCAGTGAAATGCAGCGGTTACATTTCCGTTCATGTGGTATAAATCCCATCATTCGGTTGCCCCAGTGACATCCAAGGAACGCTCATCCAATCAGAGGCGGCTCGAGGATGTGTATCCAAGAGGAGGAAAGTGCACCGGATGCTGTTGCTATGGTAACGCTGCAGCTAGTTGCTGCTGTCCAAATTTGTGAGTGCTGTATAAAAGCTGCTTAGCCTTCTAAACTCCAGACAGATAACATCATCCATTGATCTCTAACAATAAAGGCTGCATAATCAAGACACCGCTGCTATTTACCATTTGACATTTCCATTCATGTGATGATCACTTGTGGTGAAAATCAGCAGCACAGAAATAAATTCCTGAAATCAAAATAATAAAGCAGGTTTATGAATATTTTCTTTTACAAGACTTCTACTAGACTACAGAAACAATTTAAGAAAATGTAAGACTAATAGGCTATATATTACGCAAAGTACCTATTTCCAATTGTGAATGAGATAAACTATGTTTTCAAATTCAAATGTGTCATATTTACAGCAGAATATGAAAAAAATGGAAAATCTTAACTGAAGGTCTTAGAATGACCCCACTATGAAAAAGTATGCAAATGTACAATGCAGAATCAAACACAGAGCTCAAAGCGTGCATTTACTCAACTTTTATTTTATTTTTTTTAAATATTAGGTTTTACACAGTTTTGAATGTACTGGAATAAAACTATTCACATAAAAAGAACATATAATTATACACAAATAAAATATTTTAAATCATCACATAAACAGATTTAAAATGAATACGCTTTTATACTTAGGCCCAGTCTATGGCATTGCAGATGGAACCAATGGCACCGGCACAGCAGCCTCATAACAGTTCTGCAGAGCTTTTAGTAAAACCTTTACAATGGCACGCTAGCCAGTCCTTTCATCATCAAGCTTTTCTCAAGAACGTGTTTGTTTTACAATCTATCGTGTTGGCCTCAAACTGAAAAGTCATGTATTGATAACCTCACAGAAAAGTTCAGTGAAAACTAACTGACTTACCACACTGTGAATTTCAGAATTAACAAACACATACAAACAGATCAAAGGTAAGGCAAAGTCCACAAAAGAACTTGTCTGCTCAGTTTACCAACTGTTCAGAAAGTGCTTATGAATAATGTTTCCATCAGTCAGTAGGAGCAAACATTCTGACTGTCCATGCCTCTTTTGACTGGGTGATCTAAAATCTCAAATGACTTTCATGTGCAGATGCATCCTGTATGACATTCAAGCATTTTGCCCCAAAAATGAAATGAACATCAAGTTCACAAAACTGTTAGTTACATTGTGAAATATGCCTTTTGTTTGCAGTTATAATAAATTAGGTCAAAAATGTCATACATATAAGAAACCTACAATTTGAAAGGAATTCTATTCTGGAAACAAAGTGCAAGTCTAAACAGCTACAACCTCTTGACTTTCATCTGGAGTCCAGGGGTTCCTGTCACCGGACAGGTTTCTCTACTGGTGGGATACATTTTTGTTGATTTGTTAACATGCAGTTGAAACTATGTATGAAACACAAAATGAATATTCCCAAAAATGTTTTTATGAACTGTAAAACCTATTTTGCCATGGCATAAGAAAGTCAAATTTCTGGCAGTACAATCTAATGTGTTAGGGTGAAGAGGGGAAAAAACAATTACATCATCTACAAAAATACAGCTTTTATCATTGCAACTTCAGGTTGCCACAGCAAAAAAAATCAAAAGCAGTTATACCACACTATCATGAAAAGTATTTTTTCTTTTTTTTGTTGTAAAATGTGACCTATACAACACACTTTTGTACATAAAAGCAATTCTACGGCCTTGCTCATACGAAGGTTTATTGTCCTGTACAGGTGACAAGGCAGTGACAAGGATGAAACGTTTACGCTTGACATTGCGCCAACATTCGATCCCTGAACACAGACGGCTTTTCATAGGCTAATGCAACAGGTCCAGGCCCTTTGAGGAACCTCCAGCAGAGCTAAAGTCGGTTTAATTAATTACATTCATCTTAAAATAGAACAGAGTACATTTGAAGTGTTCTTATTTAATGTTAAACTAATAAACTATGTAAGTATATTCCTTATATTCGTTCAACAATGTGTAAAAAGGTTTACAATGACAATACATAAGGTGGTGGGAAAAAAATGGATTGAGAATGAGCACAAAGTCTCTTGGTGGATTGTCTGAGTACATCGTACACACAAACGTTCAATGTTTTTAACTGATTTCAGTCACTTGAAAGGATACTGGAAACATTAAAGGAAAGGTTCAGTATTTGCACATGCTCTATGCAAAATTAAGAACTAAAAGGTATAAAAGACAACCAAGAAAATAATATATATCTAAGTGAAAACCTTCCATGTTCATTTTGTTTCATTTACATCTTACCAGACCAAATGTCCACTCTGTCCTGTGCTAGTTTCAAACAGCACACTAGAGTGCCAACAGTTTAACAGATTGACCGCTATGAAGGACTCTGAATTGCATGTGATAAGAATCATACCACACCTAAACTTCACCAAAACATCTACTTTCTATCATTCCACTTGACAAATGTTAACAAAGCATGGTTGCGGTACATTATACAGATTAAGAGACTTGTGAATAGAAACAAGAATCCTCCCAGTTGCCCCCATTTCAGATCACTGTCCTTAGTGGGAAATATTTAATCATCTTAAAAGTGAAACAAAATGAAATTCTACTCTATACTAATATATAGAAACTTGAGCATCACTGAACATTTGCTGAAAGATTAAATCTTAACAGGTGTGTGTACAAAGAGTACTAATGCACTGACTTGGCATTGCACAACATGTTTGTTTCTTTTCGCGTGTGACTGAACTGGGAGAGTGGATTAAAGGAATTGCACTGTTAATAGTCGATTCATTTTCACACAAAGTCTTTTGAAGATGCTTAGTTGTCAATGTCTGTACAATTCTTTAGGCACTTCTAACATTCAAATAAAACAGGATTGACAATTGAGTTTGTTACTTTAAGTCTAATAGTTCACAAACTAGCTGAACATAACTAGGATCGTCAGACCTTTAGTTTGAATACCACTGATTACATATGTTGTCTTTGAGTATATTTCCATGGCTGTGCAGGCTCCTCCCAAAAATGTTTAGTCTCCGTAACAACATATTGTAGGGCCAATGCCACAGATGTGGATCCCTTAAAGATCCAACAACAAGCCAACCATCACCCTGGCCAATGATCCAAATAGCATCATGTTATAATAAATAGTGAACAAAATGAACAGAATCATGGTTGCTTCGCTGCCTTGAAGCAGGAAAAAAACGGATCAGCAGCAATTGCTCATTTGATTAGATTTTCTCTCAGCAAACATATATGCAAAGCAAAGGCACACCAGGAGGTGGAGCACTGATCCCGTTCTCTGAGAAAAGGGCAGACAACAAAGGGGGCCTATCCTCGGTGACATTTTCAAGGAATGAATTCTTTAAAAAGTTAAAACATAAGTGCTTTTTACAAGTTTGTTCAAAACAAAATCAAATCTGGCACTAGATAAACAATCTTTACCATGAGGAATAGTTTACATGAAACATTCAAGAGGGAAACAAGTCCTTGTTGAGTATCATGAAGATTAAATCTTAATCTTCAATTGTGTGTATACTGTACAAGCAATAATCCTCTGTGATACATATCTAACAGAACATAGCGATTTAGCTATAGAATTTCTTATCACAGATCAAAGTTATGTCTATGACTTTTACTCAATGGTCTTCTTATCAGCATGCAGCTTGTTGTAGATTGTGTGTGGCGCTAATGTAGTATTTACAGAGTAGCTGTTTAGGGCCTTTAAGAGCAGCAGCTTGGCACTGACTTCCTTTTCTGGTGGTTACTTGAGGATGATCTGTTTCAGAAGCAGAACACATGTCACTCAGTGGTTGCACACAGTGGAAATAGGCTTTTAAGTACCCCTTGGTTCAAATGCACTTTTTCTGTATTACAAAGGTCATTAAGAGAGAAATCATTAAGTGCACAACAATAATAATCATCAGGACAATGACAGATATAAAATAATATGAAACATAGATTATTAAAGAACTATAACTAATAAACAAAAGGAAACCATTAGCATAAATATATTTGAATGAATATATTTGAATGTGCGCAGAAAACAATAAACCTTTTGGGTTAAGAATAGTAACAGATGATAACATCACCACTCCTGAAAGTTTTCTCACAAGTGGTATTATAAATATTATTAACGTTATTACAACTGCCGTTACCATATATGATATTTTATCTATTCCCCCCTCACTTACGAGAGCATTTGTAACTGCATGTTGATTAAAAAAAAAAAAGATTTGACATTGAACAAAGCAAAAACATGCAAAAAAGGAACTTATGCAACATGACACAACTATTTGCAGATGAGGGATCTCTAAATAAGTGCTGCCAAAAGTGAAATGGGTGAGATGCAGCCTATTAGCTCAAGTAAAGGTCTTAAGTAATGTAGATGAAGCTTAATGATAGACAATGAAAGCAGGTTAACGCTATGCTGACAAAGTCACTCCCCTAATTTAATAAGAAGCACTTATTTAGAGCTCAAGGATTTATGAAAGAAAGCTGTAAAAGGAGCAAACCTGATTGGTTGGTGCTGTTGCTGTGTAGGGGACACCTGTGGCAGGAGTAGTTGCTGCAGAGATAGTAGCAGGCGCAGCACTGTACATCATGGGGACTTTTTCGGCAAGGGAACCATGAAAGCAATGAGAAGGTAGGTGGAGCATTATGGTAACCATAGCAACGTTTTTCTCTGTGTCTCTCTTGCCGGGCGAATACAAAATGACATTAGCAGCAAGCCATCATTGGGTTAGACCAGCAGATGGCATGCGATCACACAGCAAAGCAAGACAGCAGGGGGGAACATAATAGAGGGGGGCTGATAAAAGATAGGCTTGGGAAATGTGCCCATAATTTGACATCCCAAAAGAGATGACATGTACAGTAATGATACTAACACTCATCAAAGTGGTTTTTAAAAGAGATTTGCAAGAGGGAACATGAGTACAAGAAAGTAGTGAATTAAATCTCTGGAATGCTGATCGAATTTCCTAATCCAGAGTGCATGGCAAAGAACTATGAAAAAACCCACCAAGTGCCTTAATGGGTGTACTGTGCTCAGACTCTCTGGATGGAAGTCTAAGGAATGATTGTCACTGACATAAATATATATTACATGATAATTACAAATAATACAAATCAGGAGTGGTTCAATGATGCTGAGAAAAGCACAAAAATACCTAACACCAGAAACATGGGTTACAGAAAACAAACTGAAAGGAAAATATTCTCTCAGGTCATTTTAAGATGTGTGCCTCAAATGTTTGTCCCTGATTCAGAGAGGTGTTTATCCTAGCCGTGCTGGAATAACAAGGATTTATTATAAAATCAACAGTAAGAACGTTCCACCTATGTCCTCCATTCATGACATGACATACTGTACTAGAGAAAATAAGCAGGGGACCTACCAATGCTGGTAGCAGGAGTCATGCACAAGACTGACCCTGTGTGATTATGCAATGGAAAGTGGAAAACATAGGTTAGGTTGAGACTGTTTTCTAAACATCGCAGTAAATGCAGGTATGAGCCCCAGTAGAGAAATCTTAAATCTTTAGCTCAGTGAGTCATGGGCATATACAAAAAAAGCCCCAAAGCGTAAGACAGTGTAGTGAAGGGCTAGAAGTGCACGGCGGGGAGACAAAGCGCCCATCGTACAGAGTAAAGGGTAGGACAAGTTTGTCTGTTTCCAATTATTGCTAGAAGCCACAGGAAGAGTTTAGCTGGCAATTTATTGGAACAGGTCCATCTACAAAACCTCTTTTTAGAGTTAGGAATAGCCTTCATATCAGTTTGGGACCCAAGCAATATATTAGGCCTCTATAGGCAGTGACATTCTGCTGATAATACATGCTACCGCAGTGTCAAGTTATTAGATCATGCAGACTGCATTTACAGTGCATAACATTAACATAATATCCACCACACTGAATAAAAAGCTGCATCATCTCATCAATGTCTCTCTATGTGACTGTGAGAAATATGAAAAGAAATGTCATCTCCTCCCAAAAATGAAATCAGCTACAAAATTACTAAATCTGCCTGTCTAAATCTACTAGACAAACTGACAAGATAAATCATCATGGACAAAAAAAACGTTTGTAAAAGGTTTACCTGTGGGAAAGAATGCCCCTGTGTGCTGCTGGAGCTGTGCGTTGGCCAGAGCCTGTTGATAGTGCAAAAAACTGTGGTTGAGGAGACAGCTGGCCCCATTGCTCTTCTCAAGAGCTTGTCTCTTTGGTAGGGGTTGCAGGACACTGTGGGGAAAGGCCTGCAAGTGACAAGAGGAGATATGACTGTCAAAACCCCTCCCAGACTCTGTTCTGTCTCTTCGGCTACGAGGTGCACACTCTTAATGCATAGTATTTATCTGAATAATGATACAGTACAGACATGACTACACAATAAAGGTTACTGCTACCACAGGATGACAAAAATCAAGCAAGGTTTTATGGTAAAAATATGAATGCAATAATGCTTCAAATAAACATTTAAAAATATCCCTCAATTTAAGCACATCAAGATAAACTGATGGTGAATGATTCTGTAGATGAATATAGTACATGAGATTTTAAGAGGTTGTAAACTAAAATGACAAAAATCAAAAGTTATTATAGTACAACTAACAGCTACATGCAAAGCAAAAGGTGAAAATACCAGGTCTACAGTTGCCTCGAGGGGTCGCTTCATTGCTTTGGCAGTCGACTGAGTCTTTTAATAGCAGGCAGCGAGCACATGATGGCAGTGGGCCAATGGGATTCAAGCGTATTAACATACAGGTAACAGCAAGCAGAGGTGCGTCATGGGGGACAGCATTGCATTGTGGATACGTGAGAAGGAAAAACAAAACAAAATAATCTGAATGTAGTATACCACATAAAAAACAATACGCATGCGCAGTAACCAAAACAGTTGATTCAAGGACACACAGACTAACTACAGTGTACCTCCTGAATTAGTAGGTCAGCTTATACAATTCGCCAATAGGCTTGTCTAGTACTGGACAATGGCGTAGGGCATTTTCATTGCAGATTGATCACTTAACACAATATTAGTTGATCAGTGGTTGTTAATCATAATCAAAACACTACAGCTATCATGTTGAGAAAAATGCTACTCTACACACAAATATGATTCAGCAATACAAACATTGGCAATACAGCTTTAAAATAGAGGATAATAATGTAATGCAGACCAAGCACTGAAGAACGTTATCATTATTTAGTCTTTGGATCTTTGGATTTACAGAATTAATTGGTTTTATGAGAGCTAGCCAAAAACACTGTCACACAAAGTGAGCAGAGAGAATCATTTATCCCATATCAAGAAGCACAGAATGTGGAGCTCTGTTTACTACAGAAAAGACTAATAATAGCCACGCGATGCGTTTTGGTGGAATTCCTTTGAAGAGATATTTCTATAGGTTTCTCTCACTCCTATATTAGGATGTCTCAGCTACTTGTACATCACAACATAAAACATAAAGCATTCCTTGTTTTTGTGAACTCAAAATATAACCTAGAGATCATGCAAAAAATAGGAAACAATGTAAATGAAAGCGTAACTAAACAGAAATGAAATACATGGAAGACCTATGGAGGGCATGCGAGGCATCCGTAATAGGAAGGAATCAGGAAAAACATTTAACATGGCCTCAGTATCTGATCAGAGCAATTTTACAATGGTTAAAATTTATAGTATATGTCAGCTGAGTCCTAAATAAGAAATGGTTAATAACAATTTACATTCAACAGATTCAGATAAAGGCTGCGAGAGTTGGCAATATAGATTTCAGAAAGCATGAAGAGCAGTAAAAAAAGCTAAACTAAACTTTTAAATAATCAAGTTGGTCTATATGATTGATTATTACTGTAACATTATGAATTATTGCAATTACCTGGCAGGGAAACTGGCAAGCCACTACCATAGGTTATCATAGCGCAGCATAAATCGGCTTTTAAATCAGCCATTTCTCAGTTAACAGAACTAGAGAGCCAGTCTAGTCTATTAAGTGTCTGGTATAAGTTTAACGACAGAACAAATTTACAAAAGTCACTGTACCTCTTTAACTTACAGCAATATTGTTTATTGATTTGGCTAGCCTTGGGCTTTTAGGAGTTCATAAAGAATCTAACTGCTAAACTTCCATTTTATGTTTTGTTATACATTTAGACTTCAGTTGAAAGTTACAAGTAAAAGCTATGCCACTACAGTCGATGTTGCTTTATAAATGATACTACTGACGTACACTAAAGCAGTGCTCCACATTCTATGATGTCATGGCAAACACACTATCCTTCTTAATAAATCTGAAGTCGATCTTAAGGGTAGCATAATGTGTTTTTTGCAAGCTGAAATACTTTCCAGCAGTCTGAAGGGTAAGGGTCTGTCTTACCATGGCTGCAGCTGCTGCCACGGCCGTCTGGTTGACCTGCTGTTGGCTGGCTTTGATTTTGGCCTGTAAGTGTGCAGGCGGGTGAAAATACTTGCACTTCTCCCTGGAGCAGCGGCTCTTGATGTAGTCCATGCAAACAGTGACAGTGTTGTCACTTGTGTCAATCATTGGGCTGTCACTGGGGTGCGCATAGCGGCAGTCCGTCTCCCCTCTTGCACAGTTTCCCCGCTGAAACTCACGGCACACCTGAGAGGACCGATTATAAGGACGTTGAGAGACATTTTAAAATGTGGCCAGAAGATATGCATTCTCATAAGAGTTCATGTAGTTTTTATGTCAACTGACTCCCTGTTGTGCTTGGATACCTCTAGTTTGTCCGTGCGCTGCAGCTTCTGTGAAGGGGAGGAGGAACAGGAGGAGCTCTGGACCGTGACAGGTGGGCTACCGGGGATGATGACTGGGCTGCTGGAGAGCATCTCTGTGGGAATGAGGCCCATTCCATGGCTCATGGGTGTAATGTAAGGAGCATAACTAAGACCAGTATTTGTGCCAAGTCCCTGGGTTATGGGAAATGTTGGCTGTGAGGAGAAAGGATATAGATTACATGTCAAGTCAAGCACTGCTAAGTCACACAAGAAAAATGAAGGGAGGGATTCTTGGCGTTCACTCCCTAATGACTATGAGCAACTTACCACAGGCTGCATGCTGGGTCCAGGGATCATGAACTGCATCTGTTGGGCCAGCATGGCTGCTGCGGTCTTCTGCTGGATGAGATTGTTGCGCCCATTTATCTCTAACTGGGTTTTTAAGTGCGAAGGTGGATGAAGATACTTACAGTTTTCTCTTGAGCATCGGCCCTGCATTCAGAGAGAAAGAAACATAGGAACACTCAGGTTGTAAACCACTGATTCTCACATTCATCCAAATGATCACATTTTTCATCCAAACCATCAAATTCCAAAGGTGTCCTTCAATTTGAAACTGGGGAGACTTTTATGAGACCTTACCAGCCCCAACAATAATAAAGTATTTAGGAATTAATCATACCTTTTGCCTTAGTCTTCCATTCAGTATTGACACCTTTTCATCACTGTTATGACTGTTATGCAGTCATCAGAGCAGATGTGTTGAGGTACTTTCTGTTCTGCAGAGGTTTACCCCACTTATACACCACATAGATCTGCATGTTTTTATAGTAATGGTTGACTAAATACAAGTTAGGAAGTTGCTTAGAAGTTGGCTTCTGAAAATGGATGTATACATGTTATACATATTAAATATTTGCAGAGCATGCTTATTAATTTATCAAATCCCATCAGATAACCCAACAGGAGTTAGCAGCATTCAAAAGTTTCCTCCAGGCTCCACAAAAGAGCTTTCAATGCACTGTATTTCTACACCCCTTACACCTTCCTACACCTAGCACTACATTGGCATGCAGGAAATATCATGCAGGTACTGACTTTACTGACTAGGGTACAGAATTTAATCATTGATGGCAGTGCTAAGTGATCGTGATTGAGTTGTGCATTTGTGGACCACTGCCAGGGGTAGGGGTTTGATTCCCACTGGGGACACCCATGCTAAAAAAAAAAAAATAATGCATTCATGGTGATGTAACAGTTAGGATAAAAGCACTTTACTCTGATCAGATTTAAAATGGATGTTGAAATTGATGAACTGACTCTCTGCTCCCTGAAAATGCTAGGGCACTCATGACCAGAGTACTGTGGAGGTGATGATTGTACTGTTCTGGCTGCATTCCCAACCCAGCCTTCGGTCAAATATGGCCATCAAATGACCTCATGATTCCCAATTTGTTTAATCAATCAGCTTTCTACTGGGAGAGCCGATTTGGTATTGACTTGGTATTCTGTCTCTTTGAGTGTATTACACAAACCAACTGCTGCTTATTGTTGTGGCTCTATGAGGCACTCAAACAGTCAGAAGGCATTGCAGCATAGACCAAGCGTATGGTATTGTGGGGTAAAACGAACACAAACACTCTGAGGTCACTACTTCCCTGACATATTACAGTTTAAAAATGGCCAATATAACCAAAGCATCCAACCAGCAATGCACTTATTTTGCTTTTTGCATTCACACTGGCACTGCTGTCTGCATTGCTGAAACGCATCAGATTAGCTGAAATATACTAGTACATTTTTAACCCAATGTTTCTTTGTAATACAGACAAAATGTGCTTGGATGTCTGGGTAACAGATCTAACGCGGTTCTACATCAAACTTCTTCTATCTATATCTACAAATATCAAACAGTGAGCAGCAGTGAGCACTATGGGCTTGTTAAGCAGCATGATTGAGATGAAAGCCAGTCAGATGTCAGTTTACGGCACTGTTTAAAACTAGCTATGATTAAAACTAACAGCTGTTAGAGGCTTACAGAAAAAGCTGACTGACCAAAAAAAAAGTCCCTGAGCTTGCCGACAAAGGGAATCTCTTAACACAAACACCCTCTTTGTTTGCTAGTGAATAGTCTATTCACAACAATCCAGATGTCTGTCTGGCACTAACCTAGTACTAACTCGTTATCTCACCTGGAAAGGCCAGATATTGGTGATTTGATTGCTATTTGAATAGTCTTGTTCTGACATGTTGGTAACAAGCCTGTAAAAGTGCTTTAAACTAACAGGCTATTATTGTCTCCTATCAGACTTTACAATGAGCCTAATGCTGTCAGTTCTGTCAATCATGCAACTGTATTAGTCTAATCAGAGATTAGCCTCCTCTGTCCTACATATTCCAATAAGTAAATCCTTCAATCAAGTGAACACAGAACTAATTTCAACTCATTTGCATTTCTCCCAAGAGATTCCCATCAATTATTTTCTGGGAGAGTCCATGTGGGTTTAACTGTCAATTATTTTTCATTAACGAATGACACTGTCTCGCAGATGTTAGTAAGTATCAAATTTAGAATTGGGTACAAGATATTACATAAGTCTTGGCCTGATCACATTATCTTACCATTCTGGTCACCAACAGAAAACACAGGAGACGATTTTGAAAGGGGAAATATTTGCCAATTAATTTGCCAATTAAGTACTAGGCTCCTAATACTAAACTAATACTCCTTTCAAACTAAACAAAATAACCAGCCTATGTAGCTTTGAGAAAGAATTTGTTTGATTGCATCACTTTGACTTGCATTTTGTTTATGCAGGAAAGTGTGTGTTAATAAATAAGTGTTAATAAATCAATTTATGGATGCAAAGAATGCATTTCTTTATGCTCTACTACTGTGTCATTTACATTTCACATGAATAGGACGCTATTCTGTATCAATGAGACACAGATTAACTGTGTAGCAGGCCAAAAAGAGTAGCTAAAACAGCTGTTCAGTACACACAGTTTCGTCTTGTTCGTAAACAAAGGCTACCAGTTCTTAAGGGTGCAGATATTCAAATTACCTTTCAATGAGTCAAATAAAATCCGTAATGTGCCCTCCAGTCCCATTCATTGACAAATAAAATAGACTGGTATAGAAATGTAAAGAAAGTCTAGGAACACAGGATCCCTGTTCATCAAACTAACCTCCTTAAAGAGCACAAGTTATGTTAACCTTCCCTTTATGTGAGCAACCACAGAAGGTGTGAGTGCTACTGAAGGTTGATTTTTCGAAGAACATCATTACTCAGTGAATGTTAAATGCCTTGTGGGTGTGGTCTGTGGTGAGAAAGCTCTTTGTCGCCCATGTTTTACAAATAAGATTAGGTTAGCTTTGCCTTAGATTGTAGAAAGTGTCAACCAGTTGAGACAGAGAGAAAGAGAGTAACACATCTATGTCTAAATATGATAACAAGCCAAAGCAGGCCAAGCCAACTATGCTAACCTCCTATTTTACTTTACGTTTACATATCATATGATCTGTGGCGGTCATGCTGAAAACATTAAAAACAGCTTACATCAAATATCACATACAGCCAATAAGAGGATGAGCCACTGAAGACTCGATTTGTTATTACATAAACAAGCTATACAGCTAACCTTTAGAAATGTATGGTACAGTATCCAGTTTACTCTTCAAAAGCATATTCTCTTTGATTTCTGATGAATTCCCAGAATCCACCCCGGGATCAATAAAGTATCTATCCATCTATCTATCCATCTATCCATCTATCCATCTATCTATCTATCTATCTATCTATCTATCCATCCATCCATCTATCTATCTATCTATCTATCTATCTATCTATCTATCTATCTATCTATCTATCTATGTCTGAAATATGAAACCTATGCATGCTCTGTACCAATTGTAATGCTAGCACCTAAACCTTGTTTGTACTTGTGTGAGACCACTCACTTTGTTATCTCGGCATACAACCAGCCAAATAAATGGCCATGGCCAAGCCCAAGCTTCAAAACACAAGCTTATCAAAGAATTCAGAAGAATAAAATAGAAAAATGAATGCTCAGTAATGAAATTTGTGATCAGAATTAAGTCAGCTGCTTTGAAGGCATGGCAAGGTTTTCGACCAGTAATAGCTGCTGCACTGTCAGTGCAGACGCATTTTTCTCAGCACAATCCATGTTCTTACATGAAATTATACAGCATGTGAAACCTCTCCAGGCGTCCAGGTGGCTCAGTTGGCTAGGATGCATGCCATGCACCCGCAACGTCCTCCGTTCAAATCTGACCCAGGACCTTTGTCACATGTCATCCAATTCTCTCTTTTCCAATCTTTTCTTTCTGTCTCCCTCAACTGTCCATATTAACATTAACATGTGCCTCCATGGAACACTTTGGTTATGTGGCAAGCGCGCTAACATAAGCACTTTCAGTACCAGGGGAGGTCTGTCATTTAATTTTGTCTATGCACATCGGTAATTCATCTGGACAGTAAAATATTTTACTGGGAAACCACGGTAATCCAGGGACCTGCCCATGCGAATGTGCCACACATCTCCCACAGTACAGCAAAACTGTCACATTTTGTTCAAGAGCTCCATATCATTATTAACGCCAGATGCAGCAGCTCCTGCTATCTTTCCACTATTTTGCTATTTTTCTTGGCACCAAACTGTGCTTCAATGCACTATGTCTTCCTTTTATTGCTTATTTTATATTCTATTTGTGTGCTCATATTGCGTTTGTCTTTTTCCCCTGATGAATGCTATTACTATTGCTGCTGCAGCGACCTCATTTCCCCACGGGATCATTAAAGATTCATCTAATCTTAAGAGTGATGCTGCTCTACCCCGCCACTGGTTTTGCAGTCATGCTTGAAAGTTTGTGAATCCCTTATGCAATTATATACATTTTGAGTTACTACCATGCCATCCTTATTTAATTAAAATGAGCATTTTCTTAAAAGGAACTATATATATACCATTTTCATATGTTTTTTTAGAGGAAATTGTGGATTGCAGCAAAATGAAAATAGTTTAAAGGGATTAGTGCAGGTGCAAAAACAAGTGAAACTCTTCTTCCACTAGTTAAACCTGCACTATGTAACTTTATGTAATTTAGTCATTGGCAGTCCCAAGTGG
This sequence comes from Hoplostethus atlanticus, assembly GCA_034670405.1. Taxonomy (NCBI): domain Eukaryota; kingdom Metazoa; phylum Chordata; class Actinopteri; order Trachichthyiformes; family Trachichthyidae; genus Hoplostethus; species Hoplostethus atlanticus. The sequence continues at coordinate 3,644,454 of JAXDDX010000030.1, forward strand.
TAGCGAGAGGTAACTGTTTGCAGCTTGCTTAGCAGCTTCGGTCATCTTTGCTCATGGTAAATCAGCTTTCTGTATAGCGATATGCAATAGCCGAGGCATTAGCTTGCTCACTGCTGTTTCGGCGCTGTGTGCGTTCGGCTCGGAAGTTTGGATTCGTCACTTCCTGTGCTTGGAGAAAACTTTCCCGCCAGTGTACAGACCCGACTACAAAACTTCACTGGGGTGAATCTACAGCAGCTCAATGAAGGGTAGCTGGAGAAAATCACTGACATGTTCAGTTCGGATGGGATAAAATTCCTGAGGTCCTGAGGTAAAAATGACCTATTATTATTAATATATATATTAGCTGATTGCCTCTTTATGGCTGTATGGTATTACATTTAATGTGATTGTATTTTTGTTATTGTAACTATTGTAACACCAGATCACTGTAATTTTGAAAATGTGTTAAAGTGGTGGTGAGATGCACCGTTAACCTAATTTTCGTCAAAAATCAGCGGTGTCTGACATATTGTATGTGACAAACGGACAAAGACAAATCCATAGTCCTCAATCTCATTTCATCACAGGGTAAATTACATTGGTAATGAAAACAGTCTGTGATAGTACTATTACAAGTGTAAAAGAGTGTTTGTTGGCTTAAGATGACAAGTCTCACAATGCAGGTCTAATTTCACATCCTGTCCAGTAGGTGGCAGTAAAGCAAGTTGACAGCGTTTGAGACTTCAGAATCTTACTCGGGAAGTAGGGACATGGGAAGTGCTGCAGCCAGATCCTACTGGAAAAAATGATGATGTGCACACTCGTATATGAACAATGAATAGCCTTTAATGGCCTTTATTTTCTGCTGCTGACACGTTTCTTTATAGTTTGTGTTAAAGAAAAGCAAACCACTGACTTCTGGCGTGCTTAAGGTCTGAGTCTAGGTTAATGCCTTTAGATGTAAATGATCAATTTCCTTCATACTGTACATTCAGAATCATACAGTCTTACATCTTACATTAAGAGAGTAACATTACATTACTGAATTCTGATAATTGGAGGAACTATATTTTCTTTAACAGGGTTTTGTTCCCCTGATGTAAGCCTGAATACTGTAGATATCAACAGACAGTCAATCCTGATGCAGTACTTAAAGCAACAGAACAGTCTAGGGATCACTGGATTAGTTCACAGCATTGTTAATAAATCTTAACGGATGGCATTTACACAATTTTGGAGCAGATATATTTGACAAACTCTGGTATAACAGCATGCTGTGGTGGTCATGCCACCCACACACTGAATGTTAAACACCATTCCACACAAAAGGACAGCCTTAAAGCTGAGGGGGAACATCCAGAGCACAATGTACAAAATTCATACTGTATTTATCCTATAATGCTCTGCCTGCAGGTTAAAGGGATTAAATGTGTCTCTGAGGCCAGGTCAAGTATTTGCATTACCAAGTCATACTGTAAGCCTTTTAGCTTTTGTTCAGTGCTCATCACATTTAATTCAAGTGGCCATTCTTCTGTGTGGCATCTTTGTTTGTCTCTCTAAAAAAAATGAACACTGTAGTCAAATGTAACACGTGGGAATGATTGGATTCTTGCGCAGAACACCAAGATGACAGCTACTCGAGAGACCTGGAATTAATGTTCCATTATCATAATATTCCTGCTTCCAACGTCTCGAAGGATGACAGGCTGGTATGCATATAGAGGGTGCCTGAAACACCCACAGTATAATGTTGTGTGGGCATTACTTTAGGCCACAGCTATGAATATTGGTATTGGCCCATTAGCAGGGCTTTATAATCCTAAAAGTGCTTCAAACCCTTTAGTCTAATTACACAGAGTAGTCTGTGATAGACTCACATCAAGCGGTCTCACACTTTGGAAGAGGAGCCAATGAGCCACTCTCTATTTGATAAAGGACACTTAATTATGGAGCCTTCTTACATAGGAACTGAAGAAGTACGTAATTATAATGGTGACTGACAGCATATTTAATAGGTTGTGATTGTATCATGATAAACAGCCCAATCTACATTATAAGTTGCCTGTTTCCCATATAATGTTAATATTTAGGTGACCCGCCCAGGTAACAGCCCCCCCCAAGCATATTTTTGTAGGTTATTTTTTGTAGCAATGTAGTTTAAAAAAAACAACCAAGATTTAAAGTGGTAATCTGTGAGATCCTTGCTTTTCTTTAATTTTTGCAACATGTTTAGTGTTCATTGCTGTGGTGTTTCTGTACTGCACTTCCCAGAGATTACTTCAAACAGTGTCGCCAGTATTTTGACATCTTTTTGCATGTATTTCCTGTTGATGAAGTTTGAATGTCTGTAGGTGGTGCTCTCTTCCTTGATCAGCCATGGTGGCTATCGTTGCTCATGCTAACTACCCAATTATTCTATTTATCCCAAACTAACTGCTGTTGCTGCTGCGAGAAACATAAAACGCATCACTTCCTGCACGGCAGAGGATTTTCCCCCTTACCCATCCAACACCAGGAGGTCAGATTAGGTTGAATCACTATTGTGTTATACCAGTCATCATTAAGAGAGTAGCAAAACAAACATTTATTCATATAAAATGTCATGGATTATTAGTTTAATGCTAGTAAGCACTGAAAGTGTATCAGTGAACAATAATGACCATAATTCATTGCGCATATGATGCAGTGCAAAGTATTGGTCAGTCAGTAACATGAACTGACCAGAGGCAACATTTGAAATATATTCTGATGACGAGCATTTAGCTTAAAATGTCACTTTTTAAATCATTGGTGAATTAAGCATCGCAAAGTGCGAACAAAGTCTACACATTCTCTTCAAAGTTTGAAACATAGCCTACATGATATGTTGAGGAGGTAAACTTTTGTAATTTGCTCCATGCATCATTAAAGTAGTAATAATCAGATGAGAGTATGATACTCAACTGATGTTGCAATATTAGCTAATTAATTAGTTAGCTAATGCTAGCCTCATTATCTTAAACTAGAGTGAGAGACTTAAGTGCTTAAAAATATATGAGATACCAGGCTACGTAAATTAAATGTCAATAACAATGCCCTCTACTGCCAAAGATCAGTGCGAACCGAGGGAAAACACTGAGTTGACTAAAGGCGTTAGCAGCACGGCTCACTTCCCTGCCTTTTCTTGAGAGGCTTCTTCTGACCCAAAGTAGTCCTAGGAGAGCAGGCCACAGAAAGCAGCTCCAGTTAGACCTAACTGCTAGACAGTCCGCTAAGCAAAAAGAGGGAAGCAGTTCACGTGTCTGCTCTTCTTAACCAATTTGTTTGCAGTCATGAGATACTAATCACAATACCAAAGCACGTGAACAAAATCATGTTGGCTTAACAATGTTAGGAGTAATTGGCGAATCAGCAGAGAAATAGGACAGCCATTCTGGTGATCTGTGCTAGTCGTTCACAAGGCTGAAGCCAGCTTTAACATGGCAAATTAATGCCATCCTTGCAACAGCCAGAACTGCTGAGTAGGAGTCTTATGAAAAGCGAGGCACCAAAGGGTATTTTAATATCATTTGAGCTTAGAAAAGGTCTATATAGCTTACAAGAAATAAAGGCTGAGGGGAACAGCTACAGAGTTAGTACCAGTTGACCGTACGCCACTAGCAAAGTCAGTAAGACAACATTCAATAACTCCTCATCACATGACTGCCACAATTGCCAGCAGACCTTTTCCTTTACTATCCTCTCAACCGACTGCATCATTTTAGGTTTAGGATGAGATTTAGGTATCCTCAAAATAAGGGAAAAAAATAGACCTATCCCCAATGGGGAATCACAATGGGGATGCACATAAATAATTGCTCTACTTAATATCCATTGTTGATATTCAGTTAGACCCTAACTAAAACTACTTTCTTCCATGACAAAGTTTGGTCTGTATATTAACCCAATCTGAGAATGAGACATTTGTGTGCAGGAAAATATTTTATCAAGACAGGGATCAAATGCTGCAATGCAGGTTTGATCAACTCACAGCTACCGTCTAAAAATTACAAGGGAACTGTGATATAACATTCCTGACAATATTGAGTGAATTTTAGCATGTGTGGGTGTTTTGAACCTATGAGCATTTTTAATCCTGTTTGCTGGCATTAGTGGTGCTCACCACAATATTCCAAATGCAACAATAAAGTCAATAAGGGAATTTCAGAGGCAAAATAGTGAATAGTCTCTAATGGATAGCTGTAATTTGCAAAAGCAAAAGCAAAAGCAAAAGCTTCATCCATTAAACCTTCAACACTAAACAGCTTTTTCCAACTAAACAGAAATTTTAATATGTTCAAATGTTACAGAAAACCCTAGCTCATTTTTAGCACACTTCCCCCTGGATGTAGTTTCTTGGTGGGATGACTTCTATTACATTGGACATAGCAAATGATAGGCATGCTAGATAGATATGGCCTCAGGGAGAGAGCAGCTCAATAACTGCACTGTTTAGCAGAAGCTGTGGCAACCGTATGACACTTTCTAGGATAAATGACTGGAGTGAGCAGCCATTCAGACATTAGCCTAAGCTCTACTTCGGCAATAAGAAAAATATGAGTAACAACACTACAACCTATTCAGCAATATAAAAATGAATGGATACATTTAGATGCAAACAAAAGATAAATACGTTTTAGGTTGAATAATAATCTAGTTGTAGATTAAAGAATAAGGTAGTTCTTTGTGTCAATGCTTTTATAGCCCAGGCCCTTGACCACTAGGTCACAGAGGAGGCCCTTTGGCCAGGCAAGCTGTGTCTAAACTGGCTAGTGAGGAGATAAGATGATGATTCAACATGAGAATAATCCAGGGGGCAAGGCTGTATTGTGTTGTGATAGCAGTAGAAGCCTGAGTGTGGATTAACCCAGCCACATACAGGGACACTGGGCTAATAGGAGAATGAATGGGCTGTAATCCAATTGAAGCCAGCAGTCTTCTATAGCCTATATCGTACAAGTGATGGTTGTAAAACCTGAGTGGGCTTTTGTCCAGCGTTCTTGTAATTGTGCACCATTATCTCATAATTGAGTTTACATGCTAACTTGTCAAAATTAAAGTAAAAAGTCACAAAATTAAAAATATTTTATGCCAATCCATAGTTTCAATAGTGCTAGGATATGCAAGGGAACTCCAAGTTCCCTGCTGATCTATACAAAGACTTATGTTGCTTGCATTATGTCAGATGTCAGAATATAGGATGCATGATATTCATTACCTTTAGTGAGTCGAAGCAGGCAATAACTCTCCCATTTTCAACCTGGCAGCTCTTTGGTGGATGGGCAAACTTGCATTCCTCATCACTACGTGAACAAGTTCCTCGCTGAAACTGCCGGCACACTTCCAGAGTTAGCCATTTTGTGTCTCTTATGGAGGAAATGTTCAAAGCCATGTCCAAAGATTTAATTTGTAAGTTACAATTGAAAACCTCAAGTCAAATTGTTGACTAGCACCTCATATACCAAAAAACTGTAAGTCGATCAAAACTGTTGGCTGTGTGTGAAAAGTTCTCTATTAAAACAACCTGATGAGTCCTCCATCAGTCGGAGCGAAGAGATTAGATGGCTGGAACAGGAACAACAACCAACCCAGGAAAGAGTGAAGTGTTTGCTCTGTGACACATTCAAGTGTGTGCTCCTCTACTGTTGCCGTCCAAAAAAAAAAAATCACATGCAGACCTGTCAGTTTAGTAATAATTTCTCAGACCAATATCCTTTGGCAGATCTTCTGTCTCTGCACCAAATCTCTATTTCAGTATTTTTAGGTGCAGGAGTTGCAAAGTGAAATGGAGGCAGAAGACTTGCAGTTGAGGTATCATATGTCGGTGAGTCTGGCCTTAAAGGGAATATAGGCCTGCCATGTACACGGACCAGCTTCAAGTCGGGGATGTCGTCTCAAAGGCACTTTCTGTTGGTGATCTGAAACATTAAAAAAAAACATGTTTATATATTAGTTGCCTATTGGGCTTATTGTAATTGTAGAATATACAGTATCATATATAGAGTATTATTAGTCTATATGTTTGAGATAGCAAGGTCAATATGGGAAAATAAATTAAAAACTGAACCACATGTCATTTGCCTTCTTTCTAGAATAGCTGAAACAACAAAAACACTGAGCAGTAGGGTATGCTGCAAAGAAGATATTTAATAGAAGTGGTTGTAGCACTCCAAAGGGTCCAAAGTCACAGATAAACTTATTTGCTGGTACCTTCCACCACACATCATGGCTTTAATCTTGGGGCTCTATCTAAAGGGATGTGGTCTTGGATATGTTAATCATCACTGATCACGATAATCACCATCCTCTAGCTCTAATTTCTTCTATTCTCTAGAGACTGTCAGTCATCGGTACAGTTTATAACATGAATGAGAAAACACTAGGCTATAACGAGAGTGACCTTGTCTACTTAGTCAAATTATATTCAGTAATTTTCACACTCTCATGGGATAAACCCAATCCCTACAGGAAAGCCAAAAATATATAATGAAATTCATAATTAATAGGTTGTTTATGAGACCTGCCAATATGTCGTTCAAATCATCAATGCCTCTAAACATCGGTAGTTAGCCTGCATCATATTAGCTAGACAAGAAGACCTGACAAGCAAAACTTTAGCTAAATGAATGTAGCTTGTATGCTCGCACTAAAATGTTTCCTTTACAGCTAATTCAATAGTGGGGTGCCAACACAGCAATACAAAGGGAACAAAATAAATTGGGAAGTAAAAAGAAAACAATGGAGACAAAGAAATGATGATCCCAATAGTAATAGTATGATGTTTACATACCACAGTAACCTGTTTAACATTGAAGTAAGCCAGGCATCTTAACGGCTTTCTCATATTTAGAGTATGAGCTTACCCGGGTTGAACCAAGACATTTCAATTTGTTGACCCAAAACCAGGTTACTTGCCGCTCCTAAAGTCTCCTTCAGCGGAGGGCCCAAAGGTTTATTCTACCAAGGAAGTTTTACATTTTTTGGGGGGTTGATCTCACTATGATCACGCCCACAATATCACATCATTGACAAAACTTGAAAAAACATGACAGGGGAATTACCCCTTCCAATTGTGGGGTAATTATGCCTATAGGGGGTATGATATGTAGGAGGGGCCTATTTTAATTCCAATATCTCACAAAAGCAATGTTGCAGAGTCAGATTTATTGGAATTGGACCCACACTGAGAAAATTAATTCACCAGTGTAGGCTGAGGAAAACAGTTCATCCATGAATGTGTGTCAACATAGACCTTATGTATCAGCAAGATGGTAGCACAGGCGAAATATGAATATGACATTCACATTTTGCGCTGGTTGTGCCTAAAACCTTTCATGGGCTGTGAGGCATATTGTGGGCTTGGGCTACGTCAGTTATGATACGGCCACCTCATCAAAGGCAGATGTAATATGATGAAATTAACTGTCCGGCCTCTACTTTCCCTTGCTCCCTCTTCTCCACAGGTCCATTCCTCCTCTCGTCTCCTCCCAGTTACTTCCTGGTAGGAGAGGCATAGTAGTGAAGTAGGGGAGGAAAGGAGGAGTGACAAAGCTTTGGGACCCACCCTGGCTCTTCAGTGATCGACAATGACGCACGTAATTATACCAGCACCAACAAGTCTCAATGCGTGGGTGCATTTTGCATTTCAAAACAAAAACAGAGAGAAATGAAATGAACTCCTTAAAAGCCACGTCGTTTAGCAAATTGTCCTTCCTCCAGTAACACAACTAACTTCAACTGACTAGATGCGACTTGGATGTTGCTAAATGTGTGGATCTGAAGCTGTCACAACGGGATAAGACATTCATCAGTAAACTGACATCTACTTCAGTCTGTACACAGAAAATAACAGTCAGTGGCAGTATTCATCTGTAAGTATATAGTACATTTTTCAGATAAATTTAGTGGCAATTCAACATGTAAGTACTGCAACAACTAATTTAGAATAACGATACGGAAATTTACAATATTGAAGTTATGCTGTATTTACAGTGAAATTAGACACTTATAAAAGGCCCAATTGATTTTCACAAACCTGCAAGCAACCCATCTTATATATCAAATTTTATCAAGCCACTTCACAGACCTAGATACTGTTGACTTTTTGTATCAAGAACAGGGGCCTCCCAAAAGAAATGTGTTTCAAAATGATTGCATTGTAGGCTATGTGGTGCATTCTCACTATCAGTACAACAAATAACCTAGGAGGAGTCTACCTCCATTATTGGACCTACAGCTTGTGTTTAAATTGAACTTAGATGTCTGTGATACACGCTCCATAATGGCCAATTTAGTTTAAGCTTTAGGCTACAACCTAATGAGCACCGGGTTTAGACTTGTCTTGTCCATTCCGAATAGTTAAATAAAAATGCAGGGATTTGAAAATCATGCGTCATAGTACAGGGAATACATTTGACAGAAAACGGGATAATGCAGAATTGAATCTTAATTGCATAGCCCTAAAACATGAACAGCTTTCCTAGACAACAGCTACGCCATAACGTCTTTGAGGAGGTAGCTGTATTTCATTTTGGATTGAACTCTGGCTTGTATTCTTAGGGATAAACACCACCTTTCAAAAGCTGTTGGCTATAATGATTGGCCTAGTTTATTGCTGAAGAGATCCCTGAGCATGCAGCAATGCAGTCACAAATTTACTGAGTCAGCCAGAATGTGCATTTAATATAGCTTACTAATGGTCTTAAATGGAAATTCAACCCTAAAAGAATTGACACATGCAAATATTATCCTGGACAATTCGATCAATACACAGTACATGATCATTTTCGAAGCTAGAATTCATAGAACCATAATTATATAATGTCATCGAGTTAAACTTTCTGGAGCTGGTGCATTAATAACGCATAGGACGATTACCTAGAATGTTTAAGCCTTGACACTCATAAGCTTCATTGCATTGGTAGTGTCCTAATTACCTAAAGACAATACGCAGCACTCTTCTGAAGTAGCCTTAAGTACGACAGTGGAAAATATTGATTTAGACTTGGTTTTATGTGTTAAAATGTCCTTGGTCTCAAATGACTATCAAAAAATATTCAAATATATGCTCCTTTTGTCGATAAGACAGGTTTAACTGCATGCACACAAATACCAGTTTGATAACGGATATGTGTTATGATATACTGTATATGTAACACACAATTTGTTAGCCAACAGCCACTACAAAGTATACAAATTCACCAACACTGATTTATTGGATTGCCTAAATCAAGTCCTTTTCCTTCACTACAATGATTTGAGAGTGTCCCTCCTTAGGTATCCTATTTTTATTTATTTTTATAATTATTGCAATGAGATATGCTGACTCTTGGCCCACCAGGGTACATAGAGAATACAAGGAAAGACATATACAACTTGTACAAACACACAGTGTGGGGAGTTAGACACAGGACAGACAGACTCGTACAATTAGTGTTGAAACGCAGAGGAAGTTGCTGAGCAAGCAAAAAAGGAGGTTAACCCCCGCAAGCTAAATAAAGTTGCACTTTATCAACTGGATACAGTCAGCAGAGATTGCCACCGTACAATAAATCAGGAGTATATTTTAGAATCTGCTGTTAACCCAATTCTTGTACTGTAACTCCCTCACCGCATGGTATTCCACAACATAATGCAGCAAATTCCTTTAGGCGCAAGTCAGGAAACAGTAAGAAAACTTACCTCTCACGTCATGCAGTACTGAGGAACTTCTCTCTCTAACCTTAGCCACTGAGTCTGGGTTAGTGGTACAAATTCACCTGAGCAGTTACCATCTGAAGATAATGACCATGAGAGTAGCAATCATTCCCTTCTCTGTCCTGTGGACTCAGTGCCCATAGAAAAATTTTCTTTCCACGACAGTGAAGGAAAAAGACTGCCTAACACTCTAGCTGAAACATTTCCAGCCACCCCCTTCCTGCCTCTCTGCCCGCCTCCAGGAAGGCCCTCCCAGTCAGGAATTGACCAATAGAAAATCAGAAGCTTGTGTACTGTGTAAAATCTGGCTGCACAGTAAGGGGGGTAAGAGGCTGCTGGCAGTTTGTAGTAGATCTGCCAAAATTGTAATTTGACCATTATTTCATGTGAATTCAATTTGACAACTTAGACAAGATATAGCCTAAACCCTAATCCAATACTAGATCCCCATCTTCAGAATTAATTAATGCAATTATATATTAGAGTAGACCTAAGAACTAATTTATCATCTCTAACATTGTACACACTTTCTCTCCTACTGAATGTACATTAGGCTTACAGCTCCCTGAGAGTTAGAGAGTCATTGTAGGTCATAAGCTCACCTCTCTACCTCTCTTAATTATTTTAAATATTTTTTAAATATATATTTATTATTTTCTGTAGGTCAATCATTCCTCCAAAAAGTGTCAGAATACTTCTATGTGTTTTTTTTATAACAAGTATCATTCAAATTATTTAATAAGTGAAGTTTTCTACTTTTGGATATTGTTGTGTCTCACTATTAGCCAGCACCTACTACCAACAGTCACTAAATGCTAACGTTTGGACAAAATAAACGCACAGAGCAGATAATTGGGTTGCTGGCGTTGTTCCTAGGGTTCCCAAACCTTTTTGCTAGTCAAATTTCATGACTTTTCCAAAACTCTTCCATGACATATAGCATAATTCCATGAACAATATTTGTCTGATTGGAAAAAAATATTATCAACGAATTTCCATGACATTTCCAAAACTACATGCACATGTTCCATTTTCCATTCCTTTTCATTCCTTCTCCAAGCCAGTAAAACACAATTTTTGAATTCCATGACTTTTCCAGATTCATGATGACATGCATAATTGTTTGGCCTGAAGTGAGGTTAATTTCGAAACCTACATATAACATCATGGGAAAAAAGCGATACTCAGCTATTTTTCCAACCCAGCCTAGCCTCCTGGGTGTGTCAGAGAGCTAATATGTTGAATACTAACGTTACTTAAGAGGAACTTTTAGTGTCCTAACTGAAAAATTTGTTTTAGTTGGTTAACAGGGAAATTAACTAATGAACCAAAAAAACAAAATACTACAAATGTTGGGCCTCATGATGCATTATCTGTTTAGATTACGTGTAAATACAGTCTATTTTTTATTAACATTACATACTGTAGCATTCAGTAGGCAGGGTGAGCGTTCACACATGGCCACTGATTAGCAGGCTAGAACATGGTGTGGTGGACAATTCAGACAAGATATGAATTGTCATGTGCATCGGTAAATACTGTAGACTGCTGACTAAATGTTGTCGTCTGCATTTCGCGGTGGAAAAGGAAGCAAACACACCAGCTGGTGACGTGTCCGATAATGGACGCATTGACGTTAAGTTTCTGAACCGCATTAGGGAGACGCTCAAATAACGCGCAGAAAAAGCGTAAGAGGCTACTTTGGTTAACTATAATCTAAACAAGTCAAGGTTTAAACAAGTTTGTAGGAAACAAAATATGTCAGGTTGGTTAGGTCAGGTTGTTACTGTTGTAAATGTCACTTTCAGCTTACCTAGCGGGCTCTAGATACTGTAACTCATCACGTTGCATCACACGATCTCGTCTGCCTAGTTAGCTACTTCGAGGGTTCCACAGTTTAGTCTCTGGTTAGCATTATTAGCTAGTCATAAATACTCGGCTACAGACAATTAGACCGCTGTCATGAGCTAACGTTACACGGTAACGTTACATGACATAAGCTAACGTTAGCGAGTTGCTAGCAGTCTAGAACACCTGCTTACCTCATCATCACGGAGAACCGCTCCCCGGAGCACGCTAGAGCAGTCACGCACCAGCCAGGACAGACGGCACAGCAGCACCATTGAACTAGGAAAACAAGATGTCAAGTGTAGTCCAAATGATAGTTCAAAACCCCATTGAATTACTGCTCTCTTCGCAGAATTATATCATGTTATTTATCTTTCAGATAACACGACAGTGTGCCCGGCCTCACTTCTTCTTTAGTTTGTAGCACTGCACAGATTTAAGCAACAAGCTTTTGACAGCTTACTGTACGACCGCCAGTTGAATGCAGTGAAGGGGTTTCCCTCGATGCACTCGGAAGCCTAGACAATAGCAAGGTTTTAATATGAAAAAACTGAACAACCATAGCAAACAATACAAGATATGGAAACATGTCACACATTAAAGTGTTTTGAAGATGTACATTTTTGGTAAAGCGAGGGCATTCTGTAATAGACATTTTCCAATATCCCCCTACAAGCGCAATATGGTACGATCCACACGAATGCCAGGAGGCTCTAGAAGGGCAAGGGTTTGCTTGTTACCAAGGGAACAGCAGTGAAACCGTGAGGTTTTTTTTTCTACGTTAGTTTAATGACCAGATGTTTTGTTACTCATAAATATAAGCCGCTAATTTAAATTGGTATGAAATATAAAATTAATAGAATTAGTATGTAGCGCTTCTCTGCAACCATTAACATGATTGAATATGATAATTTTATGTCTCATAAATATATGTTTTGTGACATAGTGTATATCAGTACTATTTGTACAAGATCTTTGACCTCTCAGTCATTTTTTCGGATTCCCTCCACAGCTTTGTTTTTATTCAACCAACTAGGCGTAATGATGTTCAAGATGCTGATGCGATGCAAGTTGCCTATTTTTCTTGTATGATCGGAATGAAGAAAAACTACATGTACTCTCATAGGCCTTCTCAAGGTCATATAAGATGGATGCTAACCTAGATAAGCTGAGTGACAGAGGGGGGGAGAGAGAGAGAGAGAGAGACAGAGATCAGGGAGTGAGATTTTGATCATATTGCTTAGCAACATCATTTAGCTAGTTCAAGATTGATCGCAGGTCTAAAATAACCTCCAGACTTGTTAATGTCACACCTCCTTTACATAAGAGGCTCTGGTTAGGACAATTGTCCACCTACCCTGCCTTTTTTGATTAGTGCCAGACTTTACAAAGTCTCTACAGTAGCCTACCCCAATATGGAGCATGTGAGGCTTATTTCCCTGTCGTTTACTGGGTACCAGATTTTGGATTATGTAGGTATTTTTGAAGACAACACATTATTTCCAGTAGATTGAAAGTGGTATGCATGGAATGATGAACTGTATGATCAAACACATCAGATAAAAAGATCACCAGACTGGAATTTCAGACTGCTGGTTGGCAAGCCTGCTGGTCATGCTCCACCCAAGTGGCCACATCATGGCACAGCAGCTTCTATGTGCTGAAGGTGGTGTGATGCAGCAGAGCAATCTACTGCCAAATGCCAGTAAAAACATCACATGAAAAATGAGACTTCCAAATGGGTGTTTAGTTACTTGCTGTAGTGATTAGGAAAACAGTGACTTCAGTAATTTAGGAATGCAAAAATCATTCTTTGTAATAGCATTGCCTCAGCGACTAGCTCATAATCATAATCATACTTGTAAAGAATGTGCTTTTAGCTTATGAGAAGGTTTTGCTAGTAGATTTTGGTATAACCACTGCATCACACACACACACACACACACACACACACACACACACACACACACACACACACACATAAATAAATACTAACACAGCAGTCATGACTAATTCATTAATTTCCCCATTCATGTTACTGCAGGCTTGAGAGTCAGAGCAGAAGAGATTTATCTGATCTGTCACACTGACAATCTCCTTCAAAAGAATGGAGCTATGGCATCACACGTCACAGCAAAAGGTCACCATATTGCTCCCTTTGAGCAAAATGTCACCGTCAAACAGACTCAGATATAAGAACAGAGAGAATCCAGCAATGATTTCTTTCCGTTTCCTGCTTTTTGGATCTTTTTGTCAATACACCTCCGTTTAGCTTTACTCATAAAGCATTTCCCACCGTGTGGCTTTGGTTGCTGTCAAATTTGGGGTATGGTTCTATTAAAGAAAGATCATATGACGCTCAGGTGCATGAGCTTTCCTAAACCTTGTGGTATTCGCTTGATTCCAATTGTGGAAAATTACAGCAATCACTTTCTTCCTTAAGTACATGATTCCATCTGTCTGCTTTAAGTCAAATGCTGCTTACCAGGGAACTCACTGCTAGTTATCAGGCTATCACCGTGATGTGAAAAAGAACAAGGAACTTATTGTCCTGTGGTAAATGATTGATTATGGGTTTGACAAACGCCTTGACACGCCTTGCAACTTGCGATACATTATATCCTTTGGCTTGTCATTACACTCTTGCATATCCATTATGGGATAAAAATAATTTATCCCATAAAGTACCCTTTATTTACCAAATACAAAACTGACAGGTAAATAATCCAATTTGCCTCAAAGGTGTCCATAATTATGTAGTTGTCTTTTTTTCAAATAACAGTTGGGAATGAACTTCTCTATAACCATTTGCTTTTCAATGATTCTTTTTTTAATTTGCTCAATTCTAATCATCCGATTTAATATGGCTCATTACTCTAGTTGTCTTGTTTGGCTCATCTACACCTACAGTGCCAATAATTATAGAGCGCAAGGTGTGTTACCCCATCTAGTGGTAGAACATTTTGAATGAAGCAAACCGGATCTGATTTAACATCGTTTGGGAGGAAATCAAGCCTATTAAAGTCAGGGATACAGGTTGATTTCTCATTGAATTTTACTGTTCTATAAAGAACATCTATAAGAACATGTTTTGGGTGTTTCTAGGGAAATAACAGTCCTTTGCACCATCAGAGGAGCTAAGGAAAGTAGCAATTCTACTTCACGGCCCATAGATGTCAGTCTCCACCTTTATGTTTTCATGGATGTCACTAAACCAGCAGCTGCACAGAACGGTGGAGATGGTAATGATTCAGGACCCCTAAACAAGGGTGTTTTGTTTTGTGATGCAGGCTGTATCACATCCTGTGTTCACCGAGAGCGTACAATGGGGTGAAATAGATGCCCTGCATGCTAAGATGGGAATCAATATGCTTAATTCCCTGCAGATCTCTGGTTGTACCAGTCTTTGATCGGGCCCTGTGTACACTTGCAGAGACAAGTTCCGCCAGGCCCAGCTAGTACGGTGCAGAAGGACCAGATGAAAGTGGGAACTTCAGTACGGCTTATTGTTCTACAGCATGATATCATGTCCCTTTATTTCAAAAACACACCAAAGTCTTTTATTTTGGTCTTTTATAATAGTAAATGAATAATCTCTTCGCAGGCAGCCTACTGTTTGCCTTCAAGCCCTTTTGCCACAACACACCAGCATTGGTCATACTATCAAAACGTTGTTCATGATAGAATTAGTGCTGACTTCACTCAAAGATAAATCACTGAAGGCAACAATTTTAACTTTTGCTGTTTTAATTGTGGAATTTTAATTGTTTCATTTTGTATTGTTGTTGGATAAATTAAACAGTAAACCTCCAGCAGAACTGTTGATTCTTTCATCTGAATGCACAGTTTGAGTGCTGAATTTCATCTTTCTTGATAATGGCAGCCAAAAAACAAAAACCTCTATGTTGTGATATTACTGCTCAGAGAAAACAGTAAACATATATAAAAAAAAAAGTCGCTGTCCATCAAATTTCACATTCAGAATCCCTTTATGAAGCTTTCAAGTAATTTCTTTTCATAGCAAGCACCAGGGTATGTAACAGGCACCAACCGGGGTATGCACTGACTATAAAAATCACAAAAAATAAAAAAGTAGAAAACTGTCTCCGAGCAAAGTCGTGTCTTTTTCAAGTCATTACACATTTCCTGCTGTTATGCATCTAAGAAAATACAATCATACCATCTGGGTGGGAATGACTTGCTGAAGTCATAGGCTGAAAGGCTCATGTTATGAGATATAGTCTGTACAATACAGGATTATATTGAGACTGAAGAATTGGTGTGACATCAGGAGACTGATGTATACCAGTGAAGGCACTTTGTTTTGCAAAAAGCCTTAAGTAAAGGGGGAAATCAGTGTAATTTTTGCAGTGATTTGGGAAAACAATATGAAGATGGGTGTATTACATCTGCAAAAATGGATGATCCATGTATTGCTCAAATTCTGTTTCATAAATATGTGTATATCACAACATGAATGTATTTTTAGATATTGTTTTTACTGAGTAATGCCCGCAATATCTATGGTGCTATTGCAAATGGATGATATTCTAGGTTGCTTGCTCACTAATTACATGTATTTGAGTTGAAAAGAGTTGAGATGAAGATACGTTGGAATATCAGCCCAGTTTCATGACATAAATGCTGGAAATGCTTGAAACTGCCATATTGACGTCATAGGAGCAGCAGATACCTCCTTACCTTATTACTTCTGAATAGCAAATGGGAAAACCTGTGATTACGCTCTCTGTGCCTTTATGTGCAGCCTGCTATTTCTGAGTCTGAACATTCTGCGTTATTCGTTCTTGACCTTTAGCGAGATGGAAAAATGTTTGAAAGACACTATCAATTTGTTCTCCTGAGTCCACATAGTCTATGATTGTTCTCCTTACAAGAACTTATTCTTACTAACAGAGGCAGATGATGACTATTGATTTCGCTCAATATTAACAATACGTAGTGACTGTATCTGTGTATGCGTCACATGTGGGTCAAAAAATATCTGTATATAAATGTCACCCTCTTCATCAAGTTGATCAAGTTGTGATTACACTTTAAATAGTTGATTCACTCTTTGAAGATTTTCTTCTAAGACTATTTGAAGTTATTTTTAAATATTTATGACTATTTATTCATGAATATGTATGTATTTTTTGGGTTTGTTTGTTGAAATAGCTTATTTCTTTTTTTACCAGCATGTCTCATGACCCTATGTTCACGGTCATGAGCGAGAATAGGTAAATGAGATTTAAGGGGACGCCCTGCAGTTACCTTACCACCACATTTTTACTTCAACATTATTGTTTAAGAGCTCATACCTAAACCATCTCAACATGTGTTGGCGTTGCTTACATAAGCACAGAGTTGGTTATTCAATGTTAATGTTTAACAAACATTTTGAGCACATCCATTGACTCACATCCTCACGTTCTTGTGGAACTTACTGTCCATACAGTACATATATCTACATTGTAAAAGTTTGACTTTGCAATAATCAACAACACACGTCATAATATCATGGCCATTCAATGCATTTATTTCTGAAGTAGAACTCACTCATCTTTGCAGATCTGACAAGAAAATGGCAGATTAAATATTACACGCCAAAGGGCTTTGAGACTGTTCATTTCATCACAATAATTTTAACAGGAACATACAAATTCTTACACTAAGAAAACTCTCTTTCACCGCTGCTGGGGTGTTGGTAACACTACAATTTTCCATCAGGCAAAGTCATTCTTTTGCAACACTTAAAAATATATAAATAAACAAACCAGTACAAGATAATCAGCTCCTCGGGGATGTGTACTTTTATTGAGTGGCAGTTCAAGATTATTAAAATTATTCTTTCACAAAGTGGCATGTCACACATTTCTAGATATTTAGAGTGACATTTCCATGTTGGTCTGATAGTTTGGATATTTTTCTGATTTCAAAGTTTGTGGAACTTGTTTTAGGGCATCATTTGGTACAGCAAATTATGACAACGTCACAGGAAGAATAAAGCTAATTTCTTTTTTTTACAGTACACTCATTTATTGTTTTTCAGCAGAGCAGGCAGTTCAGTGGAGTGGGAAATCGTTGTGCATTTTCTCTTAAGATAGGGAGTAAGCAGAGAAGGCTGACAGAGATGGATCATAGAACAGTAAGTGCCATTGCAGGAATTGGGAAATGAGCCCTGGCCTCTGTAAGAGACTCAAACACGGGGCTCAGCGATGCCCATTTCTCACCCTTAAAGGTGAGCATTAAAACTAGTGTTGATGAAGCTGGGGCAATCGATCTACAGTAATGATTTGGATAATTTATCACACTTGAAAGCAAGTTCTACTAAATTTACAATAATAATAATAACACACACACACACACACACACACACTTAAGATAAGCTCCAGTTTATAGCATTCATAACACTTGAAGGCCAATTCATTAATAGCTGTATGGCACATGCAAGAATGCTCATGCTCAAACCCTGACCACCAAAGCACACCACTAGCCTGGAAACTTAGTGTCATCAACCAATAGCTATGGACATAGCAGTCACTAGTTGTTTTTTTGTTGTTAATTCTTATTTCATAAAAAAAGTTTATTATTATTATTATTGCGTAGAAGGGCGTGCACAACATCATCACAATGGCTCACTCCAAAAAACGTCAATTGCCAGGAGGATTTGTATCAAATTTTCTCACTAGATAGATAGATGGCTCTTTATTGTCCCCGAGGGGAAATTGCCGTTACTATAAATCAACATGCTGTTCCACTGCTATGCCAAAAATGGCATAAGTAGTACATGTACCTTATAAGTAGTACAAAAATGTTGTTTTTTTTAAAAAGGGGAAGATTGAATCAGTATTTAAAAATGTGCCAGGTAGCTAGCTCTTCAGGTGTTATCAATGTGTTATAAACCTAAAGTCCCCCTCCTCCCCCCATGCTCACACACCATCACCCCCCCCCCCCCCCCCACACACACACACACATACACACTCATATAAGGTATAAGTGCATCCATACAATAAGTGCACAAATAAGCTCAAAAAAAAGATCCTGCAATAATTAAGCGACTGCATTTGTTAGTTTGATAAATCATTCAAACAAGACAAAACATGGATGCTTGTTTTTAATGAAAGGAAATTGTGCCATTAGAGGTATTGTATCAGTAACTGCAATCAGAGTACAAACATAAGAAATTACTGTTAAAATAGCAGCAGCAGTATGACTTCAATGTTGACATTTACTGAGCATTTAATATGATAAGCAGACATTTTGGAACAACATGAGATAAGAGGCATAAGAGCATCGTGGCCTTTGAAGCCTATTTAACAAAAATGAATAAAGGCCCCTCATTCATCTGTATGTATTGCCACACAGATTGTATTTGAGGGAATGGCAACTATCGGGCAGGGGAAATGACGGACATTTATTTCTCGGCTATTTGCTTTGAGGCTGGTCTTTGTAGGCTGGCGGTCTGCTGGCATTAGAGCTCCCTTACTGCCCACAGTGCAGTTGCCGTGGGCTCTACAAACATGTAAAAGCAGCCAGTGTGACGGGGAGAGGCACAAGAGCCGAATGCTGATCACCTCATTCATAGTCAGGCCACACACCAGCCACGCTGACATATTTCATCACCTGTAGTATTTACCAACTTTTTAATCTCTGCAGCCCACGACTTCCCCCCCCCCAAAAAATCAACCTTAATCACTTGAAAAAAAACATGTTTTTTTTCGTCATCATGGAGTACTTGAGCACTTCTATTTGTTATGTGAAAGCTTAATGTCTTAGCAAAGGTTCAGGCCAAGACAGAAATGAAATATGGCTGAATTTCTTCAGTAGGTAATCCCCTCTTTGTGGCTCTATGATTGACTTCCTATACCAGTGTATACACAGATAGGAGCTGAACAGGAACTGCAGAATTTCAGAATGTACTGTAAGTTGAAGACTGAGAGTTGTTAGGAGAATACGTTGTCTTTGGGAGAGGTGTTACAATCTGTAAAATATTGCACTCAAGAATGTATTGCACTGTAACCAAAATAATAATTTGGTAATTTGGTCAAAACGAACTTGCACGTGTAAGATGTGGTCATCAGAGAGGGGTTCATCGACAAAAAAGGTATACAGAAACATTTTCTTGTTTGTTTACTTTGGCTTTTATCTTTTCTTTTGGAAGTAACTCTCCATTTCCAAATTGTAAATATAATGTGGACATGTGACATGCAACAACAAGTTCTTTTATATATTTTTCAAGTGGACGTTTTTTTGCCAGTTGCAATAAAAACAATGATTGGCATTCACCTCTTCATAGTGAATGTCAACATAAAAAAAAACACTGTCCATAAGCAGCTTCTTTTGATTGTTTCATCTTTCAACTGAATTTACTGTCTTTAAATACTTATCACAATCAGCATGATAATAAATAACCGAGGCAAAGAATTAAACGAGAAAAAAGATCAACAACCATTACGAAAAGAATCGATGAAACCATCCATTTAGAGATTTAAGACACCAAAGGGCACTCCAAGGCAGAGCTGCTGTGAGACTCACAGACTTGGCAGGTTCATGACCATAAAGAAACTAGCAGAGCACTCCGATCACACTGAAGCTGAGAAACAGATAGATGCAGTAGATAGATTAATAGTGAGACAAAAAGAGAGAGATTGAATATGGGAAAGAGTCAAAGTACATATTGAAAGTGTTCTGTGAGGAATCTCCATTAGCTCCTCTGTCTCTCTCTCTCTCTCTAAGATCATGGCCTCACCAACGGGCCACTTGGCTTGTGTAGTCCTCAGTGGTCGTGGGGAATTCACCCTCGTTCCCTTTCCCAAACCCTCCGCCTTTCCCGCCCCTATTTGCATCCCCTCTGCGTTTGGGGAGCCAGGACCTGCCCTGCTCTCTTTGCTCCCGGAGCCAGCGCCTCTCCTCGCGCCTCTTCAAGCGCACCTCCTGGTGCTCCCGCTGGCGGGTGAACTGGAAACGCTGCAGGAACAGGTCCTTCGCATATTCATACAACTGCACGTCCAGGAAGTTGAGCTCCTCGATGCGTCCGCGCACGGGCTCGCTCAGGTCCACGTTGGCAGCGCGCGTGCTGTTGATCTGCGTGAAAGCGGAGATGAAGCGCAGGCTGAACGTCCGCTCGAACAGGTACTGCGTCTTGCGCTGGAACTCCGTCAGGCCGTAGAAGGCCATGTTCTTCAGGTTGCTCATGGCGCTGCTCAACAGGATGTGGTTGCGCTCGCTCTCGTTCATAGAGGACAGGTTGTAACAGCCCACCAGGCTCAGATCAGCTAGCATGCGCACTTGCCGGTTGTTGGCCAGGTTGGACGGGCAGTTCATGAACTCTGTCAGGGTGACACCGGACCAGTCATCCCCACTGTAGCAGGTGGGCAACTCGTCCTGGGTGGGCGAGCGTCCATCGCACATATGGAGCGAGGTCTTCCATGTGGCTCCGCGCTGCACATGCTTCCACTCGCTCAGGTAGCGGGAGACTGGGTCGCGCAGCATGGTGATGTAGTAGAAGTTCCTGCAGCCAAAACAAACACAGTCAGAGAGCTGTGAGCACATCAACATCACAGAGGGCTGCCCTGCATTGTACTGACAGATGGTGACTTCTCTGACTATGCATCACACTTCAAGGTTGAACGCTAATTGGCAAACTGAGAGTTTCACTAATGAGATTATCATAGTTTTCTCTCTATTGCCCTTCAATATTGAGCCCTTACATCAGAGAGATACGTGATCAAACAAAGTGCAGCTAGAAGTCAGTTTTTCCATCCCACTGCTTTCTCATGCCTTCCGGCATTAAGAAAAATTGAGAATGAAGACGTAATGATTTTGCTATGGACATAACAGAAATGGAGCCAAACCAACCCAACCAATCCTGAACCCCCCCCAAGTGTTCAAGAAAAATAAGGTTTCAGGCTCAAATCTTTTGCAGTTTTAACTGGGTACTCTGCCTGTCATTTGTCTACCAATCACGGCAAGGCTTTTTAGAGGAGAAAATGTATTCCACTGGCATTTTGGTGGTGAGGAGCTGTTAAATGAGTGCTATTCTTTTTTATACACACCACTGCCTCTCCTCCAGAGAGTGACTATCTCCTCAATCCTTGTAAGCCTAAGGACAGCCACTGAACATGGAAGACAAACGAGGAAGCTTTACTTCGATTCATCTGTTTTCCACGGTGCCAACATAAGGACATTCAAAGGAGAGGACAGTGTTGAGGCTTATTGGCTAAGGCAGGAAAGCAGCCAGCCTCTGCCCCAAAATACATACCGGCATTATTCTTAACCAATGTGAAGGTGGTTTATTCCCACCTTTATGACAGCTGAGATGAATATCATGATTTACTCATCACTCAGCATGGAGATCATAACTAACTCTAAGGGCACACTTAAAACAAACCATGCCAGTTTTGATTTCAATAGGTCATATTCTCAATTTTTCTTTCGTGAACTTGAGACCTGCTGTCCATTTGCAAAGTAACATCTGCCCTTCGCTCCAAGGTTGAGGACCTCCAAGGACATCTATCAGTCTACTGAACCACAGGTATGTCAAAACGTGCTCCGATGGAGAGCAGAGATGGGACAGGTGTTGGCCAGGCGAACCTCCCCCTAAGGTGATGTCCTCTGAGTGCCATGTGAATATTTAATGATGCGACCCCAGAGAACAGTCTGGGCGGATAAAGTGGAGTGCGGTGCTGAGATTTCACACTGACTCTAAAGCTGCTCCACGCTTCAGTTCTTTCAGCACAACAAACATATCCACACTGTCTCACACCCAGGAATGGAAATAAGAAGGCTGCACATACAGTATGTGCACAAATAGTCTCACCATCTCTAGTTATTATTTTCCAGTATTTGCTAGTCCTTCAGTGATCCAAAGAAGACCAGAAGCTGAAATTATATCCACAATAAAACATTGTGCATATACTTCACTCTGGGTATTTTTTTTAGTCTGAGGAGAATACTCTGTTCATTCTGTTCCTTGTAATGTCCTCTAACAACTACTTGTTCCGCTTTTGTCCTAACCCGTCCTGTTGAATCAGCCCTTAGTTCTTCAAAGATAAAAAAAACACTGAGATTACAATCATGGTCATTGTCAGAGTCTGCTACAACTCACTACCCATGACAAGTCTGAAAATATGATTTAGTGATTTGAAGAGGACTGTCTGAACACGTCCTAGGATCACTACTATTCTCTATCTATATATTACCACTCGGTGACATCATTCACAAATTTGGCATTAACTTCCATTGCTACGCCGATGACACTCAAATTGACATACCCGTCAAACCTACCGATAACACCTGACTATCGGAGGTCAAATGTTGGATGTCGCTAAACTTCCTACTTCTTAATGGCAACAAAACTGAGATGCTGATTGTAGGACCAGCTAGACATTTGTTTGAGAATAGTATGCTAAATTCTGATAGTTGTGTAATCTCCCAGAGCCCATACGTTAAAAACCTTGGGGTAAAATTCGACCCTACCCTCTCATTCGAGTTGCATCTTAAGGAGACCACTAAAACAGCGTTTTATCATCTTCACAATATTGCCAAGATTCGACCCATACTAGTACATGCCTTTGTATCATCGAGAATTGATGCAATGTCCTCTTTTCGGGCTTAACTACTGGGTGCACCAAAAAACTACAACTGGTTCAGAATGCTGCTGCCAGAATCCTGACTAGGAAATTCGGAACTAGGAAATTCGACCATATAACGCCCATCCTATCCTCATTACAATGGCTACAAATTCAGGCCAGGTGTGACTTCAAGGTGCTTTTACTTACATATAAATCATTACATGGGATGGCACTGCCTACTTATCAGATCTGATTAAACCATATAAACCGCCATGTGCCCTCAGATCACAGGATGCTGGCTACCTGTCTATTCCAGTAGTCAGAAAGAAAACTGCAGGTAACAGAGCCTTTTCTTACAGAGCTCCCCATCTCTGGAACAGTCTCTTCTCAGAGTAAGGCTAGACCAGTTAGCTTATCCTAGCTCAGGTTCCTGCCGATGGATACTAGCATCCTGCCTACATGTCCTATTCTCCTGGTCTAGCTGCTCCTGTCCACTGATGCTGGTCATGTTTGTCTGTGTGAGTGAGAGTGTGTGTATGGGTGTGTGTGGGTGTGTCTCCTATCTGTTCCAGGCTGCAGCTCGGCAGAGTTGGCGTCTGCGTGGTCCCCCCCTCCTAGGACGATGCTGACTGAGCGGCCGTTTGCGTTCATCCTATCTGGGCAGTGTCGGCGCCTGCATGGTCCCCTAGTCCTATGATGACACTGACTGAGCTGCCATTTGCCTTTTGCTGCTGTTTGCACATCAGATCTGGATGTCCCACCCAAATAAACTTTTATGCATTGTGTATACGCTGCTTGCCCAAACTCGGCATCTATTGCATGCCCAACCGTCCTGGTAGGGGGATCCCTCTAGGAGTAGCCCCTCACGAGGTTTCTTCCAATTTTTCCTAAAAGGTTTTTTTGGGAGCTTTTCCTTGTCCTCTGTGAGGGTCTAAGGCTGGGGGATGTCGTGTACTAACCATTTATTGTTTTCACACGTTGGACACTGTGAAGCCCTTTGAGCCTGTAACGGCGATTAAGGGCTATACAAATAAATTTGACTTGATTTGATTTTGATTTGAAAGTTTCAGCCACAACACTACCAGGAAATTAATGATGTTATTAGTATTAAGAAACCCACATAGTGACGGGAGGCACTTGAGCTGCCTAATGTCCTGCCATAATCACCATCATATATTAAACAGAACCAGTAAGGCTTATGAGGTCATTCATTAAGGTAATTAACACATTAATTAGTAAATATTTCTTTGTCAACATACTTGTCTTTACATAACACATGGGTGGTATTAATATTATATTAAATCTTAAAGCATTAAGGATTTATTGTAGTTTCAGTAAAATTAAATTACGTTTTCGCCTGTGGTGTTACACCTGTGGTGTAAGTAGGAAGTTTCTATCATGTATTGTCCTTGAGTTCAGAAGAATGTTTCCACACACACACAGACAGGCAGACATGCAGACAGACAGGCAGGCAGGCAGGCAGGCAGGCAGGCAGACAGGCATCACTATGTCCCACAGGCCATGCATGATGGTGGTGGGACATAAAAAGGTCTTCATGTGTTTCAAACTATATAATATATATAAATATAATAACAATAAAATAAGATTATCTTAAAAGATCAAAGGAAGCTGAAGAAAATAATCTGGTTTGAGTTATTAGGGGTGCCAAGTCAGGTGATCTCAGTCTCATTACAGGCTGTCAAATACCAAGAATCACATTTCCTCCCTGCCACTGGAAACACGCAGTGCAGAAGTGATGCTCTATGGGAACTGCTGAAGGGATCAAATTGCAAAGTCTCCATTGTAATATCAGAGATAATTTCTTTGTGTTCTACAATGCAGACTTTGAGGAAAAGGCGACAGTACAGTGAAGTGCACAAATATTTCTAACTCAAACCACAAGATGACCAAAAATGTAAGTCTTGAATTGATTTTGGGATGATTTGTCCTTGTGCCACAGGAATACCCCCTCCGACTTTGTAACCCAATATGAGTCAGGCAAGACGCTGTGATTAGAGCCCTGTTGGCAGCAGCTGTATCCTGGCACTCACTCCTGGAGTGGGCCTGGCTGCAGATACATCCTCATTAGATTGTCTCTGGGACATATACACATGCAGCAAGTGGTGTCTGAGCACACTCGACAGCCCAAAGGTCAGCTGTGTGCACCATCAGTGTCACAACGCATCAGCGTCAACGGGTCTTCAGAGCTGTCTCAGGAAGTCTTTCCCTGAGTGATACAGATGGACTTCTGAGAGGGGGGGGGTGCTGACAAGCTACCCTTACCAGTGGCCTGTTTTATAATAAATATCATAGTCATATCACACCCGCCATGCACTATGAGCAGATAGCAGTTTGTTTTTTGTGTCAAAAACTCTACACCACTTGTTCCCTATCCAGTCCTCAAGTACCCCCTGAACCAATTAGAGGCTTCACGTTTTCATGATACCTTAATTGGTTCAGGTGTGCTTGAGTAGAGCTGGAGCTAGAACCTGCAGGATAGGTTGGGAACCACTGGTCTTCCAGCAGATGCTTGTAATAGTAAAAACACAGCGATTACTGTAGTAAGCAGCTGCAATAAGACAAGCGTTAAATAATGTAGATCCTCATATAGCGACACTGTGACAGACCCGACCTCTTTGCCAAGAGTTCCCAACCCATTTTAAGTGTTTAAGTCGAGCGCCCTACTGAACTCTAGTTAATCATGGATCAATAATGGATGGGAGGCATATTGCAACTCACTCAACCCCAGAATGCTCATCTCCGAAGCAGCAGCAGCAACAGCACCAGCGGCATGAATCCACTGGAGCAAAGACTAAATAGAGGTCGTTAAAAGGAGATGGAAGAGGAATGGAAAAGCGCAGATCCAGACTGGAAACTAAAGCGAGGAATGATAAGTGGATAGAGGAAAGTCTTGAAGAGGCAAAGCTGAGAGGAATACTGCAGCTCGGTGTCATTTTAACGGATGGGGGTTGATGAACGTGGTTTAAGTTTGATGAACACTCTTGAAATACAGTATGCATGTAAACTACAGTGATGTTTGACCGGCGCATTTGAAGAAAAGAGACGGCCGTGCTATCTGAGAAAATGGTTATCTAACCATTTGAATTGCAATCAAACTGACAAGCACCGTTGTTTATGGTCATACAGTGCACTGACATGTACTGCATCTGCTCACATTCTTCTAGTTATTATTGCAACCTCAAGGCTCTAGCGATTGAACGACTACCTGGGAATACCAAGGACAAAACAGGCTCTACATGAAGCCTGACACTAGACCAGCCTCTAAAAGCCATAACTCCTCCGTACAGCACGCAGGGAGACACATCGGAGCATACGGTAAACCGCTATTCATCCTCGCCCAATGTCAACGCAACAGCCAACTGGCTTTTAATTGCCGATAATTAACCTCCATGACATGATTTCAGCCTGCTGCCCCCTCCATGATTGCTTGCTGCTAAAAGGGAAGTTGCATTTTGAGCCTTGGCCGCGTGGTCTTCGGGGGAAGCGGAAGAAATTAATTCTTGTCGAGTCCCGTGTGTGTGGGAGTTGAATACTGTTGCAGGTGTTGGAGGGACAAGCAGAACAATAACTATCTCTCTTAGTTGAGCGCAACTTTGTTCAGAACAAAGGCTAACACAGTGAGCAGTAAATAATAAGTAAAGACGGGCCATGCAGTATAGCAGTGAGACTGGAGGATTGTTTTGAGATGTGTGTGTGTGTGTGTGTGTGTGTGTGTGTGTTTTGGAGAAAGGGGGTGATATTTGCGGAGGTATCACACGCCGCTGATCTCTCTGTTCATTAGCTCACTGCATTCCTGAACAATTAAGGGAGGGATAGTAATATTACACTGAATCTGCCTTCATGTTGTGCCGCTGATTAAATCTTCTCAGCACCTGTTTCTGCCTTTCATCTTTGACCAGACGGATACTCAAATCCTGAACCTCATCAGCGCTCTGGCCGACTAACCCTCCCCAGCAGAGCTGCAAGGGTCAGACATATCGGGTAATGGTGCATTCCATTGTACTCGGAACTCGGAAAAAAACGACCTCTGACACGGAAAAGTGCAATAGAAAAGTGCAATAGAAAAGTACAATAAACTCGGGCAAGATCCAACTGGCCCAATATAGCGGCGCACACCGTGAACAGTAAACACAATTCCCTTTGCATCAATTCTTACTTCGTATGTCGTTTTTGTTATGAAAACATTTTGAAACAACTTTATAGTTTACATTTGTAACGAAATGCGGTTGATTTGTGCTCAATGTTACGAGATAGAAGTCTTTACTAGTGTGTGGTACTAGCCTACTAACGTTAACGTTACTAGTTCACTGATATGATAGAAGTCTTTACTAGCGTGTGGTACTAGCCTACAAACGTTAACGTTACTAGTTCAGTGATATGATAGAAGTCTTTACTAGCGTGTGGTACTAGCCTACTAACGTTAACGTTACTAGTTCAGTGATATGATAGAAGTCTTTACTAGCGTGTGGTACTAGCCTACTAACGTTAACGTTACTAGTTCACTGATATGATAGAAGTCTTTACTAGCGTGTGGTACTAGCCTACTAACGTTAACGTTACTAGTTCAGTGATATGATAGAAGTCTTTACTAGCGTGTGGTACTAGCCTACTAACTGACATGTCCATTTTGCTTTCCAGGCCTTCAGTTAGCGCTGCTCTTAAATATGCAACACCTCAATAACATGTCGATTTTCATTGGCTGTCACCTGGGACACGGCGGAGAATAACGCAATGGGAATCCGGTGCTCTAATCACCACGGTAACTTTACGAATTATCTTACATTACGGTGCCGCAGATTTTGCATGGCATAATGCTGTCCTGCTGAGCTTTATGAATCTGGCCCATCATGTCTTAACACTTTAAATGCTAAGCTAATAAAAGTTAAGGTGACTTTTAACTTGCCAGATCATCATGGCGATGATGAAAAGCGATGATATATGAAGAGGACAGTGGGTGGAAAACATGTCTGCAGTTAGCTCCAGTTAGTCTCCTGTTAGTTTTTTATAACATAACTGTAGTGATGCCGACTATCTAACTATATTCTAGAACTCGATAACATTACCCAAGTGGCGAATCTTAACAAACCTAGAGATGAATGTAGAACAGCAGTCTTGTGATGCTACTGTGCTACTGTGCAGTGGGGGACCCTACGAGAAGTGTTACACCTGGGGAAAAGCTATTCCTGTAATTTTGCACCTCACTTGACACCTGCCCTTTTCTCTACTCTGCTTCTCCTCCGTGTCCTACAGACATCAGTGCTCCCTCAGGATCCACAACCTTTTCTTAAAGGTTGTCGGATTAATCACGCTGCTGATTTCGGTCGTCAGTCTTCCTCTATAGCTCTCATGCTTATCGCCCCCCATGTTGTGCATGGCTTCTCTTCTGTGCCTTCCAGTTGTGGTGTCAGAGATAAACAGCCGCGCTTCCCTTTCACTCTTTGTTTTATGGCTGTTTCCAAGAGACCACAGAGGCAGGAGAATCTTCGTTATGATAAAGGTTGATGAAAGAGAAACACAACGCAGTTTGACAGTCTGGACATATTTAGTCTAATATTGTGCTGTTATGGAAAATAATATATTTTCTCGTTCAAGGTCTGAAATCATAAAACGGGGAACATGAGAACCGCTGCAGGCTGCTCCTGAGGAAATTAATTCTTAATAAAGACACTATGCTGACCACATGAGACAATGTATTATAAAATAAGGTTATGGAGTGCAGAGAGCGCTTATGTAACTGTATACATAGTTCATGTTCTCTTCTTTTATTGCATGGCATTCATCCATTTAGTTGTAATGCATGTGCATAGGAGACATAAACAGCTATGAAGACGATTCCCCCTGTTAGGAATTGATACAACTTATTAAAAGGTAAGCCACTGCAGAGAGAGTATGATAACGTAACTGTAACAAAGGCAGGTGTTGCACTATGTATCCTACTGTGGCCGTGTGTTGCAGAAAACCTGTATGCATTATAGAGTATTTGCATTGTATTATGCACATATTCCCCTTCTTCACCCCAATCTGACAGTGTCACCTGCACGGACCCCCCCCCCCCCCTATTAATGGCCATGGCCGAGCAATCCCAACAGGCAGCATCTGGCTGCACTCTCCCACATCCCTCAGACACGATCTGAGCAGCGCATCTGACTAGCAGATCATGTCAGACCTTAGCAGTCAACAGCAGGACATTATGGGGATATGGGTATGCCGCTGGTGCTGCCCTCGGCTAAACTACCACAGCTCTCTGAGAGATGGCCTGAGCAGCCCTACTTAGCCCACCAACCACCACTGCATTCAAATTCCACAAGTCACTGTTAGTGGGGAGAGCTGGAAAAGTATGGTTTTGAACATTGCACTTGTATTTTGTATTTATTGGTATCACTGCAATATCGCTGTAATAAGGTGCAACAGAACAAACGGCCTTGGCTTCCGTCTCGAGCTCATTAACACACGAGATGAGTCCCGAGGGAGGAATCTGTTCGCCGGCAGGTGTGACAGCGCAGTACCATGAGTCACGAAATGAGTCCACCTGTAGAGCTGCGTGTTACAAGAACTCCCCTATCTAGCGAGACTTTTCTGAGAACTCTGCTACAGCGCTTTCCGCCCTGCCAGGAGCATCTCCCTGAAGATTGCATGGCAGGATTCCAAGGTATAATTTTCCTATCAATGTGGCCCTGTAGCCTGGGGTGAAGCACTATAAATAGTAGCCTCCCGCTCCCGTGCAGGCAATATGGTAGGCCCCACTTCTAATAAATCATGCTCTATTCTGAATGCACTAGGAGTATTCCTTTCTGAAATACTAGGACATTACGCTTGAGTGTCAACATCACGGTACGAATGCAAAGCAGACTGAGAGGAGTGATCGTGTGCATTTACATTCATCCGCATGAATACTTTCTATGTTTTAAACCAATTCTCACGCAAAGTTAATTTAAGTAACCCTGAAATACTTATAATGGTGCGTGCCCCATTTGATTTTGTCTTTAAAGATCCAATCAAGACCCATGGTATTGTGTCCTTTAGCCCATGAGGAAAAGCGCCAAGCTGCAGGAACCCCAAAGAAAGCAATCACTGCTTTTGAAAGAAGTTTCAATTTACAGTCTCCCGAGAAAAGAAAGAAATAACCTTCAAAGGAACGTGGTACCCACCAGAAGCTGTGATCCTTTATTGTTTTTTTATCAGTTTCAGCCTACCGTATTGCCAAGGACAACTGTTGTCAGCTTTTGCTGCTTGTTATCTTTTTTAACTGGGTGAATGTCTAAGAAATAACGCTCACCTTTTGTAAACACTAAACTACAAAACCCAACTCTTGTTTATGTGCGTCGTGTTTTGTGAGACACTCTTTAGATGAGATGAAACATTAACCGTGTATGATATAAAATCAAGCCTAGACTGAATGCGTTTAAAAACATGTATCATCCAACATGCAGCCTCTTCAGCTTGTCTAGTCTGAAGCGATGCACCCTTATTGAGAGACAGAAACTAACCGCACAACAGGTGCACTTAGTTCATCATGTCACTCTAAACTCTAAACAGCATTTGATTTGTTCAAAAGTTCTCTTGCTGTGCATGAGAGATTTCCACTTGTCTTGACAGCGAGACCCATTTCCCATCACAAACAAGATCTAAAATACCATCTTGCCATAAACAAACAGTTAACACTAAGTTTTGAGATGGAAGAAATATGATTAATTTCAGTGAGTGACCGGGTGCGATCAGACCAACAGATGTTTCTAGTCTCATTACTTGTTAAGCCGTGCGCAAGAGAAGAGAGGTGATATGAGGATATTTGGCGTTGGAAAATCTATTGCAAAAAAGTAAACAACCCATGTGTTGCTGTGTAAATGTGAACCTGTAATCCTGGCTGCGTCTGAATATGTTTCGGATGCACCAAAGGTTGGTATCATCAGGCATTTGGCATTTGGCTACCAAAAGGGTAAAGCAGTATAAAAATGTTTGGCTGTTATCCTGCTGGTGACTTGTCATGTCACTGTTGTTCCCAGCATATTTCTGCATTTCCTCCATTACATTTCCAATGTTTTTCCTGGAGAAAAAAGCCATTTGGCCCGGTCTCGCGGTCATCAGTGGGCATCCTACTGCTAGCCCGTGGCCCACACTGCGCCAGGGAACATTTAGCCGTCTACTTGACATTCATAGTCTGCAAGGCTTTCATTTGCACAAAAATCACTGCGTATGAAGGCAATTTAGCTCTCTCATTAAAAAGACATAAATACCTCAGAACTTAATGGCATTTCACAGTAAAAGAGTGAGCCTTCAGAGTTTTTGAGATTACATCTTAAAATTGTCATGCTTATAAAACAGGAGGGGCCTGCTATCGGCTCAGTGTTGCCTTTTCATCACAATGTGGAGGGAGACGGCCAACAATAAAACATCCACCTATTCACCTGTGAGGTTCTGCAACACCCAGACAGATGTCAGATATTTGGCTCATATTTTTCAACAATTACTTTTAATGGCTTCACGTCTATGTTGGCTGTGCTTGTCACAGGGCATTATTAATGTGTTGCCGTCAAATGCTTTCCAGTGTGGTCTGTGCCAAGATTTGAAGGACGAGCAATACCAGGATAAAAGAGACAGGAAGTGAACCTGTAACAGCGACTGTGAGTTTAATCCACCGCAAACCAGCGTTCCACTCATGATATGCACCTGCGTAATCAAATCCACCACAGGGAGATACTGGCTTATGATATAACATCCCGAAACAGGCTGTAAGTTGCTCTCAGCGGACAAGAGTCATTAACTAAATATACCTTGGATTACGCCTCGTCTTGATTCTTGCATCTTTCGCCACTTCGGAGAAGTTACGCTCGTGCCATGTGCTTAACCTTGTGAAGGCAAAGCCTGACAGTGCTGCGACGCCATACACCATGTGCAAAGATGCTTAAAGAGAAATGACTTCTCTAAGTAATGACTTCCTCCATCCCTGCGGTCTTTAATTTCAGCAGCCATGAAAAGTGACATTGATATCACCAGCGGTAAGGTTATTGAGACTAATGAGAACTCTCTTTTTATCAGTCCACTTTATGAACTGTAACATTACGGATCCTCTAGTTCCAAAACAGAGCAATAAAGACAATCACAATATGCTATGATAAAAGGAGGACACGAATGCGGTGTGCTTTGAACATCAACACAGTATACTCATTTTCACTGTTCACATATTTACATGGTGCGCTGAATCCTCTCGTCACCGTCTCTCTGGCAGTGAGATGCCCTTGGTCTGTAAGAGTGAGGATGTTATTCAGCCTGCAAGGGCTCTGTGGTGCATCTGTACATCTCAGCGCCGTCCCTCTTCTCTCAGACAAGATGAGAATGAGACTGGAGACATGCATTATTTGTAACTGATATCGTTCCTTAATGGCATCTGCGCTCCCCCTGGCAGCCCATAATGGACCGTTTTTGAGGTTCTCGGCATCTTGTTCAGCTTTTTGATGGTGACGGAATGGGGACACTGGGTGTCACCTGGGGAGACACAAGAAGAGCGATGGGACCTTTCATTTACTTGTCAGGAAGCTGGCATTGCCAGTACTTGACATGGTGTGCATACAGAAAATGCTTGTGCTAGCAGTGGCAGATAACAACAAGGAGAAAAACTGCCTTTCATAGAAGACACATTTCATCGTTTCCTCCCTGCCGCAGAAGCTGAGGTTGAAGGGAAAATGCCAGGTGTCAAAATGGAGAGGAATTAATACGCTGATTAATGTATGAAATACGTGTGAGCACGACTGGCACCAATAATCATGTAAGGCCCTTGGTACATATGCAGCCCTTTAACATTTGTCATTATTTAACCTCCTATTCCTGCTACTCTGGGTCTTCATGAGGCGGAGAGGACTACACAGAATAGTCGACCTGGGCTGAGACACAAGAAACCACTTAACGGATGGTGGCGACGGTAAGCAGAGCCATGTACTGGCTGCTACACACTGAGTGTCTAGTG
This sequence comes from Hoplostethus atlanticus, assembly GCA_034670405.1. Classification (NCBI taxonomy): domain Eukaryota; kingdom Metazoa; phylum Chordata; class Actinopteri; order Trachichthyiformes; family Trachichthyidae; genus Hoplostethus; species Hoplostethus atlanticus. The sequence goes on from JAXDDX010000030.1 coordinate 3,677,553, forward strand.
ATGTCTCAGCTGGCTGCGTTCCTTCAACAGAAGAAAATGTATTCAGAGTGAAATCAAGCACCTATTTTTCTCCGACGTGAAAGACACTGTGAGCCGGGTCACGGGCCTCAAGAGTCTGTACACCCCTCCGCCGTGCTCACGTCCCCTACAGCCTGACACAAAGGGGCCTGATGTGCTAACACGAAATGTAGCCTCGCCGCAAGACGGGTAGGGAAAAAATCCTTACCGCAGGCGAGCCCTAAATAATAAGCGGAATACTTAAGGAAGGATGGCTGCACCTCTGGAGGAATCAGCTAAGGGTACCATCTCCTGTCGAATCTGAATGGCTGCGTATCTTTAATGAGATCTGTCGTCTCATTTCAGCTCCTGGGACAGCACCTGCTTGACCTCCTCTGTTTGTCAAGCAGCAGAGAACAAAGCTTTAAGTGGAAGCCGGGCGGTTGTTGACGCAAGTGAGCAGCAATTAAGACAGATTTAATATCCCAGCGGCAAATTAAATAATATATTTGGAATCCACAAATGCCACTCCATTTGTTCTTATATAAATAAGGGTATCTAAATGGGAGATTAGATGCCTTCTGGGGGAAATTAATAGACAGCGCAGATATAAATACCTTCGGTTAGACAGGTTATACACAGGCGAAACAGTGTAGGTGGGGAAGGAAATCTGAATGTCACTTTACATTGGCGAGCAACTCCCCGCTGCTCTGATTTATCTCCTGTAATTTGCGACCAATTAGACATTCTAATGTGACAGCACAACCTCAATTACCACGCTGGTGAAAATCCTCCTGTCTAATTACGCTCTCCTTTTCATTTCGAAACAAAGATCTCTCCGAGAGACAGGGGAGGAGCAGACAAGGCGTGTACTCGCGGGGTCTTTTGAATTAATGATAATGCCGGCGGAGACGGCGAGTACACGGGCCGGCAGGGGAAATCACAGTGCACGTCACATCGCATAGCATAGCGCGCAGCCGGGGGAACGCTGAGAGCTTTGCACACTGCAGAACTCTTGGCGGCAGAACTTTGTCGTTTCATCCTCCCGATCCCAGACGCGCAGTTCGCCCACTGTGAGAAGAATTATCATCATCATCATCATCAGACTCAAAAATACCATCTAGTGATACTATTTCTTAGCTTACTGCTGTAACGCTACTAGCCTCAGGTATATTGCTGGCACCAATAATCATATACTGTAAGACCTTTGGTACCTATGCAGCTCTTGAACATTTGTCGTTATTCAACCTGCTACTCTGGGTCACCATGAGGCGTAGAGATGCCTACGCAGCGGCTCACAGAATAGTCGACCTGGGCTGAGAGGCAAGAAACCGCTAAACGGACGGCGGCGGCGACGGTAAGCAGAGCCGTGAACTGGCTGAACTCGGCTAGCTGCGTTCTTCAACAGAGTAAAAAAAATGTATTCAGAGTGAAATCAGCACCTATTTTTCAGACGCTGTGAGCCAGGTCACAGGCCTCAGAGCCATGCCCACGTCCCCTACCTGCCTGACACAAAGGGGCCTGATTCACTGAACACAAAAGCCTCGCCACACTGAGCGGTGGCATAGACGAAAAGAGAAGAAAAAAAATAAAAAATCCCTACCGGAGGCGAGACCTAAATAATAAGCTGTATACTTAAGGAAGGATGACTGCACCTCTAGAGGAATCAGCTAAGGATGCGGCTCAGCGAGGGTACCATCTCCTGTACCATCTGCTGTTGCTGACTATTTTTTTGCACAGTAAAGTTAAGCTAAACTCACTATTAGACTATTGGATTTGTAGTTACAGTATTTATTTCAGTCGACATCTCTCACCCTCACAGTGTTGGGACTGAGCTGTTATATAATATGACAGTATGTGACATCATTACGTCATTGTAAACGCTGGATCAAACTGGAACTGGATCTTTTCAAGTGTATACAGACGCGATCTAAAGATTTCAATAGGTTATGAAACACAGCCTGTGTCTGCTTCATCCCCTAGATTAAGACATATTGAACCAGCACTCAAAAGCGTCTGACACACTGACCGGCTGGTAGTCAAGTCAAGGGTCTCCTTTCACCGAGATACAATCTGCCAAAGCCAACACCTAAATGATTTATCGCACGCTCTCTGGGATAAAGGCGGCGCTAACGCGATCGAAGCCACCGCCGCCGTCCGGGAAGAAAAATGCGCACTATCTGATTTTAGCTGACGGGGACGGTCTGCAGGTGACTCATAACGTTCACTTTGTATCTGCCCTCTATTTTATCAATCAAAAGTGCTTTGACTTACTGTACCTGCCCATTAGGCTACGGCAAGTTACGATGACTATAATTGAATCATGAACAACGCAGCTGACATTGATCTTATGACCGCTTGATCACAGCCTTCATGACACTCGGTAGCCTGCAGCGCTACCGCTTTATTTGAATTCCTCTGGCCGACAGCTTTCGACCTGCAAGCGAGAGACTGTAACATTACTGACAAATAGTTTTAATGTAATTCTCACAAATAATAGAACTTTCAATAAATACTTTTGTACTTACAAATTATATAGTTATTATACATAAAACTACATAATACATCACTTCCTTTCATGCACATTTCTAATGAGTGACTTCTCTGCCAAGTTAGCTGCATGTTGAGCTCATTGAAGGAAAATTGATGTGGCACGTTTCCCAGCTCCGAGAGGCCTAACACTGACTTGGCTCTACTCTTGCTCGACTCCCCCCGTGTTAATGGACATTTGTGTAACCTAAGAGTTATTGGATTGGACGTTTATATAAATGCTGTCTTTCTGTGTCTGAGCTTGGTGGAGATGAGATACACCCAGCCAGGTGGGGCTTGAAGTTTTACAGTGAAGTGTCCCTGAAGTCATGTATGTAAGGACCGATTCCCCTAACTTTCTGCAGCTCATTCTCAGTCTCTGGCTGGCGCAGAAGATCAAGCCGGCACTGGAGGGGTTTTAACCATGGCTAATCCCTGCCCTGCTGAGAGCCTGCAGAATTTGAGGTGTGTGTGTATGTGTGTGTGTGTGTGTGTGTGTGTTTAAGAGTGAGAAAGGGGGAGGGCCAGAGAGGGAGGTATGGTGAGAGGATAAGACAGAACAAGAAACAGATAATGAGGAGATACAGAGTGAGCATTTATCGGCACCATCGCAGGTACTGAGACACACTGAAATATTGCTTCTACGGCTCATTCAGAATCCAAAATATGCTCATGCACTCCCAATAAACGGTGCAGTCTAATTTGTAGTTATTTGCAGTACTAAACAATTTCACTGATCCAAATCTGGAATGAAATATGGCATATTTTGTGCATTGCTGCAGACTTATGGATTATTAGATAAACAGATAGATAGATAGATAGATAGATAGATAGATAGAAAGAATGCTGTCTCACTCTCATTCTCTCTTGCTCAGTAATCACTGTTGTAGGCCACAGTGTAAAAGGCCCCTGCAGGTGACGTAGAAAAAATAAAAAGATCTCTGATGAAAAGTTCTCAGCTCATTCTCATGATTCAAATATGCTTTTAGTTGTTGGGATAGAAAACAGGCTTATCGTGGCCTATTGGCGTAACTGATCCTCTCTCTCTCCCTATCTCGTTCTGTGCAGTCCTTTCCAACTTGCTCTGACAGAGCCAAGTGGAGCAGGAGACCTCCTTTGCCCGCTTCCTCTGGGGCGCATCGATACGGCCATGTTAGTCCAATGAGCAGTGACTCTAATGAGATAGCGAGGTTAGCGCGTGAGCACAGCCCGCCACCTTCTCAGCTGTAAAGCCACCACCTAAATTACCACTACTGACTCGCCACCATGGCTCATACCTTGAGGAGGCTTTTACCGCTAATATGCTAACTGCAGGGTAAATTATTCATCAGTGATCATTTCTCTCGTGTTAGCGGCGATCAAAGAAGGCGTATTCCTGCCAGACCCCCCACTTATGCAGAATGATCAAAGATTTGAACACAGACGCTGCATATAGTTTAATGGAAAAACACGAGGCGGCCAGCAACGCAAAAAAACAAACAAACAAAAAAAAAACCAGCATGCAAACAGCTTCACTGACATTGAAAACGACTAGAAAAGGTCACACTCTGCTGCTAAGAATGCATCATGTGTGATCCACGCAAACTATTAAATAATCATGTATATATGACATTACTTTAAATTAAAAAAAATTAAATAGTATGGAAATAATAATAATAGGACATTTCCAAACAGAAATCTAAAAGCTCAGCAGAAAAGCAAAAAAAAAAATGCTGTTTCAAAAAGCCTGGTTAGTAGGAAGGCATCATGCCCAGCTGCCCTCTCAGTTCTTTCTGGCACTGGGTGAGCAGGGTGTGCAAGCTGAGACTCCCATGCTGTGCCAAGCAGCAGCCTAAGGCTTGTATTTACAGGCACCAGGGCAGAGAATTCCTCTTCGGCCCGTCAGATCAGTAGGTTAATCAAACAACAGACAGATATTTGGACCCGGAATAGAGCGGAATGAATTATTCACAACAGTGACAGACTTCCTGGGGAACGGTTGGCGGCGAAGGGAATCAAGGTGGTAGCAGTGTGTGTGTGTGTGTGTGTGTGTGCGCCTGCATGCTGGTGGCTGTCACCTGAATGGGGATGGGAGGTAAAATATGCTCAATTTGGTGCCCGAGATTGTTAAGATTGTACTTAAGTGATTTTAATCGTGATTCTCAATTTACTCAAGCAGCGTCTTGAGTTATCGGGAGATTGGATTCTAGTAGCTCCTGGTGTGATTGCCTAGAATAGATATTAGGAGCAGGGGACATTTGTCAGTGCTGGAAGATTCCTGAGGGCCTACACTGCTCTAAACTGTATGAGTCTTTTATGTATCGAAGCTGGCCAAATTACTTTCATCAGCATCTCGGAGAGCAAAACGCGGCGCACAATCCTCAGCGTGATAACAATACCCTTAGACTACTGGATATTCACGGCGATAGGCAGGGAGCTGAATAAAGTGAACGGGCAAAAAGGGTCCCAAGAGGAAACAACTGCCTGTTATCCAATGAAATATTCAACAGGTTTATTTCACAAATTGAGCAGAGTGACGCTCTTCAATATCGGTGGCATAATCGCCACGTCAGCAGTATTCACGGAGCAACACAACGCTTAAGCAGTGCAAAGAAGGTGGAGGGTTTTGTTAATTATAAAGCGTGTTGAGGGTCGGGTCCGGTCCGGAGTACCGTTCTGCCACATTAAGCAATTAGTCATACAGGTTTTGGTGCGTGGCGTCAGACTGACGGCTGGCCAGGTCTCAAAGCTACCGTTTGCTCCGCTGCCTCCATCAGTGGGAAGCCACTCTGCTTCACTGGGCCATAACTCTCAGTCTGCAGCCCTCCTTGCTGTCAATCACCTGCGACTGACAGGGAACCGACCGTTCAACTTATTAAGCCCTAATGCTCCATTTATTTCCCCCCGCCGCTGCCCGGGTAACGCGCAATACAGAAAGAGCTGTTTCTTCCTGAGAAATTACCAGATGCAAATGATTCTTAAATGTTGGAAAACACTGATTAACTATTGATCCGTATGCACACACACACACACACGCACACACACACACACACACACACACACACACTTGTGGCTTTTAAAACAGACCAAACTGTAACCGTCCAGATTAGGTGGCCAGTTTTGCCAGACTAAAAAGGGGTATTGTGCGACGGGGCTGATAGATGCAGTATGTCCCTTTATGTGTGTGTGAAAAATATTTAGGCCTGCAGGCACTCTGCATCTTTAATTGGTCCTGTCCACTTCGATGCTGCTGACTGGGCCACGGTGGGAAGAATGCATCATTAGAAATGAACAGAGCCGTTTCAGACTGTGCAGGCTGTGCTTAAATAAATAACAGTATTAGTCCCTCACTAACAGTAATGGGATCCAGGGGAAGTGCACGTTAATGTTTCAGCATTTAGACGATTTTTATGGTATTTGTTTTCTGTCAGTTGCGTGCGCTGATACTTCATATACTATACATGAATGAATGTACAAAACTGTCATTGGTTGTGTAATGTCACCAACTGCTGTGCATTTGCGATGCTGTGCAGCGACATGTTTTGAATGTCGAGCCATATGAGAGATGAAAAAATTCTTGGGCACATATGAAATCTTGTTTCGGTATCGTTTTGAGGCTATCGCAACCGCCGTTGAATCCCATTGTTTTTGTCATGTCGGCCACCAATTCAAGATGCTATTTTCATGGTCAAATTAACGGAGCCACCTTTCTCTGTTTTGTAAATGGAAGTGTATTGATTTTCAGAAAATGTTGCAGCACCTTAAATGGCCCCTCTCAGTCTGTTCCTCTACCTCACAGCCTTTTTTTCAAGACCCTGCAATCAAGAAATGAAGACCCTGGAATCGATACGTGCCCAAGACAATTTTCATTCATTATCATCAAGATCCCAGCCGTTATTAAGAGTCAATTCCAGGAAAGTGCCGTGCGGGAGCATTGTAGCCATGCTCATCCAGATGCCCGTGCATTAAGACATGAAATCTCCTCATATGAGAGCATCCACGGTCAAATGAGAGTAAATGAGAGTAATTGGTCGCCGCGGAGCAATTAAGCCGCTCGCGCTATAAATGACGCTCCTGATGGGATCGACTTTGCATCACTCCGTAACCCATTGATAGATTTCAAACGTAAATATGTAACGTCTATTCCAATAACTTCACGTGAATGACAAACACGTAAAGGGGGCGGCATCGAACATTTGCCTGATTAAATGCAGATGAGACGACGAGATCAAGAGGCGTGTGCGTGTCGATAAAGACGATATACAACCTACAGCCTTCTGGTTAGGCTTTGGCAGCCAAAACACGTTTTAATGATCATCAGTCATCTTGAAACTACAGCCAGTCATTTCAGCGGACGATGAAAAGTCCCATAAGTTATCCCACAATGCATGTCTTCATCTTTTTCTCCATCTTCAGCGGCCAATCAGTGCAGGAGTAAGTAAGTACGACAACTGCATTTGGAGCAAGGTTACTTAATCAGGCTAATGATCAATACCGGGAGCGCTGCATTGTGTAGAAAATGGATATGGATCGATTTATCTTTACATTTATCTCCTCTTCTTCGGGGTTGATTCTGCTGTCACAACAGCAAAAGCAAAGGCAAGGTCTTGTAAATGACCTCTTGGCCCCCGCGATTTTGCGAGGCCACATCATGATGAAATGCCCTTGGGTCGAACACATATAAAGCTCACTCCATCTTTGAGATTTTCAACAGCATGCCGACACAGTGGACCGGCAACGCTGGGGCACTCTGGACTTGGACATTCGTCACAGTGAAAGTACTAACAGAGGCTATTAGTGGCGCTGCAACACATACAGGGGTGGATGAGAAGAGAGCTATTCATGATGTGGGACCAATATATATATAGACTATTACTGTATATTGGTTCTGTGACATGAGTGTAAAAAAGCATGCCATTAAATTGCAGATAAAATGTAAAATGCAATGTCTCAAACACTTGAGACAAATTCAGACAAGGCAGAGCTGCTATGGAGGCAAAAATAACATCAGTGGTTGAGTTAAACCTCAGTGGGCGGAGCCAAAGAACCAGTTTTTCTGACCAAGTAACATAAACTGAAGCCCAGTGAAAGAGGAATGGTAGCTAATATTATGAAGCCTAGCATTCATATTGCTAACTGAAAAACATGCAGTCCAACCATACTGTTAGCCTATAGCTAGTTAGCCTATAGCTGACCTTCCAAGTTCAAACTAGCCATACTAGCTGACCTCCCAAGATCATGAATGAAAAAAAACATTGCATTTATATTTATATTTATATTTTGACCAGAGTTCCTTCTTTCCTTCTTCTCCAGAGTTTGCTAGCTAACCTTTGAGGTTTATCTCAACCAAATGAGATTATTTCTGCCTCTGAGAAATGTTTGTAGAACTAAAACTCCAATCTGCCCAAAAATCATCATGAGCATTTGAGCATACAAGTGTATGTTATACATCTTGTAACTAGTAACGTCCACGTGGGTCATCCAAATGTATTATATGCCATGATAAATGCCATTTTCAAATTCATACACCGTATCACTGCAGCAAAACACAGGAAAATGTTTTTGTCTTTTCTGTCCATCCTTTCACTGCTGACGGCATCAGAGCGGGTATGGCAAATGAGAACGAGCGAGTGACCTTGGAACAAGAGTTTCATTAGCTCCCCGTGTCACAGGTAATGAGTCAAATAGGCCTTTAAAAACCTGTTTGTAGCTGCGTTATTGATGTGGCAGATATAGCTGCGGCATGCTGTCGGTTAACAAGATATGTGATCTATCTGTCTCAGCACATTTCCCTAACAGTGTTGAATTTAAAAGCAGGAGACAGAAGCCTGGATCCAGATTGAGACAAATAACTACTCTTTCAATTATTTAGACTCATCATGGAATGAAATGAAGACCGTTCTCTCTTCCAAGTGCACGGCAATGAGACTGAGGAGCTGGGCGAATGACAGGTTTCATACTTGATGGCTCTGTAAATTTGTTAAAAAAAAAATTTACTCCCCGGCTTTACCTGAAATTCATTTTCTCAAGGACATTTTTGTGCTCTGTGTGATGGAATACCTAATAGCAGACACAAACAACCTTTAACCGTGAGTGTTTACTCTTCAGTGCACTCCTTTTCACCCCTTATGCAGGGGCCAGTTTAATTAACTCCCTCCAGGCTGGCCTAGAGGAGTTACTGGTTCAATCCTCAGCATCAACTGAAGGGACTGTGAGCTTGTTGACTGGAGAGTGGCTAATACTACATCTACCGTGGCCACTATCAATGCCAAAATGCCCTCGAGCAAGGCACCAAGCTGCTCTGGGTGCATTGCACTGCGGATGACTCTCTGCTCTGACCTCTCTGTTGAAATGCATATTGGAGTGTATCGCCAAAGAGGGAGATGCAAAAAGAGACATTTCAATTACGTGTTGTTTTTTTTTTGTTTGACAAAAATATCCGAGCAAAACAAGAACAACGTGAGGTCTAGAATTCAATGCATAATGACCAAAGCGATCAAAAATGACAACCGATTCAGTACTCCTCTGGAAATTGTGCTCAGTCGCAGTCAAGATTAGAACCTCTTGACCCCAGTAATAGCTTTGACCTACTACCGTGTTCATCTCTCTTTTCACCTCGGCCCGCCCTGCCATCCAGCATCCGGGCTCCTCCGCCACTCATTACTGGTGCCGCTTGCAGTCTTGGGGGAGGACGTGCGGCCCCTGCCAGCCACGGCATCGGTGCTAGGATGACATGGCTTCCTCGTGTAGCTGAGCATCCAGCTAATCCATCTCCTCACGCCTCATCTTCTCCTCAGACGGCACGCAGCCCAAAGAGCCAAGTGTTCAGTGCTATTAGAGCAGACCTCCAAGGACCTGATGCAAAGTGAGATAAATTCAGATGGCTTTTTTTTTTTTTTTTATCTATGCGCTCTCACCCGATCTTTCCTGGACAGAGCAGCTGTCACAAGATGCATGTGAATGCATGTAATTCTTCATTTATATTATAGAGCAATTCTTTGTGTTTTGTTTTTGCAGCCTCGAAGGCCATTGCAGCATGTGTTTTGAATATATAGAAGCGAGCAGAGTGGGACCCAAGCAGGGTTGTAGTGAAGGATGAAATGATCTACTGTAATGTATCACTGATTTCCTCTGTGCTGCAGTCCCTACATGGAGACAGATCCAATATGGAATGATGTAGCGTTCAGATAAAAAGTCAAAGAATGGGCAGCCCCATTTCACAATGATGTTCCCCAGGCAATATTCAGGGATGAAGCAATGAAGGCTTTTTGCAATGGTAGAGAGGAGAGACAGTTGCACTGCGAGAGCCGTGTCCTTGAGTGAGGCAGGGTCACAGCCCTCCATCCCTAATTACCACAGTGAGGCCATGCTGCTCACTTTGGCACTCCTTTCTGGAAAATGCTGAGATCTCGACGTGGACACCTTCGCAGGGCAAAGAAATACCACTATTATCACAACGCTCTGGGAAACAAGTCATGGCCAGAGGATCGTTTCCTTTCTACATATACGTTATATGTCCATTACATTTACGCAGCGGGCCTACTGCAGGGTCTTTTTATAGCAAAATGTAACATTTGACAACCCAACCTGTAAAGTCAAAGCAGTGTTCAAGCCAAACTAATTCCAGTTCAACTGACCCAGTGGCTTTAAACCTCAGACTACAATGGGATGAGTGGCATAGTAGGGTGGATATCTCTGATCCAGTCTCTCCTTGTATCTCTCGCCACGTTTGAACCCCACGGCTTCCCCAAAGCTCCACTTTGCCATGTATTAAGCTTTAATGCGACTCTTCGGTCTATTGATTTGTTAGCCATGAATTTCCGCTCCTGCTTTGATGTCATTGTGGTGCCACTGTATGGAAGATTCCAGATAAAAAAATTATAGAGGGTTTTAGCTCATAAGCTTGTTATTTCAGGGGATTATTCGGCCGCAGTTGAATTATCATTTTCTTTTTTTTTGGGCACAAACTGGATTATGTCTCTGTTCTACAGCGGTGATATCAAATACCCATCGCTGATATGCTATTATGGCCATGAACCAGCTCCACCGCTGAAGTGGCCAGTGCTGATTGGGTCTGGGGAGAGCTCTGTGTAGAGGATTTCACCGGCTTGGCCTACAAGCTCTGCAGCACAGCACAGTAAAAAAAAAAAACGGGGCGCGTCAGAGCCAGGGATCTGGGGGAAATAAAATGAAACCACCAAATGTAATGCAAAGAGATCATTATGTATTACGGCTGGGAAATATTCACTGTTGCAGAATTCTGCTTTGTGTGTTCGACGCCTCTGAGCGCGACTATTCTCTCCTTATTGTCCGGGGGAACCCCAAATGTCCTGTCTGTTTATTATAGTGGAAAAAATGCATTTTAGTTTCCGTTGACCCGCAGGGACCCTATTACGGCTGGCTAGGAGGCAGCTCAACTCCACCAGGAAAATTACCCTCGCCTGTACTCTGCAGACCTGGCTACAGTCCACCGCTCCCTCTGCTCGGGAGCCCAATACACTCTGCCGGGAGACAGAGTGAGCCGTGTTGCAAAGCACAAAAATACAATACAAACAAAAAGCAGATTAATGACCAGGATAATCGCAAACCGGAGATCTTTTTTTTTCTCCCCCTATTGGATCTATCAAATACGTGGTATTACTTTGGGCAGCAAAAGTATTTTCTGACTCAACTATTTCTACCCAACTTTCAGCCTCGGTAAGGTCAGAATCTGGAGGAGCTGCTGTGGGAAAAATAAGGTTAAACATCAACCAAACGCCATGGAACTGTTGGATTATTTTATTTACTTTTATTTATTTATTTACTTTCATTTGATCATTTTGATCATGTAGATTGTTTTCTATTGGTAGCTGCTAAATAATTGATTTGCAAATGAATTACACAGCCAGTGTTCCCTAGGTGCTTCAGGGGTTATTTATGGGCTCCGGGGTTTCCAATTAAAACCGTCTGAGGCTGAAGAAACCTTTATTTAAACGGAGGATGTAAGGGAGGAACAATGTTTAAACGGTGTTAGTGTTTCGGTGCTCAGCAATGTGTGAAAACGCTACAGTGTGAGTGCCTAATAAGAGCTGAAACCTCCCGGAGTTGTTGTTAGTATGCATGTCTTTGGCATGGCACCGCGGTTGAAATCCCACTTTGAACTGGTGCTTCAGTGTATCTTGTTTTCATGGATTCATATTGATGCAAAGAAAATCTATTTCACCATGATGTGAATTCCTAAAAAAAATGTAATAGTGAATAAACGAAGGGCCGAGAAGAAATGTACCAGTGGTTAGTTCATTTTCAAGTCATTTTCAGCAAAGTGGCGGACACTGGGGCTGTGAGATTTTAGATTTTTTTAATCAAACTGAAACCCATGGCCACAGGTAACAGCTGTGGTAAGTCTACAATCACATGCCACAGTGTGATAAGCCTGCTTTCAAGGCATTTCAGGAAAGTAGACTCTATGCGGATATTTCTTTTAACTCCACAGTTTAAAAAAAAAATTCTTTACAGAGGGTAAAAGCATCCATTCAAATGGGCTGTTGAGGTGAAAAACAAAGGTTCAGAGGGAGATCAAATGTTTCCTGTCTCATTCAGTCCTCTCCTCTCATTTTTCTAAAGATTTTTACCGAAAACTAATTGAAATGAAATGCCAGGAGGTATACCGCAACCGCTAGCGAACCAACAGCAGAAAAGCTGCTGTGCTGTACGTCGTTCTCACTTTTCTCTTTGGCTGGAAAGCCATATAATACAGCTGCCACATAATCTGCAGCAACACGCAGGTACAGTACATACAGTACATCTCAAGTGTCTTTCAGATGTCACCTTGGTGTGCAGACAAGACGGGTTATAGGAAATAGTGAAAGCTGAGCTGTATGAAATGCAAACGTGCGCATGGACCAATATTGTATGCATGCTGCAGCTAAATGGAGTGTGGCTGTGGGACTGACAGCCGCAGGGCATCGAAGAGTTGTCTGATTCCTCTCCTCTCCTCTCCTCTCCTCTCCTCTCCTCTCCCTTCCTCTCCTGGCTGAGGTAATACTGCACCATCATGGAGACCTGGCTGATCTTCAGACACCTGCAGAGCCAGGGGCACAGACCGCAACACAGCCCCACCCAGCAATACACATCCCAGCCATAGATGCTGTACCACACACACACACACACACATAAGCTATAGGAATGGACATGCAAGTAAGTTGGACTGGTGGCTGTGCGAGAAGTGGAGGAACCCACTATCACGCCGTTCATTCGACTCACGCTCCCCGTCGCCTCATCACACATGTATAATCTGCTGCCAGCAGCCCACGTTGGCAGACGCGCCGGCAACCGCAACGGCGTCAGATCCTGCCCTTGGATTACGCTAGAAATTTCTCCACCCCCCCCTCCGTCCTTGCTGTGTCAAAATTTGGTGTGCAGCTCGTGCTCCCAGACTGTGCGAGGGGCATTCGGGGGAAAATATGAGACTGTCGAAATGACCTTTCCCCGGGCCTCGCAGGAACGGTTCTAATTGGCAGCTTTTATTGTTATCGACTCTGGCAAACAAAATTGTCCTCCTGTGCGCTACTTTGTTGCCCATTTCAGAAAAAGAGGTATTCCGAAAACATCCTGGTTAAAGATGAAATGTAATACTTTATGTTGCTCTTCATCGATCCGGGAACATCTTGCAGATAAAAAATCCTCATACTGCTTTATTTCACTACTTTGCCTCAAAACGATACGCGATCAATACCAACGGGGGGAAAATATACCCCGCGCTTCATGGACATAATGTGTATGGCTATAATCGATCTCATCATGCAACACTATAAGAAAGGTCATACCTCACAAAGTGCTGGGCTTCTCCTCAACCGTTCGATCAATACTGGCATTTCACCCACAGAAATAGAGCAGGGAGATGTTGGCCTTCTATAGTGTAGCTAATTAGCCTGCTCTGCTATCAAGTTTGTAGCTATAGTTACGAAAAGTAAGGCATCGTATCATATGGTATGATATAGTACGAATCAAATGCATTGGGAGGCGGAGCGCTGACATTGAAACAACACAGTGGAAAGTGTGTGGCGGTCAGGGTGGTGGACACATGTACACCACTTGCCTTCAACTCTGGCAGCCCTGGGTTTGAGCCCCGACTGATACAAGTTTTCATTTCATTTTTCTTATTTACCCATGACCAAACACACATGAAAACACACATATACACACACACACACACACACAAACATCCACACCTAATGGACTTAGACTCCCCTTATGTTTCTCTGAGCTGCACACACACACACACACACACACACAGGTTATTTAAAAGAAAGAGAAACCCAACTACATGCCAGGGAGTAGCTCTCTCTCTCTCAGCTAATACCTGCAACTATTTCTGTTCCCGCCTCACGCGTTCTGATGAGCTAATGTGTGCTTTGCTGCGTCATCTCATGTCAGGTCATGTTGTGAGCATAATCTTGACTGTGCGTTGTCCGTCCTCCACTAGACGGCTGCTGTTAGCAGCCTTTTTTCCTGCCCAACACACCAGATGGACCCACAGATGGACACAGCGACATTCTATTAGTCCATCGGCTCAGTCGGCAGCCAGCACATCATGCTGCAGTCTATCATATCTCCCGGTCCAAATCCCCGAATTAGGCTTTTATTGGTCTGTAAATCACAGATTCATCGCCACCTCACATATGACAAACAAGAAAAATGAAAGAGGCAGAGCATGTCGTGATGCTCGGCAGAAGCCTGATGACTCCGACGCAGTACACAACGGCGGTAAATGGATCCTGTGTTGCTTTGAGGGGTATGCCTCTGATGCTTGTTAGTGTAGTGAAGCTGTGGAGTATGTCAGGAGCTCTGACAGGGTCAGGCGAATCCCTCTCGCGGCTCGCAGTGTTTTTCCGTGCGATGCCTGTGTCAGATAATCCCGCTCCCTCCCACTCCGCCGTGGACGAGGGTGTTTCCACCGAGAACAGCCGGAGAGATAGGAGTCAGGTTCTTTCGACCATCATTATCAGACAAATGTAGCCGCGGCGCAGTCTTGCATGGCGGGGCCCTCGAGTTCGCCCGCTGCCCTTGAGCATTTAGCTATCGGCCCGGGTCATCTCCGGAGGGCAGGGCCGAGCAGCTTCCCTCATCCGCTAGGGAGTTTTTGAGTGAAGGAGCACCAGTGTGGCCCCAGATCTTCAGCTAGATAACATCCACGATTCATCTCCTCACTGATATCCTGCTGTATGACAGCCCGTCTCCTGGTAGGAGAAAAGCAGCCATGGCCGGTGCTGACAGCCCCACAGCTCCTTCGGCTTTAGTTACAGCCAGATCATCTCACATTACAGGATGAGCTTCACAGAGTATCTCAGACATGTAACCTAAACTGCTCCAATGGCAAAAGGGGATAACATGGATTGCCTTGAGTAGGTACAGTTACACGCTGTTGAAATTTTCCTAGCATTTCTAGTTCTGGTGCTATTCACCTATAGTCTGTTTAAGAAAAAGACATTTGTCTGGAAAATCTTAGTTGTTTTCCTTTTTTTTTTTTGCTGACCCCATGTAGGAAAAAACAGCAAATATTCTTCCAGGCCTATCTGAGGTGTTATGATGCCAGTCAGACATCAAATATTTCAGAATGAATTTCTCCTCAATAGTTGAAAAGACTGTTGCAGAAAATCCCCCACAGCCTTGCTATTATCAGAGGCCAGAGAGTAACAGCTCTGTCTGACACATGAGTGGAGCTTTGACTGCTTTAGCTGTCTCGCAGACACAAAGTTTCATTGACAATCTGAGTAGAACGACTTGCTCAATGAACAAAGGAATCGGCAATGCTGACAAGCTGATCACAGGGGCGCGGAGAGGAATGACATGTATATAAAATGTCTGCGGTGTTCGCTTGTTTCGGCGGCTGTTGCTCTGCAAATGCTGAAACTTCATCATGGTCCTGATCAAACGTAATGCAGGACTCCGCCGTCTCCGGGAGTGACAGGGGGAACACTGACACTCCGGTTTCATCTGTCTCCCGTGAGAAAAGCCCCTCGTCTGCATACCGCCTCGTCTCGTTGACACCGCACCTGTCACTGCTACAGAAGCCTTCTTTTGCTCGAAGAAATAAAGCGAAAATAACTACTTGAGTCTGAAGTGTGTGGAGTCACAACAATTCGAGACAATTCGCCTAATAAAAACAGCCAGACTCGCGTGGTCATGATTGATGTAATATTGCGGAAGGCGCACATAACAATCTTTGTTGCCGGTCTCGTGACACCGCGCAGGAAGAAGATGCGAGACGGAACCCCGGGCTTCGCGGTCGAGGTGCTTCCAGGCAACACGAGCCAGGATTGAGGACCCTACCGCGCTAATCATCCTCCTCCTACATATTCCTCCCTTGTTCATCTCCGCTATGACTGATGGAGACATGTTTTTTTTTTCTGAGGTCACCTTAACCTCAGCCTCCAGCCCAAGTAAAGCTATGAAATACACTCACACTTCATTTACTCTACTGTGCCTGCGCTTTTATGGCTCCCAGGGGGTAGTGACTTGGTTTTTTTTGCAGTTCAGCAGAAACTTCTCTACTTTTTACTACTCCATATGCCTTTAATCTGTAGGCACCAGGGCTATATCAGCAATTGTCAAGGTACTTTATTCTCCACAGATCTGTTTCCAGCAAAGCCTTTTTTTTAATTATCAAATCCTCTTTAGAATGCCGAAAAAGTGCAAAGGCAACCTCGGGGCTAGAATATGTTAAGGTGACCAGCGAGTGATTATAAAGAAAAACGGAGGTAGTCAAACTGTCTGGTGGTCCTTAGCATTGCAGAAGCACTACTTGTTTTGAGAGCTACAATTGTGAGACAATTTGCTGCATTCTTGTATGAATGGTCTGATGTGATAAACACAAAGTGATTTAACAAATAAAACACTAAAAAAGTACTTTTACGTGTCTTCATCGAAACATGTTGTTCAAAGGTAAACAGCTCGGATTGGAAAAAGTATGTGAACCATGAGATTTAGTAACTGGTGGAACCTCCTTTAGCAGCAACAACCTCAACCAAACGTTTCCTGTAGTTGCTGATCAGACGGTCAGGAGGTATTTCGGACCGTTCCTCCTTACTGAACTGTTTCAGGTCATTGATATTTTTGGGATGTCTTGCATGAACGGCTTGCTTCAGGTCATGCCACAACATTTCAATAGGGTTAAGGTTTAGGGTCATTGTCATGCTGCATGACCCAACCTCTGTTAAGCATTTTAAAGTCATTGTTCCCTCAATGTTTGAAGCCGTCCAGACCCTGAGGCCACCAAGCTTCACGGTTGGGATGAGGTTTTACTGTATGCAGTGTTTTTTCTCCTCCTTTTGCCAAAGAGTTCAATTTTTCCAGCTTAGGCTCTTAATGTTTGAACAATGTGCTCAATAAAAACATGTAAAAGTGTGTGGTATTCACGTTGTTTATCTATTGTTATTATGAAGATCAGACCATATTTCAGGAGCCATTCATGCAGGAATGCAGGACACAGCCCCCTCCATAATAACAACTCACAATATTAAAATAACTTCAATCCAGCTGATACAAACAGCTGTGTGTCCATGTACTGTATGTTGTCATTGACAACTGTATAGAAGTGAGACAAAGTGAACTAGTGTAGTCAATGTCCTACATCACTGTTGAAACGCAGCTGGCTGGGATGCATGCTGCAGTGATGAGGCTATTGTAATCATGGGTATTTATATGCAAAACCAATCTGTGTCAGAGAAAGAAAAGAAAATGAAAGGCTGTAATATCTCTATAGTGATTCCCAACCAGCTCTGAAACCAGCTTGCGAGCTCTGCCAAAATACCCCAACCACGCTGCAGGCACAATATGCCACAAAGAACCAGAGCCAAATTGTTTGTCTAAAGTGTTTTCAGTGAGAAGAATTGAGGTTAACAGTAAAAACGCTGTTTTATTTTGACCTCCCATTCAATAGAAGACCAAGGCTTTGCCAATTAAGTGGCCTTGGAATATGAGGATTTGAAGACAATATCTTTACACTTTCTCCCCTCTGGCATTTCACACAAATGTTTCAAAACACATTGATCTCGCCTCACAGGGGAGACTTTACAGTACCTGCTTCCCAATTACTCGCATAGGCTTATTCCTCTGACACAGTCTCGCGGAAAACACACTGGATTGGCCGCTAGTCATGACAGAAAAGCTTAGTGGAGGTAAATTTGCAGGGCAGGATGGGAGGGCTGCCAGCTCCCAGCCAGCATAGCTGCACTGCACTCGGAGCAGCAGATTTACCGTCTGCTCTCTTCTACAGACCTCTCTCCCTGTTTGTCTTGTCTCCAGTGGCTGACTGAAGACCTTGCTCGCCCAACAAAAACACTGTCAGAGATAGCTCAGCCAGGCATGAAATTGATTTTGTATTAACAAACAAGGGGATCTGTTTCTCCCATACTGTTAATCAAATCATTTCGAGGAATGAGGGGAAGATGAGAGTAAAATCATTAACTTCCAACGGTAAATCACATTCACTGCCAACCTGTTGTCCCATTAACCCTGAAACCTGTTCAATAGCTAATTAAGGCAATTACTTCAGGCATGACACGCCAGTTAATCATGAATGACTGGCCCATTTATAGTGGTGGCTTCATTACCATTGGCAGCCCTCATTGATGGCCCCCTCATTCTCCACACACACACACACACACACACACACACACACACACACACACACACACACACACACACACAAGAAATACTGAGGGTAAACTTGACTGTTGCTGTTGCTATCCTCTTCTGGATTTACGGGGCGATTACTGGAATGATTTTTTCTGGAGAGAAAAGTCCACACAGCAAGTGCACTGTAATGTGGCGGTTCTTGCCAGAAGTCAACCTTGGCGTAGGCAGATGACTCTTTTTGATTCATTGTTAATGGCATGCATACAGAATGGATGCCCTTGCCAAACTGAAAAGGGACCTGCTACACATTTACACTGGTTTCACACTCCCATGCATTGAACGGGACCATATGTTAACACTGTGCAGAGAAAAGCCTGGGACCAGCCTGGGCAGCGCTGTCTTCGGAGCTGTCCGCGGTGCTGAACGCGGCTTCAGCCGCTCTCTAACAGTGTGCTCTGACACCTACCTTGTCAGCAGTTCCTGTCTCATCCTGCTTGAGGGACTGAGTCTGACAGACAGCGGTGCTGAGGGAGCCCCTTGTAGTGAACTGTCCTGAGTGGGAGTATTGATTTTCCTGTTTGTCTCCTCTGACTGCGGCAAGGCGGAGGCAAGCAGAGATGGCTCCCTCAGCTCTATGGCCCATTCCTCTTAGCGCCCCTCCGTCCTGCCTGTCCCCATAATGATCAGCCATAGCCTGCTTCTATATGTGCCTCTGCTGTTCAGCACAGTTGCAAAGCACTCAAGCTGGGCAGAGGCCGCTCATCCTCACACAGTTAAATGTCACTCTCTTCCCTCCACTGCACATCAATAACTGGGGCTGGCGCTGCAGGACACCTCTCTCAGTCATTCCATTTCCATTTGCACCCATGAATACAGATTTCTGGATGACCTGCCACTCCGTCAGGATGAGGGGAATTTCATCCTGCTGCTGTTCCACTGAAGTGAAGCCTCCAAATGCGGGGTGACATTAAAAAGCTGCAATATATATTTCCCCGCAGCTCACGGACATCCACTGAAAGGATGGGGGGGGAAACAAAAGGCTCACCTCAATGCAGACTGCCGGGGACAGCTTTGACTTTGATCTACTTTCATTAGACAACAGTGGCAGACAGGTTTATTGCTGTGATTGCAAGTGTGGTGTGTTAATTAAAAACAACAGTGGTTACCCGCCCTTAGACGTTGTTTGTCTTTTTCTTAGGATGAAAAAGCACCGGCATTCATCAAAGCCGTGCACAAACAGGCGGTCTGTTTGCGTTAGCTTATCAAGCATCAATGCCGAGGTCCTGGGGGAGCCCGTTCCCGTGCCTATGCTTTTAAACAATTAGACCAGATAGGGAGAGGTATGTGGCGAGGAGAGGGGGGGGGATCAGGCATACCGCCTTGCTTAGTCACACTGTGCACTTCAATGTAAACGTCAGAGTGATTTATCCCGGGCTAGGACCCCCTATGGACAAAATGTGTTTTGCGTTGAGAGACAGCGGAGGCTACTGGGTTTTACACAGGACCCCCGCACATGACAATACGCCAGTCGTCGGCAGTTGAGACCGAAATAGTCTGCAGTGCACCATTATATATCCCATCTATGGCACATAGATAGATAGACAGGTAATAGATGACATGCAAGCATACATTTTTTTTTAAAGTTGTCATGAAGCAGGTTATGCAGTATATACAGTAAAATCCTCTTTTCCGTGCAGAAAGATTCAGGTTGAGACATGATAAGCTGTTTGGGGAAATTCTAATGTGCAGTTTAGCAAAAAAGCTGGCACCAGGAATTAAGAACGACAACAGCGAACGCGCCTTTCATGGGCCCATCCAAGAGGAACCAACAGCCCCACCACGCCACCGCGTCACGCTCTGAACCAACATCAAGCGCTTCACTTAGAAAAAAACACATAACCTCTTGTCGTTCTGTATCTTTATTGTCCCAAAGGGGCACGCCGCATTGACAAAAAGGTACCGTAAGATTTTTACACCTTTTTTTTTTAAGAGTACAAGTAAACAAACACCAGAGATAAGATAAATTGAAAGTGTAATGATCCCCGCGGGGAGATCGGGGGCAATATGAACATGTCTCCCAATTAAAAGCTTAGCGTCTCTCCAGTGACTGGCTGAGCAGCATTAAGTATCTTTTAGTTCGGCTTTCACTGCGGGGACAAAGAAAAAAGACCCCCTCCCCAAACACACACACACAGGGAAAAACATTACCCTAGTTCATGTCTGATGTTAGGGGGTGTGGAGTGCAGCCTGTACATGAGGCTCCCGGGGGCCAATACTGAAGAAGAAAGTGGTGTGGAACTGAGGGGGCCATTTCACATCTCCTACGTGAAATAAATAAATGATCTGATTTTTTGTTTCATGGATTCCTGGCCCAAGATATCTTGGTAGACAAGACACACAGAAACACACACACACACACACACACACACACACACACACACACACACACACACACACACACACACACACACACACGCAGTACATATTTATGTCTGTGAGATTTAATCAGAACCTTGTTATGAATCTGTCCCTGTTATGGGTGTGAAGAAATTACAGTCGGCGCAATTTCCTGTGTCACATGTAAGAACATTTGTGATGAAAATAAAAAAAGTAAAACATAAAGAGGTGAAAAACAGAACTAAGGTTTTCCTAGGGCGCGCACCACAGTCTCTCCAAACCCCTCATCTCCGTTCTCTGCTTCTCCTCGTAGTTTTTCTTTGGAGCATTCCCTTCTTGTAGAATAAATGGATGTGGTAGGACTCAACAATGCTGCTTTTTGTGGACCTGGATGGATTGTATGTAAGCTGTGAGATTGGGTTCAGTGTTCCCTGTGGACTGAAGCCTTTGGTGTTCGGTGATAAATGCCTCCTGTGTGGTAATACAGTGTGATTAACGAACACAGCCCAAAGTCTGATCCCTCCTTTCCCTCCTCACTGCACCTGAATCAATCATCTACATGGAAAGGCCACAGTCTAGTGCTGGAACAGCCACTTGGAGCTTAGCTCTCTTCTTTCTCTGTTTAGGAGAGCAGAGCCGGCCGCAGCCATGACTTTGAAGCACAGCGAATAGAGTACAATTAGATCAAGCACGCACAAGCGTTTCCTGTATTTGCTGCATATTCGCTCACTCCTACATGGTGCAGCAGGCACACGTGCACAAACACACAATCGACGTAGCCCACACAATCACTAATACAACACGTGCAGATTAGATCTACTGTGCTGAGGTGTCCGGTGGCAGATGTTAAGTAACGTAGCCCGCCTGGCACAGCCGAGGTCTGATTTACACATCAAGAGGATAACACTTCATTTATAACCTCATTTCACTCCAGGCTTTGAGTGCTGGGGAACTCATATGGAAAACTGAAGAAATGGGACTAGTGATGCTCAAGAGAAAAGAGCACAGTCACACCTTGTTAGGACATCCCAGCAGGCATCCGACCACTTCAAATCTTTTCTTTTACTGGTTCTTTCAGTCTTCACATGTGGTCTTTTGTAATTTGATTTTCTTATTATGAATGCTATTCAGAGAGAGGTCACCTACACTTATTTTTGAGTAATAAAAATTTATATAGAAACATAATTTTATCACAAATACTGTTTTTCTTTTGTTTTTTCCCCTCAAACAACCACAAAGTGCATACAGGCCGATACATTCCTGTATGTAAGTAAGGCCGGATTCAACAGAGTAAGTCATATCATTGCTCCTTATTGAGCAACTTGCATGATCATATTTGATATTACAGTATTACAGTAGACATCAATAACAGGCCTCAGCAGCCATGATATCATTGGAGGGCAGATTATGGCAGTGGCAGTGAACAGTCAGATCAATCCCTGTGTATTTCAGTGCAAGTCAATAGTGGGCCCAGGTGAGTCCCATTAGTCATGTTGGCACCCTACAGCGCTCCCGGGCATGAAGAAACTCCACCAACTTCTCTGTACGTCGGCACTGAAAGCTCTCAACGTATCTTGAACTGTTTAGCAAAGCCATAAGGCCACAGTTGACATTAAGAGGAAAAGACCTTTTGGTGATAATTCATATGTCTCCTTAAAAGGAAGCACTCTAAGATACCTAATAACATTCCTCTGTTACTTCTTATGATTCGGCGGCATGCCTGGAATTACAAGTGAAACAAATGCATCCGATGTGAGGACAATTTCCTTTCACCGAGTAAACAAATGTCTGAAATCCCAAACACAAGAGAGGGGAAACCTGCACAGAATGACGAATGAAGCAAGGTCTGCGATCCATTGCGGAGCGCGAACTGAACTAAGTGATCCCCTGGATTTGTGAGTGGGATTTGGAGCTCTATTTTGCAGCCCTCCGTCTGGTGCCTCGGGAGGGCTAGCTTACATTGAGGGACATTGGATTCCTATGATGAGGTTGATGTGCTGTATCACAACACGTGCTGGGACATAATGCTATTTGTTCCACACCACCACGCTGTGATGCCGCAAGATGTTACTCTATTCTCCAGTGCCATACTGTTGTTAGGACAGATTTTCAATCCATACTTATTATACTGTGGAGTGGGACCCAATTTATACTGCAATATAGGTGGGTGTGCACAGAAATTGATCTGCAGGGGAACGTCCGTTTCCAATGGGAAATAAAACAGTGTTTAGTCAGCATAACGTGGGACATGCCACATCATATCAAATATTCTCTGCTTTCCTATACATATATTAGCAATATGATGGAAGACAGCGAGATGCATAATATGGTAGTTTCAAGGGAGGAATAGTCTGCAAGAGATAGAGGAGAAGTCTTGAGTTCTGACGAGTTATATTCCGTTATGTATCGGATATGATATGTTGTGCCGTACTACATATTAACTGTCATACATTATATAGGAGTAAAATCATGAATCATGTGCCGATCCTTTGATTCTGTGCACTGCTTATCAAATATCTGAAAAGATCTAGCAAATGAAACCAGGAACAAGCACCTATTTATAAATGCAGGAGTTTAAGAAGCAATCTGGGCTGCAATCTGTTCAGTGAGATCATTCAAAGCTCTCTCGCAGCGAGCCCTGTTGATGTCGGAGCGTAGGCAAGTCGCCGGAGACGGCGGCAATGAAGATTTTATTGATTGATCGTGTTTTATTGATTCTGATTTTATTGCAGGGGGTATGTGCAGGGACACTTGGGACCGCCTTCTCCCTGGAGTTGGGCCCACATCAAGTGCATTGCTCAGTCTTTATTTATTTCAGCCCAGCTCCGGCCAGCACGACACAAAAGGTTGAGAGCCCTCTCCTGGCAAGAGGGGCTCGGGGTGGCACAGTCTTGCAGGGGAAGATTAGGCTGTGTGAAGGTGACTCTACCTGTGCTTACATTTAAAGTGTGCCAGGTGCTCAGTCAACCACTGAATCCAAATTGGAGAGGAATGCGAGGCAGGCAGGCCCCGGCTGGGCTCTCCATAGCATAACTTACCTGTCACCGGCTCGCCCCAGATAAGGACAGATGACCTTTCTCCAGGTTGTTATAATAAATCAACTCCAGCAGCGGTTATTCCTGGCGCAGACCTTTCGTCAGGCCTCACAGGTATCAATTGAGAAATAACATAGCCAAGCACCTGCACCGGCATTTCCCCTGTCACTGTTTGATATGTCAATCTGTCAAATAAGAAAGCAAGCAGGAGCAACACACACACACAAACACACACACACACACACACACACACACAAGCACACACAGGCAAGGTAATTCTCCCATGCACCAACTGGGTGGCCAACCATGTCTGCCTTGTCTTAACAAGTGTTAAACATTTTGCTTTTCTCTCCCATCTATCCTTGCAATGATTCCATGAACTCATGGTCATATCAATCTTTATTAAAACTACGAGCAATGCCAACAAAAGACTATTATTTATAGAGAGCTGTCAAATGATATAATCTTATTCTTGTAGCCTTCATTGTGAACACTTAACCCTTGTGTGGTGTTCGGGTCTGTGGGACCCGTTTTCAATGTTTACTAAAAGAAAAATGATACAATTCATTATTTTTTCAACCTGAGACTCATTGGCCTTGGCTCATTTTCTGTGAAGAACATGTAAGAGAACAAATTTTCATTGAGTGCACACTGTGCACCCCCCCCTACACATTTATATTACATATGTGGTGTTCGGGTCCACTGGACCCAAGGGCAATAAAAGTGTGGAAATTCTAGGTAAAAACAAGTAAACATAGGAAAAGTGTCCCTTCACTATGTCTTCCTCCTACCTGGGCCTTAGTTAGTGAGTGAGTGTGAGTGTGTGTGTGTGTGTGTGTGTGTGTGTGTGTGTGTGTGTGTGGTTGCGCTTTTAGATTTGCAGCATGTTTCATAGATTGAACAGGACTCTCTCCACCATTTTATAGGCATTATTGCCATATGTCCTAAGAATAGTTCCATCACCACGCCCCACACCCAGATCAACTCCACCAATACACCTGGCCCACACACACACACACATACTCCCAGTCCATAAAGGTGAAATTGAATGGTCTTCTTGCCCAAGGAATGAGCCACCCCACATGGCTGCCAATGTGATAAGGATGCAACCAGGGCCGACACGGTTGGCGGTGTGCAGGACATAAAGTCTTCTTTTGAACATATCATCCCAGACACCATCCAGAAAATCATTCTGGACTGCACTAATTTGGAGGGAAGGCATGCTTTTGGAGAGAGGTGGAAGAAGATGGACCAAACCCAATGACGTGAATACTTTGGGGTTCTTATCCTTGCTGGTGTTTTCAGATCCAATGGCGAATCCACAGAATCTCTGGGATGCAGAAACTGGCAGATTTCCGTGCCACAATGTCTCTGGAAAACTTCCACATTATTTCCAGCATTATCTACTTTGATAACCATACACCAGACCAGCTTGGTGGCAGACAGACCAGCTAGCTGCAATCAGGTCAGTGTAGGGCAAGTGGGGTTAGGGTTCCCCTGTAGGGACCGCCTTCCCCTGTTTTACAACCCTGGGCCCAACATTACTGTTGATGAGCAGCTTACACCATTTAGGGGCCGCTGCCCTTTCAGACAGTACATACTGTCTAAACCCGCAAAATATGGAATCAAGATCTGGGCTGCCTTTGATGCTGCCTCATCATATGCATGGATCTTGCAAGTGTATACAGGGAAGCCAGATGAAGAATCCCCTGAGAAGAACCAAGGGATACGGGTTGTCCTGGACAACATCACATGCGCTAACTTTTTTACTTTGCAGTTTCATTTATATTTGTTTGAGATCAACATGATTTATTCCACCCATGTCTTGATTATAATTGTTTTTTTGTTTTTTTTTGCAAAAATCACATTTTATCACAAAAAACGAATAGCACTTTTATTGATAAATATGATGTAGCAGGGGTAAATGGCAAATATTAATCAAATATACTGTCTATATTGCTTGTAATTGAGATAAAGTCAACATCTGTTAAGTATTTTTACATAAATTGTTATGGCTGTATTGTTTTAAAAACCCAATAATGTTGTGGGTCCACCAGACCCGCGAACATTGGGTGAGTAACAGAAACACGAACACCACACAAGGGTTAAACAACATGGAAAAAGGAAGCTTTATGAAGAGCCTTAGTGTTCACAATGCCACTCCATCTTTGTGCAGCATATAAGCTATGAGAAAACACAAAGTCTTTTGGTTCTCTTATTGGGGTTATATTGAGTCTTCCTTTTATATACTGGGTGACACTTTATGTTAAATGGGTAAAATAACCTCTAAAGCTAAATACTTTGTTTTGCAAGACAGCACAAAAAGCTGGGCTGCAAAGTACCAGCTGTGTAAAGCCCGACAAGCTAGTATCTTCAAAGCAATATTTGTGAACTTGCTGATCAGGCAACTCCTCATTAGCACACACTAAAGAATTGATGCTAAAAATCTTAAAGTTTTACACAATTACTTTTTTTTATGGAGCATTTATAGCATGGAAGTATAATGTTCTTTTCTCAATTAGGGGGAAAAGAGTGGCAATGTTAATTGCCCCTCTGATAATTACAGTATTTGAGCAGCTCAGCCACCAAGCAGCTCTCATGGGGACATTCAACGCAGAATCTCTGACTCACTGCACTGGCTGACTCATTCCCATCACACTGATGACTACATTTAACCAGATCAGTATGAGCTGCCTTGTTCCCCTTCCCTTTACTTGAGTCTAGGGAGTGATCTCACTGATCAAAAGCTGGCAGTGGGATCTAGGAGTTCAGCTGCATGACAACATGTCTGGGATCAAAGAGTTCACGATGGCGCGCGGTTCAAAATTAGAATTAAAGGGGAACAACATATGTTACGGCATGGATCAAAATAAGCACGGAAAAAAACATCCTCTGCCTCTACCTCAACGATTTCAAACATGCTTGTGATGTCAGTGCTCTCGGTGACGAAAAGAATCGCAGCTGCCTCGCGTTTGATCATTACACCTAAGAAATGACCTGGAAAGTAAACAAAAATAAGTGCTGCATTACAGTATCCAGTACAATAAAGTCCTGACTGACCATGGGATCCTGAGGTTCTTAAAGTCCTACAAACAACTGTTAGTGGAGCATGAGGTCCTGGCCAGCCACTTGACCGAATGCCACCCTTTAATCTCGCCACAAGAGCTGAATCAGACGATTGGAGATTCATATTTGCCGGACCAGCAAGTATTTGACAGCAGCGCCAGAGAAGTTGTGTGCCTGTTCTGGCAAGCTGCACTGCTTTCATTACCTAGAGTGGCTTTTAGAGAAAGACCATGAGCTCCGTACTCGATCTTAAAAGTTTTCAAGCAAATAGAAATGATGCCAAATATGCAGAAGAACTCATAAACATGTGCAGCTTTTCCACAAATGCTAATGTTTTATCCTCCTATGAGCGCTCAAATATTCAATCAATGCGCATTAAATGATAACGCATGAAGGCAACACTGGCCACTCTAGTCGGTTCGGTACACATAGAACCGGGACGCTAATCCCCTTTCCAATACAAAAGAAAAATAATCTTCCCCAAAGTGATGAGATTAAAAAGTTGTGAAACTGGATACACACTTGCACAAAGTACAAGTACTACACATCTTTACTAAGATAAGCATTACACTGATAAAAAAAAAACTCTTATAGAAAACTCTTAAAGTCTGACATTTTGTAATCAGCAACACATACAGTGGCACGAAAGGTGTCATGTGTCACACATGTGGATATAACACCTGTATGGAGCTCAAACAGTCTCAAAAGGAGACACAAACCAATGTCACACGGCTCATGCCTCACTCATCATTATTATGACATAAAAAAATAGTCTTCTCCAAAAACCTATTGGGTTTGATGGATACTTAAAAAGAAATGTGGTTAAATCTGTGTTTTCACATGTTTAAACTCTTTCGCTTTTATTTTGAGCGCTACACACCTCAACCAGAAGTCTTATTCTTGGTTATTCTGGTGATCTTAACGCGGCTAGCCTGGATACCACACAAAAATATTAAAATATATTTGTAAAAATGTTAGTGTTTATGTACACATCATGATATATTTAAAGGCATTTATTCACAAATGTTGCTGTAAAGTCAGTTTAGATTTTTTTCAAATGATGGGTTACAGATACAAATCACTCTGCATTCATTTGTGCATTTCTTTGAACCCCATACACAAGTGTTAGTCTCACTTGAATCACATTTAATCACCTCCTCCTTATTTTCTTTGTCAAGACAGTGAACAAGTGCTTGACGGATGCTGTTGCACCCTCTGTGCAGGTAACACTTAATTATCGAACCAACTGGATTACCGCTCAGGCCTGCCAGCAATGACGACTTGGATTAACGACACATGAAAAGCAATCTCCACGCCCTGAAAGTCCAGGGCCTGCAAGGGCACACTCAGCTCCACACATAATAAACATCCCATAATCGCGATGAGCACACTCGCCTCCTACGCCTGCTGATGCGACCAGAACTGTAAATCTGTACAACTTTCCTCCTCCAGTTTCATCCGTGTCCGTAGGGCACCCATTACCCTGCTGCTTCTCTGTGCTGGATTAGACCTATTGTGGTGCTCCTGCTGTTTTTTTCTGTTTTTACTAAGTAGGAGGCCCCAGAATATACAATGCACTGTCCAATTTTAGTCAACGAAGTGCAACAAAAGAATGCACTATTAATGTATTTAATTAAGGCTTAATTCTCAGCGTGTTAATAAAACAAAAAAAGCCAAAACATTTAAAACAACAATAAAGCAATATTTGACAAAGTACCCTGCTAGTGCACTGTTATAAAAGGAAGACTCTAGAACAGCGTTGGCAGCACAACGGAGTAAAATACAACTATCTGCACTATCTGCATTCAAGTTCATCTGGGTCAGGTTGGTAATGCCTGCCTCCCACATGGCCATCCGGGGAGATACCTAACAACGGCATATAGATGTCAGGCGCAGGTAGTGGATACAGTGAGACATGCATGGCTCAGTGATCGCAGCTCTAAGTGGTAAGGGCTACACAGTAATTGCAGCCCTCTCTGCATCAGTTATAATGAATAAAATATGATGTGGGGGTATTATTCAGCCAGGAGCGGGGCAGGAGCGTGTCATCTGCGTGCCATGTCCGCTGTTGCGCGTTGATCATTCTGATTATTTTAGAAATTAAGAGGATATGAGTCTATTTATTTTTTATTTTTTTAATTGTTGGTAACAACATGGGAAACAGCTGCCACGGTGCTGCAGAATCAGTGGAAAAGAGATACACACAGCTTAACATGTGTATGAACAATTAGATGGTTTCGGCCGAGCAATCGGTCAAAGATGCATCCTGGTCCGCGCGGGTAATTCCGATAAAGCCTTGCTAGCCAACTTTTTTTTTTGGTTGCTATTCCAACTCTCGTGGTAACCAGGGAGCGATCTCTCTTGTTTTCTTTTGTCTACTTCGAAGAAAAACCTTTCAGACAGCCCACACGTGTCGGTAACCGTTGTATAAAAGCTATAATAACCTTGAGGACGTTCTCGGGCTAAGGCTGGTATCTATAGCCGCATCATTATCGCAACACAGAACGCCCTCTCGGGTGTTTATCGGTGTATTGAGTGCTACCTCCCTCTGCGTCATCAAAGGAGAGCATAGGAGTGGAGTATTGTCCTCGTGTGTTTTGGCTCTGGTCTCTTTGTACTTCTGAGCTAAGCATTCATTATTCATAAGCAACAAGACAGCTATTAATGAAGAATTTATAATTGATAAAAAAAACCTGCGACATCAGCGTATGCATAACATTACCACAGCAGACCACAATTAAAAGGAGAGGGAGAGTTTTACAACTCATAGAAAATGAAATGGAAAAAAATCCAAAAAGTGCTAATACCTTTAAGAATGAATTGTTACCCCAAAATCAAAGTGCAGCTTTTTCATTTAATTGAACTGAAAATATAATATTTCAGGTCTTGATACACCGAATTCCGCTAAATAGGATTCTGAGTGTATTTTGAAGCTCTAAACCATTTCCAGCTAAATGAATGTGGAAAATGAACAGCGCACTCCCACTAAGGGCTGTCTGAAGTATTTGTATTGACGTCACACTCAATTTCTACACCGCACACCAGCTACGGCAAGCTGTCAACGGGCCCATGGGCACAGAAAGAAAGAAATAAATGCTGCCTGTTTTGCAGTTACTAATACTTTTGAAGAAGAAAAGAAAAAAGAAAAGAAGAAAAAAGTTTGAACGCCCCCAATGGATGCAGAGTCTTGAGGAACGGCAGCTAAGCCTGGCTGTAGACTGTTCATGAACCCATTAAGGACAGGCATACTAAATGGTCTAACAAAGGGATATATTGCTCTAAGCAGAGATTAGTGTGAGGACAGACAGAGATATGGACGAGAAATGGACAAAGGCCAAGTCAATTCACTCCTAATTCCACAGCTGGTGGTTAAATGTCACCAAGAATACCACATGTAGAGGTTTTTATAGGCAAGACAAATAATTGGTTCGGGCTGACACATCTTGTCAAGCCTCTATGGACTCACAGATATGCTGACAGCGTCAATGAGCGAATGGCACCATCCAACAAGACGGACAACCGCGGTTAACGCTCTGTTCATTTTGTATATCAACGCGACATCCAATTCCACCTCGGCGTTCCGTCGCATGACAAGAGTCATCGGCGGGTTTTGCCGGGGCTTTGATTTGTTGTTTCACCAAGTTTGCAGGAGAACGGTGAATAATTAAAGCTATGTCAGAACAAGTTGGGATACATCACAGGCTCGGGGTAGACTCAGCAGTTACTTGTCTCTCTCTCTCTCTCTCTCTCTCTCTCTCTCTCTCTCTCTCTCTCTCCCCCTCCAGCTATTAACTTTAAAACACACCGCGCTCCGCTCACACACTCTGCCTGTCTGAGGGTGGCGTGTGAAAATCCTCACCCAACCTGTCGAAACAGCTTCTCACTCTTTTTCCGTGGGTCGATAATGTGCACGAGAGGATGTCACCGTGTCGGGGGGGTTGAGTGACCTCATGCTAACATGGAAGATGCTGCTGCTCAGTCCCCCCCCCCCCCCCCCCCCCCCCCGCTGTGTGACGGGGCTTCACTTTGGCCCTCCCTCTGTTATGGCTAAAATGATGAGCCTGACTATTTAGCCACGTGCACGTGCGCACATATTAATCGTGATTATCGGACGTGATGATCAGAGGAACAAAATTATTTGACTGCACCTTTTGGCATCTTCACTATTTGAACATTTCAAAATGAAATGACACGTTTCAGTATTGCTGATACTCTCTGATTAATTGTTATTACAGGAAATGACACACGATTGATTGGGCAGCCCCGATGCCGCAGCGCAACCGTCTCATTCGAGGAGCGCATGTATCACTGTAAGGACTTCAGGCTGTATGTTTAGTAGCTTCATCTCCTAACCTCCGACTTGCAGCCTTGGTAATTATGACAGAGTGAAGCAGAAAGTGCATATTTTTCCTCTCACTGACAGAAGCCCTGACTCCACCGGGAAGGCATCGGATGATAAAAGACAGCAAACTGAAAAAAGCTCCTACTGATTTCTCCGCCACGTTAAAGATTTCTGCGCTCATGATTTGAAATTTGTTTTACTACCTATGCAATGCACTTCTAAAGATATGACTTGGTCAGCCGTTGCTGTGCAGTGGTAAAACAAACTTTATTCTTTGACCCAGTGTACTGACCCAGAGTACTGTACATCTACAGGAGACACTTCAGCAGCTTCTACAGAGCTTTGCTCCATAGAACTATCAGCAACACCTCTAGCAGCTCTCCACATTATAGGCTTCTAAAATCACCTGAAAGTAAAACACTGCTCTCAGCAAACCACATTCCTCCGGCAAAAATACAACAGCAATACAATACAGAAATAGAGAGATGACTACAGACATAAATCAAGGCCCATTATCTCCTTGCGTGACAGAAGCTGGTACGTTGCTCTGAAAATTGCAGCACTGGTAAATCATCCATCCTCTAGCCACTCTCATATTAACATGCTGCTCTCCGCACAGCAACTTAAGAGGACAGCGCTGAGAGGCATGTTTCTCCCAAAAGCCCCTGAAGACAGCAGGCCTGCCTGCTCCACTTCTCCCCTGACTGGCAGCACACTCCAGAGGAGCCATGCCGCAGGACACACACGCTGATCCAGTCTGACACGCCTGACCTTTCCTGGGCCGCACGGCTGGCTCGACGTGCGCCATGCCCTGCCCGGTTGAAAAGGCCATACGATGCCATGCAGGCAGCGCTGCCACCCCGCCCCACCTCTGCGCCCCTATTGCTATCTCAGGAGCTGGCAGGGTGAATGCCCGGGATGGACAGACAGCCATTCAGTCTGAGGGGCTCTCAACCGTAAAACAAGGGCATGCCATGTGAATTTGGCAGTGATATACTATGGCCCTTCCCCATCGCACCCTTTAGTAGCGCAAAGATTCACCAGTTCCATAAAATATCTTCCAACATTCGTTAAAACAAGTGAAATTGCAGTGTGATATTGCATATTCCGTGCATTACTGTGAATTCATCATTCTTTTAGTACTTTTTATCATTTTATGAGTGCACAACATTCTTACTATAAAAGAGATTGTAATTAAGGCATAGCTCACAGAAAAAAATATTCTCATGATGAAATTTGCATAACACCATCAGTCATCCAATTTAGTAAATGTGCAGCATGCAGTGGTGGCTGGCTAGCGGGGGGGGTCTAACATGACGTGTTGGCAGAATAATCTTAGAATAGATGCTCGGGCCCACTTAAGAACAAGGAACGAGAGGACTGTAAGTGCAGAATAGATGCTGCAGCTGTGAAATGAAGAGCTGTCGCATCCAGTGAGCACTTCCCTGAGTAAAGGAAACACTTGGCACTGCAGAAATAAATCATGTGCTCATGTCCTTGTAGTTTAGCGTATGATTGTATGTTTCTTCTTCAAAGCGGAGAAGGAAAATCCAGGGGTGTGCTGCAAAGAGCTAATATGGTTCTTTTGCTTAATTCTCTCGCCCATAAGGTGTGCACGCGTGCACGTTCGAGTTTATTGGAGAATATGTGCATGTCGGTTTGACAAATGTGTGTAGTGTTTTTAATGCGTCGCTTTAATCAACAACGCAAACTGCGATGAAACTGAGTGAAAACACACTCATGCAGTTATTAGTGTAAAAATAGCTATCAGTAGAAAAGATGAGAGCGCTAATTCAATTAACTGATAGTGCTTTGCTTTTTGTCTCAGACAACTTTTGTGTATCTACCAAACATCTAGGGAATCATTTGAACCCAATGAATATGAAATGGATAAGATGACTTGAAATATGAGGATTTGGTGGAATCATCATCCTCATAATACAAGGGTGAAGTGAAGACCAAGCTGTTTGTATACTGTATGTATATACAGTATATATGCCACTGTACCTATAAAACACAGGAACACAGGGAGCCGCCCACTGGCCAACTTTGAACCTCTTAGTGGACGGAGATGGATGCCCTTATCCATAGGGATGAAAAGCCACTGAGGAAAATCAATCACGACTGCTAGCCCTTTACCCCATCCTCATGAATTCAGAGGGCATTTGGTTTGTGCTTTGATCAAATTCTCTTCCAATTTTGAATAACAGCGTTTGGAGCTTTTGTCCAACATCAGTGAAATTACCCACAGGCTACTAGGACATTCAGGGCGGTTTGGTAGCAAACATTGTTTCTGCTGTGAATGAGTTCAGTACAATTGGTTAAATGGCACAGATAGGGGAAATAACGGCGCCGGGGCAGCCGGGGAGGTGCAGGTTCACTGTGAAGGGTTGATTTGAGGACAAAAAGAAGAGGCAATTTCCATGTCTGAAAGCTCAACAAAGTGCAAGGTACAATTGAATATAATGTGAAAGCCAGATGCTGTAGATCAATAGTAAGAGAAATCGGGGCTGAACAAAGTGAATTACAGTTGAGTAGACACATGGCTTTTGATTATAACTGGTCGTAATCATTTTCCCACACCTTATCATAGTAGGTTATAGCGGTCTAGTGAGCAGCTCATACCATACTCACTCATACACACATGCACGCACGCACGCACACACACACACACACACCTTCCCACAAATTTCTAGGTGACTGATTGCTCAGTGATTGATTGCAGGCTTTTTACAATCAGCTGGTGTGTGCAGTTATTTTTTTTTTTACATCCTGGACACTCTAATGGTCTAATCTGACTACCCAGGCAGTCATATTGATGAGTGAAACTCCATCATAAATCACACACACACATGCACGCACACACACACTTTATGTAGTGGTGACATGCCAGTGATCACCATTTGACCATGTACCCTGTGCATCCATCCAGTCAAGTGCCCACCCCATCACAGAGGTTAGGCAAACCATAGAAAATACTGCTCACTCTAGAACTATTACAGCTAACGGAAACAGTATGCACATTTGTCTGGCAGATAAAATGTACAATTAAATTATATCTACTGGGGCTCTTGGTGGTCTGGAGCTTGTGTGTAAATCCAGACATGCACACACACACACACACACACACACACACACACACACACACACACTCAGACGTGTACCTTCTGTTCCTCTGAGCCTCCTTCTTGTCCATGATGACAGGTACACAGTTTGTTAGCTCTGTCCAGTCTGCATGCAGCCCGCAGCTCCAGCCGGTAGAGAACCGGGAGAAGAGCCACGACTCCTCTTTCCCTGGCCGGTGACACGTGCATTTCTTCTGCCCTGGCTTGCAGTCGCACGGTTGCTCCAAGCGAATATTCCTCACCAAGTGCCTTCCGAAAGTGGTTCCTCCAGTCTTCTGGATGTGCAAAAACACTATCACGTCGTCTCCCTTGATGTTGAACTCCACGTGCCTCTCAAGGTCTCTTTCGGTGAAGTTGAATTTTGACGGTAGTTTCGGAGGGGTGTCTTCCTCCAGGTCCTGATCTCTGTAAAAATCGTCGCTTTCCTGATATGGGGTGGAAAGTAAACTTACCCCCCTTATTTTCTCCCCAGTCTTAAAGTGGCATGAATTGCTGCCAGCGGGACATATGTACTGGTAACCTATCATAACAAAAAGGACTGCTAAAATAGGAACCAAGATGAGCTTATTGGATCTATCATCCATTATATCAAGATGGTGATTTCATTCCCTTACTGTGAATAACAATTATTACCAGTGGGATCTTCAGGAGTCATTCCCTCATGCTTCAGACAGGCTTAGGTGTCTATGGATTTTCAAAGTGCCACATGTTGATCAAGATAACGATGTGGAGCTTTACCCTCCAAAGACACATAATCTGGACTGTACGGGTAGCCTACCTTTAGCTCTCTAAAACACTGCACGCCGTCTGTACTGTGGTGGGAATCTTGTCCAAAGTCCAGAATCATGACATAAAATATTTTGGCTGTCCAACTTCTAAAGCGGTTGCAGAGCTGCATCCGTGCCGACGTCTCTCATGCTCGGATGTCAAGTTGAAATGAAACGGTCGATGTTTTTTGTTGTTTGTTTGTTCTGATTCCAATCTAAATCGCAGTCTTTTTCATTTCGATGACAGACTTATTTCAGCAGAAATGCTCAGAACTCGCATGGCTCGGATTACTGGGCTGGATCCTCCCGGAGCATCCTACAGCATCGCGGTTTGAGGCGCTGACTGTGCTGAACCAGTGCGTTTGAGAGGATGCTGCATCCAAGCCGGCAAAGGCGTTCTGCTCTCGTCGCTGTTGGGCTGGGAAAGCTCTGCATCCCGTTCCCCCCCATCCCATAATCTTGTTTCACATAGTGCAAAGCCAGAAGCCCATGCAGTCTGTGAACTGAGACAACTGGGCACATCTAATCACGCATGTATACCGAATCCACAATAACTTTCAAGTGCATTCCGAACATGCGTGCGCGCGCGCATTCGTGCATGTGTGTGTGCATGAGTGTGTGTGACCTTTGGTGAGTTAAGCGGTAATAGTATCCGTCTGCTTACTGTCCAGATTTCGTGTAAGGCTGTAGGCTAGTTCTGCAATCTGAAATACAATGTGAAGCTAATCATGTAGAAAGATACAGTCTAAGAGACCAGTATCAGTGACGGCTCCACTGCCATGGTAAAACTCACACATCGGCCAGTGGGCGTCAACTATATGAATTGCATAAAATATTGGTGCATTGTCTGACTGACATGCATAGGGGCTGAGAGTAGAAACTCGCCTTTTATTTGTGTGTGCGTGTAAGTGTGTGTGTGTGCGTGTGTATGTGTGTGCGTGCGCCTGTGTTTGGGTGTGGAGCAAGAGAGAATGATGTGTGATGTTTTGTATGTATGTGTGTGATGTATTGTTTGATGGCGTTTCTTTTTTTTCAAGTTTAATTCATTAACTTCATCAGCAGATTTACTTTAGCACTTTGTTCATTAAAGTTCAATAATAATAATAATAATAATAATAGTTCGTGTTGAATACATGTCATGTATAACAATATACATACGTATTATTACTACTATTACTACTAATACTAATACTAACTCTAA
The DNA here is from genome assembly GCA_034670405.1 of Hoplostethus atlanticus. Lineage (NCBI taxonomy): Eukaryota > Metazoa > Chordata > Actinopteri > Trachichthyiformes > Trachichthyidae > Hoplostethus > Hoplostethus atlanticus. The sequence continues at coordinate 3,713,609 of JAXDDX010000030.1, forward strand.
TAATAATAATCTCTTCGTTAGTTCTATCCGTTTGTAAATAGTCTGCATCTGCACATGTCCTTAAAGAAAACATACTTGGCTACAACTAAACTTGATTTTATCTTGAACAAGCATATTTTATTCATAAAATATTTGTTCTTATTCCTCTACATCTCTCCTCCAGCAGGGTGCCAAGGGTGCACGCTCCAGTGTTTGGTGGGAAAATCTTTGAGCGTGCGGGTTCAGTCACTTAGCTGTCTACGGCATTGCCAGACAAAATTGCCATTTAAAGATCGGGGTTTATTTAATTCACAATCGTTTCCCCCTCGTGTGTACGACGTATAATGGCAAGAACGTATGTAAAACAAATTAAAAATGCCAAGCAATATTTTCATCTCGCGTTTGTTTCACACACGGAGAAATGTCAGCGTTAGCCACCACTGTACACGGCAATTTCATAGCTCTGTGGGTCAGTTAGTTGTACAAAAAAAGACCTTAAGCCCTTTTGTATGGACGCGGACAGCACTAACGGGGTGAGGGATATTATATTTGGCCACATTATAACCCAGTGGCAATGTATTCCTACTGTAGGTTGGTACACGTTCTAGCAAAGTTGTCTTATCAAAGTTGTCCTACTTGGTTGAGAAAGTCGGTGCTACGGTGCCGTTTTCATTCACAGTAGGACAGTTTACTTTTGTCTTACTAACTTGAGTCTGTTGTGTCTGGCTCCGCTATTTGTTGTAAAAGTACTTACGTTAGCTAACCCAACCAAGGCGAACAAATTGACTTCCTTTTCCTACAGAGTGTATTTGTAGCTTTATTGTTTTGGGTGATTCAGACTAACGTTACTCTGTGTGCCAATGTTGCAGGCTAGAGAGTACAACAACTACGTGGCACTGGCACCTCTTAAAAGAGTAACGTTACTGTACTGACAGTCGTCGGTGTTTGCTTCATGCTAGGTTTATGCTACGCTGTGGTTGTCTCGGCGCTGTAGATGATGAGGAACGCGGTGCTGCTGTCGCTGTTGCTGTTGAACGTCCACCATGTCCTCTCCGCATCCAAAGGCGTCTCTGCCAGCCTGAAGGCCAAGTGGACCATGACGCCTTTCCTCCTAGAGACAAGGTACCTTACTCTCACTGCAGCTTCTATCTGTAGCACACAGCCCATACTGGTATAATTGGCACTACATCAACTACATGTGGCAACTACATCAAAGTTGTGTGTGTGTCTGGACTTACTGTGTGGATGGAAATAACAGTAACTTTTTTCATGATAATTTGGAAATCTATATTTTTGTAAGCCTCACCTATGTGCCTGTAGCTCAGTAGCTGGTAACCATAATCTATCATTGGCCATTAGATGCATGAACTTTTATTGATGGTTACAAGCAGCCAAACATACCTTATATGGATTGGCAAGATTTTGTTTTCTATTTTTTTTTTTTATCCTGACCCATTAATAATAATGTCATGCATCAAATCATATTCTTCTGTTAAACATATTATCAGACACCAAAGGAATAAGCAAAGGTCCAGAGATGACAGCTGAACCTCATACCTAATGCGTTAAGGCAAGCTAACCTTTGGCTATCGAGCGTTTGCTCTCTAGCATAGCCCCTTTTCCATCCCACTCTAAGCTAATGTGTCAAGGCGAGATGCCCATGTTAACCTAGCCGGCTTGCACCTGCTAGCTAGAGCACCGAGCTCACTAAGCTACTGCCAAGGAAGGCACTCTTCTATCTCTCTCTCTCTCTCTCTCTCTCTCTCTCTCTCTCTCTCGCGCCATTTTGCTATTGCTTCGTCCCAGGACCTCCACTAAAGGGTCTGAGGACAAGGCTAGGGAGGTCATATCCTGCCTGTGCCCCATGGTATGTGGAGCCTACATATCAGGAAGGCACCCAGATGCTTCCTGCATTGTGTGTCTAGGCATTAAGCATGCCCAAACTTTGCTCGCTAACACTAGCTGGGTTGACATAGTGGAGGCTGATTTCCCCTGTGGCCTACCACCTACACCCAAACTACAGCAATATCCAAGATACTTCCCGTATCACCCTGCTGGGTAAAGTGGAGCGCCCCACTGTCTCCATTTACCAGTCAGTGTGTGCGCTCAATGCAGTCACACTGCTGTCAGTGTACCATGCAGATCTGTTGGAGGAGGTGGGCCACCAGCTCGACTCGGGGACCCCAAACCCAGGCATCTGGGATGAAATCTGTATTGTCACTGACCTCATCCTACACTCCTCTCGTGGCGCTGTGCAGGGCCGTGTCATGGGCCTGGCTGTGGCTGGTGAGAGGGCCCTGTCTAAACATATGCAATGTCAGTGACGCACAGATTCCCTATTAAATCTAAGGCCCATTTAAACAGGGGCTTAGCCACGTCACTTCACACCATTGTCAGGTCCTACCAGCTAGACATTATGGTGCCTTCCATGGCACATATGGTGCCGGGTGTTTGGACCTCGTGAGGTGAGACCCTCTCGATACCCTTAGGGGCCAGTGCAGTCAGGACAGCGAGTCAGCTTCGGTAGGCATGTTGCAATTCGAGAGCTGCCTATATTTCCCATAGGGTGAAACATTGAACGAAGTTTGAAAATAAACTGTGTGTTACTTGCGTAGACCCTGGCTCTTTGAAAAACAGTAGTGACATCTCCCCTCCCTCCCCTCCAACCCACAAGGAATAACATGCCTGAGAATGCTGTATCAGGGGCGGCCTGCCGAGTGATAAAGGGGGGCGGGTCCATCATACACGATCAGGCCGGTCTGTCTTTGACAGATTGGTTGTCATTGGAGCTTCCGTGGTTAACACGCCCAAGGCATATTCCCTATTCCCTAGGGTGAAACATCTCACTCCGTTTTTCAAGGAACCAGGGTCTACGCAAGTAACCCAGTTTCTAATCCGGTGATTACTGACTAATACTGTGTATTATATGTGTAATAACTGTGATTTTACAGCATCCTTATGTTCCTTCTCTGACTCACCTATTTGATTTCATTTTTTCCTGTGCAGTGAGTTTATTGGAGAAGATGGGAATGAGAAATTCTGGCAGTTTGTTGACACTGTGAAAGAGCTCACTGTATACAAGAATGGAGGTATGCTGGTTTTAATTAAGCCATTCAGATAGATTTTATAGAGGTGTAATTGCTCGGTAACAGTAGATTTTAAATCAGTTTCACAAGAAAAGGTGACTCAACATTACAGATGTTCAACATTACAAATGTTGATGTTTCTCACAGAGTCCGTGCGCTCCTACTATAACTTGATCCTCAAGAAGGCTGGACAGTTCCTCACAGATCTTCAGGTCAATCTCCTCAAATTTGCTCTGTCCTTGCGGTCCTACTCACCAGCTGTCTTTGCATCCCAGCAGGTATGTTGTCAGCAAAAACAGTACCAAGTTCCTTATTATATCCATTTCAAACACATAACTTAGGAATATTAGGGTATGCTGATCCAGGTCCATCCCTTGTAGGAAACAATTCACACCAAGCCTTTTCATTCTATGTTCAATATGGAGGACGCCATGGTGCGTTTGAACCAGTTCACCACCCTGATCTTGATCCAGGTTGTTTTCCAGAGTCGACTTACTTTGAGTTTTGAGAAGAACTCTACCAGAAGGTTAATTTTAAACAGTTAAGGGATATAATGTCACCCTTTATAATGGTGCCATATTTTTTTGTCATTTTGTTTATGCTGTTATCCGAAGTGCCTCAAACTGCTGTGATCACACATTTTAGTGTGGGTAATCGTAGAGGGATCAAAAACACCTGACTTTAGCAGTGTTAATGCCATCTTCTAGCCAGTGTGTTTCAGAACATTCCTTTCCTTCTTGCTCTTAACAGCTAGCCCGTGATGAACCACCGCCGCAGGCTTGTCCTGCCTTTGTCTCTGTCCATGGTCAACATAGCTGCAGCACCAAGGACATCAAGAAGCTCCTGAAGGCAGCTGCAGGCAGGTAACCCAAAATGGCACTCCCATCTCCTCTGAGGATAAAACAAGATTAAAAATCTACAAACTAATTTTTCTCTTACCATTTAATTAATTGACAATATTGACAACCCTTATCGACTGTCTTTTACCTGCCCTGGACATAAATGTTGTTCATAGAAGAAAGTAATTTTTGAAGTTTCTTAAGCAACCTTTCCAAATGTTTGCAGGCCAAAACCGTATTTGTACAAGAATGATCACAGATACCCAGGGCTCAATAAGACAGATGTACCAGTTGTGATCTTCTATGCTGAGATTGGAACCAAAAAGTTCAACTCCTTTCATAAGGTGCTTTCAGAGAAGGCTGAAGAGGGCACACTCATATATGTGCTGCGTCATTTTGTAATGGTGAGTAGCAATGCTTTTGCAGCCATCTTAAAGTGACCTAATGCCCTTTTATGATGGGCATTAATGATATGGTTTTGTCTACCTGTCAATAAATAAGGCTTTCTCCTTTCTCCCTGTGCTCATATATTTTCTATTTTTATCGTGCGCTATTCAGATATACGTACTACTGCTATTAGAGCTTAGCAACTGGCACATTTTTGTCAGGGCATTTCCTTTCCATGTTTACTCCTTTTGTATCTTACAAGATCTGTGATCATCAGGGGTTGTAAAACAAGTTATCGTAATAGAGCTTGTGTGCATATTTGGATTTGCTAATATTAATTATAACTGCTTGTTAAAGTTGGCAGAATTAAGTGAGAAATATGTAAATGGTAAATGGTTATATATGCCCAAGGACACTTCGACATGTGGACAGGAGGAGCTGGGGATCAAACCGCCAACCTTGTGATCAGTGGACAACCTGCTCTACCACTGAGCCACAGCCGCCCCTCTACCTTTTGTGATTTCAGTCCCATAGTAGCAACTTTCAGCTTTATTTGGATGATGGAATCATTGCAGTGATGCTGTTATTACTTTTAATGCAATACGAACAAAAGCAGAGATCATCCGTGGATCAAATGGTTTGCTTTAGCGGCCAGCGTTCAAAAGAATAAAACAGATTCCTGTGGAGAAGTCAGCATCTGACTGAGTAACAGATGCCTTGACTCAGTTTGCAGAAGTAACAGGCTCTTTTCAGAGATGTGCCGTGACGAAAAGCAGAGCGTAGGTGGAATGGCTTCTAATCGTTTCTATTAAGCACTGAGGCGTTGCATTGAATCTGGGGGACATTAGTGTCAAGGTGGAATGTCAGCAAATTTGCTGCCATGTGTTGCTATCCACATGCTTTGCCCCCCACTGGCATAATGTTTTGCATGTGATGGATATGCGATGGATATGCAATGTAGCAGTTGTCCTCCCAATTCATTATCTTCCATGCAGTGAAATCGGGGGGGAGGGGAACTATGGATTGGGCTGTGTCCATTCGTCGACCATCAAATGTGATATCTCAGGTAATGCCTCAGACATCACTGGTCTGTTTTTGACGAAACTTGGAGGGATGATGCATCTTCACACTGTTCCAGTGTTTAAAAAACATTATGATCGTCTACTGGGGCGCTATAATGAACTCAAACGTGACATCTCAGACACCACTGGTGTGATTTTGACGAAACTTTGAGGCGCTACAATTAAAGGTCAAAATCTCAAACGCTGAAAGGCCATAATATCAGTCGGATTTTTACTTGTTGGACAATGATGTATATGCAGAAGAAAATCCTACACAGGTTACCTTTTTAAAGCCTCTTGTGGTTCTTACTGCTACAGGAGCCAAAGCCTCAGAAGATGCTTTTATCTGGATATGGTGTTGAGTTGGCTATAAAAAGCACAGAATACAAAGCTGTGGATGACACCAAAGTTAAAGGTCAGTTGGTGACTAATTCTATATTCTGTATCTTGTGTCCAATAAAGTACAATAAAACACCACCCTTTATTTTGTAGATTCAAATACTGTGAATACTGAGGATGATTATAATGATGAAGTCCAAGGATTCCTTTTTGGAAAATTGAAGTAAGTAGCAAAACTAACATGTTTGTCCCTATGAAGATTTTTTTTAAACTCTAGCATTTACTGTTACTTCAGCTGGGCAAACTGTGCTCTGACTGCTTTGTGTGACTTGATAAAAGATATGTGGATTGTTATCAGAGTTATACGATATCTTCCTCTTTTCTTCCTTCCTCTCTTGAGGAAATCCCATCCTGAACTCCAAGAGCAACTTGGGGAGCTTCGCAAGCATTTCCTGGAGAGCACCAATGATATGGCCCCTCTCAAAGTGTGGGAACTGCAAGGTATTGATCTCCAGTTTAACAATTTCATATCTGTTAGTTTTTAAATAACAACAAAAATGTTAATCAATACAACAGTTTGCTGTTGGAATGTACTTTAATGAAATTGAAATCAGAATTTTGTTCTTTATTTGATCTTAGTACAACAGTTATACCATATATAGCAGGAGATGCTTTGCTGTTGTACTGGTCTAGCTGCTCCCAGCCTTATATTATTACTTTGAGTGTGAAGTTTAGTGCAAATGAATAGTTCTGAGGTTTTTACTAATAATTAGAATGAATCATTTTAACATAGTTAAACATAATGTTATTGTCTCAGAGTAAAGTTAATGTAGTCTCCTTTGATGGCTTTGAATGGATTTCTTTTTGTCTAGACACCTTGTGCATTTGTCGATCTGTAAATATCATTGATTGCATTACCTTCTGCTGCACAGATCTTAGTCTCCAAGCAGCTGCTAGAATCATGTCCGTGCCAAAGCATGATGCTCTGAAGCTTATGCGAGACCTCAGTCAGAACTTTCCAACCAAAGCCAGGTAAGTAAGCTAAGATATGAAGAGAGGAAGAATTCATCTCATTTCAGGTTTCTGGCTAATGCATTTGGCCCCAAAAGCTTCAACGAGGCATGCCAAAATGCATTAACCACTCAGACACAAGAGAAGTATGACACAAAGTTCTACTCTTGTTGTTCTTTCTTATACAGTCATGCTTAAAAGTTTGTGAACCCTACAGGGGGTGGTCATTATTTCATATATATATATGATAAATCCTTATCTAAACCTCCACTCTTAATGAAGAGATCCCAAATAAACAACATACACAAATAAATATGACATACTTTCATTGTTTATTTAATAAAACTGGTTTAGTTAACAAAAACTCAGATATCCCCCTGTGCAAAAGTATGTGAACTCCCTCAATCAATAACTTGTGGCCCCCTGCTTTAGCAGAGATTACTTGGGGTAAACGTCTCCTATAGCCACTGATCAGTCTCTTCATCTTCCTGGAGGGATTTTCTCCCACTCCTCCTTACAGAGGTCGACCAACTCAGTGAGGTTTAAGGTCTGTCTCACATGAACAGCCGGTTAGATCTTGCCACAGCATCTCTGGATTTAGGTCAGGACTTTGACTTGGCCCGTACAAAAAACTTCTTCCCGATCCATTCTTTGGTAGATTTGGATGCTTAGGATCATTGTCTTGTTGAACAGCCGCTTCCAGACCAGCTTTAGCTCTCAGACTGATGGTCTGACGTTCTGTTCATGAATTCTCTGGTTTCCCTCAGAATTCATGGTTCCCTTAATGATGTCGAGTTGTTCAGGTCCAGAGGAAATAAAACAGCCCCAGACCATGCATCAGTACCATTTCAGTGTTCTTCTTAGTATTGATGGATGCATACGGATATCAGATGCAGCAATGGAGGCTTTCAAATCTGTTATTCTTGAGTTTTTACTAGTTTTAATATTCATATTGTGTCTATTTGTGATATTTTAGCAGGAGAACCATTTCTAGGCAGAGTCTCTGTTGTGTTAAATGCTCTCCATTTGTACAGTATTTGTCTCACAGTGGACTGATGGAGCCCAGATCTTTTTGATATGACTTTATAGCCTTCCCCACACTGATGCACTCTCTTCCTGAGGTCCTCTGTTTCCTTAGATTGCGACATAGTGTTTTTCTTTCACCTGCATGGGTAACACCTAACTGATTAGGTTTCTCACCTGGATTTATGGGAGTGTCACACAAACTCCTCCGCAAAGATCTGACCTTTGACTGGTTAACTTCACAACCAATTATTTACCCACCTGATTCTATTTACCTACTTGGTTTAACAAATGCAAGAGGAGGGTCACTGATTTCATGCACCTGCACTAATTCCCTAAAACTATTTTCATTTTACTTCATGCACAATATGAAATTGGTAAATATAGATCCTTTATTTCAGTTAAAAAAGGCTAATTTTGATTAAATAAGGATTGCATGGTAAAAACTGAAAATGTATATTATTGCACAAGGGGTTCACAAACTTTCAAGCAAAACTGTATGTGAGTCCAGAAACTATATAATATAAATATAATACCTGAAACACATCATTTTTTTAAGCATATGCATTATTATTGTCCAGACACCTTTTTAGCTCCACACTATAGATGTAATCACCTCTTTTGATGTTTGCTTGTTTTTGGCCCAGACAGCTTATAACAACACCCAAAAGTGCTGAGTAAGAGTTGGAGTGAGTGTTTACAGGGCTGCACACAGACCATCTTGAGGGCCCACAGATTTTGGAAGATTAAAGCTGGAGGTTTACTGCTGGCCGGGGATGTGGAAAAGGCTGATGGTGACTGTACATGTTTTACTGTTCCCACAGATCACTGACAAGAGTGGCCATAAAGCAGGAAATGAGAAAAGAAATTGAGGAGAACCAAAAGGTGTGATATCATAAGCAGCATGCCGTAAGATAGTGCAAGTAGTGGTCAACTTTGTTTGATAGCATCTATAGCTATTGCACAAGAGTCGTTTTCGAGAACGAGTTTCTAATCTGTGTCTAGGAAAAAAAATCTAAAACCATCATCACATCAATCATGACATTTTATATTTACTTTTCTTCTGTAGTCTGTACAATATCTTTCATTATATATTATAAATCAGACACTGGGGTTAGACTCACTTTGGCTTTTTGGCATTGGCATTGGACTCACACCCTGAGCTTGTCCTTTCAGCGACTCATCGAGACCATAGGAGTTCAACCGGGAGACGGAGGGCTCTTCATCAACGGGCTGCACATTGATCTGGACATTCACAACCCTTTCAGGTAGGAGCCCAGCAGGAGCGAGCGTCAGTGTGCCTGCTTTCTCCCCGGGAAGCCTCAGACCTGCCAATGGCTCAATGATCATGTTGTAACATGATCCGAGTCCACGGCAGCACATAGCCACTGCTCCTGCTAGTGTGGATGAAAACTAACCTGTGATTTTGCGTTGACAGCATTTTAGACATCATCAGAGGGAGAGGCCAGGGTTTTGGAGGGTCTTCATAACCTCGGCATAAAAGGAGACCATCAGGGCAAGCTGCTGAGGCTACCGGTGAACCTTGCGGAAGACAGCTATGCCCTAGATATCAGACATCCAGCTATAATGGTGAGAGAGTCTGCCACGTGCTGTCCAGCAGAGTGGGTGCATTATTTCCCTTTGCCCAGATCGGCATTGCAGGTGTTTTGTTTTGAGTACTCGCAGTGGGCTGTAGATTACTGGATCAGTCATCAGACTATTGCAACAGTCCCAAGTCTGCCAGAAACTTCAATTATAAACTGGGAAGCTAGCCAAGGAAAGCTATCAAATTAAAAACTTGCAGACTTTCATTTCAGCCCCCTTGGCCATTTTAATATTCCAGATACTCTGAAAAAATGCCAAACAAACGGAGATGATATATTAAGTCTGAAATGATGTACGCATTCAACCCAGTGCGGTCTGTTATTTCAACCAGTGTCTTTCCTTTTGGAGAGTGACTGAGTGAAAATAAGACTTCAGACTTTCAGGTTTCAGAGCTACTGACAGAAAGAGCACTAACAATGCCAACAACAATTGCCTACTGTAGCTCTGTCCCCCTATTTTTCAAATAGGGAAATCTTTCAAAACTGAAGCCCTTAGCCAGAATATTTTTGTCCACCACACTTTAACACTGATGTGCAATAACATTACAACACTACACAACCCGGCTGTTGGCCATACTCCAGTTTAGGTCTTATTTGAGTTAACTTGTTTACATGCACCTTTGCCCCTTCGAATAAGTGCTGTTGTTGCCATGAATAAACCAATTAACAGAGTTAATAATGAGCAGTAGCGGATTACTTCTAATATATGGAAAGGAATTGCTAATCTGAATCTGAACAATAACTAACCCTAACCCTCTGCGCAATCTTCTTGACGCTCCTAACAAATAACCTGATGCTACAGGCAATTATACTTTTCACTGCAATGAATCACAGATTGTCAAGAACGCCAGGCTATAGTAGCTGCTGGAAATGCACTCACCCCTAGAAATGTACTGTTACCAGCATGGAACACCCAACAATTATGGATGAAAGTCAGGACTGGTGGGAGAGGTTGGTTATGCTCAAGTTTACAGATGCAAAATGGAAAGAAAAACTGCATCTTATCCAGGCTTCTCACAATTGGTGTACAAGCTTACCTGGGTTTTTTCTAACCAAGTTATAACATTTACATGCGTTGACCCAAAACCAGGTTATTTGAGCAACTGGGTTACAAATGGAAGTCTCTATGCGTGTAAACAAAGCCACTGAATGAAGCGAGATTATCTTTAAAACGTCACTCGGGAGTTGAATGTAAAAATGAAAGTCACCAATATTATGGTCAAAATACATGAAACGCCAACGCACAGTCTCATCAGGTTTCTTCATACAGATTTCTGTTGAAGTGTGAGGGCAGAATGTCAGTGCCCCTGTTTTCCATTTTACACTGCCATCATAAAGATGCTGGGCCCAAGTCATCAGTCACAATTATTATGTTAGTAGTGACTAGCGTTGTCCTTGCCCCTTAAGTGAGTAGATCAGAATCATGCCAGAAAAAGTACTTCAAATTATGGAGTCGCTATCACTGAGGTAAGTGTCATTACTGGTATTGCTGTGCTATTTGGTCCATATTCTGTTCAATCTTGTGAGTCATCTTTATAAAAATCTTGAATCTACCTAAAGTTTTAATTCTGCCTCATAGTCGAACAGCTGGGTTGTGTAGTGATTAGGGAGCCCTTCCTTCAACCAGAGGACCTGGGTTCAAGCATCTGTCAGCAAGCATCCGTCCAACTGAAGACAGCTGGAGCAAGATACTGTTCGATATCTGACCTCCCTGTGAGGAAGGCAAGCGAAAAGAGCATTTCCCTACGGGGATCAATAGAATATTGCAATTTTCCAAGCTTTCTTCTCGTCTTTTTCAGTGGGTGAATGACATTGAGAGTGACCCTGATGTACCACAGCTGGCCAACAGGTGTACAGGAGCTCCTCAGAGCCACCTTTCCTGGAGTCATCCGGCAGATTCGACGCAATTTCTTCAACTTGGTGAGTCCCGGGATTGACAGAAGTGGCGAGAAGTGGTGGTGAGGGGAATGGACCAATTCCAACTATGAGAAAATTTGGGGTAAAGAGGAAGGCATGCATTGTTTTCATCATGTTGCTTTCCTCTTACTGAATCTACACTAATACAATACGATAGTGATGGTTAGAGATGGGCTTTCTTTTTATTCAATTGTAGTTCTTTTACTTTCACTTACTTTACTGACCTCTACTGACCAAGGCGCTTCTGACCCATTGGTGGATAGTATCACGTAGTAGAGAAGCATACTAAATTCACTTGTGAGTACTTTACATTTCCTGTGTGTCTTAACTGTCCTAAACTCCTCATCTGGAACCTAAATGGGTATAACAAGTATTTGCAAATGCTGTTCCACCCCGGTTCGATGTCTGCCTCTCTGTTGCTAGGTGCTGTTCCTAGATCCAGTACAGGAAGACAGTAATGAGCTGGTGAAACTCGCAGAGCTTTTCTACAAGCATAAGATTCCTCTGAGGTTGGTATTGTTCACTCAAACATCTCTCCACCTACTTTTATCTGTCACATCCTTGGCAGTTTTAATCCTTACCAGAAAGTGACTCTCATTTCATCTGCAAATTGAATATTTGTATTTCCCTCATCCTGTAGAATTGGTTTTGTGTTTGTTGTCAACACTGAAGATGAGATTGATGGCTTCTCTGATGCCGGGGTTGGATTTTACCGTCTGCTGAATTACATTGCAGATGAATACGATTTATCCCAGGCTCTGATGTCTATGGTCTCAGTAAGTATATCACGCATGTAAATCTCTATTGTTTTAACAAGCACTTCTCACGGTATAATTTAAGTGCAGTCTTTGCCATCTCATATCTCTTAGTGCTTCAGAAGTCATTCGTTTTATTGTGCCTTGTGTTGACCCAAGGTCTGAGACATTATTGGACTAGACGAATGAGAAGGATTTTGCCTCTGGCATCAGCTCTTTCAAATGGGGGGAGTTTATCGACAGCGGCAGGGATCTAAAAGAGAGCCATGGTCAAATCTGATCTACTTTTTCACCTTTTTGCAGATGTACAACAAAGTAGACATAGGGGAGACGCTGTCTGTCGATACAGTCTCTGCTTACCTGAAGAGAAAGTTCCCTAAAGCTAGTGCTGAAAGGATTCTAGGACTAGATTCTGAGTACGATGACAAAAGAAAGGTAAGGAAATAAAATACGTTTATTTTTTCCCTTTAGATTTGTTGGAATATTTACTTCAAAATGATTCACAAAGAGTAACCGCCAATGACCCAGTCTGTGTTTGGGTTGCTGCAGGCCGGTGCCCAGTTCTACAAGAAGAGTGGCTTGGGTGCCCTCCCTCTGGCTCTGTTCAATGGAGTCCCTCTCAGCCCAGACGAGATGGATCCTGAGGAGCTGGAGACCGTCATCCTGCAGCGCATCATGGACACCACCAATGTCTTCCAGAGAGCTGTCTTTATGGTATTCTTCATATTCAACCTCCATTTACCCAGTAAAATGTCTTCTGTGCTATGTAGTAGAATATTTAGTTTAGATTGACGTACCTGGAGGAATAGAAGTAGTGGGGTCCAAAAGTCTGAGTCCACTAAGTTTTCATCATTTATCAAAAACTAATACAATTACTCATTTGATACTAAATACATTTAAATATATTTGAATACCTTGTTTGCACACCATTTGGTAAAGTTTCTCAAATTTTTGTTACACCATATATTTCATAAACAAATCAAATATTAACACATGTATGCTCCTAATACACCGTGTGAATTGTTTTGGTCTATTAACAACTAATACCAGATTGACTAAACTAATGTGGTCCTCTATGCATTATGTAAAAACAATTTTTAATTATGTAATCTTGTTTGAGAAATATCAAAAAAAAGATTGTATTCGTTTTTGATAAATGATGAAACAAAAGACTTCTTGGTAGTGGACTCAGACTTTTGGACCCCACTCATCCAGGCCAGGTATAGTTACAGTATGTTCTACATACAAGCACATAAACGGTACAGTTTACACGGTACAGGTATAGTTTAGATGTCCTTAGATGAAAATAAGTAAAGAAACATACAGTATCACCCATGGTTATTCAGCTGCTGTATAGGCATGATTAGATTAGATGCAACTTTATTGATATAGATGAGGATAGAGCAGGTACTATTATTGAAAATAGTGCAGGAAATAAATAAAACAAAAGCATATTAAATACTGTAAGTACATGTAAGGATGGATGCTCACAGTGAGGTCACTCTTGTCCCATGCCTAGGGTCAGTTGACTGAGGGGACAGATGTTGTAGACTATCTAATGGAGCAGGCCAATGTGGTTCCCAGGATGAATCCTCTCATTCTCAGCACTGACCGGAAATACCTGGACTTCACTGCCTCTCCAGGTGACTCATGCTACTCGTTTAAAACCTCAAATACCAACACTGCCACAGTACGTGTCCTTTTTAACTTCATTTCTTTTTACTTTGTAGTTGTACATGATTGGGAGGACACAACTATGTTTTCATACCTGGACTCCAGGGACAAGACTGCTGTGATTGCTAAGAGAATGAAGTACTTCACGAAAAATGGTGAGAAGCTGTTTATCACTTCATGCCGTGCTTTCCCTGTTGACGCCATTTCAGATTGATTCCCGCTCCCTCAGTGTCCCGATACCACAGTGACTGGTTGAATGTGTTTGAACAAGAGTGTAAATAACTTATTCCAGCATGTGTACCTCAGCTTAAGTGGAACAACGAAGGTGTATGTGCTTGTCGAACATCTCTAAAGTGAGCCGTATATAAACACAAATGAATACTACACTGCTTTATTCAAGTGTCTCTGTGAAAGTGTGAAATTGCCCTTTGGTGAGGCAGACAAGTTGGCGTGTGGTCTTAGTGAGGCTGAGGAAGCTCACTACCTTCCTCCCTGCCTTATTGACTAGTTCACTTCCTTACTGACTGACTGGGGAATAAAGCCATGAAAGGAGGCACAATTCTCCACTAATATACTGAGCTTTCCAACAGGACAGCTTACTCACTCTTTCTCTCTCTCTCTTTCTCTCTCTCTCGCTCTCTCTTGTGCACTCTTTCTCTCTCACTCACACACTGAAACTATTTCATTTTCCTTCTCATTCCCATCTCACGGTGTAAGGTCAGGATGAAGACCTTTTTTAAAGGATTAGTAACTGAGAGAGAAATGTTTTTAAAATACCCTTGCCTTCTACTTCAGTAGTTAGCGGCGTTGGGAATTGATATGAGTACATTAGGAAGTGGCAAGACTGCAGGGCAACGGCTTTAACATGGTGCATGGTGCCTCAACTGTATTTGCAGTGCTGTAATTGCTGTTTTACTTTAGATCAGGACGGACTGAGTGGCGTGACCATGTGGATAGTTGGAGATTTTGAGAAGGCCTCAGGAAGAAGACTGTTACTCAGTGCTCTGAAACATGCGGTGAGTCTCTCTGTCCACTCCCATTTCTCCTCATCACTATGAATTGCATTATCGATCACACCTCAGATTCTAGGGAATAGTTTGCAGGGCAGAGTGTGCAAATTCACACACATGCATTTGTGTGTATTGTTGTTTATTATGGATTAGTTAAACTATTGATATAATGAAATTATTCTACAATCTGTGCCCTGACACTCAGCACCAATGCAAATGATGCATTTTATGTAGGCAAGGCGTTATGTGCCGCTGTACTTTAATTATAGACTGCCACAGTGATTTTCAGAAGGAATAAAAATGTTGAATTCTTCAGGGACATATTTCACCTTGGCCCATCTGCTGCAGTTGTTGTTGCCAGAGAGAGAGCAACATAAATAAAGGAGAGTTACACATTGCGAATCTATACCTCATATACCTGGAGATGAGACCGAAAGGGCTGAGAGGGTTTCGTTACTGATTTTCCAACAGTTATGGGTAAATGGTCAAAAACTAAATTCATCTACTGTCATTATTTATCTTCTGCTGTCAGGTCTTACGAGGATCATCAGTACAGTTGTCTCTGAAAAGAAATATGAAGTGTTTACATACTATAGATGAATTAGGCGTAATACAGCAAGTAGGAAAAAAGATTTGTTCACTGTTACATTAGGGCAATAAACTCCTCGGCATATAAGTCTCTCCTCCCACTCTCTTTCTCAATGACACCTGCAGTCTGTGGAAATATGTGAATGTGTGGTTTTTGTGTGAATTATTTCAGTGCTCTGTCTTTGTGTGTGTGTACGTGCGCAGAAGGCCAGCCCTGGAGTCCGTGTGGGGGTAATGGATAACCCCAGCGGTAAGCCCAGCGAGGATAACACTGTGTTTTACAGGGCCATCTGGGCCTCTCTCCTCACCCAGAAGAATAAGGCTGCAGCAGAATTTGTGCAAAAACTCCTAAAAGAGGAGAGCATACAGCTCCTCAAACAAGGAACCAAGATGAAGAACCTCTTGCTGCAGGTAAGGGATAGAAAAAATATGTATTTTTCAGTTCCATAAGTTCTGTTTTTATTTGCATTTGTTTTATATTTCAAATATATGGTAGCCTTTAGGTTCTGTCATGTTTTTTTAACATGCTATAAACCACTTCCAAAGACTTGTCTGCTACTGCTCTCTTGATCTAAGTGCACAGCCAGGGAAAATGGTGATTGATGAGCACATCTTCTCATTCCTCTCTTGAACATCACCTAGCAGAATACATTTAGAGCATGCCTGATGCTCCACAGCTTGTGGATGCCAAGGCAAGCAGCCTACTCACTGTCAGTTCCACTTGATCTGTCAGAGGGGCCAGCGCAAAAGGGGCTCCACACGCTGAATCTTTAAATAAAAAGTGTTGGTGGATACCTGGTCCGTGGGGAGGACCTGATGAATAGCCAAGCTCCCGCTCACCGTTCATGCTTGTGTGATTCACTTGTGTCCAGCCAAGCCTGACCATCACTCTCCTGCTCTCAGCATTCTACAGCTAGCGCTACCGTTATCTGCACATGCTCGATTCTCCAAGCTGTAGTGTGTGGTATCCACCCACACAGCAGTGCACATAATGGAAAAAAATTCTCAGGGACTCAGCCAGTCAGCTGACAGGAGAGCCCCATCTCTTCCCTCATTAGTGACAGGAAATAGCCAATGATCCACCAGGCATAGGTCGTATAACACCGTTCGCTTCTGGGACTAACCACGACAAACTGGCCTTCAATTATTCCACTCAAACAGTCGGGAGAGATTGGGCTGGAAATAGCAATGAAAAGATAGGTAGGCGGTGGCTGTGTGAGTTGGGACCCAGAGTCAAGGGATGTGAGTTTATTATTGGCTGCCAGACAGACATGCTGACTGAGTTGTGCTGACATTATTGGTATTTCACCTGTTCTCCTGAGGAGAGAAATGTTGGAGAAACTAATAACCTGACTCCACAAACCCTCCACCCTCCCACATCTGATTTGTTATAGACAAAAATGACCAATGTTTAATTAAGAGTTTGTTAGATTAATTACAAATTGATTCATCTCATTTTCACACATGTGCATTTCTGACAGCTTGGTCCTCTGGCTGAAATATTCATATTTGAAAACGGCAGTGATTGCACTGATGCAGGGCTTCAACGATTTTGTGAATAATCGAGTCATTCTTCGCCTCACATACATCATACTTTATGTCAATGTGTCGCTCAGATTTTGTTTTGGACAGGCTGGAATGGGAGAAACCTCCTTGAGCTAGGGTCATATATCACACAGTTTTCAGACGCGTGAGCCGACCATACAATCAATATATCTAACATCCTAAACAAACATTTGTTATTCCACTGTAGGACATGGATGAAGACGCCTTTGAGAAGAAGTACAACACACTGGAGGTGGATTTTATCCGCAGTCAGCAGCTGTTCTGTCGCGACGTCCTGAAGCTGAGTCCTGGACAGAGGGCAGTGGTCAGCAACGGCAGGGTGAGTGGAGTACCAGGTTTGGTACTGTGGAGTTGCTCAATAGGTTCGTACTGCATTTAGGAGTATTTGCCTTCTAGTGCTCCCTTAGGACTGTGCAGTCAGCATGATGTCTGTTTCTCAAAGGTCACAGGTGGCACAAATTACACTCTGACACTGTGTGTGTGTGTGTGTGTGTGTGTGTGTGTGTGTGTGTGCGCGCAAGCTTAGTTTATGTGCTGAGTATATGTGCATGCATGTTACTGTGCAGAGCTGATGACTGATGTCTCAGCAGCAGCGATGCTGACAGCCACGGATGAAGAGGCCAGCCCCTGAGATGGCAGTAACAATTAATATCATTTTACATTCCTCCGCTTCAGTGGCAGGGAGAGCTCTCCTCCCAAAATAGAAGGGGGGGAAAGAAGAGGCAGCATCACTGAAAACCGTGACTCTAAGTGGATGAAACACTGTGCTACATTCACATTAGATTTAACACCCTCTTGACAAGTAGTAAATAATACATGTTGGGAAAAGCATTGGAAACCTCTTGTTCTGACTGCATTATCTTCTCCACGTTAGATCCTTGGACCGTTTGAGGAGCTGGAAGAATTCACTGTGGAGGATTTCCATTTGTTAGAGAAGATTACACTGAGCACCTCAGCGGAGAAAGTCAAAGCCAAAGTTAAACAGATGGGGATGAAGGCAAAGCAGTATGTTTTAGTTTTCTTCTATCCTGTTGTTTGAAACAGATAGTCTGTCTCTTCCTCCTTCCTTTTACTCTCTGTAATAGACATTTCAGTGTCTCATCATAATGATAATGGCGATAAATGTTATCATGTGGAATGCCCTTTACCTTTTAACTCCAAAGTACTTCTCATCTCCTCTAGAGTCTGTCTACTGTCTCTCTCTCTCTCTCTCTCTCTCTCTCTCTCTCTCTCTCTCTCCCTCTTCAATACAAGTGCTATATCAGAACCAAGTGCTCTGTTGTGGAGGAAATGACCATTTCCCCAGATTAAAGGTAGCCTTCTCACTGATGTATAAGGCCACCTCCTGAAACCACTTGAGATCACGTTGCGTGGGCTCTGTCTGACAGCCCTCCTAACAAGTCTCATTAATAAGTGATGGACTGACCCTGATGCACCCCTTTGCCCCCAGAGCCAGTGACTTAGTCATGAAGGTTGATGCCCTCCTCACTGCAGCCCCCAAAGGAGAGGCCAGGAGGGATGTCCACTTTATCAAAGACAGCCACAGGTGGGCAATGGCACTTTCACTGTTTACTATCTGATCTGCTCTGCACGCTCTCCGGGGATTTTACACTTTCCTTTTGTTGTAATAGATCCGAAAATTGCCACGTCCATCATTTGAAGCAGTGCGGAGAGCGGATCTTTTGATTTGCGGTTCTGCTGAATAAGGGCTGTAGAAGTCTGTGTTGCTGAAACTGCCTTGCTTGGTGTGCTGTTCTCCTCCTCAGCGTGCTCCAGCTCTCTCCACGTGAAAGCGAGGTCTTCTATGATGTGGTGGCTATAGTTGACCCCCTGACCAGGGAGGCGCAGAAGATGTCATCTCTGCTGATTGTAAGCCATGTTCTTTTATCCTCTATTGATCTGCACTGATTCCTCACTTTGGGAAGAATGCTCTAAAACCACCACTGAAAGGAAGGATAAAGAAACGCAAAGCTTAGGAAGGTTCAAAAGTTCAGGTATACGTTCTTTTTTTCTTTTTTTCATGTCCACATATCGATGTGTAACCTCATGTCTCTATTCTGAAAGACACCTTTCTCATCTCTTCGTGAGCTGAAACAAGGTGTGTTGAATGTATATTGATTGTTCGATTGGATAGAGTTATTTGGAGCTGGAGACTAGCTGTGCAGATGCAACTCTTATATGACTGAGGTGAATAGAAAAAGATGACTCACCTTGCTATCCTGGACAGCCAGTCACACAGCCTTCTTCAGTAGCTTCTCTTTTTGTGGTGTAGATTTTGCAGTAGTGTACTGCAGTATGCAGTAGCGATCACAACGCCACTATATCAGCATCACGATTGGTGCCTGTGGCCATTGAAGGCAGCTCCCATTACAGCCACTACTGGCTCGTTATTTCTTTATTTACCACCACCATATTATCAAACAGTGATGTTATGTATGAACAAGTGTGCTTTGTCTATGGAGAACCTAATAAATGTCAGTACAGTAGATGGCAAGACATGGGCAGTGAAATCTTCAGTTCTACAGTTCAGTGAAAGCGCATGTATGTCTCGTCCTGTAGCGGCCTCTCTGCTGGGCTGGCTCTGTTTTGTTCTTTACACTAACTGGGTCTGTCCCCCTGTGCCCTCCTGCAGGTGCTCAGTCAAGTGGTCAATCTGAAACTGCAGGTGTTTATGAATTGCAGGGCCAAGCTGTCCGAGATGCCCCTGAAGAGGTAAGCTCCAGCTCCAACAGTAATTAAACTTACTGTTCAGCTTGTATGTGTATCCTCCGACCACCCCAGACTTAGCATCCCTCCCTCCCTTCTTCCCTCTCTAAGATTGTACTGCACAGATGCAATCTGCTTAATAACACCACCTTATTGCTTTGGGCCTCCCCTTGCATCTCAGGGCAAATTGCTTACACCGTGCACTGTTGAGGTTCAAGTCATGCAGTGTAAAAAAAACCCCCAAAAAAAC
This sequence comes from Hoplostethus atlanticus, assembly GCA_034670405.1. Taxonomy (NCBI): domain Eukaryota; kingdom Metazoa; phylum Chordata; class Actinopteri; order Trachichthyiformes; family Trachichthyidae; genus Hoplostethus; species Hoplostethus atlanticus. Next base: position 3,733,404 of record JAXDDX010000030.1, read on the forward strand.
CAACAACCCTCAAAGACAAATGAAAGGTTAAAATTGTTCATTAGCATTCAAAAGGACCATTGGGTAAATTTCCCCCATTATGTAATTTGGGAATAATTTGGGAAGTTTTTTCACCTTTTGTATTAGCAGAAAGATTAATCATGTAATTAATTATGCCCCACTGTGTATAGTTTAAGAATAGTTTGTACTGGGTGTATCCTGAAATGGCGAAGGTTACATGGCAGACATATTTGGGGAGGTTAACCCTCACATTACAGGGGCATTAAGGAACAACATCAGTAGAACTTATCTCCTCCTATGCAAGTCTCTGTCACAGTCCCCACCCCCCCGACCCCTCCTGCCTCCTTAAAGTCAATAAAGTCACATTTTCACAATCGAGACCAGTAAGCTAGCTTAGTAGAGCAGCCAACCTACAGAAACATCCAGTGATATATCACGACGCAAAATAATGTAATAATAATAATACACATTTGCTTTTTCACAGCTGAAATGGCTTTGCGATGTTAGTTTCTCACTCAGCACCGTCTTCCATTACTGAGTAGCTTAAAATGCCAGGTGCCCTCGTAGGTGAGGGGAAGTGTTGAAAGTGTTTTGAAATTCAAGTGGGCGAGAAGTTTTTATTCCAAGTACAGAGTGCAGGCCGGAAAGGGAGCTTAAAAGCCAGAAATCTCAGCATCTGGCCAAGTAATCAATGAGTTATTGGTATTGATCGACAACTCTATGAAACCCTTGCAGACTTATTATGGTCAACTTTGAATCTTGAACTTGTGCTATTGGGCAGTAAACGTCTCAATCTATGCCCCTTTTAAACTGTAGGAAGCAATTATATCATATTGTCAGGCAGAAAAATGTGACCACGGAGGTTTGTCAGAATTTGTTTTAATCTCGTCCTAAAGAGCCTAATCATGAGGGGATGAGTTGGAGGGCCCTCTAATTCCACACAGCAGATGAGTGAGTAAACACAAGCCTGCTCCTGCCCAGCTTTCATCTCCCCTGCAGAGCCACAAGCTTGGCAATCCTATATAGCTCACACCTGGAGATACTGCTGTCGGTGGCACACGTGGATCCTGTTCTCTGTCAGTGGGATCATTTCCCTCACTGGTATACTTCCCATAAGTTGGGCATAGCGGTGAGACGGCGAGAGAGTCCACTTGGCTGCTCGCCTTCTAGTTTTATTTCTGTGGAAAATTGGTCACCCTTCAAATTGGGACCAATCCAATAAAGAGAGAGTGTTTCCTCTGGTGACTGGGTTATGGCTCAGTAATTTAATCCCCCCACCCCCACCCCTCCAACTTCATATGCAGCTCCCTTCTCACCCTGGAGTCAACAGCCCCTCTCTAACTGCTCCGTTCTGGCCCACAGGAAGACGGGCTGCCGTGGCTGAAATTAACTTTTGAAAAATCTTCCTGTGTGAAAATGTGACGATGTACCTCTGGGGATAGGAAGATGGCTTTCTAAGTAAAAAGAAAAGGTGTTGGTAATGTTGATCGTCTGGCACGTTATCCCCACTCGTTATGACTCCTCAATGTCAGAGGGCATGGCGAAGAAAAGCAATTAGCATGAAGCAATTAGCATAAAGAGCTAGCCTCTGCGACAGCCCTGAGTAATAATGGAGGAAGGGGAACATAGTTCTGCTGCACAGACTATTGCAGATATTTCTGTTATTGGCTGAGCAGAAACACTGGCAGTAATGGTATTAGATTCTTCACTTTGAAGAGATTGTATATCCCCAGCTGTCACAACAGAACCCATCTCTCCTGTCCTAGAAAGGAGACTATTGCACAACGTGTCATCATTTTAGCGCTTGCCGATGAGAAGTGCTTTTGTTGGATGGAATTGCTGTCTCTGTAGGGTGGCACAAAGTCCTGAAAGATTTCCAACATTTGAGCGCTATCTATTCTCTATCTATTCTAAGCCTCTGCTAAATAAATTCCATGGCACCTCTTTAATCTGTATTGTTAAATATTTTATTGTTGAATAGTTTTCTTTTGCAGTTAATGGAGCAGTGGTTGAATGTATCCGCTGATTATGTATCATTATCTCTCTCTGCAGCTTCTACCGCTTTGTCTTGGAGTCTGATGTGGGTTTCTTGGCCAATGATACGGTGTCTCCGGGACCAGTGGCCCGCTTCATGGAGCTGCCGGAGTCCCCCCTCCTCACCCTAAACATGATCACTCCAGAGAGCTGGATGGTGGAGGCTGTGCGCAGCCCCCATGACTTGGATAACATCCACCTGCAGGAGGTACTGAATAGTGCTCGTCAGTCATCTCCAAGCCAGCAGGGCAGAGGTGCTCCCTAGTAGTCTTCCCCTGTTGGTTGGTGTCCTATGTAACCTGTGGTTTCACTCCAGGTGGACGGGATGGTCACAGCAGAGTATGAGCTGGAGCATCTGTTGCTAGAGGGCCACTGCTTTGACCTGTCAACCGGGCAACCCCCCCGGGGCCTGCAGTTTACCCTGGGCATGAGTCGGGACCCCCTCATGCATGACACTATCGTCATGGCTAACCTGGTCAGCAGCCTTCTATACTCCATACTAGAGTTACCAAGACTTTTCTTGCACTGTGTTGGATAGATGACCTGCATACTGTAGTGGTTCAAAATGTTTAATCTGCTGTATGGAGGCTGTTTGGTTCCAGGGTTAAGGAAATGTTATTTCAACCACCACAGGGATACTTCCAGTTGAAAGCCAATCCTGGAGCCTGGATCCTGAAATTACGTAAAGGGAGGTCAGAAGATATCTATCAGATTCTCGCGTGAGTATTCCCATGTCTGCAGATGATTTTGTCTAAAGTAGATTTTAGGATTGTTGTCTCTCCCTGTTAATTGAGTTTAGTGTTTCCCATCTTATCCCTGAAATTTAATTTCATGTGGAAAAAATACAAAAGAGTAGGTAGGTAGGTAACAGTAGGTAACGGTGCTAATTAGGCAGCCCCATCTGTAGCTCAGCGTCAGGGTTGTTTCATTTCATGCTGGTAGATAGAAAATCACTATGGTAACACGGAGAGCTGCTGACACTGTTGCAGCTCAAGGTTTTGATGAGTGCAGGGAGTTCTGCTCTGCACCGACCAGGAGAGAGACAGGGGTGGGAGGAAAGAAGTGCTATTACAGAGAAGACAGAGTGGAGGGATGATTCAGCTGGTCACCTGCCACGCCATCCGCTCCAAACCCAGGAATCAGCAGCACAATATCTGTTTTAGGTGTTAGCCTGCCGTAGGTGTCAAAGGCCTCATATACTAGACGTGGTGTGTTGGCGTTTTCAAATTTCCCCAGACCAATGGAAACATTATTTTCTCTATAGGTGGTTTCATGCATTTCCTATAAATGTGAAATGGATTCTTTATATTTTGCCTGTTCATTTTGATTAGACGATACTGCGGTGAACTAATTTGGTCTGAATCTAATCGGAGCACTCATAACTCATCATTTCTTATATTACAGAACAGAGAGCCTTAATAATAATTGCTTGAATCCAAATAATGTTTGTGAGTCTGTATGGACAGCTACAGTGCAATATAGTGGATGTCCCTCCAGTCACAGTTATTACCTTCTCTTGCCATCCTCACGTAAGATTTAGGACACATACAGCTCTGGGTTCCTCTGGAATCATATCAGACAACCAAGATTTATTCCCCAATCCTCCAGGTGAAGCTAAGAGGTGATGTCATTTTTCACCTTGGCAGCGTCATTATTCTTGCGGTTAGCGGCACTCTGCTCCGGTTAGGTGGCCGATCAGAGCCAAGTGGGAGTGTCTGTGCTCTCCAGTCCCACAGCATGCGTTCCCCTCATGCACCCTGGGCTGCCACTGCGCCTCGCCCTGACAGCGATGAATGAGATGGCCAGCTCTCCTCTCCTCAGAGCCGCGATACAAATTGATCTCTGGTGCTTTCTAACCACAGCCCCGAAGACTGAGGCACACAGGCAACAGCGGAGGGGTCAAAACACAAGCAGCGCTGCGCCAGGGGGGAAAGTACACTTTGTGCCCAATGAGGAGGGGCATTTATCATAGTGATAAGGTTAATATTCTGCCTTTAGTAAGCACTGGGGTCATGATGGCCTGCTGTGCATGATAGCCTATTCCTCATCTCTGGCTAACCTGGTGTTTCACCATCAGGCCCCGGGTATCCTGCCCGCCAACACACATTTTCTCCACCGGGCAGATCAGTCCTAAAACAATTACAGTGAAAGGCCAGTGTGATGCAATCGATACTGTACGGACTCTCTCATTAAATGTACCAGTAGATACACCACGGCTGGGAAGTAGTGATGGGTAAAACGATGGGAAGGTGATGCTCAGTGATGATGGAGGGTAATGAATGTGGTCGGGGTCTGACCCTGGCAGCTGTCCCAGAATCCACTTTTGAGTGCGTCATTCTCAGTGTCTGTCAGTGGTTTGTCCACTAGCTGCTGTTTTCTACCTCTTTCCTTTGTGCCGTTGCCACGACTGAAACGTGTGAATATACATGTCAATTTCACTTATACGATGTACGAGTGTACGGTACTGTTATATTGCAAATTACAGTCAGCTTGATTTGTTGAGTACATGAAATGCTTGTATCAAGGAGGACGTACAGTAAAAATGAACGTGCACATTATGTTTCTTTCACTGGACCCTTGACAGCTGCAAAGGTGTCTGCATTAGTTAATATTGACTTCTGCCCATTTTGTAGATGTCATTTAGATACAAATGAATTAATGTCACACCCTGCTCTATGCAGTAACAGGACAAATGTATTTGGCTTTGATTTCTTATCAGAAAAGCACTAATATGGATTCTTGCAATGTTGCATTCTCTGCACAAGGCAGCTTTGAATAAGATATGATCAGTTAAATATATATAGATATGGTCAAATTATTATATTGATTAGAATACACTAGAGCATATAACATACTGAATATAGAACGGAGGCAGTTTAAATTGACATGACTGTTTTTAAGTGATACGTTTTTTTGATAGGTTTTACCTGTCAGGCTTAACAGTCAGTCAGTCAGTCAGTCAGTCAGTCAGTCAGTCTAACACCAGATCCAGTGTTCAAATTCCCCTTTCTCCCTTCTTATCCACTTTTTCAGGCACGATGGGACAGATTCACCTGCAGACGCTGGTGACGTCATAGTCGTCCTTAACAGTTTCCACAGCAAGATCATCAAAGTCAGAGTGAGTTTTTGTTTAGGTTTCTGCATAACACAGGATGTTGTTAAATCCTTAAAATGCTGCGTACCTTCCTTCTTCCTTCTGGGATCACAATTTAGAGATTTCACAGTTTGTTTGTCCAATATAATATCTGTTATAAAATCCCTGTTTAACGTCTCCTTTCTCATTATAGGTGCAGAAAAAGGCAGAAAAAATCAATGAAGATCTTTTAAGTGAAGCTACTGAAGCCAAAGGCCTATGGGACTCCATAGCAAGGTGTGTACTCTCTCCTCACCGCTGAAAGTCGGTTAGTTGTACTAGATCTAAAGCCCTCACTCAATCGATTGGCAGTAACTGTGAGTGCATTGATTGATAGGTGTGCTGATCTGCCTTCTGTTGTCAATTATACATTGCGGTTTCAGGAGGGCTCATTCTTCCCCTAGATCCAGACTGCAATATTACGCTGTAAGATCTAGTCTTGCAAAAAATATGTGCTTCTGTAGGTATGTGTGTGTGTGCATTTGTGTGTTTCTACCCTGCATATCCTAACTGTGTGATCTGTCTCCTCAATTAATGCTTGCTGTGTGAAGTGTTTGGAGCACTTTTGAGAAAAGGTAGGCAGTGTTGCAGCAACCCATTTAACACCTAAAACTTCTTAATCATTTTCATTAGCATGCAGTGTTTATTGGTTGCTTTCAACTGCTGTTCTAATCTTATCACTTATATAATGAGTCACGTCTGGTTTCATTTGATTATTTTAATACATATGAAATATGGAAATTAATTGTTTTCCATTTTTCTTTAAATAATAGAGAACAACTATCTTACAACTTTCTTGCTCACAAAGCTGAGACAAAATTACAAAATATTAGTTTTTTGAAATACTGTCTCATTTCAGATAGCAAACTTTAAAACATAACTCTGGCCATTTTCAACTTGGATCATATTTTCTAATCATTTTACAACATATCGATTGATTCTTACCAAAACATATCGATTGATTCTTACCAAAACCTCATCAGTTGCCTCACTACAGAGTTATTTAGTCTTGTTTGCCTGGTTGTGTGGCTCTCCAGTAAAGTCCTATAGGGCCAATGGATACTCAAAATATCAAACACAAAAGCACCAAAAGCATGTAATTCAATAGGGTTCATGAATTGCCATGACCTGGCAACTGTTTGTTTTGCACTACGTTCTACAATAGTACATGTAGTGTTCAAAATTTGTATACACTAGAAATTGCATTTCCCCTTTATTCCTCGGTGTGTTGTTTTGCCACTTCACAAGGAAATTATCATGGGGCAATGCACTTAATAAATGGGAACTAGATTAATGTATAGCCTAACAATTTCCTTGTAGAATCAATTAACTTGTAGTTTGAGATAATAAGATCACAAACAAATGTGATCTCCTTTCATTAAGGTTACTAGGTTACTTCTGATTGGCTACTTCATTATTTGTAATCCTGTGAAATATTTTAGTCTCTCTCTCTCTCTCTCTCTCTCTCTCTCTCTCTCTATATATATATATGTTCTTTCTTTCCCTTTGTCTATCTGTCTTTTGCACACACACACAAAAGCATACTTTAAAGGATGCATCAGTAGAAAGATCCCTGTACACACATGACTGTGTGGCCAGGTTCAGCTCCAACACCATCATTAAGTTTGCGGATGACACAGTGGTGGTGGGCCTGATCTCCAACAACGACGAGAAGGCCTACCTGGAGGAAGTTGCTGATCTGTCACTCTGGTGCCAGGACAACAGCCTCCTCCTGAATGTCACCAAAACTAAGGAGCTGATTGTGGACTTTAGGAGGACACAACAACAGAGGACGTACTCACCACTGGGGATTAATGGGAATACTGTGGAGAGGGTGAGCAGGTATAAATACCTGGGAGTCAACATCACCGAAGATCTGACATGGTCCACACACACTGACACTCTGGTGAGAAAGGCGAGGCAGCGCCTTTACCACCTCAGGCAACTGAGGAAATTCAAAGTCTCCCGGAGGATCCTTCAGTCCTTCTACTCTGGAGCTGTGGAGAGTATCCTGACAGGAAGCATCACTGCCTGGTTTGGCAACAGCTCCGCTCAGGACAGGAAGGCTCTGCAGAGAGTAGTGCGTTCGGCTGAGCGCACTATTGGAACTACACTCCCCACCCTGCAGGACTTGTACACCAGGAGGTGCAGAACCAGAGCCTGCAGGATCATGAAGGATCCTCACCACCCCAACAACGGACTGTTTCAGCTGCTGCGGTCAGGCAAGCGCCTCCGTAGTCACGCTGCAAAAACAGAGAGATTGAGACGGAGTTTCTTTCCTCAGGCCATCAGGACTGTGAACTCCGACCTCACCAGGGCCCCCACCAAGACACACACACTGCCCCTCTTATGCACACACACACTTAGGTAAAGACTACACATAATTTATAATTTATATTACACATACAATTTTCCCTTTTTTTACTATATTTTTTTATAAAGTGCTCTTATTGTAAATATTGTGTTGTTTTTTTATATAGAGCTCTTAAATATTGTAAATATTGTGTTGGTCTATTGTAAATAGTGTGAACCTGTTATTTTGCACATTTCTGCTGAGCATTGCCACTTTGCATTTCACTACACACCTCGTGTGTGTATGTGACAATTAAACTCCTTGAATCTTGAATCTTGAAGATCCATAAAGGCCTAAGACTCCATGCACACATCTTGATGTGTTTCTCTTTGGATGATCTTACAGTAGTAAGAGGATGAGCCTGTTGAAGTTACAGAGTGAGTGGAAAGGCAGAAGTGGAGTTTGGTCCAGCTCTGGAGTTGGTGCTGGCCGCTGCTCAGGCTTCAAGCAGAGCTCTGTGGGTCCTTCCAGAGGTCTGGATTGTCTGGTGTGAGTCAGCCAAATGGGCTCTCACCTGACTTGCTAAAGCCGCTTATCTGGGGCGTCCCGCTGTAGCACTGCAGATGGCATTATCTACCTCTCAAATAGAGGCCCTTCATAATGGCTGGCTTAGCCATGGCAGGAAATGGGTATCGCCCAGACCACAGCGATGTGGTGACATCCCAAAAGCCAGGTCACTCAACCAGAGAGAGCAGTGCTTTGGTTTGAGAATGAGACATGGTGGAGATGCGCTACATGTATGGAGAAGGACAGAGAACAAATGACAGGAAAGGTAAAAAAAAACCCCTCTTTGCTCATGATAGAGAATTATATGAAGTCAAGTGTGGGAAAGACTATGACAAGTTGGTGTGTGTGTGTGTGTGTTAGAGAGATAGAGAGTTGGAGTTGAGGATAGAGGACATGGAGAGGCAGACGGCTTGCTCCCTCCCCTCCCTCCACATCTCCCTCTCACAGTAGTCTTCCTGGAGCCCCGGGGCCCAGGCTGTGGTGGTGATTGAGTGTGGAAGAGACACTCTCCCCTCATCAGCAGTCTGTTAAAAACAAGGACACACAGTTTGACTGCAGACAACCCTGCCCTCCAGCACAAGTCCTGATTTCTGTCCACCAAATGTGCCTTGCATCATGATCCATTGCTCTTTAACAGCAGGTTAGGGTATGTTGGTGTGTTCAAAAGTTTTCAGAAGTGTCCTTTGGATTTTGCCCTTATCTGAGTCTAAACCAGTCTGTTATCTCAGCGTTAATTCATTGTATGGGGAGGGATTGCCCAAAGACATTATTAAAAAAGAGGTACAAAACTGAACATGAAATGTACTGACTAGGACCTGGGCGCCTCCTTTTCTAGCCGTTCTATATAGCAGCTGCAATTCAAATCCCATGTCACTCTCATCCTAAATTTACCAGTGCATTTGTGTTACTGTTTAATGACTGAATACAAATTCGTCCTTTTAGATTCTTTAGCTTGTATTGCCAGCTGCCTATTAGCTATGTGGGGGGGTAAGCAGAAGGAGCTGTCTAAATGTTCCAGCTACCGTCGCTGTGTCTGCGCTCTAATGAGTTGATTATTTCAGCTCTCTGGAAGAGGGCCAGCAGGAAAACGGCACTTTCTGCTGTACAATACACAATCTTGGTCTATTAGAGCATTGTTACTCTCTTTGTAATTCTTTCATTAAAAAAAAAAAGCACCTCATCTTCCTGCAAAGTAATGCATGGTTTGCAATGATTTCTGTGTCTACAGTGTTTTTGCTCCTGGCTCTACAAAAGCATGGTTGCTACTGGCCTAGATTTGCTTTTGCTGTATGAAAAGTACGCATCAATCAGAAGGCAACAGGCTTATGCATAATGTGGGCTTTTACAGCATCACAGGTGGCGGCTCCAGGTCAGATGATGGAGGGAAGAAGAGAGAGGACGTCCTGAACATCTTTTCTGTGGCTTCAGGCCATCTGTATGAGCGCTTTCTGAGGTGAGTCACTTTCAGTTCACACGCTCACACGCTTTCTTTCCAGGCTCCACACGCCACTTTTCTTTTTCGCCGTGTACCTCCGAGACTCACCCCTCACTCTTTCCATCTCCGTCTCTGTTCCAGAATAATGATGCTGTCCGTCCTTCGGCATACAAAAACCCCTGTCAAGTTCTGGTTCCTCAAGAACTACCTCTCCCCCTCCTTCAAGGTACCTGCCTCGCTTCATGACTCCATGCAAACTTTCTGCCTTCGTGCCTGGTTTGCGGTAACTTTATCCCAGTTTAACATCGACCCCTGGGAGGCCAAGATTTGTTTGTACTGAGCAGTGAAAGGATCTGTGGGCTGCTTTTGTGATGGGCTGTGTTTTATCTCCCTGTCTTCCTATAGTGGTGAATCTATACGCAACCTATACGTGACTCATCTTAAATTGTAAAAATAGCAAAAATGGCCTGAGGGGGGAGGAGAAGCACAACAGTTTGCTTTTGTATTTTTTTGTGTTCACGACATATATTAGTGGATAAATGTTGTTTATTTATCCAGTATGTCCAATTACTCATATGTTCTATGCATTCTAGACATGTGTTTATTGTGAACTGACCTTTGCCTGTGTAGTTCAAACCAAACCTTTGCAGAAAAGAGACATGCCTCTTGTATTTGACTTTATTTTTAGCTTTTTTTTTTTTTTGGTATGCTTAGGAGACCATCCCTCACATGGCAGAGTCCTATGGCTTCCAATATGAGCTGGTCCAGTACAAGTGGCCCCGTTGGCTTCACCAGCAGACTGAGAAGCAGCGGCTCATCTGGGGCTACAAGATCCTCTTCCTGGATGTCCTCTTCCCCCTGGCTGTGGACAAGATTATCTTTGTAGACGCTGACCAGGTAATCATCCAGGGGAAGTGCTGCTCTGTGCTGAGCGTGGGGCTGAAAGGGAGGGACTCTTTTATATCAGCCACAGCATTGAAGTGAAGATTGGATGATTTATCCTCACCATTTCAGCTGAGTGTTGAAGAGGATTGAAGTGGTGACGCTTCTCTTCACAGTCCTACACGGTGTCCTTCCTCCCCCTCACAGATAGTGCGGGCTGATCTGAAAGAGCTGAGGGATTTGAACCTGGAGGGGGCCCCGTATGGCTACACCCCATTTTGTGATAGCCGCAGAGAGATGGAGGGCTATCGCTTCTGGAAGACCGGCTACTGGGCCTCACACCTGGGACACAGGAAGTACCACATCAGGTACTCATACTTCACTGTGAAATGGCTTACAGGAGCACAAACTGTTCTGTATGCTGAGCAGGGACGTCTGACATTTTACCACTAAAAGCACAAACACGCAGGATTATTTTTTTTACATTTACAAATATACAATAACGGTATAATCCTCTTCCGTCTACCTTTCACTGTTACTGTAGTTATTTCTGTGAGAAATGAAGATATCCAGGGTTTTTTTTCTCTCAAGGTAGTTTGCAGAATAAATCCATATATTTCAAAAATATTAACATTCAAAACATTACGCTTCTGACAGCCAGCGTTTCTTTTTGGGCTATTCACTGTTTATTCTGCTGGAGAGACATCCATGACTTATTCTCTATATTTCACATAGCAGAATGAAAGGCGCTGTGAATAAAGAAGACAATAAGAGACTGTAGTGCTGAGGTGGTAGGTACCCATTGAAAAAAGCCTATCGCACACAGTCATGAAAATAGATCTTTCACTGTAAATCATTACCTGTTTTAGTCTTGGATTCATTACCAAGAGGAATTATTTATTAATCTATGTGGGGCTGTTTTAAGTTCTTCACCTGAGGAAGAAGCCAAATCTGGAGTCTTATTGTATTTTTATCTCTCTGTATCCTTATATCCGATCTTGTATATCGCCATGGTGCAAATTAAACTGGGAAAGCACTAAGTGTGCAGGGGGCCCTCGCTGGGCATGTGGCGCTGAGCTCTGGCTCTTTTGATGTGGCTTAATCAGCTGGCAGCTTGTACCTCCGCTGAGCAGAGGAAGCTGCCCGGCTAGCAGAGCCTTCCACTGGACCCAGTGGCTGAGCGGGAGGGGTGGGGGAAAGGGCCGTCAGGAAACCACAATGATTTTATTGGACGCCGGTGTGCTGCCTCGCTCTGTGGGGCAGCACAGAAGCAGCAGGGTGGTGAGAGATGATCCACATCACTGAGCTCTGGGAAAACATAAGGCAGTGAATATCGTCTGGCATGACTCAGATCTAATAAGTGATGTAAAGTATCTGCACTGCACCTTTGGGTGTGTAACTATGCCTGCCACACTACAGACAATTATGTGAAGGCACCTGGGTTGTTTATCTTTATTAAGTCATTCTAGCAAGGGCATTCCTGTGGGGGTTTCCTCTCCAGGAAGTGGTTTCAGTCTTTTCTCACACCTGCTTTCTCTCCCCCCTTCTCTCTCCCACCTCACCACCCCATACTCCAACCAGCGCTCTGTATGTAGTAGATCTGAAGAAGTTCCGTAAGATTGCAGCCGGGGACAGACTGCGTGGCCAGTACCAAGCCTTGAGCCAAGACCCCAACAGTCTGTCTAACCTGGACCAGGTAACTGATGCAATTTGAGTTTAATGTAGCACCTACTATAGCTTGCCCGTAACGTGCCCTGTATATTAACACGTTTTGTTTTGTGATCTTGGTAGGACCTTCCTAACAACATGATCCACCAGGTGGCCATCAAGTCACTGCCCCAGGAATGGCTGTGGTGCGAGACGTGGTGTGACGACACTTCCAAAGTCACAGCCAAGACCATAGACCTGGTGAGGCCTCAGTGCTGTCAGTCTAATGAGTAACCGGGGGGGAAGCTAAACGGCATTCCTGGAAATGTCAAAAAAAACAAAACTCAACAAAACAACAAAAATATTCCTCTACTCATTCAAACACAGAATTTGTGTTTGTATTCTCACCTTGTTTTGCACAGATTGAAACATCATGCCGATAAGCAAAACAATTTTAGTAGCTGACTGCTTCTAGTGCATCTTTGACGGCTACAGCAGTGGAACCGTAGCAGCTACGGCATTGAAAAACTTGAGCATATTCCCAGACAGTTATCTGTGAGTCACCCAGCATTTAGGAGAGAACTTGTGAGGGATCCTGCAGTCTCTTAAACTAATTTAGAGTGCTATTGGACAGGCTCCACCGGACTGAAATGGAAACAATTTTCTCATTGTAGTATGGGACACCATTTGGCAATTCAGACACATGAGACAGAGACTAATGTCCTTTTAACTGAATAGGAAATCAAATCAGGTTTAAAATGTCTGCCACCGAAAGTGCTGGGAGCGATGGTCCAGCTTGTTGGGGGGGTGAGGGGAGAGGGAGGGAGTCACTTTGGTGGCATGACTGATGTGTCTTGTCTGCTTATCTGCTGCAGTGCAATAACCCGAAGACCAAGGAGCCCAAGCTAACCGCAGCGGCAAGGATTGTACCGGAGTGGGTGGAGTATGACAACGAGATCAAACAGTTACTGAGGCACGTCCAGGAGCAGGAAGACACAGCAACACGAAGACAGACTCCTGCTCCCTCACAACAAGCACAAGGTGAGCAAAAAAAAAACAAAACACTTCTCATTATCTAGAAATGTTTGCCTAATTTTATAGGGCAGAGAAGTCAAGCTAGATACCGCTATAACATCTATTCTTCTAATGCACGACGGACCTTTTTCTTGGCCGCAGTCTTGCCCACTGTTCTCTTTGTCTAACTCGGTCCTTTCTTCTCCTCGTTTGCATTCCAGACAACCAGCGTGATGAACTTTAGTGTCTGCCTGCACCGTGCTGAAGAGGGAAGAGGCAGCCTTTTGCACCCAATCCTCCTGTGAAGCTTGAAGATGTACATTTCCAGCAAAACTCATGGAGTTCACATTTGCGATCTGGGAAAGGATAAAAATATATACAGTACTGTGCAAAAGTCTTAGGCACCCTCGATTTTTTTTTTAAATTTAAATTTGGTCTTAGATATTTGTTTTTTTGTTTTCTGCATTAGTGTTTTGCATTACTGCTCTTTGTAGTAAATGTTTTGATATTTAGAAACTTAATTCCATTATTTTTTAAACCAACTTTGCTTTATGGATACATGTGTGTAAGACTTTTGCACAGCAGTGTATTTTCAAAGATGTCATACATTTTTCTATGGGCAATACAATAAGAGTCTTACAAAATCAACATGTGATGTAACTGTAAGTCATTGGTTAGTATGTGGTTATTGGAGTATTAGACTTCAAGGGCGATACTGGTTATGATGTTAGTATTAGATGTGTTTGAAGACACAAGGCATAGATTGCACTGATGCTGTATGCAAAGAATCAAGTAAACAAGGCGCATGATTCGTATTGGAAACGAATCATGCCGTTTTAAACTGTTATAAACACAGTGGTTTGTACGGTTATTGTCTTTAATCTAAAGCGCACGTATGCGTTAGTTCTTAATTGTCATCGTTAATGACAGCGCCTTCGACTGAAAGGCCCAAACCAAAGTTGTAGTGATTGATTTGGGTTTATTTACCCTGTTATGTTTATTTCACTACTTGCTGCAAAGTTGTTACCTTGGAACAGTAGCTGGCACCGGACATGATACTATATTAAATACTGGTGCATAGGCAGATCAGGCTAACCTTCATTTTCGCCAAGTCATGGATCAAAGACTCCTCATTTGCACACTAAAGGTTAAAGATTCAATACAGAATTTTAAGTTATTACAGTATGTTTACATCTTCTGTATATACTGGTGTACGTCCAATTGTGTGTTACATGTTTAGACTGAATTTTCAATACCTTAAAGTTACGCAATAAAACTAAATTGTATATTTTCTCAGGAACAAAATAGGTGTTGCTGCTCGCCTGAAACCAACAGTACTTTCATCTGTCTAAACCAGTGGTTCTCAATCCAGTCCTCAAGGTCCCCCTGTCCTGGAGGTTTTAGCTCCAGCCTTACTCAGGCACACCTGAACCAATTAGAGGCTTCAGGTTTTCATGATACCTTAATTGGTTCAGGTGTGCCTGAGTAGAGCTGGAGCTAAAGCCTCCAGGACAGGGGGTCCTTGAGGACTGGATTGAGAACCACTGGTCTAAACAGTCAGTAGATGGGTGTAGGAAGTCTGCGCTCATGGCACCCGTCTGTCACTCCTGTGTGTCAAATGGAAATGTTTACATTGTTGTCATTGTCATTTCAGGTGTGAGAAATTAAATCTATCTTTGCTACACAAGCAGTGTGTCCATAGTGTGGTCAATAGGATGTGTGGTTTATGTTGGGAAAGGCAAAAGTCTTAAATGGAAGGAATTTACTGCTTCGTTTTTTCACTAGTAAGAACGTAAGAGGATCTGGCAAAAATGAAATTAGTCACTGGTAACTAAAACTAAGTACTAGTAAGCTAGACTAGTACAAATCTAAGTACCTACTGAAGTAGAACTAGTATCTATTAAATAGCAACTAGTAAAATCACAATAGTGACTAAATAAGTATTACTTATTTTTTGAGGGAATAAATGGACAGAACATCCGGCCATACATGTGGAGTTTGTAATTTGACAAATGTTCGAATACACCCAAACTGCATGGCACACTCTGGACACGTTGACATCTAGCTTCAGTACTTACCTCCTGACCGTTAAATAGTGAGAAGGCAACCCCCCCGTTCAAATTAAGCATAAATAGATCTTTATTTACAGTTCAGAAAAAAACTCCATTCATATAAAAATAGTGCTGTACCTATGTACACATTAATCTTAAGAATGGATGTGAATTTCAGAGGGTACGATACACCGACAGGGTGTAAGAGTCTCTTTGGAATTAACCGGGCAGGCAGATATTTGTTAGCATAGCAACAGACTTTTCCCCCAATGGAATCCAAAGTTGTATCATTCAACAAGGATGCATCTTTACTATCAACTGGAATAAGGTCACCGGTTTCCTCCAACACATTTTCATGAGTCTCTACTGGTATGACCTGGCGTTCTTTCAGGCCAGTTTTCCGTTTGAATAGGGAGGAAAATTTTAAAAAAAAAGAAGAAAAAAAAAAAAGATCAGCTCCAGCTGCGCTAAACGTGAAACTTCCTCAGTTGAAGCCAAATTTGAAGTTGAAGGGTCCGGAGCCGAAGGGGTTGAAACCCTGGAAACCGTGGAAGCCTCCCTGGAAGTGTTGATGGTGGTGACCTCCCTGTTGGCTTTCTGGGTCCATGGGGTCTTCCCCCTGGTCAAACTTTGTCCTCATCTCTGTGGAAACACACACACATCCATTTTGAACATTGTAATCCTGTAGAGCGCAATTACAAATATTGCTTGCTGGACGGCCTGAAATGTTTTGAACACAAAAAAAAACAGCTCCTCGGTGGGATTTCAGCTGAGTGAGTGGCAGTCACGGTTCTGGACTGGCCCCTTGATGGTTCACGCAAAAAAAAAATAAGTTGCTGTTACAAACAATAGCCCAAATTGCCTGCCTATCAGAAAGCAGGAATGCATCATGAGCAAATAATAAAAAGAATAATGAAATTTACTAGCAGGAAGCAGCAGAAAGGACATTAACCAATCAAGAAATTGAGAAAATGAATGCCAGTATTAACCTCTGCTGCTCGGGGGGCAGAGCAGGACACCAATACTCCAAGAGACAGGAGTTCGAGTCCCGTTAGAGGCACCGGCAAACCTCGGGGCGTCTTACCTGGGTCGGTGAGCACCTCTTTGGCTTGTGCTATGTCTATGAACTTCTTCTCAGCCTTCTTCTTATCCTCCGGGTCCTGGAAGTTGTCCGGGTGCCACTGCTGCGCCAGCTTCCTGTAGGCCTTGATGATCTCCTTCTTCTGGGCGGTCCTGCGGCAGCGGGGAGAGAGCGCCGTCAGCACGCGGAGAAAGACACAAATAACCTTTTCTTTCTATCCGAGGGAAGCCGGAGCGGTCAGAACTCGACCCGAGCGTCGGGGCTCCCGCTGAGGCCTTGATTTCATATTCCCTCAATTTTCAGAACTAAGTCGGAGGGCTTTCACGACCTATAAGTGTTCTTCCTTCCTGGTTTATTAATGTTTTTTCAGCTCAAAAGTTCTTAAGGGGTAAGCAGTCTGGTTACCAGTACAGTTGAGCGTCCTCTGGAGGAGTGGCCATACGATGTATACAAACAGCTGAAAACCGTTATCCAACCCGTTTTGGAATGTATCAAATTCCCCAACTTTCCCTGCCTGGAAATACACCCTGTGATATTTCTCACACACACACACACACACACACACACACACACACACACACACACACACACACACACACACACACACACACACCTCTTCACTCCCAGGATCTTGTAGTAGTCCCTCTTCTGAGACTGTTTGAGAAGTCGCTGAGCTCTCTCCAGGCCTTCTTTGATCTGACGGTCGTTCTCGCTGTGTTGACCGGCGGTCTCGTAGTCCTTAATAGCTGGAGGGAAAAAAACAAAGAACGCGGGATCACGATCAATTTTCATTCGCAGCAGCTAATGGGGCAGCGGGGTAGTGTAGCGAAGCAGGCGAGAGACCCGCTCCTCCCTCAGCGGGCCACCCTGCTGAGGCGTCTTTGAGCAAGGCACTGAATCTCGTGGCTATATTACGATACACTCTGTTGACTAAATAGCTGTTCTTTGCGCTGACAGGAGGTGATCGCGCCCGTCCCGTAAATTAGCGGTGTAATCATGTAGTGTAGTCATGTAGTAAGCCACTTTATTCATTTAGTAAGCCCCATCACCTTCGGGTCCGCGGCGCCTCAGCTGGGCTTTTTTGTGTGCGTGTTTGTGGTGCTTCGAGGCTTGTTTACCCTGTGAGGCGTACGTGTGTGTGTCTAATGTGTGTGTGTGTGTGTGTTGTGAGTGCCTGTCTGAGATTTGAAAGCCGCTGTTCACCGGGGCCCCGTTGGGTTCTGACAGTTTAAAAGCCCACGTGAGGTCTGACGCTCCCACCTGCTGGTGTTTTCATGCCTAAACAGATAAAGTGTGTTAATGACACCCTACACCCTCTCCCCCTGCCCAGCCAGCGTCCCCCTGCGGTTGCGGAGCTGATGGGAGAGCAGTCTTAGTGTGGGGGGGGTTTTATTACTCGCAGGCTGGCTGGTCTGCCTGTGGTGATGTTGAAGGAGAAAAAAAAAAAACGACAACAAAACAGGCACGCTTTTTCCTCTCATCTTCTCATTCAAGAGTAAAAGCTAAAAATCATGTAGTGTGAATCTTTTGAACATTTAAAATCAATAAATGTTATTCTAGACTAACACTATAAATAGAACAACACCTTGACTGATCATCTGATAAGCGGCTTCAATACGACTCCGCTCCTTTCATCGATTTGTACAGGAAGCTGCAAATATCTGTGTGTGTGTTTTAAGCTGAAACGCACCGAACAGCTGGAGGGTGAACTGCAGCAGTCAGATTTTCCCAAATTTCCAAAACAGGCTTGGCAGATAAACACAGAAGCAGGGATTTCAGCACCAATATCCACTAGCTGTTTGCACACTGTGGTGAGAGGCAGGTGGGGTGGGGTGGGGTGGGGGGGGGTCTTTCATTAGGTAATGGATCTCACTGTTCCTAGAGGTTCGACCATCTCCTGTCACTGGACTTTCTGTGATCTGACAATAGATGCGGGGGGGGGGGTGGGGGGGGGGGGGATCAGCGTTTCAAGCTAATCCCTCCTCTGCCTCTGCAAAGGCGTTATGGAGATAGTGGGAGCAGGGTGTGTGTGTGTGTGTGTGTGTGTTGGCACTGCCACCTAAGAATGGCTTTGGACTTGATAAATGAGCAACTGTGCATAACTCAGGCCAGCTGCAGATCATGCAGGTTGTACTTCCCTCTAACACACTGTGCTCCACGCTCCACGCTCCATGCCTAGCTCCAACTGTACCGGATCATGGACGTGCTTTTAAATGTTGCTTTAATTCACAGTCCAACTGAATTTGGTGATGTATCAAAAGACTGTGTGAAATGTGACGAAGGTTTTATCGGATGTAATCGTGCCCCTATCCAATGTCTGCATGCTTTTATGCATTTATTTTGGGGCAAACTACGTGCAGAGTTCTACATGAGGATCCCACTGGTCACACTCACACTTTCTGTCCTCATCAGAAAAAACTGACAACTGGTAAAAGAAAAATACTTTTTTGTATTTTTAAAAATACAAAAAAAAGAAAAGGTCTTAGAAATATCTGCGGAGAACGTGGCGCTCCAAATGTCACACATACAGGTGCTAATAAATGCATAGACCTTGGGAGCAACACGCAAAGGGAAAAACATTTGTTTGAATGGACATGTGCATAATCAACACGTAACTACACTAAATCCAAACGCATGCAACGCCTTGTTTCACAGCTCGATGCATCTGCAGCGGAAAGATGCAGCGGTAATGGCTTCCTCTCATTTGAAATGAATGAACTTCCGTCGGAGAGTAATGCCTTCAGCGGCTGAAGTGTGATCCCGGGCCTAAGAGGAGTCCATTAAGTTGAAAAATGAACGCTATAATAGATCCGAGCTGCAGCCGAGCTCTACCAAGACGGGATTCATCCACGCCGCCGCGTGATCGCTTACCTTCCTCGTACTGTTCTTCTTGGATGAAGGCCTCAGCTCGGTCCTTCAGCGCGTTGACGTTCTCCGGGTCCGACTGCAGGACCTCGCCGCACACCGAGATAGCTCTGCTCGCCTGCTGGTCCTGGTCCATCACACAGACACACGCTTTTAAAATCAAGACTGATAACCAGACCACCCGGCACAAACCCGACGGTTAGGAACAGAATACGACTTGGTAAAAAAGGTCCAGGGTGAGTTCGAGTGCCTCATGGCACCTCGATGAAGTTACCTGTGCCAGCGCGTGGCAGATGCGCTCCTTGGCGTGGAGGGAGTAATGGTGTACGTTGGGCTCCGTCTTCATCGCCGCCTCGTACTTGCTCACTGCGTCCTTGTACCTAAAAGAGCAGGAGGCACGTAGGTGTTTCGGCAACGCTGCGACACTGGGAAAACTGTAGGATCCAACATGGATCGCTGCACCCACAAACATTATGCTACTCCTGTGGCGTCTGCGCTTTCAAACTGAATCGGGTGTAATGTGATGTGTGGCAAATATACTGTGACATACATTCAGGCTGAGATGTGAGTCACATGCCTGTTTATAAGACCAGCAGGTGAGACACACAGACACAGTGTCCTTCTAGGTTGCAGCTGATTCCCTGGTGTTGAGGGTATATTACAGGGATACACACACACACATACACACACACACACACACACACACACACACACACCTACCTCTGCTCTTGGATGAGTTCCTCTGCAGACTGGATCTGTTTGCTGAGCTTCTTCACCTGCTTGTAATGGCTGTAACACTGCTTGTGATCGGGATCCAGCTTCAGGCACTCACGCACCTCACTGCAGATCACAGGTAAGGAGGACGGATTAATCTTCTCCATGACACTTCATGATGTAAAACACATTAGTGACATAATGCCCATATATGTATCAGCTAGAAACTACTGCTAGAAATATGGATGCATCGATACCAATGTTTCACTGCTCACTTCTGAGTGCTACACTTTGAGAATCAGATGATACTTACGTGATAATAAAAAAAAAACCATCTCAACTTTGTCAGGGTAAGTTGAAATATGAGACAACTGCAGATCAGAGGCAGATCTGATGTTCACCTTATACCTGAGTGCTGGGCGGTTTTACACATCTGACAATTAAAAAACAGTGTCAAGTTACTGTTTGGAGTGTACCAAATCATTTGAGGTTTCTCTTTGTTTTCACAACGGGAGGCTCTGTCAGATTGGGTGCAGCAAAGCTCCTTGCTGCTGCACTGGCAGCACTGAAACCAAGAGAAACCAAGCGTGGAGACAGATAGGTCTGTCTGATGGCAACTACAAGGCTCCTAATACAAGGCTCCTAAGTGATAGATGATCACCCTCCCCTTTGCCAGTTAACATTGATCTCATATAATCTACTACTACTGCCTCTAGAATTCCAATGATGGAAATCTGTCGCAGTGACGGAAAACTTCAGCCCTACATTACTTTAACCAACAACATACATTTAGACCACTTTTTTATTGGAGAAAAGCCAATTTGTGTCCCTTTTCTGACTACATGTGATCCTAGTTTAGCCTGGTACTTGACAAAAAGTCTGATACTAGTATTGCTACGTTCTCAAGTACTGCAGCCTGCATGTGGGTCTTACGTCAGGGACATCTCGTGGTCTCCAAGGTTGTAGTAGATGGTGCTGAGTTTGTAGAAGGCCTGGGTGTTGTCACTCTTCAACTTGGAGGTCGCTTTAAGGTCGATGGCGGCCTTGCCCATCTCTCCCAACTGAATGAAGCACTCTGCTCGCAGCTCACGAGAGGTCACGTCCCAAACGCACGTCTAGAACAGGCGGACATTAGATCCCAGACTCATTGCGATGCTAATGGTCTGTATCTGTATTACAAATCTGCCATCGTGACGACATTCACCGACTGGTCACCCTTGCAGTAAAACTAGGCAATGTTGACGAGGTATGTTGCTTACCTCGATGATGGTGTCTAGGTGGGCAGCAGCTGTCACGTAATCCTTGCTGGTGAAGCTGCTGTGCGCCTTAGCCACCAGCCGCTGGATTTCATCTGCCTTGGTCAGCTGTCTCTGGGCCTCCTTCTCTTCTTTGTCATGGGGGTGGGACTTGAGCTGGAACACAGCAAGCCAAGGCATGACATCAGGCATGTGCAGCAGAGATTAAAGCAGTTCAACCACCAAATGAATAGAATAAGGGAATAAGAGCAAAAAAGGCGCAGATGGTGGACCAGAGACTCACAATGTGCTTAGGAAATTTTGAGTCGGTCCATCACCGACTCATTCCAATATGGGCAAGATCTTATACTCCAAGATACTTGTGCCAACTTTGACTTAAAAGCATTGCCAATCACAGCAGTGGTTACTTACCATTCCCTAAACCCATTACACTCTAATCATCCTCATCACAAAGGTCATCATCTCCACGAGAGCAATCTCAGCTAATGGCACATCCTTTACAAATAGAGCTGGCTATCCCGTAAGTGTTTCCTGCTAGCTCAGCCTTCAGAAGAGTGTAATGCATAAATGTGATGCATTACACCATGCCAATGTTCTGGACTGCTGAAGCAGCAGGACAGCGCGCACCTCTGGCCAGACCCACTGACATCATACCAGCAAAATATGGTCCACATAAAACTGCTCCAGTCCAGGTGCCCTGTTGGCCTCTGCTGGGAGTATGGCACCGTGCCCTCTTGACGCAGGGGGCATGACAGATCATTTCAACTGATAAAACTTTCTACACCCTGAGTACTCTCAGAAATTGACTTTTTTTATTTTTATTTTTATTTTTTTAACAAAGACAATCCCACCAAGAATACAGTTTAGCAGCCAAACATTTCCTCCTGGCTCAGCCGTCTGAAGTTTCACATTACAGCAGAACTGCTGTGCTTCAATCTGGACATAATCATGTTTCTCAGAAGCTGCTGGGTTCTCCGAGTATTCAATATAAAAAGGCAACAAGACTAGCAATGCTAGTTTGGTGCCCGAGTCTGCACTGCTACCTTGAAGATCACTAGTGGGGTCAACTTCTTTTGGATACAATTACTTTCTTGTTGGGCAAAAATGGGCAAAAGCGAACTGCTTCACCAGGACAATGTTGTTATAACTAACACAACTAGTGATACCATAACTATAACTAGCGATTCACTGAAAATAATCATGCATATATATTTCTTTCTTTTTAGAGCTTCATAGAAATAGAAAAGAAATGGCCTCATTAACCCAGTCTAAGTCTGGGAGTCTGTCCTCTCAATGCAATGGACATAAATCCAGACTACCAAATATCAAGAGCCCTCCCAGCCCGGGTCCCCAGCACTGCGGGCGTTGCCATAGTGCTACTGCCACCGTGTGCACAGTGGTGAAAATTATTTATTTTGTGCCTTTAGAAGCTGCTGTCCTCATACACTCCTTATTTAAATGTCCAGGATGTAAAGAAACTTTGCACAAGACTGTCATATTTCGCAATTTGCTGCTGTGTGTGTTCGAGTGCCATCCGCTGCCAGTCTTTTCTAGGGACATGTCGAGTGACTCAGTGAGTTAGGGACATGCGCTCTTATAGGCCACCCCCTCCCCAGGGTCTGGGAATTAAAAGGCGAGGTACAAGCGATCAAGGCAGGCCTAGGGGGCCGCAGACCTGCCACATGCCCCTCGGCACAATGTGACAATATGTGACATTCACATGCTATCACCAAGACACCAAGGGCAAGAGGAACTGCCATGTCATTTCCCCCCCCGACGTGATACAGCGGCTTCAAATGGATCTGCAACAGGGGAATTCGTGTCTTCTGGCAGTGTTAAGACACCTCAGCGTAAAACGGTATTTCTAGTGGAAAACCTATTAGTGAGTTTCACTGTTAAATCCTTAACGAGCAGCTGAAAAATGATCCCCGAAGACCAAAGCGAGAGTTGGCTGTCAATTCATTATCATGAACCATCTTAGAATATGGAAATCTTCTTTCTGCCCACCTAAATGCAAATACTGTTTACTTTTTCTACTTGCGGTGCTTTTTACTGGCTCAAGGCTTGGTTTCCAAGAACTACAATGTTCAGGAAATCCATGGACTATTACTATACATTGTGTTAAAATCATATGTGCATAGAAAAGTCCAATGATCCTTCTTCCAACGCTTTTTTGAATCAAGTTAGGTGGTTGATAAATAATACGCTTATTATCGTCTTATGTAGCAGCCCGTCCTTGTGAATTTTAGTTTTTGCTAAAAAGCATGATGATATAAAATCAAGCCTAGTTCTCCTGCTTCATTTCAACCTTAAAAACACACAATCTCACCTGCTACGCCAGGCTGCTCCTACAGATCAACACTGACACCTCCTGGTGAATTTGACTTCCCCGATAAAACAGTCACTCCCCACTCAGTCATATAGCACTAGAATTCAAATCGGATATTATTCTACTCACCACTTTCTTGAAGTCACTCTCTGCTTCGTCTAGTTTCCCCTGCTTCAGAAGGAGATTTCCTCTCTGAAGCCTGGCCTGTTGAGAGAGGGAGTGAGAATCAGTCAACACAGCTGACATAACTGACCAGTTTCCCAACGCGGTCACGCCCGGAGAAGTTGAGGTATAGAATGAGAAAGCACTTGAGACAATGCAGGTTAAGAGTGACTTTTAACACCAACTGATGTACACAACAGGACTCACAGATGTGAAGTCTGGTTTGAGCTCTATGACTCGGCTCAGATCTGGCAGTGCAGACTTTGACTTCCCCATGGCGAGGAAAACCGTGGCTCTCCTGAAGTAGGCCATGTAGTTTTTGGAATCCCCATCTGGATGAACAAAACCATTACCATAAATATTGTGAGTTATATTTCCTAATCGCCTGCGGTAAACATTTTGGTCACGCGGCATTTGGATAGTCCAATACTTTTAGGGTTAGGTGTTAGAAATAGGGTCAGGTTAGAAATAAGGTCAGGGTTAGGGTTACACACAGTGGCGGCTGGCCAATAGAGGGCGCTAGGGCGCCGCCCCACCACTCCCCACATCCTAGACTTCATTGAATAAGACTTTAAAAATTACTTTCTTTTTTTTTTTTTTTTAAATGAGCGACGTAAATATTATATAGTTAGTGAGTAGAATGTATAATCTGCAATAAAATGTAGATTAAAATTGTTCTACGTTGTCTAAAGTTACTGCTAGGTCACGTATTTCCGGCCTGGGGCGCAAAAATCTTTGCCCATTGACTCTCGTTATAAGTTGTACATGCGCAGTTCGCTGCTCTCAATACAAGAGATAGGAGCGAACTGCGCATGTACAAACAGCATTTATCTGAATGCTGCTGATTTACACACCACCAACCACTGGTTGGCAGCAGAGAGCGAGTGGCTCGTGGTACATCTGACATAAAATGCGCCAGAATGAGACAATATACTCGGTCGTTTTCAAGGAGCTGGTTTAGTAGGAAGGCTTGGCTAACTGTATGTAGTGACACCAATGCTTTATTTTGCTTTCCCTGCATCCTTTTTCAAACGACAGGTCTCAGACCCAGCATGGATTCAGACAGGTTTGAATGATTTAAACCACATATCAGAAAAATCAAAAGCAAATGTTTGGGAAAGTAAACATAGCTGCTTAGCTTGATGAAGGCTACAGGATAGGGATCTGTAAGCATTGACAAAAGGTTGACAAAAACAGGCACATCCTGTCTAAAATAATAAACTGTGTCAAGTTCTGTGGCGCCATAGAGTCATTGAGAAATGTGCATCTCTCAAGGAGAGAAGGGCAAAATTTATGTACAAAAAGTTTAAGCCACAAGGCAAAGTCATATATCTTTGAGCCAGTTCACTCAGCTTTTTGATGGCACTGGGTATTTCAAATGTAATATCATATTAATTTATTTTTTTCTTAAATGTTATTTTCTATTAGGTCTTATTATGTTCATAATTTTCTGCCATTGTCTCAGGGTTTTGTGTTGTCAGATTTCTGTTGCACTTATCGAGGCACTTTTCGGTTACTTTAGTCTTTCACCATTACATATTGTAGTATAAAAGATAATTATTATAAAGAATTTGCACTAATTGAAGTACCTTAACTTACCTTAAGAACGTTTCATTACAACAAATGTTCATTCAGCTCAGCAAATACAAATAAAGGCCTTTTCATTTATTTAAATACACTGATGATACCGTAGTACATGTTTGTTTGATTTTTGGTATAGCCCCCCCTGGAGAAAAATGCACCAGCCGCCACTGGTTACACAGTCTGCAGAGAAGCAGCAAATAGGCAAATGACACTTTATCGAGCATCTACTTTTTGTCACCTGACAGTTGAGTATCAACACTGGACTATCCAGATAAATAGCAATATTTTCAAACAGTAGATGTCTTGCCACTCACCCACAGCAGCGTGGAAGTGAGAGAGGGCATCAGCCAGCTGGCCAGCAGCAAGGAGTTTCTTCCCCATCTCTAGGTGACTCTCCACACTCCCATCCCTGCCACACTTCACGCCTGAGAAACATTCCACCACAGTTTGGAGCATGTTAGTATGCACTGCAAATAGTTGACATTAGTGACCCAGTAAGGGGAAAATCAGCTAACATCCACATATTCACTGTAAGTACACAACACTAACGGAACCGCTGTTTGACATGTAGCAATAATGTCACTGACCCCTGATCACACAGCATACAGGAAGACTAGCAAGAAGAGGAAGAGTAGCAACACAATACAAGCTAGCTAGCTAGCTAGCTAATAAAAACTGCCTGTAGCAACACACATCGTCTGGCTGGTAGTTAGCTGATAAATTGAGCAAATGACGTCCCGCAAAATTGCATTAGATTTTCAAGCTAGGAAGCCAGCTAGCGAGCGTTAATCCCTTCGGTTTCGGTAAATTAGTTTAGCTAACGTTAGCGATATACTTACTGCAGGCTAACTGGCCGGACTGGACAATGGTCAAAGGTCAAAACAATATTATATAACGTTAACT
This sequence comes from Hoplostethus atlanticus, assembly GCA_034670405.1. Lineage (NCBI taxonomy): Eukaryota > Metazoa > Chordata > Actinopteri > Trachichthyiformes > Trachichthyidae > Hoplostethus > Hoplostethus atlanticus. The sequence goes on from JAXDDX010000030.1 coordinate 3,759,354, forward strand.
TGGAAATGGAAAGATGGAAAAGTCAGTTTCTTACCTTCGTATCTCAGATCAATCAAAACAAGGACAAATGGCATGTAAGTCAGCGTTTTGTGCGCTACATGGTTGATGGAAACCATGGTTAGGTTAATGTTTGGATCAAACGAGCCCTGTCGTTTTCCTGCTAAAAACTCTAGGTGACGTTATTTTAAGTACGCGTTAATTCTTGACAGTCCCATGTGCTGACAGCTATTCAATGTAATTTGGCATCACTTCTTTTTCCCCAGTCAGAGCAAACCAAGGGAGGAACTCGACCGGTCGTGGGGGGCTGCGATTGGCCGGATTATTGGAAAACCACGCCCACGGAGATTGGTACAACAGAGAGGAGCCACGGCAGCACAAAGTCAGAGTGTGTGTGTGTGTGTGTGTGTGTGTGTGTGTGTGTGTGTGTGTGTGTGTGTGTGTGTGTGTGTGTGTGTGTGTGTGTGTTGTAAAGATACAAATGAGCTTATTCAACATGTGTTTTATGATAATATTAATAATATTCTCAGATGGGTTTTCCTAGGATAAAGTCTTATCAAATGGGGCTCTGTGGTCTAATGTGAATCTGTTAGGGGGTCATGATGTGCAAAGGTTGGGAACTCCTGAATTAGACCACATATCCCTATTTGATTAGATTTTTGCTCCATGAAATCCGAAAGCATTTCTGTTGTTCGATTTGACTTCATGCAGAATTATCTAACCTGACTATACTATTGGCGGGGACTTAACAGTGGGTATGGTGCTGGATATTATATCTATGAACATATTCTGTTCATATAGAACAGAACATAACATATGTTATAACATAACATATTTTGTTCATATATTTATGAACAAAACAGTCATCCTTATACATTCTCTCACTGTGCTAGTTTCTAGTAAGTGAAATAATAGTGAAAATATGGAACACCCTGAAGGACCCCTGCTGGTCCCCTAGTGGGAACATGCATAGTGTCACCCTTGGCACACAATAGTTTGGGTATCATTACCATGACTTCACATAGCTGCATCTGAAAGTGTTTGAAAAAAAGTTACATCCTTCAATTAGCTTTGGCAGAATTGGTAGGGATGAAAACAGGACTGAAATATTTTACCCAAGTAGAAGTAGATCTACGATTACTTTGTTGTTGTTGTTTTTAAATCAGAGCAGGTGTACGTGTAGGAAATGACTCACAAGTAAAATAGTTTAGTTTAGTTTATTAGGATCCCCATTAGCCATTACCCAAGGCAACAGCTACTCTTCCTGGGGTCCACATTGAACACAAAATACAATACAAAATACATACAAAATACATACAAGAAATCACGATACAATAAAAAGAAAATAACAATAGACAATTTTAAAAATCAAAGGAAAAACTCACACTAGCCTTAGGAAATTCATTAATAATTATTAGGCTCGCTCTTAAGCTGTTTTTTGAAATACTTTCTGCTCTTAATTTCTATGATGGCTGTAGGTAAGGAGTTCCATTCTGACATAGCTCTATACATACCAGTCTTCTTCATTGCATTAGATTTAGGCATTGGCACTGTAAAACGCTTCATTACTACCTGTCTGGTAGAATAGTTAGGTCTGTTACCAGTGTAATTAATCAATTTATACAAACAATTAGGTTTTTTGTTAACACAAATATTTCTGAAAAATACAACTAAACTAGCAAGCAATCTTTGTTCAACCATAAGCCATGATAGGCATTTATGCATATATAATATATTGGACCTGTTTCCACACTTAAGGGCAAGGCGAGCCGCTTTATTTTGGACAATTTGTAATTCACTCAAGTCCTTTTTATCTGCACTTGACCACACAATGGGACAATAGTCAAGATGAGATAAAACCAGTGCCTGGATAACCTGGACCATAGTGGCTGTCAAGTTTTACTCCAGTACTGAGTTACAGTACCTTGGACTTTCCAAAACTCTCTCCCTAGATATTAACTAATCATACATTTTGGTGTTGTCCTTATATAGTAAATTATTTATTTTGAATTACATCAACAAAGCTAGTGTCACTTCAGAAAGCCTGTTTTATTGTAAATGACACATCTCATTGTATATACAGGAGCTTACTCAGAAGTAGGAGTATATACTATAAAAACTCTTCAAGTACAAGTATAGACATTTAAAAAGAATAGTCTCCACACTTCTACTCAAGTACACAGTAATTTGGGATAATAATAAAGGTCACACGTAAGCATTTGTAGACGTCCTGCTGCTCCTGGTGTTCCTGCTGCTCCTGGACTCACTGCTGGCTCTGCTGCCGCCGCTGCTCAGCGACTTTCTGCTCTCGCTGCTCTCTGTGCGAGCTGAAGACACGGAGGCCTGTTTGGCTGGAACAGCTGCGTAGGCATCAGGGTACCCGTAGGCAGGGAGTCCTTTTCTCTTCGAGCTGTGAGGTTTAATTGGAGAAATATACATGTTTTTGGGTCGTTTGGTATTCTGAGGGTAAAGTATAAACAACTGTGATAACCCTATTGATCAAACATCACCGCAGTACCTTGACTGGCACCCTTCCTTCCCAGCAAAGATACTGCAAAGAAGACCTCCAACAACAAGTAGAGTGGAGCCTCCCCAGCCAATAAATACACCAACGCCTATTTCAAACCTGAGAATAAATACAATGTACAAGCATGTTTTCATGATGCATGTTGATGCATGAAACAGCAAGATTACCGTCACTATCCATGACAATTATAAATTGTATGTACCTTTGAGGTTTGAAGTTAGGATCTTGAAATTCCGCTCTTACTTTGTTTCCATAATAGGAGAAAGCAACCATAGAACACAACCCTAAAGCAACGAGCACACATTTATTGAATGGACCAATTTAAGGAGCATTGTAGTGTGAAGTTTAAAAATAATTCAGAACGAATAGCTTTACCTGAGATGAGGTAGTTCATCCCTCCAGCAAAAGTTACTCTTGCATTAGCAATCTCTGATCCTCCGATCTTAGTGCACTTCATTCCCACTAAGACGAGAATTGATCCAAAGAAAGCCAGAATAATGGAGGTGATGATGAGAGCGCGGCACATGTGAATGTCCCCTGCACAAGAGCAACAAAACAAACATCTTATCTACAAGATGTAGAAAAAAAGTAGTACATTTTGTCAAAATTGCCTCACGGTGACATACATTTTCACTTACAGTTCAATGCAAGCATTGATGGAATTCCCTTGCAGTCAGACACTCCTGTTGAATCCGATATACAATCCTTCCACAGGTTGGAGAAGTAGTTGGAAGTGGTCAGAACTATACTGTCCACTTCAGACCAGGTCCAGATCTCTGTGGGCATGGTGGAGCAGACGAGGATCCATCCGCACACACAGACTACAAAGCAGCCGATCTCCATGTACATCACCACGGTCCTGTAATTCATGCCTGCCTTGCTGTCGAGCCACGACACAGAGAAAGACGCCTCGAGCCAGACTGTGGAAACCTGTGAGCAAGTTTAGAGCCAAATAGCCTCAGGCTCTGCCCACCCACAGTCCCACCTCACACACTGCAGCCTGTAAGAGACAGAATGTGGCTTGTGTACATCATCACATCCTTTGCTGTGGACTGGGACTTTTTGTTCTGTGAAGGTCACTCTGAAGTCATGCTGTGTTTGTTATTGGTATGACTCCCAGGATCCTACCAGCATGAAGTTAGTTTTGTGTACCATTTAGCTGTTGGTCCAAAGATGGTGTTTTGGCATGGCTTTTGGCATCCTATTTCAGATTGGACACGTAGAACTATACAATGGCACACTTTAGAAAACTAAGTGAAGACTCATCATGAATTGATGGCAGTTCATATCTGTCGCTACATATAACATTGATTCTAATACTGGGTCAATGGCAGCTAAGCTAATGGTTTGAATTGAGGATAGATTGTGAAAATGCTGTAGTCACAATTGTCATTAAGTAATATACTACATAATATGGAATGAAACTCACCATGATCATTGTAGGTAGAAAGGAATATTTATGTATGTTGACATATATTGCAATGACAGTCTTTAAAAACTATACACGATAAATCATCATTAGTGTATACACAAATATGACAAATGAAAAGTAAACAAAATATATCGATTTTACTAAACCAAAATGGCAAGAGCATGATAACATCAAATAATTTACAATTGTACATGAGGTACAGTGAAGACACTAAAAGGGAAGAAATAGTCTATTGTCCTCATTCTCCATCACACCCTGGTCCTATCTGTGGACCACGCTGATCACCGGTGAATCAGATTTGTAGCTACTACACAAAAGCATCTCTTTCTGACATTTTTTCCGGCGTTGTCTGTGAGAGTTTAGAGACTTTGGAGCTGCTGGATCGTCCCGAGCCCATGTAAGATCCGTTCTGCCTGGACGGTCTGTAGTACCCAGTGTACAGGGTTCTGCCTCCGGAGCGAGGGTCCATGTACGTTCGTGTCCCGTAGGCGTACACCGCTTGACTGTAAGAGAAAAACATTGATGACGTTAATAATGCAATATAAACTCTGCGGTGGAAAAAGGTAAAGATGGATGGACTTCTTACCTTTCAGCGAAGAATGCTTTGTAGACTGTAGCAGCATAAAGTATAGCCCCCAAAAGGATGAAGAAACATCCCACCAATCCCAGAAATATGGGGGTTCCTATGTCATACCTGGCATTAGGTCAAACGTCAGTAAAATCAGTACAATTTGGTCCTGATGCATTCCACATACAGTAAAGGCATGGCATTTTGTTCCATAGCATACTAGCATTTGAGCAGTAGAATACAGCAAATAGAGTCAAATGAAGTGTAGGCTTCTGCAATAATAGTGATACAGATGAATGACATACTGTACCGTAAGTCTCCTGGTTGTAAACGGTCAGCAAAGGTTGTCCTGGCGATCCTGTTGATGTATAAGCAGTAGCCAGCAATGTCTGACATACCTGCGAGAAGAGGTTTCGGTGATACCAAGCAACGGTGAGGGCAAAACATTTCCGTCATTTACAGAGGCATAGCATAGTAATGCTCCAGTCTGTACTCACCGGCGATGAAATGAAACACTGCTCCGGCAAGTAGTAGTTTGTCCTTGGTCTTATCCGCTCCGCCAATATAGGTGCACTCCATCCCAAGAAAGCAAAACACCACACCGAAGAACCCGAGAGTTAGCCCGCACATTAGCAGGCCCCGCACCCCCTGGACGTAAGCTGAGAAATAGAAATGAAGTGGAGTTCATTTGTTTCAACTGAGTGGATATGTGGTGACAAATAGCCGAGAAAAGATTCCAATTCTGCGACAACAAATTTCCCTCAAAGTTAGAAAGATGTGAAACATGAAATCTAAACAATCTGAATCTGAACAATATGAAACCTAAAATCTTAACACAATATTTGGTGGATACTTTGATCCCTCACAGTACCCATGAGTACACACACTTTTAGCATTGGAGATACCTGTGTGACCCAAATGCTGTGCTCGTTGAGCTTCTGGACCACAACTGCTTCTATTCAGCATCTATATTTTTACAGTGCAGAGGCAGAATTTTGTAGAACATCATTCCTGAGTATCTGTGTCCTGCAGAGCACTTACCGGTGACAGACCAGAGCACTGGGAAGTCTCTGCAATTCGTTACCGCTGTGGAATCGGTGAAGCAGTCCTTCCACAGGTTGGACCAGTACCAGGCCACCTTGATGATGAACGAGCCTCCTTGTCCTCCTATTTGGGTGATCCTCCAATAGTCCATGGCCATGGTGCACAGCACAAACAGCCACCCCAGAGAGGAGATCAAGAAGCCGAACACTTGGATCAGGCGTTTATTCATTTCTGAAATCAGTAAATGAAGACGGGGGAGACTTGCTGTTGTAGGTCCCGCTGAGGTGGGTTGCGGTCGACCAGGACAGACAGCACACGCTCACACTCGTCTGTCCAGTGGCGAACAGGACGACAGCGCATGTTTGTGCCATCAGTGTTGATGTGGGCTGTGTGTCACCATGGAAGAGGTTTACTGTAAACACTCAGGAGCGTGGCATCCACTTCAAATATTCTGCACCTCTTCTAGCTGCCCTTTCCTTGATGGGAACGTTTACATCCATTCTGCAGCAACAAATACATTTAATATGTATTAAAGTGCCTTCCAAAACTTTAAATCGTTTAATCATTTTTGCCTACTACACTATCATGGGGTAATAAAAAGTTAAATGAGTCTGACTCCCACAGTATTTCACCACAAGAGAATAAAATAGATAGATAGATATATGGCTCTTTATTGTCCCCGAGGGGAAATTGTAGTTACAAAAATACAAATTGCAAAATACAATTTACACTGTCCTCTCACTTCGCTCACTGAATGGGCAAATGATAATAATGGCACACTAAATAGAATCTGCTGCATCCATTTTATTTCTATTCACAAACTATTTATAACAGGGACCGAAGCCCACTCAACCGAGAGAAAGACAATGAAATGATACAGTCCTTTTTTAACCTTCCTAGAGTTTGCATAGTAATGCAAAATAATAGATTTTTGACCAAATGGTTTTGATTTTTGTAGGTGTTTGTTGTTTATCCATAAGACATCCATAATCCTAAAATTCACTCATCAAATAGGAAGATATCTGCCACATCTAAAAAACTACAATATCCCAAGACAGTAAACTGTACTGTTTTACCCTTGGAATAAACATGTAAAATGTGTTAAATCTACTTGCTGGTAAGCCACCAGAGGTGGCAAGGTACGCACATTTACTCAAGTAGAAGTACAAATACTTTGGTAAAAGTAGAAGTACTGATTCAACTTTTTTTACTTAAGTAAAAGTCAAAAAGTACAGGCTCTGAAATGTACTCAAAGTATAAAAGTAAGTAGTAGCCCTCTACCGGCTGTTTCTGTGCAAAGCTAACAGAACCTCATGTCATATTAATATAATTTGGAGACTATTAAACTTAAACCAGTCTAACTTCAAATAAAATAAAAGACAATATACTGAAAATATTAATATCGCTCCAATGTGCAAATCAGTTTTCAATGTCAGCAACAGAACTCGAAACATTATGAGCAACACGAGAATACGATGGGGCTGGTGCAGGAGCGGGGTGAACGGAGCGGGGAGACAGGCAGGCAGGGCAGGCAGGCAGGGCAGGCAGGCGGTGGCAGGTCGGCAGGCAGGATACCGGAGAAGGAGTCTGGATCTGAAAAGGGAGAGTGGGGTTAGCAAGGAACACGTAGGAAATACTTTGAGTGGCGACACTACAAAGCGGCCGAGAACGCAGCTGACGGGGTAGTACAAACAACGATCTGGCGATGAGTGGGTGGAAAGCCGGGGTTCTTATGCAGGAGGTGATGGCTGATGAACCGCAGGTGTGAGAGGCAGAGCAGGTGAGAGAGAGGTGGATGATGAAGCCAGGGAGGAGCCGGAGTCTGGAGCCCCGCCCGCACACACACACACACACACACACACACGCACAGGCACAGACAGAGACAGACAGGTAGAGAGACTCTGCTAGGAGGCAGAAGTGGAGGGTGTGACAACATATTATGGAAAACGGCTTATTCCTGGCCCTTATACATGTTCCACATCTTATCATTGACCTAAGTAGCCGAGAAAATGTGAAATCTGGAAGTCAACCCCTTTTTCTGTATTTTCCTTTTTCCAAAAACGATGTCCAAATGGGGCAAAAAACAGGACGTTTCAGAAAGTAGCCAGTTTATACGTCATAACGGGCGCTTCTTAACATAATCCAACCCCTCTCAGAGCATGCCCACCCCCAGGTGAACAACCACTCCCATTTACCTCGTCTCAAAATGCAGCTCTCGGCAGCGCCGCAAGCCGTTGCTTATGGTGCATTCCAATGTACTCGGAAATCGATAATTCCGAGTCGGTATTCCTAACTTCCAATCTAAATGTGTTCCAGTGCATCTGCTCGGGAAAACATAATCGCCTGCAGCAAACTCATGTTTGTATGGCAAGTCTCAGAATGTTACAAGCATCTAAAGAGGACCTACATCAACTACTACAGCGCCATTAGTGAATAGAATCGGCGCATATCACTGTCGGACGCCGTTTTTTCCGAGTACAATGGAATGTACCATTACTTTGCGAACAGTGAAGCTACAACGAGCTACAATGTCGGCCCGATGCCAACTCTTGTAGGATGCAGGCAGCAACATAGATCCCTGCACAGTCTCCCAACACGCGAAAATGCCAGGACAGAGCAGATTAATTTTATTTTTAACGGCAACATCCCGGCTACAGTTTTTCTGTGTGTGATGATCACTCCTCGGACTGCTTGAGCAAAGGCAGCATCTAAATTGAAGCTTAAAGATGGAGCAATTCATAAAGGTACGTGACCCATCTGCAAAAGCTAAAGCTGGAGTCACTAAAAGTAAAGTAAAGTTATTGGTTGGAGTCAGGACTCATCTTAGAGTTATTTGTTGGGACCATTGTCTGTTTTATAAGTCTGTCGAACATGTCCGGCTCGGTAAACATTAGCCACCATTAGTACAATCGCGTTTGGACAATAAGCTTATGGACATGAGCCATAAACAGACCGGCTAGAGCAGAGAGCGTCGCTCACACACCCACATACACAAAACAAACGCACGAAAGTACAATATTACACAGAATTGTTATCATTGAGAAACTAAGTGGAACCGCTCAGCTGCCTCTTCCCATTCTGGGTCAGACTCCGGCTCAAACATGTGCGGTCTCAGTGTTGGTTCTGGGGCGGCCACCATGGTTACGGTAAATTTCTGCGTCAAGCTTATTTGTTTACCTTGAGCAGCATGAGCGCTCTGCTCTCCGCCTCCGCCAGGCGATTGGCCGCCTCACGCCGTGAGTGAGGTGTGAGGCGGCCAATCAGAGCAGTGCTCATTACATACAACCTCCATGCCCTCAAAACAGCCTGTTCTTTGCAATGGAGAAAAAGAGACTGAAACACACACCACAGAAGCTGGTTTTAGGAATTTTGATATCGACTTCAAAAACATCTTGTCAAGACCCCCAGGAACAGTTTTAAATAGCCCAAAATGAGTAAAATACCCCCCCTTTAAACTCTTGTTAGAAATTCCCTCATCTCTACAGGACTACCAAAATCTTTTGTTCAGCTTCAGCAGAAACTGGTTCTCAAAGGCACAACGCATTCGCCAAGAAGCCGACAACTTCAAACATTTCTCTTAAATAAGGCCATGGATGGGGAATGTCTTGCTGCTCTGAATCTGCTCAGTCGGCAATGTTGGCTGGTTCACTTTCATCCATGTCGCTACTAGTTACCCTGCACAGACATCACATTCACTAGACTCCTTTTCTCCTCAGTTGACTCTCCCTCCCATGTCTCCCTCTTTTACGTTGTTTTCCTGTTACGTTTGTCGTAATGATGGCGCAAAAAAAAATATAAAAAATAAATAATCGATAATTCCCCTCAAATGCATTAAAACTAACTAGCCTACTAACACGACTATTAAAAGTAACGAGCCTGTTTTGAAAATGTAAGGAGTAGAAAGTACAGATTTGTGTTAAAATGTAGGGGGTAAAAGTAAAAAGTTGTCTGAAAAATAATTACTCAAGTAAAGTACAGATACCTGAAAACTCTATGTGACCGGCAGAAGCTGGCAAATGTGCTGCAGACAACGCCACCTAGGGCCTTCCACCCTAAGACATACCATAAATGAGTCCAATAACGCCAGAGGGTTCCCCTTAAACACAAGTAAGCTTGTAAAAAAGGACAGAAATGAACTTCAACCTTTAACAAGTTTATTTATCCTTTTCCTTACACAATTGCTACTCAAAGTCTTAAAATACAATCATTTATTCACAACATTTAAAAGCGACTAAGGATAGTAGGAGTGAGCCTGACTGGTACCAACAGTTGCAGCTTACACTACTATTGATACCTACTCTGGAGAGGGGGGTAGAGTCATAACAAGGAGGTAAACATCACCGGAGGAACCCCACCCCACACCGCAAAGCCACACCACACTTATTAAGGTGCCTAAGGCACATACACCCAAGAAGCAAGCGCTCTACAATAGAATTATTACACCACACCAAGGCAACGTCGACACTCAGTGCGGGGGAAGGGTGAGGCTCACCAGAATCCAGGCATCGACCCCCAGGAACGTCACCACCACCCACTCCAGAGAAACCCTTGGGAAAGCGGGGACAAACAGTGTTAGCAAGGGGCTGGGAAGTCAGGAACAACACAACAAAAAATGGGCAAACATAACTAAACAAAACAACAATGAGGAAACAGCAAAATAAATTGAGGTAAATACAACCCAAAACTACTACTTCACAGTACAGCAGGTACAATGAAGCCGTACCATACACAGTAGAAGGACAGGGTAAGCTAAAACACAGTGGGCCACACTACTAATACACCAATTGTGAATAGGCAAATCAGCAGTGGCAAGTGTTTTCTCCGTTTGTCCAACAGCCATGCCTGGAGCCAAGGAAAACACATTATAGTCACATGCAGGCACTAAAGCTCCAAAATCCATAAAAACAGACAACCCATGAAAGGACCAAAATGAAACACAAAAACACTGTACCTCTGATGATAGGTCAAGAACGGTCGTCTAACACAGGAGGGCCAATATACATTCAGCAACCCAACTCTGCTACAAACAGTAAAAGTTTAAGTCACAGAATCTTAAAAAGGACAGTAAGGTTTGGAAACGCAAAACCTACCTCGAAAGACGCTCCCAAGCACATCATACAGCCACCCAGGGTACCAGACCAGACTACAGGCACACCGAGTTTGCCGCCTAGCCATATTTATAGCACACCAGAACAAAGGAATCAGGAAGTGCTTGGGCGGAGTCTAGGTAGTCAGGTATGGTGGCTCTAGAGGGACAAACAGAATGAATATGTCCTCCAACCGGTCACATTCTACCCCGGTTTTGTATTGGCGTCCCGCCGATAAACTGGATTGACACATACTACACACTTAGGGCTTATATAGCAGAGAGCTCTTATAGCAGAGGTGCAGTCGCTAGCACTCTGACTGGGAGACGGTTATGGCCAGGCTGTGGGAGCCAGGCACCTGAGAGTCTGTAGCCCCATTAGTCATACTAACCATCGACACTGGCAGGTGGTGGGGGTTTCCGTGGCGGCCGGCCGTGATGCGAGAGGTTCTCCGCAGGGCCGTGGTGCTGGTAGAGGGGACATCTCCCACAGAAGCCGGGGACACAGTGGGACCAGCAGACATTTCAGGACCGGCTTGTGGGCTCACAGCTGTAGAGGCACCCGGGAATGGTTGTGGGGGCGTCTGGTAAAGCAGGTGGTGGCTGGGTGTCGAGAGACCTTAAAGCAACCCATTGGCCTGAGTTTTCACCCTCGTCCCCGGCAATGATCCTCGGGAGTTCTGCCGGAAAGGTCTCAGGAGCTGGAGGGCAGAGGTCTTGTGGGACAGGTTTCATCATGGTCCTGTGCAATTGCCGTGCTTGGGTGAGGTCATGAAGTGGTGCCACAGAGAACACTATGCCACCCGGGTCTGGCACCCGGAGTACTTTGTACAATGTTGGATCCCAGGCATCCTGAATCTTCTTGCGCCCTCGCACCGAGTGGTCTCGAAGGTACACCAGTTGTCCTGTTGCCAACTGGTCACACTGCACCTTCTGGTCATGCCTCTCTTTTCTCCGCTGGGCTGCAGCCCGCATCTTCTCCCTAGCACCCTCGAATGTCACTTCCAGATGTCTCTGGTGTTCCTGGACCCACTCGCAAATACTTCCCCCTTCCGGCTCTGGCAGCTGGCCCAGAGTGGAGACGGGTTGGGACCCCATATCTGTAGAACCACTCGTGAACTAGGGCCGTTGCCACAGTGGGGGCCCTTTGATCACGGGTGGGTATGACCTGCGTAAACTTTGAGAAGATGTCAGTGATTATTAGCACTTTCTCTTTACCGTCTCTGGAAAGTTCAAGTTGAAATCAACAGCCACGATTTGATTTGGTCGGGAGGCAAGAAGGTGGCCCAAAGGAGCCCGGATCTGTGGCTGAGAGGACTTTGCTAAGGTGCAACGCTCACTGTTGACACCACCGTTTGATTTCTTCCCATCCCTGGCCAGTAGCACCTCTGTCTTACTAGCCATGGCCATGGTTGGCCATGGTTGTTATGGAGCAGCTGCAACACTTCACTACTCAAACACTCTGGAAGTAGTAGTTGATGGAACTCTTCACCCCCCTCAGGATGGAAGATGCGGCGATACAGAAGACCATCCCTCTGTATGATCCAGTCCCACTCCCACAGTAGGTCTCGAGTGCGTGGCGGTAACATCTCCCTTGCAGTGGAGTTGGGGAACTAGTTTTCCCACCAGAATGGTAACAGGGCACGGATGGTTGGATCAGCCTCCTGCAGCATCTTCACATCTGGGTGGTGCGGGAAGGAAGACAGAAATGGCCGCTTGCATTGCCTGGGGGAGCTTGTCCCAACGTTCCCAACTGGACTGTCTCAGCGGTATCTGCAGGCCCGGCCAGGCACTGCCTGGACAGGGAGTCTGCATTCTTGTTGGTGCGTCCCAGCCTGTAACGGATGGTATAATTGTAAGCAGACAATTGTGCAACCCACGGCTGCTCTGTGGCACCCAACCTGGTGGTGTTTAGGTAGCTCAATGGATTGCTGTTTGTCTAGATGACACACCGCTGGCCCCACAGATACTCCCAAAACTTTTCAGTCATTGCCCATTTCATCCCCAGGAACTCCAACGTCATGGAGCTGTAGTTTTTCTCTGTTGGGCCAAGGCTTCGAGAAACCCTCCACAAACCGCCTCTAGTAGCTGGCAAAGCCAAGGAATGACCTCAGCTCGGAAACCTTTGTGGGGCGATGCCAATTGGCCATGGCAGACACCTTTCCTGGATCAGTGGAGACCCCTGCCAGGGAGATGAGGTGGCCTGCTTGAAGAAACAGCAGTTCTCCAGCTTTGCCTTCAGGCCCTCCTGTTGCAGGCGGTCCAACACCAGCTCCAGGTGGTTCACATGGTCATCTACAGTGGAGGAAAAGACAATGATATCATCAAGATAAAGCAGGAGTGACTGGCAGTGCTGAGCCCCAAACATCCTCTCCATCAGTCGCTGGAAAGTGCTGGGGGCGTTGCACAATCCAAACGGCAACCTATTGAATTCAAAGAGTCCGAAAGGCATGCAAAAAGCAGTCTTCAGAGGGAGGGATTCGTCTGTACCTCTGCCTGACCGGTATTTCATCAAGCAAGGGGAGGTCATGTGAGAGTAGATTAGAACAACCCAGGTCGCCCTCAAAGGCAGAAAACACTGAATCATACCTGAATAGTAAAGCCCTCACCTTGTCCTGCTCCAACTCTGGGAGGACTGAGAGATCAATACCCTGAATTTTGTCCTGCACTGAGCTAGTGTGGGCTATTTGTCTATGAAGAGTGACACTGACAGCATGGGGGCCCCCTGACGATCTCAGTAATTCCTGTAGGCAGGCTTACAACCTGGGCCTGTGTCAACAACCCCACTAAGCTCTGCGGGTAGAGGGTAGTGCGTGAAAGGCCTACATTAACCACAGGGACAGACAGTACCCCTAACTACCCTAAGCAGGGCTGGGGAAATGAGGAGTCCATTAGGTAGAGGATTGGTGGACAGAGGACTCAGAGAGCTGTGTAGAGCAAGTGGCGGCGACTAACTTCAGTGCCCCCATACAATATGAATGGGCCTCTTGCTTCAGGCAACCCCTGTCCTGGCCTGGGGAGGTCTGACCTGAGCTTGATAACATTGCTGTAGGGCTTGTTGCCAGGGTGGTGAGGCATGTACAAAAGGGGGGAGGTCAAACAGTGCAGGACCATGCTGGCCAAACAACTGTAACGGTTACTGGACGGACCCAAACGCAAAACTCGGACTCAGAGGTGAAATCAACAAAGAGGGTTTATTGGAGGGAAAACCGGAGGGTAGGGTAGACGCAGGACGAAGCAAGGAGACAGGCAGGGGGTACGGCAGGCAGGGCAGGTAGGTGGTGGATGATCAGGTAGTCAGGTTAGCAGGCAGGGAGACGGGGAATGCGTAGAATGGCTGGAGACGATAGTGATCCTGGCAGAGAGAGAGCAGGCTTAACGGAACGAGTAATCAACAGGTAAGCTTAATCCAAAAAGGTTCAAGAAGCCGGGAACGAGATGTATCACACTGGCTGAATCAACGATCTGGCGATGAATGACTGGAAAGCCGGAGAAGATATAGTGGGTGTCTGATGAGTAGATGGGGATCAGCTGTGTAGCCAGAAACCGGGAGGATGATTGGGAAGCCACGCCCACCACACGTACACACACAGACAGGGACAGACAGGTAGAGACACATAGGGAAACACAGGGGGCACGGCTGAGACCGTAACAGTACCCCCCCCTCAACGGGAGCCTCCAGGCGACCCACCAGGCTTATCCGGATGGGCCTGGTGGAACTCCCGAACGAGGGAGGGGTCCAGGATGAGACGACGGGAAACCCAGGTGCGCTCCTCCGGGCCATATCCTTCCCAGTCGACGAGGTATTGGTATCCCCGGCCTCGGCGGCGCACGTCCAGTAGCCGCCGGACGGTGTAGGCTGGGTGGTCGTCGATGATCCGGGGGGGGTGGCACAAAAGGGCTGACAGACACTGGTTTAATTTGGGAGACGTGGAAGGTAGGATGGATTTTCATGGACCTGGGAAGTTTCAGTCTAACGGCAGAGGGGTTGATGATGCTATCGATCTCGTAAGGACCAATAAAACGGGGGGACAGTTTCCTAGAGGTAACCCTAAGGGGAATATCTCTCGATGACAACCAAACTCTCTGACCTGGGCGGTACTCCGGAGCCGGGGTCCGGTGGCGGTCGGCCAGGCGTCGGTTGCGGTCGGCAGTGTGGAGGAGAGCGGAGCATGTCTCCCTCCAAATCCGGCGGCAACGGCGTAGGTGTGCCTGGACGGATGGCACCGCGATCTCCTCCTCCTGGGCTGGGAACAGGGGAGGTTGATAGCCCAAGGAGGCCTCGAATGGTGACCTCCCCATGGCTGCACTGGTGAGAGAGTTGTGGGCATACTCTACCCACGGTAGCTGGGAGCTCCAGGAGGAGGGGTTGCGAGCGGCGACACAGCGGAGCGCAGACTCCAGGTCTTGGTTGGCCCGCTCTGTTTGGCCATTGGTTTGGGGATGGAAGCCAGAGGAGAGGCTCACCGAGGCTCCCAGGGCTTGGCAGAAGGACCTCCACACCTGGGAAATGAATTGTGGCCCCCGGTCTGACACGATGTCCGAGGGAATCCCATGGAGGCGAAGGACATGGAAGGTCAGTAGTTCGGCCGTCTCATGGGCTGTGGGGAGTTTGGGGAGAGCAACGAAGTGTGCAGCTTTTGAAAAACGGTCGACGATGGTGAGTATGGTGGTGTTACCTTGTGACGGGGGTAGTCCGGTGACAAAGTCGAGTGCGATGTGGGACCAGGGCCGACTGGGAACAGGTAGGGGGCGGAGCAGGCCAGCCGGGGGGCGGTGGGAGGTCTTGCCACGCGCACACACCGTGCAGGCGGCGACGAAGGCGCGGGTGTCGGCCTCCATGGTCGGCCACCAAAAGTGTCCTCTAAGGAGCGACAGCGTGCGGCCCATCCCAGGATGGCAGGCCAACCGGGACGTGTGACCCCACTGGAGGACCTGGGAGCGGACAGAGTTGGGAACAAACACACGGTTAGGAGGGCCGTTACCTGGGTCGGGTTGGGTCTGCTGGGCTTGCTTCACCATCGCCTCGATCTCCCAGGTAACAGCAGCCACCACGCAGGAGGACGGTGTTTGAGTTGGCCGGGACCTCTTGGGAGATGTGCAGGCGGGAGAGAGCGTCCGGTTTAGTATTGCGGGATCCTGGACGATAGGTAAGGGTGAAAGCGAATCGCCCAAAGAACAAGGCCCAACGAGCCTGACGGGAGTTGAGGCGCTTGGCTGACTGGAGGTAGGCAAGATTTTTGTGGTCCGTCCAAACCACAAAAGGAAGTTCGGCCCCCTCCAGCCAATGTCTCCATTCCTCCAAGGCAAGCTTCACGGCCAGCAACTCCCAGTTGCCTACGTCATAGTTGCGTTCGGCGGGGGACAGGCGACGAGACAGGAAGGTGCAGGGATGGAGCTTCTGGTCCGAGCTGGATCGTTGGGAGAGGACCGCCCCGACCCCCGTGTCAGAGGCATCCACCTCCACGATGAACTGGCGCGAGGGGTCGGGGTGAACCAGGATGGGTGCGGACGTGAAGCGCTCCTTTAGCTCGGCGAAGGCCCAGGCAAGATCCAAGCTGTGGTCGAGTGGCCTACGCCCACGTCCCGGAAACAACTACAGCGCTTCCTTGGCTTCGCCAATTTTTACCGTCGCTTCATCAGGGACTTCAGTCGCATCGCCGTCCCGCTGACCAAGCTCACCTCTCCAGCACTCCCCTTCACCTGGACGGCGATGCGACTGAAGTCCCTGATGAAGCGACGGTAAAAATTGGCGAAGCCAAGGAAGCGCTGTAGTTGTTTCCGGGACGTGGGCGTAGGCCACTCGACCACAGCTTGGATCTTGCCTGGGTCTGGTCGCACCTGCCTGCCCTCGATTATATAACCCAGGAAGCTCACCGAACTGGCGTGGAATTCGCACTTCTCTGCCTTCACGAACAACTTGTTTTCCAGCAGGCGTTGCAACACCTGGCGGACGTGTTGGACGTGCTCCTCGAGGCTGCAGGAGAAGATGAGGATGTCATCCAAGTAAACGAACACGGATCGGTTGAGGAAATCCCGGAGCACGTCGTTGACTAGGGCTTGGAAGACGGCCGGCGCGTTGGTTAAGCCGAAGGGCATGACCAGATATTCAAAGTGTCCCACCAGGAGTATTAAAAGCCGTCTTCCATTCATCCCCCTCCCGAATCCTCACCAGGTGGTAGGCGTTTCGAAGGTCCAACTTCGAAAATACCGTGGCGTCCTGAAGGGGCTCAAAGGCAGAGTTAATCAAGGGAAGAGGATATTTATTTTTCACAGTGATATTGTTCAAGCCCCGGAAGTCAATGCAAGGGCGGAGAGAGTGGTCCTTCTTGGACACAAAAAAACCCCCCTGCTCCTACCAGGGATGAGGAGGGCCTGATGATACCCGCAGCCAGAGAGTCCCTAATGTAACCCTCCATGGTCTCCCTTTCCGGACGTGACAGGTTGTAGAGGCGGCTGGAAGGTAGAGTGGCTCCCGGGAGGAGGTCTATAGCGCAGTCATAGGGGCGATAAGGAGGCAGAGAGAGGGCTTGCTGTTTGCTGAAGACCTCCCCCAGGTCGTGGTAAACAGATGGGATGGTAGTCAAGTCCGGGGACTCGGGCAGCGATGGAGCGGCTATGCCCTCTGTTGGGGATAGAGCAGACTGCAGACATGTGGAAAGGCAGAATGGACTCCAGCTGCTTACCTTGCCGGTGGCCCAGTCGAGGTGAGGGTTGTGCAGCTGGAGCCAGGGGTAACCGAGGATGATGGGGGCATGGGGTGACGAGATTACATGGAACCGGATCTGCTCACGGTGGTTGCCGGAGAGGATGAGGAGTAGTGGCTTGGTCTGGTGGGTGACCCGAGCCAGAAGTCTGCCATCCAAGGCGTTGGCATCCAGGGGAGCAGCTAAGGGCTCCACGGTGAGACCGGCTTGTGAGGCGAGGCTGGAGTCGATAAAGTTCTCATCGGCCCCAGAGTCCACTAAGGCCACCAGGGGCAGGGTCTCCTGATCCCAGTACAAGGTGGCTTTAAACTGCATGCGGGGAACGGGAGAGGTGGACGCTTGACTCACCAGTATCCCCGCAGCTACTGGTGAGCCCTGCCTTTTGGCCGGGCCGGGCAGGTGGCCAAAAGGTGACCGGGTTCCCCGCAGTACAGGCATGCCCCCGACCGCATCCTGCGCTGCCGCTCAGCTGGAGTCAAGCGGGCTCTTCCCAGCTGCATGGCCTCTTCGTCCGGGGGAGTCCAGGAGAATGGGGCCGGGGTGATGGTGGGAAGAGCGGCTGCCGACCTGGCGAGAGGAGGGAGAGTGGAGGCAGAGAAGCTCGGAGACGGAACTAGTGCCGCCTTTTGTCTGCGGCGCCCCCGCAGACGGTTATCGAGCTGGATCGCCAGGGAGACAAGAGCCTTAAAATCTGACGGTTCATCTCGGGCGGCTATTTCGTCCTGCAGGTGTTCGTTAAGAGCATTTAAAAACGTGCCCCGAAGCGCCACGTCGGCCCACCCAGCGTCAGCTGCCACAGTTTTAAAATCCACGGAGAAGTCAGCCACGCTCCAGGTTCCCTGACAGAAATTGGTCAGGCGTTTAGCCGCGTCTCCCCAGTGAACAGGGTGGTCGAAGACGTCTTTAAAGGCAGATATAAAATCATCAAAACGAAATCCCTCAACTGGCTGGTGCGAGTTAACCGCTTCGACCCACGCCAGCGCCCTTCCTCTCAACAGACCGATAATGTAACGTACCTTGGACTGGTCGGAGGGGAAGGTTTGCGGCCGCTGGTGGAAAATCAGAGAGCACTGGAGTAAAAAACCACGGCACTTGTCCGCGTCCCCGGAGAAATGTTCTGGATCTGGGGCGTAGGAGTCCCTGGTCGGAGGAGGCGCCGGGGGTGGAACCAGGACGGGCTGGTTGTGCTGAGCTGCGGAAATTGACGGGGTAAGACGAGAGGTTAGCGTAGCTACTTGCTCGGTTAGCTGGGCGATCTGGGCGATTATGGCCTGGTTGTTGTCGGCGAGGTTCCTGAGTGCCTGATCGTGTTGGCCCAGAAACTCGCCCTGGCTGGCGATCGCTCTCCGGAGCAAGGCCGCCTCCGAGCCTGAGCTCGCTGAGTCCATGTTGGCCAGATCGTTCTGTAACGGTTACTGGACGGACCCTAACGCAAAACTCGGACTCAGAGGTGAAATCAACAAAGAGGGTTTATTGGAGGGAAAACCGGAGGGTAGGGTAGACGCAGGACGAAGCAAGGAGACAGGCAGGGGGTACGGCAGGCAGGACAGGTAGGTGGTGGATGATCAGGTAGTCAGGTTAGCAGGCAGGGAGACGCGGAATGCGTAGAATGGCTGGAGACGATAGTGATCCTGGCAGAGAGAGAGCAGGCTTAACGGAACGAGTAATCAACAGGTAAGCTTAATCCAAAAAGGTTCAAGAGGCCGGGAACGAGATGTACCACACTGGCTGAATCAACGATCTGGCGATGAATGACTGGAAAGCCGGAGAAGATATAGTGGGTGTCTGATGAGTAGATGGGGATCAGCTGTGTAGCCAGGAACCGGGAGGATGATTGGGAAGCCACGCCCACCACACGTACACACACAGACAGGGACAGACAGGTAGAGACACATAGGGAAACACAGGGGGCACGGCTGAGACCGTGACAACAACTCCACATAGCACTCACGAATAACATTCATGCCCAACACTCCAGGGGTGTCTGGTGGGGAAATCTGATTTGGGGGATCTTCGACTATTAGCCAACCACGTTTGGGGATAACCTTCCCAAGAATCTCAACCTCAGCCAACATAGGGTATCTCAAGCCCATTGGCTGCACGTAGCTGGAGCCATTGGCAAGACTGGAGCTTATCCTGAAAGTTCTGCTTAAAGAAGCTTTCTACCATAGTAGATGTAACCCACATGAAATATAGGGCTACTAAACCTGTATATGTTGTTTAAAAGGTGTAGTTGCATGTTGCCCCAGAGGAGGGCGCACACGTGATCTGAAGTAGCATCTCATGCTACGAGCGGGCTTACGGTCTTTTCCACACGAGACCTCGTCCTGGAAACACGCTGTGAAACTGACTAAACAACTCCCGGTATGAAACGCCACAAAACAGTCGTAAAACCTTAATTCCATACATCAATCGCTAATAAGGTGTTCTTTTATCAGAATCCCGACTGTGAACGTGAGGGGCCAGCGTCTGTCAAGTTAGCTGCCCTATTATTGAACTCCGATTGGTTTTTGGTTTTTGGTTTTGAACTAGAACCAGAACCAGATAGAAGGATTCCGTGATGGCGAGCCAAGCCCAGTGAGACTGTGGACGGTCGTGGATGCGGTGTGGCCAACCGTAGGACCTGTCCTCAGAATACATCTGACCAGCTCGACTCATTCATTCATTCTGATCCAGATAAGAACACGTGCACACTATTAGCTCTACCCGGGTGGTAGTAGTAGTCAATACACACACGCACAAGGACAAGGAACTGAACTCTTTGGATCAAAAGGGACTATTTCTGTTGTATCTATTGTTTTTCAAGGAGCTCCATTTGTAATTTAATTTCTTTATATATAAAGTACTGGTACATATTTTCTCCTTCTGTGAGGCAATAAAGCTACCAACTGTTCAACTTAATATTAACTCTTCTCCCGTGAGTTATTCTAGGCATACCACTCTCCGAACCTAGGTAGATGTTAGTGTCTTTATTATCATTGAAAAAGACTAAGGGCGCTACATAAAACTTGGCGAGCCAGCCAGGAGTGGTTTTGAGCTCCTTATGTGAAGTTTGAACAGTTTGGCATTTTTATTGCACTTCATCTGTGAGCACTGATACCACCTAACAAGGTAAAACATGGATACAATTCAGTCCGAGGGTATTAAAGTGCCTAATTCTCTCATAGTAGGCGGTGTAACTGGTGATGAGGTAGACGATGAAGTTCTGGAGTACTTGGAGCAGTTTGGTTCCGTCGGAAGGGTAATTAAAGTAACCAGTACTGAAGCTCAGTTCAAAGACACAGCCATAGTTGAATTCAAAACAGGCGAACCCATTAAGTTTCTTCAGGATAACTTGCCATGCCAAAGACTCAGCAGTGACCCAAATGTTACCCATCACATTCAGCTTCTGTCTGAGCTGTATACGGCTGAGAGAAGTTCCAGCTTAACCCAGTCTTACTTAACTGAACTGAAGGATATTGCTAAACTAAGTGGGGCAGACTTTCAGAAGGTTCTGCTAGATGAACTGGCTAAAATTCAGGAGTCTATCAAAAGTCATCACACAACCGAACAAGATGCATCAAAAGCTAACCAGGAAACTCAGCCCGCTAGCAACACAGCCCTAGCTGAGCCAGCAGCTAATGAAAGTCCTATGAAAATATGTACTGATCTGACCCACTCCCATGAACGTGACTCATTCCCACTCAATGTAGGTGCAGAGGCATCATCCTCACCTAGGAAACAAACCCTCTACTTACCTTCTGAACAGCTCACCACTCCTGAGGTGCAAAAAGTAGTGGTTGAGCATGTTATCAAGAACAGTGACATGTCTTCCCAGTATCATGGCCATGTCAGGCTCAGACCCTTCTCAGGGAAAATCCCTTGTCCATATTCAGAGTCTGATTATGACACATGGCGCAGCCATGTTGAGTTATACCTAACAGATGCCGCCGGGTCTGACAAACATACCACCAGAAAAATAGTTGAGAGCCTTCTTCCACCCGCTGCCCACATTGTAAAGCATCTTGGGTTACACATTGAACCATTGAAACTGTATCTAGTAAGCAATTTACCGCCACCCCCCCTACCCTGACCGCTACTTTGGGGTATTGTCCAAGCAATGAAGCAGACTGAACATAGCTTACTGGGCTGGGTTTCCTGGAGCCAGTAGTGACCCCTCCCCTGTGTGGCTCTGCACATCAGAGGGAGATAGTTTTCCGCCGGTTGCGACGCCACAGGAACCTGGTGCTGGGGTGGAATAACTCGGTCATTATCACACTCCCTAGTGTAATGGCCGGGTCTCTGACATCACCTACAAATCACCTGCTTGGGATGGCTGGGCGGAGGGCG
The DNA here is from genome assembly GCA_034670405.1 of Hoplostethus atlanticus. NCBI lineage: Eukaryota > Metazoa > Chordata > Actinopteri > Trachichthyiformes > Trachichthyidae > Hoplostethus > Hoplostethus atlanticus. The sequence continues at coordinate 3,781,044 of JAXDDX010000030.1, forward strand.
GGGTGCGGAGTCCTGAAATGCTGTGAGGTTCTGAGTGTCGTGGCTATTTAATTCAAGTGCACTTTGTCTAGTTGGTGAGATCAGCTCAATAAAGCTATAACACAATATTCGTCAGAGACTTACGTCTCTTAGGCCTTTAATGCTTGCAAGCAGAGCTGAAACCACACACACACCGAGGTGTATGCAGAATGAGCTCCCGAATTCAGTTCCTCAGATACATTTATGCACATGTAATGGGATGTTGCAAATCTCCTTCAGTCATGGGGTCTTTCTAGGACAATCCTGAGACTAGACTGCTGATAGAGCAGGTACAAACTCCATGTTACATCGACATGTCATTATGTTAATATGATGAAGTCAGTATGATATCTCTAATGTATACATGTGTTTCCCCTCCTATCTGGTCTGATTGAAGGTTAGTTAAACAATCATGCACAATCCAATCATCATGACACCAAGATCTACTCATCTTTGAGATTTCCCAAGTAAAGAACATACACACATTCCTCTGATCTCAGTAGTTTTCCCACTGGCTGTGACCATACTTATACATACACATTAGAAACACACTTACATTATTATTTTCCATCACATGAGTACAGACAGAGTTACTGGTTCTGGCCTGGCCCAAGTCTGGTGCTTGTTCTTGTAACAGATGTTCTTTGTCAGCCTGGAGGTGACGCACTTGCTCACTCAGTTGTTCAAGTTCTTCCTCCATAACTGGATGAAGGAGCAGAAGCAGTGACAAGGGAGTAGGATGTATATGTTATCGCCGACCAGCCGAGTCGTCCAGTCACACGTTGAGCCAACTGCTGCTTTGCCTTTAATAGCCACTACGTCACTTAAATCACTATACCAAAACAAATAAGAAAAGAGCCCAAGGGTCAAGTACAAGAAAAGGACAAACAAAAAAAAAGGTTGACGCATATGTTTCTGTTTACAATCCTGCCGACAATGCCAATTTGTGACTGGCAGAAGCCAGTACAGAAAGCTAAAAAGGCTAAATGTGCTGCAGACAACGCCACCTAGGGCCTTCCACCCTAAGACATACCATAAATGAGTCCAATAACACCAGAGGGTTCCCCTTAAACACAAGTAAGCTTGTAAAAGAGGACAGAAATGAACTTCAACCTTTAACAAGTTTATTTATCCTTTTCCTTACACAATTGCTACACAAAGTCTTAAAATACAATCATTTATTCACAACATTTAAAAGCGACTAAGGATAGTAGGAGTGAGCCTGACTGGTACCAACAGTTGCAGCTTACACTACTATTGATACCTACTCTGGAGAGGGGGGTAGAGTCATAACAAGGAGGTAAACATCACCGGAGGAACCCCACCCCACGCCGCAAAGCCACACCACACTTATTAAGGTGCCTAAGGCACATACACCCAAGAAGCAAGCGCTCTACAATAGAATTATTACACCACACCAAGGCAACGTCGACACTCAGTGCGGGGGAAGGGTGAGGCTCACCAGAATCCAGGCATCGACCCCCAGGAACGTCACCACCACCCACTCCAGAGAAACCCTCGGGAAAGCGGGGACAAACAGTGTTAGCAAGGGGCTGGGAAGTCAGGAACAACACAACAAAAAATGGGCAAACATAACTAAACAAAACAACAATGAGGAAACAGCAAAATAAATTGAGGTAAATACAACCCAAAACTACTACTTCACAGTACAGCAGGTACAATGAAGCCGTACCATACACAGTAGAAGGACAGGGTAAGCTAAAACACAGTGGGCCACACTACTAATACACCAATTGTGAATAGGCAAATCAGCAGTGGCAAGTGTTTTCTCCGTTTGTCCAACAGCCATGCCTGGAGCCAAGGAAAACACATTATAGGCACATGCAGGCACTAAAGCTCCAAAATCCATAAAAACAGACAACCCATGAAAGGACCAAAATGAAACACAAAAACACTGTACCTCTGATGATAGGTCAAGAACAGTCGTCTAACACAGGAGGGCCAATATACATTCAGCAACCCAACTCTGCTACAAACAGTAAAAGTTTAAGCCACAGAAGCTTAAAAAGGACAGTAAGGTTTGGAAACGCAAAACCTACCTCGAAAGACGCTCCCAAGCACACCATACAGCCACCCAGGGTACCAGACCAGACTACAGGCACACTGAGTTTGCCGCCTAGCCACTATTTATAGCACACCAGAACAAAGGAACCAGGAAGTGCTTGGGCGGAGTCTAGGTAGTCAGATATAGTCAGAGGGACAAACAGAATGAATATCAAGGTTCAAGGTTATCTTTATTATCCCTGAGGGGCAATTTGTTTTGCAGCCAACAGTATCCACACTGTCCACTGAATATGTCCTCCACCCTGGTTACATCTACTTAAGTACAGTACTTCCCACCTCTGTAAGCCACCACTGGTCAACATCAACAAATCCTGTTACGCTGTTAGAGAGAGACCACAAGTTTCATATCGCATAAAGGTTTTCAAATACATGTCATCAGTATCTTTATGTTCACATTCCTCACACATATGCATTCTTATCGAAGTGCTGCATCCTGGAGGAGTTGCTGTAGTCTGGAGGAGGCTGCTGGTTTATTGACTTTGCCTGCCCTCTTGGGTAGGAAGAGATATGGGAACGCGAGGCGGCACCTCTGTAGATATAGCCTGCCTGACTATGGCTGTAAGGGAACAGAATATACCTTCACAAGTCAAAAGCCTGTGTGAAATAACAACATTGATGTATTATTTTCAATGTTGGCCTATTTACATACAAAGTGCAACACATCCTATCTAGTCTTACACATGTTCATAGTGGTTCCCCATGCTAGATGCTTAATGACAACAGCGAAACACACACACGACAGTGCCACGCAGCTACATGCTAGGTCCGCCTACGATGCCGGTAAAAAAAACAGTGCATCCCGCGTCCCACCCCAAAGGACCCCCAAGCTGCCCCAAAGTCCCTGTGTGAGTTCCACTCACTGCACCCATAAAACACTACAGTGAACAAAACAATAAGTCAAAACAACAACACATGAGACTGGGGGGTGTCCAGTGTCCCCTACAATGCCCAACATCACTGTGGGTCCCACACTTCAATAGATCTATTAGTCCTGACCAGTACTGAGCTTCAACTTGAATTTGCCAAGAAAAAGTGAAGAGAAAGAGAATAAAGTTGTGGTGGTTCATCTAACTCTCCTCAGGGACTAGGACACTGAGGATGATCTGGTGCTGGTCTACACATAAAAAAGGAGCCAGGATAACAGTTTACAAGCTTCTTCAGACATTATGCTCTTGGATTGTGAAACATTATACCCGAAAGCAGCCACAAAATCCACATGGTTGAACAAATGCATTGGCCCCAGCAAAAAGGTCAAACAAAACGTCAAACTAGACACACTTAGGTACCGTCAAAGATAAAGCATTTCTCAGCCGATCTCAGCATTTTTGAAAGCAAGGGAGACTAAAAAGAAGAGCTGACCATCCAATGCCAGCATCGAGGCAAAGTCTTTGCAGTCGGTGACTCCTGCTGAATCAGTGACACAGTCCTTCCACAGATTGGACCAGAAGGCTTGCGTGGTGACGACCACTCCATCAAGCGTAGCTATCTTCCAGTAGTCCGTCGGCAAGGTAGACGATATGAGCACCCAGCCTGATGTGGTCAAAATAAAGGCAAAGATCTCTGTAACCATCCTAATCATATTGCCCAAAGGACTCTTCTACACCACTGTGACTGCTACCTAGGTTGGTGGGGACCTCAAATTGATTAATGGTTCTGAGGCTTGTTGAAAAGATTAGCCAGGCTCCACACTGGTAAGCTAAATGGAAAGGCTGGGATTGATAGTTAATGTGTTGTGGACTGTTATATTCAATAGGGGAGGGTTTGGCCCTGCACATCAACAAGTCTCAATGGTCTCTAGATCTTCCTCCACCCCCTCATCCTTTACACTTCATTCTTGTTTCATCTCAGCGGGTGGCAATAGATCTGTCAGGGGCAGGAGTGTTTGATGCCATGTGTCATCAGTGTTGATGTGGGCTGTGTGTCACCGTGGAAGAGGTTTACTGTAAACACTCAGGAGCGTGGCATCCACTTCAGATATTCTGCACCTCTTCTAGCTGCCCTTTCCTTGATGGGAACGTTTACATCCATTTTACATCCATTCTGCAGCAACAAATATATTTAATATGTATTAAAGTGCCTTCCAAAACTTTAAATCGTTTAATCATTTTTGCCTACTACACTATCATGGGGTAATAAAAAGTTAAATGAGTCTGACTCCCACAGTATTTCACCACAAGAGAATAAAATAGATAGATAGATATATGGCTCTTTATTGTCCCCGAGGGGAAATTGTAGTTACAAAAATACAAATTGCAAAATACAATTTACACTGTCCCCTCACTTCGCTCACTGAATGGGCAAATGATAATAATGGCACACTAAATAGAATCTGCTGCATCCATTTTATTTCTATTCACACACTGTACAACTATTTATAACAGGGACCGAAGCCCACTCAACCGAAAGAAAGACAATGACATGATACAGTCCTTTTTTAACCTTCCTAGAGTTTGCATAGTACAAAAGTCATAGTTAATGGTTATGTCATGGAAAACAAGATCATCTGTGTTAGACATAGTTTTAAATACTGTCATTACAGATTAACAGCATTAGCGGGTGGCTTACTGTTAAAGACACAGGAACAGCAAAGCAAATAGCTTTCCAAATATCACACACCTGCCACTTATACAAGTAGAAAAAAGTAGAAAATAATGCAAAATAATAATAGATTTTTGACCAAATGCTTTTGATTTTTGTAGGTGTTTGTTGTTTATCCATAATCCTAAAATTCACTCGTCAAATAGGAAGATATCTGCCACATCTATAAAACTACAATATCCCAAGACAGTAAACTGTATCGTCTTACCCTTGGAATAAACATGTAAAATGTGTTAAATCTACTTGCTGGTAAGCCACCACTGGTCAACAACAGCAAATCCTGTTACGCTGTTAGACAGAGACCACAAGTTTCATATCGCGTAAAGGTTTTCAAATACATGTCAGGACTCATCAGTATCTTTATGTTCACATTCCTCACACATATGCATTCTTATCGAAGTGCTGCATCCTGGAGGAGTTGCTGTAGTCTGGAGGAGGCTGCTGGTTTATTGACTTTGCCTGCCCTCTTGGGTAGGAAGAGATATGGGAACGCGAGGCGGCACCTCTGTAGATATAGCCTGCCTGACTATGGCTGTAAGGGAACAGAATATACCTTCACAAATCAAAAACCTGTGTGAAATAACAACATTGATGTATTATTTTCAATGTTGGCCTATTTACATACAAAGTGCAACACATCCTATCTAGTCTTACACATGTTCATAGTGGTTCCCCATGCTAGATGCTGACAACACACATATTGCTCAAATGCAGTTGTAGTATGGAGGTTTGATTTGTGATGTATGACTTTGACGCACCTTTTAGTAAAAGTATCCGCAATGGAGAAGCAGAGCAGACCGCCTCCCAGAATACAGAGGATGGATCCCGCCCAGCCGATAAACAGAGCAGCTCCCAGCTCATACCTGAGGACGCAGAACACGTTCACTAACAGCAACGCCACTTAATTCATCGAGTCATGTTAAGGCTCTACAGGTCAAACACGTTGCTCACTTCTGTGCCACAAACATGGGGTCGAAAAACTCTGAAGTTATCTGGTGTGCGTAGAGGGAACACCCTGAAAGCGAGCAGAGGCCTAAGTGGGAGAAGATAAAGACAATCAGCACATTAAATCAACAGAAAATGCTATTTCACTGATAACTCTAGTTACTTACCGCTGAGAATGAAATTTACGCCAGCAAAGCAGGCAATCGCGGCTTTGTTTTTGTCAGTTCCTCCAATTTTGGTGCATTTCATCCCAACAAGTGCAAATATGGCACCAAAGAAACCCAGACAGACAGCGGCAATCATCAGTCCCCTGCAAGCCTGGATGTAACCTGCAAAAACAAAACACACATATCAACTTATAGGCACTGAGAAGCGTGTTACATACCTTCATTCTGTGATTTTGCGTTTCCTGAAAGTCTCGTGCCCTTGTTACTTGCACAAGGTAATTTACTGTGCAGGTGACAAATTCACACATAAAGCACAGAGGACAATTGTTTTTAAGTTCTTCATGGTATGGCGGTGACACTCCTGGCATGAAACCTCCTATTCAGAAGCAAATATTACCTTGGTGGTTAACCCCTGAAACTAGTCAACCATGCCAGAAACAGCCTGCGTCTCCCAGTAAATCTCATTTATAGCCTTCAAGTCCTGAGAACTAAGGCTAAACAGTTACGTATTTGGAGGTAAATGAGTTGTTCCCGAGAGAGCACTTGCATCAGGCTTCAATAGATCTATTAAGAAAAAGTGAAGAGAAAGAGAGTAAAGTTATGGTGGTTCATCTAACTCTCATCAGGGACTAGGACACTGAGTATGACCCGGTGCTGGTCTACACAAAGTAACCAGGATAACAGTTTACAAGCTTCTTCAGACATTATGCTCTTGAATTGTGAAACATTATACCCGAAAGCAGCCACAAAATCCACATGGTTGAACAAATGCATTGGCCCCAGCAAAAAGGTCAAACAAAACGTCAACCTAGACACACTTAGGTACCGTCAAAGATAAAGCATTTCTCAGCCGATCTCAGCATTTTTTAAAGCAAGGGAGACTAAAAAGAAGAGCTGACCATCCAATGCCAGCATCGAGGCAAAGTCTTTGCAGTTGGAGACTCCTGTTGAATCAGTGACACAGGCCTTCCACAGATTGGACCAGAAGGTGGCCGTGGTGATGACCGTTCCATCAAGCGAAGATACCTTCCAGTAGTCCGTCGGCAAGGTAGACGATATGAGCACCCAGCCCGATGTGGTCAAAATAAAGGCAAAGATCTCTGTAACCATGCTACTCATATTGCCCAAAGGACTCTTCTACACCACTGTGACTGCTACCTAGGTTGGTGGGGACCTCAAATTGATTAATGGTTCTGAGGCTTGTTGAAAAGATTAGCCAGGCTCCACACTGGTAAGCTAAATGGAGAGGCTGGGATTGATAGTTAATGTGTTGTGGACTGTTATATTCAGTAGGGGAGGGTTTGGCCCTGCACATCAACAAGTCTCAATGGTCTCTAGATCTTCCTCCACCCCCTCATCCTATACACGTCATTCTGACTCACTATGATAGGTGATTGGGACTGCAGTGGGCAGGGGGGAATCAGACGTTACGGATGTTGAAAGTGTCATGATGACATCAGCAATGACGTTTCAAATAATAGGAAGACACTGTATGCATGTGCATGTGTTTGTGTATCTGTGTATCTGTGTGTGTATGTTTTTGGGAGATGAAGACCTCCTCACTGGGACGGTCTCCTATGATTAACAACTTCCTGACAGACCTAAAATAGCATGGTACCCATAACTTATTAACAGCATGTCACCCAAACCTGTCTGACGTCTCAGGGACAAGGGGGAACTCATTTTCTGACACTTTGGTGAGTAATGTGTTAATAAAGTTAGAGATGAAGAACCATCGTCATGACACCACAGATTGATGCTATCAGGAGGAAGCAAACACAACAGGCAGCACACCCAAAACAGATAAATCATTATAAGTTGAGTTGGAGCCCCATCCTGTGGTTGTACATGCTACTACTACTACTACCACTACTACGAACACCACCGTTAGATGGAGCTCATCACCTCAAAGTGCTCTACTACACACTTTTACACAATTGGTTTGATAATAACCTACTAAATGTAAACCAGTTAATTAATGAACAAATAAAAGTATTGGGAATTTATAGAGAAATATAATGTCATACCCAATGAGTTTGGTAATTAAAGCAATACCTAAAGACATTGTGTCCTGATCAGGAAGCAGGTGCCTTAATAACAATGTTCATCTAGATAACTACCATCTTGCTGTTAATGGTATATCTACTGCTGAGAAAAGTGTAATTACAAACTCCTGAGTCCACTACCATTCCTTCAAGTACATAGAAATAGAGAAAAATCGGGAACATTATATATTCTTGACTTTATGAGCACTTATGCCCAAACAAAGTTAAGGAGCTCTTATTTAAGATTGTACACAGATATTACCCATTCAATGTATTCTTATTCCAACCGTAAATAAGGTTATTTTAGTGAATACGATGAAAACTGTAGAACATGTTTTTGCAGAATGTATTTATGCAACAACATTATGGATTCATTTGCAAAACAACATTATTTTAACCATACACATGATCTGGTGGAACAAACCCTTGTGCCACACTCCAGGGAGATCATTTAGAAGTCCAATTCATACGTAAAGAATGACGTCCTACCCAACCGATGCTCGCCATAGAGGATATCAGGCTACGCCGTCTACTGGCACATCACGCAGCACCATTCACTAACCCACCTACTCTAGATGTTACAGGTTGCAGGGTGGAGTGTTTGAGAGCCGGCATGTCATTGGGGTTATCAAGCGGGGACCTTGCTTCAGCGATGTTTCGTTGAGTTGGGCCCACGACACCTCAAGAAGGCTCAACAGTGTATTCCAGTGTCCTGGAAACACCCCTCCCTCTATACCACCTCTCATCAGCCTCAACCCAACTTTACCCTGCTATCTAATGCTCTCATGCCTAACATCTTACTAATACCTCCCTACTATCAACCTAGCACCTAAACCTAACCATGGCCTAGTAGGACCTACCTGAGAATGTATGTTGAAACAATTCTAAAACTTAATAATAATAAAAGAAATCATAAAAATAAGATAATACAAATAATATGTTGACAAAACGCCTCAAATTCCTTAGGCTTTTCAAAAGTTCAGATCCAGTGTATGTATTCTTATTATTGTTTTTTGTTAGGCTCTGTATTGTGTATGCACATTGTGTTGAAGTGAAATGAAAACAAGACGACTTATGAAAAACATTTCTAAAAACAAAAGGAGGCAGTAGACAAAGTAGGATGTGGCAGACAAACTGAATCTATGTAGTCAATTGATGGGTAAAGTTGCATTGAGAATTAGTTACATAACTTCTACATATCTAATATGTTCTCACTGTAGATAAGAATGAAAATATCAGCATAAATGGTGTATACTTTCAATAAAATGAATGAAATACAGCTGAAATACGTCTGGCGTTTATAATTGTTTAAATTGTTCTCTACTTGGCGTACACAGGAACCTCTATGAGTCAGACACATTCAGTTTGATATTTCCATCAAAGGATTACACATTTACACATAGCTTACATCTGTATCATCACTGGGAACACAAATGAATGATATCATCACGTGTTCTGATATCTTTTAGTGTTTAGCGATATTTTTTGGTCCCCACAAGATTGCAGACAATATTTTGATACCAAATAATGAGAGGAATCTATTGTGAAGCCACAAAGTCATTGATCTATAATCATAGGTGAACGATGCAATGAAGAACAACTCCTGGCATTCATTATTGACATGACTCTTCGTTATCTGACAAATATAAAGTGAGCCATATTAAAAAATATGAACGGCACCTACTGTCTACTCGTAAAAATGATTATCTAATGCTTTACCAACATGCACTGTGAGGACAGGACTTCCAGAAATGGCAGCTTTTCATAAGAGTCTACATAGTTTAGAGCCCATGTGTTTTGAAGAGCATCATTAAATATCAACACCCTTGATAATATGATCCAGTACTGATACAACATTTTAAACAATTATAACAGTAATATGGAAGCAGATATGACTTGAAAGGAAAAGTTGTCTTGCTTGTTTTTCAAAATTAGATATCCACTATTTGAAAAAAAAGACTTACAAAACTCTTGACACCCTTAGAAAATCATAGACGTTCAGTGACAAAATAATAATACACTGACAGACTGTATCCTCGATATTTTAGAGATATTGAATGATGAACCTCAGGTAAAGATTCTTCTCCAAAATAGATATATATTGTTTTGGAAATGAAATCTTCAAATCTCGATAACTCAGTATTTACCATGAAAGGTGTCAACATGGACGTAAACATCGCAGAGCTTCTGTAGGCCGTACGCTAGTGTGACAACATGCAGAGTTTGTGTGAGCTATGTAGGAAAAGATGACCTCTTTAGCTTACCTTCTAGTTTGAAGATAGTATGATGTGGTCTGCAGTGCAGGGCTCCAATAGCATTTCCAGCACAATTGTTCCACAGACCCTGGAGTACCCATGTTGCTGTGATGACTGAGGATGCCCTGCTGGTGGCCCTCCACTCGTTGGACACCGTGGCACCGATAGTGGCACCCAGCCCCGCCAGGCCGCCAAGGAAAGCCAGAATCTGCACGCCTGACATTTGCTGGTTTAAGATATGTATACAGTCTTTGAGAGGATTTACTAAAATGAGAAGAAATAAAAATTGCCCCAGGCAAGTAAATTACACTGTGGACATGTGTTTCACTGAGATGATTTACGTCAAGGACATCTTGCCTTGCTGTGTTGGCAAGGGATGGACAGAGGTGTCCTGGAGTGAAATAGTAAAGGAAGCCCGAGCTGACAGTTAGTTATTAAATTGGAGCAAGCAGCTTTTGAAAGGGTCTTTTCAGCTCATGTTGTATTTTTGTGTGCTCTAGTTTTAGTCTGAAAGTAAGGTCAAGTATCATATTAACATAAAAAATAATAAAGGAGTAATCAGTAATCCTAAAGACAAGGAGCAATGTGACAAAGTCCAGTTACTGGTTCAACTATTTCTGCACACAGAGAATGACAAACCATTGCCTGTTGACCCTTAAAATAAATGTGCTATGATTTGTATGTTATGTTATAGGCCTATTTTCACCTACAGTAAAAATCAGCTGTGCATTTTTTAACTAAATTAACCTATTAATGAACAGACAATGACGTAAATAGTGTTCTCACGTAATCTTAAAAAATCAGTTTTGCTTAAGTTCTTTCAAGTGAAGTGGTTGTATGAAATGAACAGGTACAAATCGAGGAAGAGAACGGGCATTTATCATTTGGCTTCATATAGAGGTGCAGCTCCACTGAAATACTAAACAAATCATTAACAGGTACAATCTATTCTGAGCATGTGACCCGAGCCGAGCTGGAGCAGGGAGGTGGGCGGATCTGTTCATTCAAGTTGAGTGAGGAGGGCAATGGAACATCTGTCGCTTGAGCCCGCTGCAGTACAACGGGCGAGTGGGCGAGCTCCTTCATTCATTTTCTTTATGCGGCATAGTGAAAGACAGGGAAGGACCCTGGACAGGTCGCCAGTCCATCACAAGGCCAACGCAGATCGACTGTCAATCACTTTCAGGGCAACTTCGAGTCTCCAATCTACCTGACCTGCATGTCTTTGGACTGTGGGAGGAAACCCGGAGTACCCGGAGGAATGCTGTGGCCATCTGGAAGTACAAAGTCGGTCATAGAATATACAGTAGAGCATGAATCACTGTGGAACATTTATGAAGCTTTGAATTTACTTCCAATCTGATGGTATCTGTACCTGTTGGATGGTGGACCAGAGGAGAGGAGTAAACTCCCTCTGCTCCAAGTAGTCATATAAGCTGATGTCCCAAGATCTTGAACACCAGACAAGTTTTGACCATGCAACAGGAAGCAGTCATACAATTTCACAATGTTACACTTGTCTAGGTTCAAACATCGGAGCTGGTTCAGCATGGACACCTATACTCTGGCCTCACATAGGGTGAAGTAAGGCATTGTCGGATGTTAGGAAATCCTAAGTCCACATTTCTATCTCATAAAAACATGAAATTCATCAAACAAATCAAATGAAAGTAGGGCTTTTCAAACTTTTTCATGTCAAGGGCCCTCAAATAGATCCACAGCATGCCACAGACCCCCATTTGATAAGACTGTGTCCCAAGGAACCCCATCGGAGGAGGTTTTTGCTGTTGGATATAATTTGGCACAGAACAATGTCTACACTGGAGGTGGTACGGGAGACCGCTGATCAGAACAGTAATCTCAGGGGGACCACCCTGAGACCCTTCAAGGACCCCTGGGGGTCCCCACTTTTGGACCCACTAACTTAAAGCATCACTTACTTGAACTTCTGTTTTGACTTAATACTTCCTTTTTAAGGGCAAATAGCATCTCTCCTCCCATCCAACCTCCACAGGTCCTTTTTAAGGGGGTGAGGAGGCTCCCAATAAATAGATTCAGTATCACATGTAAGGACAACTTAAATGACAACTAAAGGACAACTCATGCCCCCCACACATTGCGCTAGCTAACCTTAGACAGCTTGGATTAAAGATGGACATGTTTACATTCAGCGGTTGGAAGTATTCCCACTACTTTGGGTTTGTCAAGAATAAAGAGGACAAATATATTGTTGTCAGTTGTAAACGGTATTTGGAAGGTAAGAGGAAAACAATCTCCGTTTTTTATTTATTTATTTATTTATTTATTTATTTTTGATGGGGGGGGGGGTAATGGTATAGTAATTTAATGAGTAGTGTACTGTAACGAATTACTTCTCACAAGTAGTAATAAATAAAGTAATATAAAAAAAAAGTAAGGACAAAATCAAAGCGGGGTCCTAGGTCCAATGGGTCATTTTATATATCTCCTTGAGGATCCGTGACCTGAGGAAGGTACGGGACCCTGCAGTGAACTTCAGAGCTCTGTCAGCCAATCGTCAGGCTGAAGGCGGGGCCACGTAGCACTCAGCTGACAGCCAAGCCGGCTGAGAGCGCCCCATGTAGTAGTAATCCTCTTCTGACTGTCGGTAGGTGAGATACTGAAAGACATTGTAGTTTACAGCAAATGTTTTCTCAGCGTTGGCTTTTCTAAATCTTTATCGATATCCCCCTGTCACGTAGCCTGCAGAGGTCGTTTCCGGTGTTAGGGGGCATGGAACCTCTGCGGAAAGAGGCGAGGGATAATCCGTCGGTTACAGCTAATCTTCTCTCCAAGATTTTCTTCTGGTAAGAAAACCAGCCCGCGGTGACAGTCGTGTTTGATATTAATTGAGTGGGGAGTTCACGTGTGTGACAGTTTGTGGCCATTCAGGACAGGCTACAGTATCCCTGAATGTGATAGCAGTTGAGCATCCATGCATAAACCACACTGTGCTCACATGGAGGAGAGAACAAGATAAAGCACAGCCCTCTTTGACAAGCGGTTTTAACATGTATTCCTGTATCTTTGCAAATCAAAACAAGCAGAGTACTTATTTAAACTGACTAGGTAACAACCAAAATGTTATCAGTCACTTTTTGTAATTTACTAGTCGCCTATTCAACACATGGGATACTAGAATAAATAGCAAAACAGGGCAAATAGTTAGTTAATTAAATAGTAGTCTTTGGTAATGGATGCATTTCTTAGTATTGCCAATCTTGAGATCCTGTTTCCGTAGTTCTAAATGAATAACATTTTGTCTATGAATTGGCTAAAATACTTTTGTAATATCTTACTGCAAAGAAAATGACTCCAATTCCAATTAGATTTACTTACATGCCTAATTTGTTGTTATTCTGTTATTTCATAAAAATGAACCCTAGATTTTAGTTACTTTAAAATTCACTTACCCTAGAACTAGTAGCAGGTGTGGTGGTGGGGGGCATACTAGAGTAGAGAAGGATTATTGAACATTATTGAAACACTTTGGTGTTTATTGAATTGTGCCTACTTAAAGGCAGGTCATGTTGATTCAATATTTTGAGACGCTGAACATACTCTTTATCTCTAGTTGGCTGAATCCCTTGTTCAGAATTGGCTACAAGAAGAAATTAGAAGAAGATGACCTGTATAAGGTTCTTCCAGAGGATGGATCTGAAAGGCTGGGGGAGGAACTGCAGTGGTATGACAATGGATGATTGACGTCTTTATTGGTTGCTTTAAACATTACTTAGTAATGTTTGTAGCCTTTATTTTAAGGACCATAAAAGAATGTAGCATTTTGGTGTTCACGTTTGAAATAATACTTTTGTAACATTGTTTTAGTATACAGTATGGTGATTCTCCCAAACCTCCCAAACACATGGGAAAAGTTCAGCCTACAAAAGTTAGTTTATAATTAGGCCCAGACGCTATGATTTGTGATAAATCTTTACACTGAGGTCCACAACGCCTATGTCTGCAGCATCCCTGCCCTATCCAACCGGCATTGCACCTCATCCTCACCCTTCACTTTGTGGGTGGTGAGCCCACAACACCTTAATGACATTTTAAAAACAGCTCTCACTCCAAGTGTATAGGGACTGAATGGCTCACAACAGTGGCACCCAGAGCACCTCCCACAAGATACCTAGGAGAACATGGTTGCAGGCCTTCTCCAAATCCTCAAAATACATGTAGACAGGATCAGCTCTCATGATCCCTCGATTATCTGTGAGAGAGTAAAAAGCTGGTCCACTGTTCTGGGACCAGGACGAAATCTGTATTGTTCTTCAACCAATGGTTGGAATCTCTTTTCCAGCACCTTGGTATAGGCTCTCCCAGTGAGGCTGAGCAGTGCCATTCATTGATAACTGTAACACTCCCTCTGGTCCCCTTTTTTGAAGATGGGGACCACCACCCCTGTCTGCCAATCCAAATACACTGTTTCCAAATTCCACATCTCCTGAAGAGAAGACATGCCTATTGGATTTAGGAGTTCCTCAAAGTGCTTCTTCCACCTTCCAACAATGTTTATAGTCAAAGTAAGCTTTTCTCCACCTCTGCTGAGAACAGCCTGGGCGATGTCTTGCCTTCTCCTCCGGACCTGTTTTGGGTACCGTTTGTCATTCTCCATAGCCTCTCCAAACTCTTCCCACACCCAGGCTTTTGCCTCGGTAACTACCGTGTTTTTGCCTGCTGGTATCTCTCTGCTGAGTCTGGAGTCCCCTGTGGCAACGGTCCAGAAGGCCTCGTTCTTTAGTTTGACAGCCCCCCCTCACTGCTGGTGTCCACAACAGATTTTTGGGTTGCCGCGATGACAGGCACTGACCACCTTCTGGCCACAGCTCCTAGCAGCCGTTTCCATGACAGAGATTTTGAACAGGGTCCATTCGGACTCCATGTCCCCAACCTCCTCCGGGGTTACAACAGACGCTCATTTGGAGGTGAGAATTGGGCTCGCCTCCACTGTTGAGGTGAGCCAGACTATATCCAGCTGGTGCCTCTCAACCTACTGCCCCAGCAGAGGCTCCTCCAGAGAGGTGACATTCCATGTTCTGAGGGCCAGTTTCCATTGCAAAGGTCACTGAGAATGAGGGCACCGATCCTACTACATCTCGTATGGATGGGGTGCCGCGGGTTGGACTGTTGTTGCTGTTGAACTCCAAGGCACAGCTCAGATCTGGAGAGTGTCCAGTTTGATGTCATTGCTGTTTGCAGATGATGTTGTCCTTCTGGCTTCATTAGAACGTGATCTCTATTGTGTACTGGAAAGGTCTGCAGCTAAGTGTGACGTGGTCGGGATGAGGGTCAACACCTCCAAGTCTAAGGCCATGGTTCTCCTGGAAAAAGGTGGCCTGTCCCATGCAGGTTAGGGGTGAGCAGTGGAGGGGTTCAGGTATCTCAGGGTGTTGTTAATGATTGAAGGTAAAAGGGATTGTGAGATTGCCTGACAGTAGGTGCAGCGACTGCAGTAATTTGGGCATTGTATCGGACCATGGTGGTGATGAGTGCTGAGCCATAAAGCAAAGCTTTATGGGTCGATCTTCATTCTGATCCTCGCCTGTGGTCATAAGCGTCTATAGTGGCCTCACTGTCTGTGAGAGTCTGAGTGAGGAGCTTGGCAATTTGGGAGGACCTTGGAATCAAGCTGATGCTCCTCCACATTGTGAGGAGCCAGTTGAGGTGGGAGACCAGGCAAGGAAGCCCCCTGGGCACCTCCCTTTGGAGATATAACACGCATGACCGACTCAATGGAAACCTCGAGTACACCCAGGGAACACTGGAAGGACTACATTACATGAACATGTAGAAAACAAAAACATGTACAAACATAGCCATGGATTAAATTCTGTAGCATTGAACAACTTTATCTGCTGTGCACTATTAGTTTACTTCCATCTTTCAAAGCAATATATTAGAAATAAATTACATTAAAATCTTTTCTTTTTTCAACTCAATTGGTTTATTGAGAATCACCAATAGTGCATGATGGAGAGTGATATTGCTTACTAATAGAATTATGAGTGGGGGTAACCATTGCCCTTCTTTTCACTTCTGCATGCTTTTCAAAGCTATTGGGACCAGGAGGTTCAGAGGGCAGCAAAAGACCTGTGCACACCAAAACTTACCAAAGTTCTTATTCAGTGCTATTGGAGATCATACTCCCTCATTGGAATATACACCTTAGTGGAGGTACAGTACAATGCTACGAGGAAACCACACACCTACCCTGGAGCAATGCTGCGGTCATGTTTTGTTTGTTGTAATACAGCACATCCACATATCTGCTTTACATCCCATTTTTCATCAGGAAGCTATCAAAGTCATTCAGCCAATGCTGCTTGGAAAGCTGATTGAGTACTTTGAGAGTTATGAACCCAACAACAAGGCTGCAGTCTATGAAGCCTATGGCTATGCTGCAGGCATCTCCCTGTCAGCCATGGGCCTGACTGTCCTTCACCATCTCTATTTCTACCATGTCCAAAGAGCAGGCATGAAGATCCGTGTGGCCATGTGCCACATGATCTATCGGAAGGTTAGTCATGAATACAATCTATACATAAATGTCATCCACTCTGCATTTTCGCTTTATTGTGGTATTCATGACATATCTTTACCAAAACTGATATGAGTTGTTGTTGGTCTGTCAGGTTAACTGAATCTAACACCTTTGCTCTGCAAAGGCTCTCTGTCTTAACAGTACAGCGTTGGCAAAAACTACCACAGGACAAATTGTGAACCTCTTATCCAATGATGTCAACAAATTTGATGAGGTGATGATCTGAAAGTAGCAATATACATTTATATTTTTGAAATGTGTATTTTATATGTGATTTGCTCATTACATGACACAGGTCGTACCTCAGTAATACGCTGCATCTCTCATTTTCTTACAGGTAACCTTATTCTTGCACTTTTTGTGGGTTGGTCCTCTACAAGCGGCAGCTGTGATGTTTTTGTTGCTGCATGTGATTGGCCCATCATGCCTTGCGGGAATGGCTGTCCTTGTCATCCTGATGCCGGTCCAGACTATGTTTGGACACTTGTTCTCCACTCTCAGGTGCATAGCCATACACCAGGTTTATCAAATACTGGTGAAAGCTGTGTCCATATCTGAAATGTTTCTTTTCTGTCTTGCATAGGTGCCATTGTTGTTATTTTTCTCTGTAATTTTAGGGGCAAAACAGCAGCCTTAACAGATGATCGACTACGTATAATGAATGAAGTCGTCTCTGGAATCCGTATTATAAAGATGTACGGGTGGGAGAGGCCTTTCTCTGCACTGGTGGATGAGGTCAGAAGGTAGATCAAGTTTTACTGTAATACTGTAGATTCAGCAATTCCTTTCAGGCAAAAAAATGAGGCAGAAGGACTCCTGGCTAGGCATGGAGCCCGGAGCTTGTCAGTATCTGACACATTCGGCAACATTTAGACTGCCCATTAGGCCTGGTCTGGGTACTTCAGCAGTGAAATGTCTCTTATGAATACACTGTTAGCTTTTACTCTGTATTTCTACAATTGCTACAATTACAAAACATTACTTAAATTCAGCCTGTGTTTCAGTTCTAATCTGCAGTGAGTGAAAGGCCACTTGATAGTGATCCCACATTTATTCTCCATTCATCTATGTGATGATCACAAAAATGAATTATATTTTAAATAAGGTTAAGTGCTAATTCTGTACCCTTCACATTACAAGCATTTCAAACATCTGCAGATAACCAACACTTAAACATAATATCATGATCTTTGAAAGGCTGAAGTCACTGCCTAAAGTAACTGATGTAATCTTTTCAGAAGTACTGCTGCTGGTTTATGTGTTACAATTGAATAGTTGCAATTTTCCCTTACAACATGTGCAAAATTATTATTGTTTGTGTTGGAAATGTATAATGTTTTAATAATGTTTTAATTCCACTGAATTGACATGTATGGGCTTTATTGTCTTATTATTGCAGTGGTGACATGTTACCTATGCAGGGCAAAGTAGTACAGTCACAGATCCTTAGGTTATTACTGGTTGTGCCAAGCTGTGAGAAATGAGGGGTGCTGAAATGAGGTGCAGAAAAATGTTTGCGCATGCAACATAATAGCCACTTTACATGAATTTGATCTGTTTTGGGAATGTATTTGTGGTAGGCCTATCGTATGCTTGTGGTGGGATGCCACAAATGAGTATGAGTTATGTGCAGGAAACAGCATAATTTGCTGTCAACATGTTCCCTTGTTGTACAGAATGGAGATCTCCACGATCATGAAGAGCTCTTACCTGCGTGGACTGAACATGGCGTCTTTCTTTGTGGCCAACAAGATCATCATCTTCATCACCCTCTGTGTCTACGTACTGACAGGGAACAGGATGTCTGCTAGCAAAGTATTTGTGGCTGTGTCCCTCTATGGGGCACTGCGACTCACCGTCACCCTCTTCTTTCCTTCTGCCATAGAGAAAGTCTCTGAGGCTCTCATCAGTATCCGAAGGATTAAAGTAAATACACAACAGCCAGAAGCCACGTTCAGCATGACCAGTGTTGATTCCACTGATGCAGGTCTATGGATAGTGATTGTGTTTATGTGATTCTTCTTAGAGTTTTCTTCTTCTGGATGAAGTTGTTCCTCAAAATCCACTGCTCCCTGTGGAAGAGAAGGACTGTATGGTGACGATTCAGGATTTAATATGCTACTGGAATAAGGTGAGGTTTCCCCATAGGTGTCCCTCCATTATATCTTAAATCTAGATCAAAGTTGTTTCAACATCCTGTAACTGAACAGTGTGTCCATTCATTCTGTTTCTTTTTCTTACAGATGCTAGATGCCCCAACTCTGCAGAATGTATCTTTCACCGTGGGGTCAGAGCAGCTCCTGGCAGTCATTGGACCTGTTGGAGCTGGGAAGGTCAGATCTAATGTTGATGGTACATTAAGTACTCTCATTACAAGATGAGGACAAATGTTGCATAACTAATAGAAATATGTTTTAGACATATTGTATTTAGCACCATTCATACTGGGGTATGACATGGATTACATACTGAAGCTAGTGACATTGCCTTGTTTTACTTTCTCAGTGGTTGAATGGCAAAAAAGGGCATTTCCACAAATTGACACAATGAAGATATAATTGAATGGGCAGCAAGCCCCTTCACCTTGCCAGAAACTGTCAAGTCTGTCATGGCATAATCTTGTGTTTGGCATAATAGAATAGTTAGCATTCCTCATTTAAACCAATGGGCACTAATAGCTGCAAGCTACTGGGCTTGAGTCCATTCCATACCAGTGAAGAAGGTTTCCCCCATAGGTTATATTGGTGACATGCGCTTGGTAAAGAAAAAAGACTAAAATCCAAACTGTCCAGATGCCTCTCGAAGTCATTTTTGTTATGTGTGTCAGTCCTCTCTCCTCAGTACCATCCTAGGAGAGCTGAGCCAGGAAAGGGGCATGGTCATGGTCAAAGGAGAGCTGACCTACACCTCCCAGCAACCCTGGATTTTCCCTGGTACAATCCGAAGCAACATCCTTTTTGGCAAAAAGCTCAACCCGCAGAAGTACAAGAGAGTTCTGAGAGCCTGCGCCCTGAAGAGAGTGAGACTCACATCACATCATATAGTCCTAATTATTACATAATGTCCTATACTTTGGGACGTCTAGCTGGTATTGTGCATGAATGTAGTGTACACAAGGTGAATGTGCATGACTCCTAGTAGTAAGTGTTGCAGTGGGACTCTGTTTAGGACCTGGACCTGCTGCCAGATGGTGACTTGACGGTGATCGGGGACAGAGGGGCCAACCTCAGTGGAGGACAGAAAGCACGGGTCAGCCTAGCCAGGTGTGCAGAATACCTGTACAGTAATGCACTTCTTCTTTGGCTCTTTGATGGTAATAACACCAGTGTGTTTGTCTTTTGTTAGAGCGGTGTATCAGGATGCAGATATCTACTTGCTGGATGATCCACTCAGTGCCGTGGACGCTGAGGTGGGCAGGCACCTGTTTGACGAGTAAGTCTTGTTGCGATTCAGTTACTTTCATTGAACGCCTGCCCATTGTTTTCCATTGAGAAAGTTCAATGGAAAACTGTTGATTAGTGTGTTGTGAACATTATGTGAACAGCTTGCCATTTCTAGATACTCATATAAATGTTTTCCTCAGGTGCATCTGTGGACTTTTGAGGAAGAAGCCTCGCATCCTGGTTACTCACCAACTACAGTATCTGGAGGCGGCAGATCAAATTGTTGTCTTGAAGGAGGTGTGTGTGTGTGTGTGTGTGTGTGTGTGTGTGTGTGTGTGTGTGTGTGTGTGTGTGTGTGTGTGTGTGTGTGTGTAATAAACACAACAAAAGGTAGTTGTGTTATGGTGTCACTACGCTGATGAACTTCGATTCATTAACAGCTATATAAATAGTAAGGTTTGCACTTCAGTGATGCATGGTATAGTGTATAGTGCTGCTCCAATCATACAGCACCCACTTCGGACTTGTGGGGTCCGGCATCATTGAAGAAATGTGATTCCATTCCGTTGCTCAGCTCGAGAATTTAAACTTTTCATGGATTTTAGAATACCTAAAGGCAGTTTTGCAGAAAGTGCAATTAAAAATGTCCCTTTTTCGTCACACATCCCCTTGAAACACACATACGTACATGCACACTCCCCAAGACTATTCCAAGCATATAGTCCGACATTTACAGTGCCCCTGGAGCAAGAAGGGGTTGGATCGGATTGAGCCCATATTATAATGTTGTGATGTGATAGAATTACTGCAGTCTACAAAATATCAAAATATTATCAAATGTGATTCATTGTGTCCCCAATCAAAATCTCCCACAGGATCTGCATTTCTATCCTGGTGATTCAGCAGCCCAACAGCATTGCTCTGCTCTTCTAGTTACCATGGTGTTAAACGGATAGGGAGATAAATTTAAGGTTACATGCACGTCTGTAGATACCTGAACTTGTATCCAAGTATCTATCCTGTGGTAACCTACTAAAACTACTAGCAAACACACTTCAGAATTTGTGTGCGAGGGAGGAGTGGACTTCCTGCGAGTGTGTATTGAGAGTTTCTCAATTCTCTGGTTCCAGAAATATGTCACCTAAATAATCAGGTAGAATAAATGCTTCCCTGACCTTTTTCATGCACTTTGTCTTAGGCCACCTACAAATGCAGGGATTTGACTGTGTGTGTGTTTGTCTCTCGTTGTCAGGGTCAGATGGTGGCGCGGGGAACCTACAGCGAGTTGCAAAGGTCTGGACTAGACTTCACCTCCCTGCTGAAGGAGCGGGAGGACCTGGAGGAGGAGAGGCAGGGCACAAGCCCCATCCCCGGCACCCTCTCCCGCCGCCCCCACACCTACTCCGAGAGCTCCATGCCCTCCCTCTCCTCCTCTCTGTACTCTTTAATGGAGGGAGCAGAGCAGCTTCCGGCGGTAGGTGTATTGAAACCACTCCTAACAACTTAAAGGAACATTCCTATTAAGGCTGGGCGTGGTGGTTTAGTGAGAATTTAAGTATAAAGCTGTGTACAACAAGTTTTGGCATACTTTTATGGTAGTGTCATTGTAGGAAGAGGCTTGCTGTGCACTTTGTCAGCCACCAGAGGGCAGCAGGTGCTCATCTCTTCCCTGTTTGCTCACTACAGCCTGATCTGAAGTATTGCTGGTTGATTTGACTCCAGTGTGTATTTGTAGGCAGCGCATCCCTTGGAGGAGGAAAGCCGCTCAGAAGGAACCATCGGCCTGCGTCTGTATGTGAAGTATTTCAGGGCAGGAGCTAACTTCCTGGTCCTCTTGGCCCTCATCCTACTCAATATCCTAGCTCATGTGAGTGCATTTTTCTCTGCCACACTGTTATACAGTATTTTTTCTAGGTTATAGGCTATAGGTTTCTAAAAAAGACAGATTATCTTCAGTGACCTTTTGGCAATTAAAATGATTTAATGCGTTTTCTTAATTTTTGCTTAGATCACGTATATTCTACAGGACTGGTGGCTCGCTTGCTGGTGAGAATTGTTTTTTTTTACGCTCTGCAAAATGTGTGGTCGGTTTTCTAAAGAGAACGGTCTGAAATTGTCTCTGAATTGATTGATTGGTGTTCTAGAAGAAGACTGAACCCAGCTGATGATGTTTTTGTTGGCATTATCTGTTGCTTGAAACTGACCTTGTGCTTTCAGGTTAAGATGAAAGTGTTTTGTATAGCGCCTCCATCTTGCTGCTTTCTTTCTTTGATGGCTGTTGTGTTTATTTGTCCTTGTGGCTTTTGATTCCTTTGTGGCTGACTTGCAGGGCCTCTGAACAGGAGCGTGCCAATGTGACAGAGCACCTCAATGGCAGCTCCCCTCAGCAGCTGGACCTTGACCTGTACCTAGGTGTTTACGCAGGTGAAGCTTACTGAGTGCACATCGCTTTTTCTGTGCCGTTGAGGCTCTGAATACGCCAGCCATTCACTGAACACATCCACAGTTCTTTGGCTGTGTCCCAAGGCCTTCAAGGCCCAGTGTGTGTACACGGGCCTCAGCTGTACAGAGAGATAGCGGTGCTTTTCTTGCTCTCTACTGTTGGATTGCTCTGATTGTCTCCTGATGACTCCTAACCCCTGTACTCTTCCAGGGTCTGTATTCACAGTGATAGATCAACGTGAAAGAAAAAAAAAGAGAAATTGGAGTGGAATGTATCTGTTCTTTTTTCAGTTTTATATTTAACAATGCTACTTTAAGTGCACAGCTGACCTTCATGGAACAGACACAGAGAACGCATTGTACCTTGCTGATGGATTTGTACCTTGTGTCTTGGTTTAACAGGTTTAACAGTCGCCTCTGTAGTGTTCGCCTTCCTGCGCAGCTTGGTCTTCTTTAACGTCCTGGTGAGCTCAGCCCAGACTCTGCACAACAGGATGTTTGACGCCATCCTCCGGACCCCGGTACGCTTCTTCGATATCAATCCGATTGGTAAGGGCCCCACCTCATCCAATTCCTATAAAATGCTTAATGTAATGGCGCAACTCTGCTTCAGTGTGGTCAAAGTTAATTATAGGAATGATCATGACATGAGACGTTCAATTGCAAGTGTCTGTGAGGGAGCTGCTACAGTCGGTATTGCTGTAGCATCTCACCACTAGAGAGCAGACTGTTACTTAGGTATGCCCAACTTTACATACGGCCTTACACCTGTCCCCAAACTCCAGGTTACCATTGCAGTAGGTATAAAACAACGAACACTTTCAATTCTCAAATTAGAAATTCTTATAGCAGATTTTATATTTTTCTCTTCAATAATTTCACTGCAATATTTAATCAGCTTATTTATATTTTATGTCTTAAAACAAAAATGTTTATTTTATTAGTTTGTAAATATAATAAAAATATAATTATAGGAAGAGCTAATGTGGACTACAGAACACAAATTATTTTAATGACTTGAAGCATAGAAGTTTAAAGGGGATGTACAATTTTTTTTTTGCCACTGCCACCGAGTTTATTGGGTTGAAAAGCAGACTGTGTATGAACTGGCATCATTAAAACCAGCCGCTGCTGGGAATCAGAGCCTGTGTACCCAAGAGGCCAATCCAGTCAAAAAGCATGTGAAATGACTTAATATTGAGCTGTAATGTCTTTAAAAATGAGTGAAGAGAGTGTTATCTATTCACCGTGAGCCAGAACAAAAAAAAAAGCAAACAGTGATATTGAATGAATAGTGTTTGCACTAGATCTTGGACAGTGTTGTGTTTGGACTACAGAGCTGAGTAAATACTGGCAGATTTGTCTTGCGTGCTTATCAGAAATCTTTGATTATTTCATTAGCTTTGTAGGCTGTAGCTCTTGGGTCAATGGAGTGGGCAGATGGACATCATCTTAAAACTGAGCAAATACAACAAATAAGACTGCACTGCACCTTCACTGAGGGAGCTGCTGGCTTATTTTCAGTGTTTCACAATACTGTTTTAAAAAGACCCCAGTAAAACATACATTAAATCAATTTAATTTTTTTTTTACTCTTGAGAAAATACTTACCACCCCCCTGCAATTTTCTCACTGTAATTTCTTTGGTATAAATTATAGGCCTTTTTATTAGATGAAGATGATGTCACCAACGTCTGTCATTCATATCCAAAGTCAACTGTCAAGTGGCCTACTTTGATAACTTTAATTTTTCTAGAGCATTGTTCACCTGTCAGCGGATAATTACTCAGCCTAATCTCTTCATAGTGACATGCATGTACAACACAATCAGCACGGGTGGGAATTCTCAGCATGAAGGAAACTTGTATCTGTATAATGAGTCATAATAAGCTGCTAACACAAGTCTAAATATGATTTGAGGGTGTTCGGTAGCTTGTGGTTTCTGCTGGCATTAGAAGTGGGTGTAGCGTCTAAAGCTTTCCATTGCAAAGCTGTGTTTGGAGCAAACAGGTCTTAATCTTTTGGGTTTTTGTTTTTACTGCTGCGCTTGTGTTGCGTATTGGCCTACCTGACAGCTTATCTGGGTGTGCCGTCCTTGGTAATCTGTACACAGGAGGAGAACAAACACTTTGAATAATGTAATAATCTGTTTAATAGCGCAGTAAAGGAGAGGCTTAACAGACACTGCTATCTGATTGCTGTTGTGCTGCTATCAGTAACCATTGTATGACCAGTCCAGTCATTACAGCTTGGCCTCCAGGCTGGCAAACAACACTGTGTGTCTGGCTGGATTTATAGACAACTGTCGAAGAGACTGTGCGTCTTTGTCCAGTAGATTAAGCATGAACATGACCTTTTTTTTTATCTGTAATATAGAATAGAAAGCGTTCCGTCTTATTTGCTGGTTTTTGATAGGTTCCTCGCATTGCTTTTCTTCTCCCACTCTGTATTTTTTCAACTGAATAAATCACTCGAATGTAACCTTAACAGAGTGGACCAGGACAAAGACAGCTGTTGTCAACATTGATGTTGTCAGTTCTGGTGTTTTTCTCTCTTGTTCCTGCTCCTCTCTCATTGTATTGCATTGGTCTCTGCAAAGAAAATATTTTTTTTTCACTATACAATAACTGTCACTTCTGTGTGTTGCCACCGTAAGTGTGAGTAATGTATTTGTAATTGTGTGTCTGTGTGTTGTTAAGGATTTGACAGCTGTTTACATGTGTAAGTGATAGGTGTGCTCCTGCTGAGCAGGCCTTGTGTTTGATAGCTGTTGGCTCCTGTCTTCCTCAGAGTTAAAGGTTACCATTTCAAGTGTCACTGCACGAAAGTCTTATTTGTTGTTCTGTGAATGTGGTTTATAACAATGGAGCAACGGAGCAGTGGCGATTATGATTTTGATTATGATTGATGGACAGGTATTGTCTCTTTCCTGAATGTCCTTGCACCATTTCAAGCTAGCTAGCTGACGCGGATAACAACGCGGACAGCTATTTCATCTGTCATCAGAGGCATTTATATAACTCATCGTGTTGAAGTTGTTCAATTTGGTGAACTGGTCTTATTACGACTGTTCACCAAAATGTGATCCAGTTAGAGCAGCACAGACAGCACTGGATGTGTTGAGCTGATGTTGATCCCTGTAATTTAGTGTCATTGAGTGGGCTAATCCCCTTAGAGACTGCAGGCCAGGGCTTCAGCTCATCAGCACAGTCAAGGAGTGGAGTCTCAGTCAACACACACACACACACACACACACACACACACACACACACACACACACACACACACACACACACACACATGTGCATACACACATACACCTCTAACTTCCCCCCTTTCACATCAGCATACTGGGCCATCTCGGTGCGAGGTGTCACTCAGTTGCTGTTGACGTAGGGAACATTAGATCTTCTGTAGTCAATGATGTCAGATTCTAATTGTGTCTACAGAGGCAATGTTTTTAATATCTATATTTCAGCTCTGGGATGCAAGAGTGTTAAGAGTGAAGTGGTGGAAGTACTGCAGAGAGGATGATGATATCGAGGTGTGTAAATTGAATGTGGAGATGGAGCCGTGTGTGTGTGTGCAGTATGGCTGATAGGGCTCCCCCTCGCTCGGCACTTCCACTATTTAATTGCATGAAAGGGAAGGAGAGGAGATTGCAGGAGCCTGGCAGTGTGAGCGGAGAGAATGGATTTAGAATGTATTAGTATTGGCAGCAAGGCGCCAGCGGTGGGAGGCTGCCCCAGGCCCCTGGGCCCTTCATGGAAGTGCAGGTGAGCTGTGCCACCTCCAGCCTTGGCAGCCCCCTCCCCAATTCTCCTCCATTATCGCTCCTTGCCTCACTGAAAGGCCCCACCAACTGTAGTAGGGCCCACACATGGAGTGGCTCAGAGTCATCCCCTTATCTTGATGTTTACAGGGAACAGCAATTTGCCACACACCCTGCTCCAGCCGGACCCCACTGTTCCACTTCTTTAACTGTGATTGGGGGCCCTGCTCACCTAATATCTCCACCTAAGGGGCCACCTTGGTTGGGAGGGCTTGATATTTCCTCAGCCTGGAAAAAGTGGTGCAAATCACCCCTGGAGTCTTAAACCATGAGAAATTGTTTGATACTAATGCAGCTGATATCCTGAAACGTCTATACCCCTCTCTACACAATAGGTGATATTGTTGACAACCACCCGTAGTGATTGAAGCCATTGTCCCACACCGATCTTACCTCATAGGCATTTCCATGCAGTGAATGTCTTTGTGTAACTGCATCACTGTAATGTATCCTCTCTATAGTCTGCGAGAGATGGAGAAGGGTCTTTACTTCATCCCTGCTGAAACTCTCTGTTAACTGAGCCGCTTGTCAAACAGCTGATAGTTGACTGATGTTCTCTGTTCTAACACCCTCTAACCATGGTATGATGTAACCAGGAGAAACCTATCCTTTTCTTATTGGCATTGTTTGTCAGATACGCATGAATTTGGGTCATCTATGGCTTAGACAGTAAAATTACATAAAATATTATAGGATCTTTCACAAACACAGTTTGACAAGCACCCCCCCCCCCCCCCCCCCCCCCCCCTCCTGTTTCCAGACGAAAGCAGGGAGATTCTGGTGAAAATAACAACGTTATAGTAGCAGCACTACCCCCTTGCATGAACCCTCCCCTCAGGATGTCTGCATGCTAAAGGGGCTCTCACACTGTGAATAAGATTAGTCTGCCTCCAAGTGTACAACATGCTTACGCCACTTGACTTTGAATCAGTACTGATTTGGAGCATTGCTGGGTTGTTGCGGGGAATAATGCTCTGGCTGGGTTTATGCAATGGCTGTTATGTGGAGCCAGGCCTCGTCTGCATGCATGTTTTTAGGCGGGAGCGAATTCTGGATAAAGCTGTAAGCTCCTTATGGCCGTGGAAAGAGGTGATTACAGGGCCCACCTCCATAGGACTCACTGGGAGCCAGGGAGGCAACTTTTAGGTCAGCGCTGCCCTGACTCCACCACGCCTCCAGAATGCCATAGCGCCACACTCTGCCAACGTGTACCGCCCATCCACTCCTTCTCTCAGTTCCCTCTCCAAGGCCCACCCTGTTTCCTGGCCTATTGTGCGGGCCTAGATAAACTCATCTGCATGCTTGTGCAGTTAGTTTCACTGTATCAAGGGTTGAGCCCTAAATGTGTAAGAGCTGCTTTGTTTACATTCTCCTCAGACAGATAGTATTGTTTGCTCAGTGATGTGTCACAGTGAGAGATAGGGGTTGTTTAAGTATGAAACATTATTGCCTTTAGACGGACGACACATCCGCAGCTTCTCAGTGTCTTTTAACTTGATGCTCGCTTGATGTTGGCACTGCTGTCCGGTGGTATTTGTCCGCCACCAGAGAGTCTGAAGCCTCCCTCCAGGCCTAGAGATAGAGAAAGCATTTCTGTCTTCTTCTGCCTTTAGGTTACTGTGGTGCGGGGATTGGCTATCACTGACCCCGCAGTAAACAGTGTGTGAAAGCAGCTGGAGTGTAATCTTATGTGCTGTGGGATCAGAATAGGGGAGCAAAGTTTCTAAAGGGAGCGACAATAAAAGGGCTGCTAGAGCACCTGCAGAGCCCCGGCCCAAATAATGAACACCTGAGCAGATTGGAGGCAACTCAATTAACGTCATTGACACTGCCAGTCAGGACAGAAAGGCAGGTACGCAGCTTCTGTTGCCCCTTTGTTCCCAAACAAAAGGTTCCCTGACGTATTCAGTCTAGAGTAGGGCACTCTTTATGAAATGCAGGACAAATAATGATTCATTGTTTAATCTAGATAGGCTTCTCTGTTTTTCTGTCTGATAACACTCTCAACATATAGGCACTGTGCTATTAATATAGTGTAGACTTAGGTAAGAGTTACTCAATAGTCTAGTGGGACTCTACGGGGAAATTAAAATATCTGGTGTTATCTGGGGGCAGATTAGCTAATGGATAAACATATCTGTATTTGTCTTTGTCTTTTTTTGTTTCCAAATTCTAGCTTGGACTATTTTAGATCTGTCTGGAGATTTTGCATCAGAGCAAATGATGAATGAGATATGGCTGAAAGTGTTTTCCATTCATTTATTACACCATTGTTTTTGTTTTTTTCATATTTTCTCTGTGCGCACAAATCCCACACTTAATGACGTAAAAAACGAAAATGAAATTAAAAAAAAGTGTTGCAGTGCATGTGATCATTGGTCCGTACACATATCTAATCTAATCTAATCTGTTCTCTTCTTGTGTTTTTTTTTCCCCAGGAAGAATTCTCAACCGGTTTTCTAAGGACATTGGTCACCTGGACTCCCTGCTGCCATGGACGTTTGTGGACTTTATCCAGGTGAGTCTCACCTCGGCAGGTTTGGTCGCTGCCGCTGCAGCATGGGGAGGCCATTTCATGCCTGGCTAAGCCTGCTTTGTGGTCCGGGTCCCCTAATCTGGAAACAATTACTGTAGGATTACCCGCCAGCGTGGCCCAGCGCCTGCACAGATTTAATAAAAGTGTCTGCACATAGGCTGAGGGCGTGGCTCTCTCAGTGTGGCACAACAGAGGCGGCATCTCCAGAGAATGTGTACAGGGACTAAGCAAGTAATTGGGAGAGAGAAAGGTACCAAAGAGGAAATAATGGCCACAGGAAGATGGGTCCGATGCGGAGGGGAAACAGTGAGAGAGCAGGAAGGGGATGACAAGGATGATCTCTTGAGTGGCAAAGAGAAGAAGTGTGAGCAGCAGGCGTATGATGTATTTGCAGGAGTGGAGAGAGAGGTGCTGGAAGCATGGTAGAGGGGGAAGGGGACAGGTCAGTTGAGACGGATCCAGAGGGGGGACTTGCCCCTCTCAACACCATTTACCTAATGCTCTAGAGTATTACAGGCCTGGTAGCCAAAGGCCACCCTGATGCATAGCCAGGTTAGGTTACCAAATGCCACCATGCCACCGCGACAACCATCTCCCACGAAAGCCCGCGGAGATGAGCCAGCTCATGCACCTAGCGCCACAAAGAAGGGAATGTTCGTTGCACAATTCGAGGTAGAGGAGCAGGCGTGGCTCCTTGGTTAGGGCCAAAGAATAGAACAAAGGAGCGCTGAAAACGAATCCCCCTTCCACAATGCCTGAGTGATGTTTGTGGCAGATACCCATCTCACAGGAGACAAAAGCCATCTTAAATGCTGAAAGCACAAAAGATCATACCCACAAAAGCTTTTTGTCTGCTATAGTTCCCCTCATTTTGATAATAAGGTGAATAATGGCTAGAGTAAAATAATAATGTTGTGGCTCATAGAGTGAAAGCAGACTAGATCATGACAGAAAACAGGCTTGTGTTGCACATAAGTACTCATTGCACTATACACACGGCTTATCCATGACATAATATTTAACTTATTACCATTATTATGTTTTATTTATGAATATGCAATAATACACTGCAATAACATGTAAACTAGTAACAGGTTGTGTTGCAGTGAAAAAGAGCATGCGGCTGATTGGAGCAATCGTGGAACAAACTGTGCCAAAATCAGACTGGATGTACGAGTTGCACATTGTGTACGCTGGTTTGTATGCTGCAATAGAAAATGGGAGGTGATTGTGAGGGGGACAAAGGTGGCATCATTTGGACAAAGTACTTTTGTTTGTGCTTCTTTCTGCCCTTGTTTGCAGGTGTCTTTCATGGAGCAGCCTTTAATGCTTTCAGGAAGGAAGATTTTCACTCTTTTTATCAAAGTATTAGCCGGACAGAAAAGCTGCTGATCCCCGACCATTGTTGCTCATTCGCAGAGGGACATTTCCCCACAGTCATTGTTTAAATGGTTGTCAGGGGGGAATAAAGTGAAACTTCATAAACAATGCCCTAACTGGTTTATCTCTCTCTATGGGAAGAGGCCGCTTCTGTGTGGGGATTTGCATCAGAGCCAAGCCCTTTATGGTGGAGTAAGCACTTCACAGCCCCTCAGCACTCCCCCGTACCCGCCTAACAAGGGGATTCCCTCCAACCCGGGGGAAGCTAGGTACATCCCAGAGCACTATTTTTTTCCACAGGTCTCATTTAGTAGTAATTTAGTATATTGAAAAAAAAAAGGTACTCTTTCCCTTTCCTCTTTATGGTGGAGGGACAAAGACAGAAATGTCAATTAAAAACACCTCAGGCTTCGGGGACGGTCGGCTTTTGTGTGGACTTGACCTTTTAAATCCTGGGTTGCCTCTATTTTCACAGAGGGGGCAGAGGAGGAGGGCAACACAATAAGGGGTGAGTACTGGGGTCTTTCAGTGGAGGATTCCTTGTGAAGGCTCTTGACCAAGTCACACCACTAACTGTGGGGTCCGTCGCTACATTCATTGGTCTTCTTAACCATCCACTCAAATTGAGCCTGTCAGCACGATTATGCTAAGATATCGGCTACAGCTGTACAAGTACTTTAACATTTTGAGTATTGAAATTGAAGTCTGACTGTGACTTTAATTTGAGTGTGACTGACCCTGGTCTCACCAGTGTTGTGTGTGTGTGTGTGTGTGTGTGTGTGTGTGTGTGTGTGTGTGTGTGTGTGTGTGTGTGTGTGTGTGTGTGTGTGTGTGTGTGTGTGTGTGTGTGTGTGTCTAAAGACCCCAGCACAGAAGCACTGAAGACACACACCGAGCGAAGGTGACTATTGTTTAAAAAACACTGGCGGGTGGATCGTTGTGTGTCTGTATATTGTGGCACATTGTGTGTCAGGCCTCTTCTGTGGCTTTGTGGGATATGAGAACTGCTGACGTAACCGTGAGTGCTGTGGGATGGGATTTCACCGGCTTTCTCTGGTGCCTTTACCAAGCCGGTGACAGAGGGAGGGAAGAATGCACTGGCTCCGGGCAATACACATACCACGTTAGCCCGAGAAACACAGGAGATGCGCCGGTATAGAAATATATATGCCATAAATCCCCATTGACCATTGTTATCCGACAGCGCCATTGTCTTCCTGGACAACGTGGAAAAACACAAAGTGACACAGAAAGCTGAGAGGCCGAAAGATGAACTATGCCTCCATGTTTTGTGTACCGTATTCACCACGGTTTGCCAAAATACAGTGTAAAATGAACTTCAAACAGAAAAAGGAATCAAAACTGAATAGGTGTGTGTGTGTGCGCGCGTTAATGAGTGTGTGTTCATGGCGGTTGTGGCTATTATCTCAGCAGTACCACACATGGTCATTTGATGGCGAGCATCGGCCGGCAAAAGCTTCCAGTGTGTGTATGTGTGGTCTCCCATGATGCTGTGGTCTGGCATCTCACCTGGCCTGACTCAGCCACACAGGACAGTGAGAACTCACCTAACATAACCTTACTGTAATCTAGAGTCGTGTCAATATGATGACGACGCTAATTAATTATGTGCTTTGTTTGTGAGTGACTTTTGTTGTTTTGTTTTACCGACAGTATGTTTTGTTTTTTTGTGTTTTTGAGAGAAGGGAAGAGGGAGGGGAGGAATGATTTCATGCGTATATGTGAGGGCATGCAGAGTGCTAGGCAGTTGCAATTTGCTGGACACAAGTGATTTATAGGAGAGAGGGAGAGAGAGAGAGAGAGAGAGAGAGGGAGAGAGACTGCATTTCAAAGCCTTTCTCTTATTTCCAAAATGGGGGTGGAAATCAGCAGCTTGACTGAGCCCAAATAAGTGACTTCTTTTACCTTTTCACAGCACACAAAGGCCTAATCCTGGGACTACTTGAGCCACCAATGTAGACAGCGACTGAGACCACCACAGTATGTGTCAGACCCTCCTCACCACACACAAAACACATTGACTGCAGCTTTATGAAGTGAAAATGGCCCAGAAAGGGAAAATGTGAAGGAGGTGTCCACAGTCATTTCTCCCAAAGAAAGGCCACAGCATCTGGGCATTTAATGCTAAAATAAAGCCCAAAGACAGAGCAGAATGGATTGGGTCACTCCTATTGTTCCAAAGCCCGGGTGGAACGGCCCTGTTTTGTTTCAGTACCACTGACCCCTACGACTTATTGTGCAGCTCTGTCAGAGAAAGTGTGGAGTGGAAAAAATTCCTTGCGATGACAGAGGGCTCCTTTTGGAGGTATTTTCTTTACCCTGCTCTCTCCCTTCATTTCCCGTTTTGTTTGCGCTTTTTTCCCAGTGGCAGCCTCTCTCAGAAATATTGCACACTGTCAGTAAATAAAGGGAGGATGAAAAAGGGGTTGTAAAGAAGCGTACCGATTCCTTGTGTCCGGAGGGATGTTTAATTAAAGGGAAGTGTTTATTTTCCGCTGTGGAACAACAGTCGCTATCTGCACTGAACACAAATATAGCAATTAACTTCAATTTTCTACATTTATTTGGACATCAAAGACCTGATAGAATCATTTAGAAAATAAAGCAATTAGGGTCAGCAGAGATCTCAATGGCCTTGGACACAGCAGTGTGCCCAGTTTGCTTGAATGGCTGAATCGCATGCGTGCAGTAGCTTTCTTTTCTTGCTAAAGAGCAATTAGTGGTAATTCTTTATTTAAACTGTTTGTATACAAAAGCTTTTATCCACTTTTATGTGCAGCGGGCTGTGGCTTAGGGAGTTTTCTGTTGCTGTGTGGTTTCGTCTGAGATATGGATGTGGTCTGAGGGGCGCTGTAGGGTGAGGGACAGATCACTACTTATCGGAGTCATCTGTGTGTAGTGTGGGTGGGGGCCACGGTGTTCTCCGATGCTGACATGATAAGCGGCAGACCACGCAAATGGATCACATCAAACAGGGCCTTGGCGACAGTGGGCCCTGGGGAGCAGGAGGAGGCACGACTCCTATCTAATGGTTCCTGTTCCTCCTCCATCCCCTGAGATGACCCCGCTGTCAGATATGCTGGCTCCACCCCGGCCCTCCACCGGACTGAAATGGGGCCAATTGAAAAGAAAATGAACCAACCAACGTACAGTACAGCGAGCCGCTTTGCTATGTCACCAATAAGCAACAGAAAACTGAAAGGAGTACAGTATATAGAGTAATACATTTGCTCAGTTAATGTTTCAGCCCCGCTGAGGAAGGTTGGATAACATGTAGCCGGCGTGCCGCCATCTCACTTTGCAGTCCGGTAGCCTTCCATCAAGGCTAAGATTGAAACTTATGTACTGTGAAATTCTTGGGATCAGTTGTGCTCAGTAGCTTCCACTCACTGCTTGATTGTGTGGGCTCCACTGCAGCGATGGTTAGACTAGTAATACCCTCTTATCTGAACTGTAAGTGGAATTGAGTGGCTTTTCATCATAAAACTACATTGAAAGTGATCATGCTTAAATGTGCGCTTAAGCGGCAGATAACATCCGTAATTAAGGTGCTAAATTAAATTTTCATCTCTGTGGGCTAGTCTGAGACCATTGAAGGTAACAGTAGGATCCTAATCTCTTAGGTTGTCTCTAATTTCAGGGTGTGAGGTTTCAATTTTATCATCTATCAATCGAATATGAAATGTGTAACACAGTGTACCTTTCAGTTAAAAAAATGGTCTCACACACATCTGTCATATCAGGTGGCCAGTTTGATTTTGCCCCCCGATATAGCTGTACAACTACCCACAGTATTGTCATATTGTTTTAAGTAGACCACAACAGGCTGCTGTAATACTAGCTGACATTGCAGAGTGAAGCATAGTTATCTAAAAATGAGATGCATGCCATCAGTAATCATGTGATACCTTTCCAGATACCTTTTCAGTTACTGATCACAGTGTCAGAGTCTTTTTGGTGCTGTCAGACTCTTTGCCCCAATCCTGTTTAGGCATCAGATTGCATGTGGCCAGTGGTCTAGATGTGTCAGGTAGCCATTAACACGGTTGACGAGTCATTGTGTTGTTGAGGGTTGTGTGGTTTGAGTGTGATGTATCAGACACCCACAGTGTGGTTCCCAGAGCCCTTTGCCAGTCACTGTGACCATGCCTGTTGGCTGGCTGCTCTGCCAGGGAGGCTTATAGGCCAGAAGTGTTGAAGGGAAAGCCCATGGGAGCTCGGGATACGAGCCGCAGTGGCCAAGTGGTAAATTCTCACCTGCTACTAAGTGAGAATTAGCACTGTGACCGTTTTCCTTTCACACCGTGAGTCACACAACCTCTGTCCCACAACCTGCTGTTAGCTTACTGTATGGTAGTGATAATCCCACACAAATACAACTGAAAGAGTTTCTCATGTCCGGACTGAAGAAATAGGCCTAACTGTCCCAATGGTAGCCCACACAGGAGCGGTGGAGCTTTTGACTCAGCTTGCTGCTGACCTCACATCTCTCCCTCTGTCTTGTCTTTGCGTCCCAGGTGTTCCTCCAAGTCCTCGGAGTAATTGCAGTAGCAGCCGCTGTCATCCCCTGGATCCTTATCCCAGTTGTCCCTCTGATCATTGCCTTCCTGTTCCTGCGATGCTACTTCCTGCAGACCTCTAGGGACATCAAGCGTCTAGAGTCCACCAGTAGGTTTTTTTAAGGGACATGTCCATTTGTGGTAGAAGACAAAGGCAGACAACAGGAATGCTAATAGACCATTGAAGAAAGCCATGGCCATTAGCATAAAGGCTAAAGGTGGTGATGGCTCATGGCTTGCCCACACACAGTTTCCTCAAGAGATGGGAGTTCATGACATCACGTACAATGGGAAAAATGCCAAGTGGGAATGACTAGGCCATTGCAGGCCTTAGTTCATCTATTTTATTCTGGGCTGATAGCCCAGATGCACAGTGGACGACAAGTTCCATCATCTCAAAGAACAAAAGTTCTATTAAAAGGCTCCTAGGAAACATTCAGGTTTTGTCTTTTGGTTTTGTAAACCTAACAAATCCAAACAAAAAAACTCAATAGCAGCCCTTTCCTTAATTGAAATTGTTTGGCACCAGGGGCATATTTAATGTTTGCATGATGCATTATTCATAGGAACTTGGCTATGTATCACCAAATCTCCTTTTTCTGCCAATACCTTATGTTGCAAGTAGACAGTTGATGAAATACTGCAGGACCTTGCAAATCTGAGAAATGGATGTTGTTTGAAATAGTGAAATATTTTGTTGATTGAAATATATTGACTAGAAACTTAGAAATACTCATATCAAAAAGGCAAACTGAATGTTTTTGAGTTGAGCAGCTTGATCCAGATGCAAAGTGCTGTATGTCCTGAGTGGCTGGTTTTGCAGATGCTTGTTTGTTCAAATCTCAACAAATGGTCTGTTTATTCCTTGTAGCTCGGAGTCCTGTCTTCTCCCACCTTTCCTCCTCTCTCCAAGGCCTGTGGACCATTCGTGCCTTCAAAGTTCAGGAGAGGTTCCAGCAAATGTTTGATGCATATCAAGATCTCCACACAGGTTAGAAGAAATCATATTTCAGCAAAAAGGGTCAAAGATTCAGGGTCTCGATGTTGACATTCCCATCCAAAGCCATTCGCAGAAACTCTGCCTGTATGACCTTTTTAATGGTAGCAATGGCTGGGCTATAGTCAGAGCCAGTGAAGCATTATAATCTAGTCTGTCTGGTTGTGTTGTTTGTCGACAGAGACCTGGTTCTTGTTCCTGACCACTTCCCGCTGGTTTGCTGTGCGTCTGGATGGAATCTGCTCAATATTTGTTGCCATTACTACCTTTAGCTGCCTTTACCTCAGTAATGGTACTGTGTTGATAAAAGATTTACAATGTACATACAACATATTATTGACCTATTTCAGAATATTTTTGAACCTATGTAAATAAACCCATGAATGTGTGTGTTTTCATCTTTCCCGATATCACAGACATGGAGTCAGGTGCTGTGGGTCTTGCTCTGTCCTATGCTGTGACACTCATAGGCATGTTCCAGTGGGGCATCAGACAGAGTGCAGAGGTGGAGAACATGGTGAGAACGAATATGTGTATTTAGACTGCAATTGATTTTGTATTTGATATTTTATTTAGTTACGCTTGTGTGTTATTGTTGGAACGTTAGACACTTCAGATGGTGTCTGGATTTGATTGGCCATCACTCGCCCCATTCAAATGTCTTCTCTGGAAATGGTTAATCTCAATTGAATGGATGGATCCTCCGACCTTGGCAAGCAAAGTGAAGACAGTTTGGTCATGTGATGCCAGAGCTGAGCTATGACACGTGAAGTGAGAATTTTCAGAAATCTGATCAAGTGCCAGTGTATATGCATTACATCCCCACTTCTGGTTTTCCATGGCATGCTGTGATAATAATATAATATTCTGACCTGCTTTCTCCCTCCACCACTGGTCACAATCCAAATCCAAATAAGGTTCTTATTAGAAGCAGGGGGATTGTGGAATGGGACTCACTGCTGTATCTGATTCAGTGGGCCACGTTCATAGAGGTGTCTCAGATAAGGGAAGTGCTTCAACCCCAAGGAGGAATACACAACATCACCATGTCACATCCTACTCTATCCCTGCATATCTGTTGTATTGGGAACTGTGTTAATGTTTGGCATGAATGATTTGGTCTTTATTTTGTTGACTTGAAGAAAATGAAGAAAATACAAAGATTATTGGCACCCTTGCATTTCATGTAGATAATGTACAGTATTTTCTGAAATGATTGGAGATTGAAGCAACTTTCAGTCTTCACCCATTCATCTATCGATTTACAACAGCGCATGATCAAACAATAAGAATTAAAAAAATAAACTTTTATGGTTTCAAAATTGAAAAGTGGCCATAGCCATGATTATTGGCACCCTTTAGAATGATTCAAATCAATATTGTTGGAGGAAGACTCATTACATTAGTAATGTTATTCATCTCACCTGTAACAGGTTGCAGGTGCCCTCATGGTATAAATGAACTGATTATCCATTTTAAAGTGATAAAACTGTTTTCTGTTCTACTTCCCTTGTCGTCTGTGAAAATGGTGAAGAGAAAAGATTTGTCTGAGGATGTCAGAAAAACTATCATCACCAAACATAAGCGTTCACAAGGCCATGAGGCCATCTCTAGAGATCTTGGTATTCCTGGTTCCACAGTCTGCAATGTTATTAAAACGTTTGCTGCTCATGGAATGGAAAGAATCTCAAGAAGAACCGACTGATCTTTGCCAAGACCCACCCGGACAAACCTAAATCCTTCTGGAAAAATCAAATCTGAGCTCTTTTCGGCAATGCAGATCAACACTTTGTTTACATATGGCAAAATGAAGCTTTTAAAGAAACAAACACCCTACCTACAGTCAAATATGGTGGAGGGTCCATAATGCTGTGGGGCTGCTTTTCGGGTACTGGACGTCTTGAACGTATTAAGGGCATCATGAAGTTTTCCAAGTGATTTTTAAGTAAAATGTGCTACCCAGTGTCTGGATGTCAATTGAAGGTGACCCAGTGAGCCAAAACACTTCTAAAAGCACCCAGGAATGGTTCAAGATAAAATGTTCTGGAGTGGCCAGCGATGAGTCCTGATCTCAATCTCATTGAGAACCAATGGTGAGATGTGAAATGTGCAGTTGATCAAAGGAATCCTTCAAACATTGAAGAACTGGAGCAGGTTGCAGTTGAAGGGTGGAGAAAGGTGGAGGAAGCTTATTGATGGTTACAAGAAACGTTTGGAAGCAGTCATCATAGCCAAAGGCTGTGCAACTTACAAAAGGATGCCAATAACCATCGCCATAGCCACTTTTCATTTGAAGATTTTTATATTTGTTTTCTTATTGTTTGATCCTGTGCTGTTAAATAAAACAACATTTCCAATTTCCAATGATTCCAGAAGATATTGTACATTATCTGCATAAAATGCAAGGGTGCCAATAATCTTGGCCAGAACTGTAAGATTCATATCACAGTTGCTGCTGACCAATGTCTATCCCTAAAAAGTAGATTTTGATTTAGTTTGACTAAACAAGAGCTTGCAAGTCACTGCAAAGCCTCTTGATGTGTAATTACCTAACACCTAACCCTATAGTCTCTCAAAGGGTACAGTACATACATGTGCATTAGGTAGAAAGGATGCCAAAATCCATTAATTAATACACAG
Source organism: Hoplostethus atlanticus (assembly GCA_034670405.1). Classification (NCBI taxonomy): domain Eukaryota; kingdom Metazoa; phylum Chordata; class Actinopteri; order Trachichthyiformes; family Trachichthyidae; genus Hoplostethus; species Hoplostethus atlanticus. Next base: position 3,819,509 of record JAXDDX010000030.1, read on the forward strand.
GACAAGATGTAACTATCCCTTGTGCCATAATCCAAGGGTAATCACATGTAGAAGCCCAATTCAGATTAAAAAAAACCAAAAACAAACGAGTGATATAAATATTTTATTCAATTGGAAGTGCTATTGTAAAGCATTGCACAAGTACTTTCATAGGGAGCTACTGAAATAAAGATATGAGAGAAAAAATACTATTTAGTTACTTTTTTAAGATGTGCATGTTGCAACAGCCAACACTTCACCCCAAATATGAATTCATGTATTTGTTTGTATTGGTCCTCGCAAGTAATCTGATATCAGTTGTGATCCAAACCTGATTATCAACACTAGTGTTGGGGAAGGCTATGTTTAGCTCAAAACAAGGAAATACCACAGGAGGCATATTGACTCTTTCACTGTCAATGGCTGATGCCATTGTACTCACATAGTCTTATTTTAGCAAACATTTTAAAAGTTAGTAAAAGTGCAGACTTCTATCTAATCTATGCATTTGCAGTATTTGTAACAATTCTTGCCCTCCTCTGCTTGCGAGGGATACTTCACTGAAAGTTGTCTTTAATTTTTGTAGATGGCATCAGTGGAGAGAGTGGTTGAGTACACTGAGCTGGAGAGTGAAGCACCCTGGGAGACGGACACACAGCCTCCATGTGATTGGCCCAAGAATGGTTCCATCACCTTCGACCGAGTCAACTTCTCCTACAGTGCCAACGGGCCTTTGGTCCTGAAGAACCTGACTGCTGTCTTCACATCCAAAGAGAAGGTTCTAGCCCTTAGTACCAACTATACATGTTTACTGGTGTGCAGAGCCCATGACTTAGGTTGATATGCAGCTTGTGTAGAAGGCGTGATGCTGTTCTTTCTTATGTGGCATTATTTTCAAATCAATTATTGAAGGGACACCATATTGTGCTGCTGAATCTCGTGGACTATACCATTTGTGATTCATGGAATACATATCATGTAATTAAGACTGTTCAAGTGGATCCATTTGTTCCCATTTGCATTTTGAGTTACCTGACGGTGACAACTGTTTATTCACTATAAGAGAGAGGAGAGGCAGAGGGAGAGAGGAGAGGAAAGAGAGAGAGAGAGGCAGACAGAGGGAGATGGTTGAGGATGATTGAAATTGTGTTTAATGCAGGGGGTGTATTTTGCATGGCTACGGTTGGCCAGGGCGGCTGATTTCACAATGGATGGGTTGATAAGTGGAGAGGCCCCGGCTCTGACAGCCCATGGGAGGGATCTTCACCGCATGCCATGGGGCTGAAAGGCTTTGTGCATCCTGACAGTCCCCCTGAGACCCTTATACAAGGAAACCTGCACCTACCACTTACAAGATTGTTCTTACTCCATCCCTCACCACAATCACATTCATAATCATACAAAAACACACAGTTACCCCACCACAACACCACAGAGCTACACTCACAGCCCAGAGTGAAATGGCTTGATATGAACACATAACGTAACCCCAAGACATTCAAAACCAGGATGAATGATGTCGACTTCCTGCTCTTGCATTTCAATATAGATAAACGGTGATTGCACAATAAGGTTTCAGGCAATGCGATATATCCGATCAGCCTTTTCCTTTTCACCTTTTTACCGGTTGATGCAAGCACAGGAAAGTATGATTGATCCGTGCAGAATGATGTTGATAGCACAAGCAGACACTGCTTGAAATGCATACAGTATGATAGTATCTAATTCTGTTATGTAAACCTTAGAGGTTTGCTTTTTTTTGAATGTCACTGGCAGTCTTGTTAACAACTGATAAAATATGGCAATATGGATCTTCTCTTGACAAGAGAGTGCCAAGAGTTAAATGGGCATAATAACATTAAAAAAAAAACATGTAATGAGTGTGACAAAACTGCCGAAGACCATTTAAAACTAGTGCAAAACAAAGGCATCATCTCAAGAAAATGAAAGACTTGATTTCTGTAATGTGATTCCAGTCAAACATGCTCTGTATTTTTTGCTGTGGAGACCTTCCACAAGGTTTGTGAAGGTTTGTGGAAGATTGTTATGCAGTTTCTTCAGTTGTACCCGAGAGGATACAGTTAAGGTCTCAGCTGGAGTGGTGACTGTCAATTTATTGAAATGCACTATTTTTGTGGCATTAAGGGCTGATATAGAAAAGTAACAGTGTGCACATCAGGCAAAACACAATGGAAGAACCTTGGTCATGGGGAATTCAGGAAAGGTAGGAGCGTTGGGGTCAATCAGTGAAATCAGAGTGAAAAAAACAGAAAGTAAAAGTGAAATGAGTGAATTAACTTGTGTTTGTCAGGGGCGTAAATTCAGATGTGTCCCTACCACTTTTCTAATGACCTAAAATTGTCCCTCTCACCAGTTTGATATGAATTCTATATGTGTTCATGCAAACTAGTTTCATCCTCAAGAGTTAAAGGAAAAATCCACCTTAACACTGTTAAAAAATCAGCTATTGTCGATGTACATTGCATTTCTGGGCTCATGTAGTTGTTTGGTGGTTTATTTTTTTTATTGGATTTATATGGATAACTGGCCAAATGTAGACGACATGGTGTCAGGTTGAGATATTTCCAACACAGCAATGTAGTTTAATAGGAGAAAATCTTTCGACGACCTAAAACATCAACGGTAAACGTCAGGTTTTGGTGTCAGTCCCTCAGAATCAAATTGCAAGGGCTATTGTCTAGACTCACCATTTTGACACACTGACAATGAACAATCATACAGAAATAAATCCATTGTAGAAGAGGAGGAGATACCAATTTCTCCACCGACAGTAGCCTCAATAGTCCATAATGCAATGCAACCACAAGACACGTTTTGAGTAAGGGATACAATGCTTGCCTTTTGTCACTGGGAACTCTTGCTGTCTTCCTCTTTTGCTATTGCTCTTTCCACCTGAATGTGAAACCAACAGCTGATTACAACAAGTCCAGACACGTTCTCTGGGAGTTGTTGAAAGTCATTCTGGGCAATGTAGGCAATCGAACTAGGTTGAGGAAAAGTGGATACAACAACAACGACAACAACAAAATTAAAACACTACATTACTACAATTACATTAATAACTCCTGGAATGCATTGAACATCACAGATTGATGATCCATAATAGTGTACAAGTATTGGAGTGTGGAATTTTACAATGTAAAATACTGATGACAAGGTTTAAGTGCATATTGGTGTTTAAATTTGACCTAGACCTTAATAGCTTTTCTATATTATGTTTTTCAAAAAAAAAAAAAAATCGACATAGCAAGCCCTTGAAAAAATTGTACAGTTCAAATATTAAGTATCCGGCATGGTATCAAGGAAGGTTCACCTGATGGAGCTTTTCTTGCTGATGTTTTAAGTCAACAAGCTTGTATAGCTGTGTAGTTTGAAACATACCAAAAACGTTAAACAAAGTGACGACACATCCAACTTCAAGTCATGGGACTGTGCTGTGCCAAACTGGATAGATTTGTACAGATCATTATACCTGCTTTGAAGTAGATACTTGGCTGTAGACTGTTATCCATCTATCTCTATTTCTGTTGCTTACATGCTACGACAAAAGTTAATTCCATTACAATTTGCCATAATGGCACGCTCCCTCAGTGGCATAGCACTTCAACAATAAGAACCAGTGTGGTTAAGAGAATTGAGGGGCAGGTTAATGTTTTTTTTTTTTTTATTATTTTGTGAATATGGCATAGACCCTGGAATTTGGTAAAACGCACATACAAATAGGTCTCATCTCTCCACTATAGGTTGGCATCGTTGGACGCACTGGTGCCGGTAAAAGCTCCCTCATCTCCGCCTTGTTCCGGCTGGCAGAAGCCTGAGGGCAGAATAACAATTGATGGTTTTCTGACTTCTGAGATTGGTCTGCACACCCTGCGCCAGAGAATGTCCATCATCCCACAGGTATCCTCTTGGAGTTGTCACTTAATGTCTTAGTATTATGTGTAGTATGTGAAACTATATAATAACCAAAGGCTAGACCAGTGGTTCTCAATCCAGTCCTCAAGGACCCCCTGTCCTGGAGGTTTTAGCTCCAGCCTTACTCAGGCACACCTGAACCAATTGAAAGTATCATGAAAACCTGAAGCCTCTAATTGGTTCAGGTGTGCCTGAGTAAGGCTGGAGCTAAAACCTCCAGGACAGGGGGACCTTGAGGACTGGATTGAGAACCACAGGGCTAGAGCCAGATGAAATGAGCTAAAAAAGATGAAAAAGCTTAGATATTGGAGATGAAGTAAAGCAATTACTATATACTATGTTGCACGACTTCTCTTTCCAGAGCTGGTTAACTACTGCTTTTTGACGTCTTCTGTACGGTTCGGTATTTCTGCCATTCCCCAATCATGTTGCACAGTCACCGTCAGATGAACACCGGTAACAGAAACCTTCACGCTTTGGCCTTCTTTTTTATACGCCTGTCTTTTTAAAAGCTAAAACGAGTGAGGAGAATTACAGTCGTCACTCAGGGGATTTCTGAAAGTGAGACAAACGGATGCCTTGAGACAGTTTAACTTTATTTCCGCTTGTTGAAACTGATACGGCATTAAGAAAATGCCAGCCTGCGGGTGAGTGTCAGCAGAGTAGAGGGAGGGGAGAAGACTCCCACGGCCTGTACTGTGAAGAGAGCAGTTCCCCATCCCTGACAGAGGATTAGCCCTCTACCCCCCAAACATGGGAAAGCTGCTTAGGAGAAGTCTCCCCCATCCTCACAGTTAGAGTCCCCTTGTACACCGTCACTTAGCCCAAGTCTCAAACATTTTGTAGGGTGCAGCCAACATGCCCAAAAACAGTTTCATTAATGCTTTTCTATGGATTTGATAGGTTTCTGGCATCGCTACCACTTGAGATAAAGTTTCACTCCTATTCCAAACTACTTTGAGATGGATGTGATGTATGTTTTGATGTGATTTTGTTTACTCTGTCTTTCTCTGCTAGGGGGAGAGAGTTTGCGTGAAGTGGCAGGTTAGGAGTTAGTAAAACTTAAACCACTGAGCATCTGTATCACATACCGGATGGTGTTGAGATGATATGGGGTATTACCAATATTACAAAGAGCAGGTTTTGACTGTGCTCTGCTCTTCAGTTTAAAAACTTCTTTGTAGAAAGAGTGAGGTCTCCATTGCATTTACAAATATACATTTGAAAGCCTTTTTTTTATTCTCTTCCTATATGTCAGAGTTAAAGTGATATTCACTCAGCCTTTCAAATGGAAAATATCTTGGTATATCATGCGTGTTGCCTCACCTTGTGCTGTGGTATCTTCAGATACTGATATGTATTCTATACTTTGCCAGTGAGCAGTTTCATTATTTGATTCCCACAGATTTGATTATGATAAACTTTTATGAGGATGTGGCATTAAAAAAAGGATCCATTTCAGATTCTATAGAATTCTCAGGAATGACTTAGTAAAAATGAATTCTGTGGCAAACAGAGGGCTTAGAATTGTTGAAGCACATAATCGGTCTATGGAAAGCTGTGCTTGAAAGCAGTTTTTCCAACCTAACATTGAATCCTCAATTAAAGTGTGTCACAAAACTAGTTTGAATTGGGACTTCAGCTGGCTTAATGACAAGGCGGTCTTCTGGTGATAGAGGGAAAAGCTCATTGGAAGTAAAGAGGTGGAACATTTTCTAAGGCGTAGGAAACAGGGCTTAATTTTTTTTGGCTGTTGGAATCGGTTGGAAATTTAACAGTTAGTCCTGAGTTTTAGGACTCAAATGGAGGTCTGTTGGGACATGACTGTGTATTTGTGTGTGTGTGTATGTGCACGCTGTGTGAATGTGTGTGCGAATGTATTTTTGCACCGTGTTGCAGCATTGGCTCTGATACTGACCTTCACCAAAGCGGCGATCAGGGCATGGACAGTGAGTCACTTTTAAACTAGTATTTCTCTAACGTAAACACAGGACATTCAGCCTTGTACAGTCTTTGTGTACTTTACTCCGGCTCCTGGTGTAATCTTGCAGTTGCCAGGTGAACATTTCTTATCTTGATTTGAGGTCAGATTCATATCTTGAGTAAGCTTGATTTATCACATTACCGTGACTGTATTGAGGATACAATGGATCCCTGACAGTTATGGACAGTTGTGTGCTGCCCTGCTTTATCTCTATTGCTCTTATAGGACCATTCACACTCATTAATGTTTTTTTTTAAATGTCATTATGGCCATTTAAGTGTCATAAATTCAGCGCTGTGTTCCAGAAGAAAGCCCTGCTGTATTTGCTCATTGATAAAACAATGAGGAAATGATGCTATGAAACCCTTATCTACGGTTATATTGTTCCACGAGGGGTACGGCATTCTATTTATGACCACCTAGAAGAGTCCCGGTAAGTGTTCAGTAAATCACTTAAACGTTGGAATCTGACCTGACACAAGGAGATGAGGGCCTGCTTCTGTTTATCTGGTCTACCGCAAACAGAGCGGCATGCTGGAACAGTGCCTGTGGACTGGCAGACTGTTCCCACTGCACTGTAATAAAGAGCTTTATTTACTCACTTAAAGACGGCTGTGTGGCTGAACCTGGATACAGGTGTGTGGCTCACCATAAATACATATCTTGGGAATCCTAGCTGCCTGAGATGTCCTTTCATGAAGGCAGTCAGCTGATGTGATAACCCCTATTGGACAGATGCTTGTGTCAAAGCAAAGCTGTGACTTTTGGCAGACATTTTTAAGATGATTTTTAGCGCAAACGCGTGTGTTTTGTATGCTAACAGCGACTAAATGGCTACACTATATATTCCGATTCTTCTGTACAGAGCCTCTGTACAGTTACTCTCAACCAACACCAGAGCACAAGCTCTGGTTTTCCAAGTAAAAAGATCAACTTATTGAAGCATAGTGGGCCTGGGTATTGAATAGGGCTCCTGATTGTAGCAAGCCCTTTGTGAACATCTTTCCCTCACACATAGCCTAGCGGCGCTCTATAAAGCCTGTCTTAACCCTTTCATACATCTTCCCTCTCGTCATTATCTTAACTGGCCACGGCCTTCTCTTTCTATATCCATCTATCCCCAGGACCCAGTTCTCTTCACGGGCACCATGAGGAAGAATCTGGACCCTTTCAGCCAGCACACAGACGAGGACCTGTGGAATGCACTCCAAGAGGTACTCCAGCGTGGCTCTGAATGATTCCCCCTCGCCGGCCCAGGGGGGGATCCCTCTGTCCCCCTGCACAATGCTGCCATTCAGCCTCCCTGCTCGCCACAAGTCATGGGGGGAAATCCCATTAGGGCCGTGGGGCCCAGCTCAATGTGCGGCTTGTAACTGGGAACCATTGAAAGTGCTGGGGGAGATGTGTTTGGGCAGTCAGGCCAACCGGGATGAAGGTTCCCCCCACAGTGAAGGGCTCCAGCTCCTGGTCCTGCTTGTGAATGTGTTTGGTGGCCTGGATTAAAGCTAGAGGCTGGTCACAAGAGAGCACTGGCCAAGGTCATCAGTGGACCTGGCCCTTCATTGTGCCAGGCGGTTAATGGGTGTGTTTGGATGGCTCTTTAAAGACATCCCCATAGGAAGCCTTTATGCAGGAGTAATGAAGGGTTGGGGCTCTGCTCTCTCTCTCTACAGGTGCAGCTGAAGGCCATGGTGGAGGAGCTGCCCAATAAGTTGGAGACGATGCTGGCTGAGTCGGGCTCTAACTTCAGCGTGGGCCAGAGGCAACTGGTGTGTCTGGCCAGGGCCATCCTCCGGAGGAACCGTATCCTTATCATCGATGAGGCCACAGCCAATGTGGACCCAAGGTCAGGGGTCACTTGAGTCTACAAGTAAAATGTTCGAAGTCAATCTTGGAACTGTGCATTCCATATGCAATTTGCTGCCTCCAAACTATTGTTCCTCCAATTGGGATTATTTGAGCCAAGAAGATTAATTATTGGCCCATTACCACTGTATTAGTGTACAATCTGTTTTCTGGGCATTGTAGTGCAATTCAAACAGAAATTAGTCCTTAACCAGACTGGATGTGAATGAATGAATTAATAAATACTTTGACCTGATAAGTGAAATCAAACTCTTCACCAATAGAAGGAAGACACTCATGGCAAAATATAAAGCAATGCAACACACTGGTATTGGAATATGTTCATCACCAAGCAATCAGTGGCTGATTGATCAGAGCTGTACTGTAAACATGTACTGCCAATAAGTATCAAAAACTAATACTCTTGCACTATGCATTTATACAATATTTCAGACTTTGAAAATCAAGGCGTGTTTTCAGCCAAGATTGGAGTCAAATCAGATACGATGCACTGCAAGAAAATAAGTCAGTGTAAACTCTGAATCCATCTTTCTGGTGCCCTTTTACTGCAACTGCCTCTACAGCTGCACATACCTTGCTGAGGATTAGCCATTGTTTTGTGTCGAGTAAAATCCCTGCCCAAGGGTCTATAGGAAGAAAGTTTTGTTTCTACTGAGGTGTTGTGTTCCCCTGCTCCTTTAGAACCGACGGCCTCATCCAGCAGACTATCCGGGACAAGTTTCAAGAGTGCACAGTCCTCACTATTGCTCACAGGCTTAACACTATCATTGACTGTGACAGAATACTGGTAAGTAAGGACACGGCGTATTTCCATTGTTTGTAAGCTTTAAAGGAGAAGCTGTTCTTCTTCAATAATACGTTTATGGGAAGCAGACAATAAAGACAGACAGAAAGGTATGAGGACTAGTACAGTATGTAGGAGGAGAAGGTAGTGTTTTATGAAACTTCTGTTTTTCCCATAAAATACGCTCAATTCAGCTGCCACATTGTGTAAGAGATACACTTTGAAGTAGTCTGCACAAACTGCCTTAACTACTATATAGTACTGAACATCTAAACAGGCTGCCAAACATCTCTTCCTTTTATTGTGGAAGGCTTGCTGCACAACCTTTTTATGGAGTTTTTATTCACTGGTCCTATTTTGCGACAGCTGGGCCGGTTTCTCCCTCATAACATTCACTCTTGTACAGCCGGTGCCCCAGCCTCAGCCCCATGCCACTTGATCTTTGGCCTCTTCCTGCTACTGCCTGCAGAGGTGCCAATTAGTGCCATTTGTGGCAGCATTTGTTTGTTGTCCATGAGGACAGGGCATGACCCGGTGGCTGGCCCGGTCACTGAGAGGGCTGAAGAGAAAAGCCAAATATCACACAGCGGGGACCGTTTCACACCTACACTTGTGTTAAATGCCCCCAGATTGTTGTGCTGTGCGGGAGAACTGACTTGGGACCCACCTGAATTGCCTTGTCCAAGTCTTAAGCTGTGCCATAGTTTGACACTGAATGCCATAGTTGTCTAAGATAGAAACTGAGTGGCGTATAGGACCCCGCTACTGAACTGTCAATTAACACAGCAGCTGCAGAATTCTCATTTCCATGCTCAACACTCACCAAAATGGGGCTTAAGTTGTTACAAAGCACTCGTTGCCATTGTAAGGGGATCTTTCTTGTTTAAATTTGTCTGTAATATAATTGTAGTCCTTTCTATACTCCTCAAATTGGCACTATTCTTTGTGTGGTTTACATGGCATGTGATGACAGAGAAATGATGGTAATTTTCTAGAGTGTGTAGAAGGTGTGATTGTTGGCTTTGAGTGAGGACCACCCTTGAGCCGCTGAAATACCTGGATAAATGACTGATCTTCAGTCTGTCAGTGTCAGCGTACTAGACTTTCACACTGCTAACAGGCTATGCTTATTGTCCATGGCCCTGTCGAGCAGAAACAGGCCCCCGGTGTTTGCTGTCGACATGAGTCACATAAAATGGATGGTTCTGAGGTGCAGAGAACTACTGTTTCCCCTTCTCACACCACGCTGTCTGTGTGCATCACTCAGCAGCGAAACAGCTGAAATGTTCGTTTTTTTGAGAAGTAAAGTATACAGGTGGCGGTGCACACACCCAGCTCTGTGTGCGCGTGATTGCAGGTTCTCGACGCCGGCAGGATCCAGGAGTATGACGAGCCATATGCGCTGCTCCAGAACCAGGATGGACTATTCTACCAGATGGTCCAGCAGACAGGCAGAGCTGAGGCCGCCTCCCTGCTCCACACAGCCAAACAGGTAACCACACCCTCCTTTGTCCCAGGACATAGTCCAGCCTTGGCACACTAATCCCAGACTCTCCCTTTAACTGTAGACTTCGTTGCTCACCTTCAAAATAATACAGTTAAGCAGTGGGGTGATGTGCATAACCCTGACAATGCAAAGACGCTTGATTACCATTTTAATTTAAAGTGCCTACTTGGAGCATTGCGACACCATAACATTAATTTCAAGAGAGAAATTGCCCCTTTGTAGATTTACATCCTCTGATCTTATCAAAGAAGCTCTCCATATAGTCTTTTTTCCCCAAAATGTAATTTTGAGATCGTTTTAGAGATGATTCTAGAAAAGCAGCTTTCTTTGCACTATATCTATTTTGAAATATTGGGTTTAACTTCATCGCGATTTGGGATAAACTTTCTATGGGGATTACTGTAATAGAGAATGTCCATATTTTTTCCCTGTGAAATTCATTTGTGATGTATTTCCCCTTCAGACACTGAACAGATAAGAGCCGGCTATTCATTGTTCAATTCCATTTTATGTGCATCTGTCTGGGAGTACAGATACCGCATTGCAACTTCAAACAGGTCTTTGTGAAATAAGAAAAAGTAGGCATCATTTCATTTTCTCTCTGTCCCTCGCACAAATTTATCAGCAAAACTGTATCTTCTCAGCCAGAGAGTGAAATGAGTAAAATACTGATTTCAAAGACTCAGCACACTGTGGTATTATTTGGTATCGTCTTACCCTGCACACTGGCGGATTGGTAGTGACATTGTTCAAGCCCTTACGTTTCCTTTCTTTATTGTAGGGTGCTCTCCTTAGATCAGATTACTGCAACATCCATAACTGTCTAGCACCACTTATTAAATACTGAGATGGTCCACAGGCCGAGTGTGAAGTTTCTATAGTTGTCAGTCAAGGTTTAAATACGTTAAATAATCTGATACCAACCTCCAGCTCCTTTGTCCACGCTGAATGAGAAGCCCAGAGTAGGCAGTGTATCTGATGCTGCGGCTAACCTGTTTTCGTTCCCCCCCCTCCTTCTTCATGAACTTTGCGCCATTGAAATTGTTGGTTTGTCATAGCCTCTTTGTGTGAGGAAAACAAGCACTCTATGGACATTTTGAATAAACATCTATATCTTCAGAGCCAATTTGCAAATTGTGTCGCACTGCTCAGGTTAGAAGCCACTGTTAGAGAAAATGGAAGTCTGTAGATAATTTCGGTGATTATCTCAGATACATTTTCCCCCGAATTTCACAGTTGTTTCAAGACTAAATAAGCCCCTTTTGCATGCTCCATCGGGTGACAAATCAATCCACCCGGCTCGGGATCTGTCATAAATCAGACCTTAACAGATCTGTGCTCCGATTGGACTGTGTGTTTGTATTCTGTGACACTGCTTGATACCCTTCCAGGTTTACGCGAACAAAAGCTGCCCTAGTCTGCCTAACAGAGTGACAGACGAGCACTGTGCCAAGGACAGCCGTGTCATCTGTGAGACGTCTCTTTGACAGTTCGGAGAGTCACTTGTGACGCTTGCGCTCGCCATCACTGACCAAATCCCCTTCCCGTCAGAGGTGACCAAATACACTCGGCCCTTTGCAGTAAAACCCAGTACTGTAGTATGTGCTACGTTTGATTGGCGTAGTCCCTTTGGTCTGTAGCAGAAAAGAGGCAAGTCTCTGAGGCAGGTTGTGCCTTTATTGGCGACACATTACTGTATGGCTGTTTATTGATTAGGCTCCGTCATGTTTATGTATGTGTGCTCTGGCCTCTCTTGGGTAGCGTCAATCCTGCACCGGTGCTTGAAAGAGTTGGGGCATTGGATGTGTTTATCCTCCTCATAAATTATTGGCAGTTTAAGTTATTCAAGTTAAGACTTTGTAGGACTGAGAGTCTGTTTTGAGTTATTTGAAAGACAAGGAGAACCTGAGAGGAGACGCCAATGTTTTCAGTAATTATTGTGCCTTAATCAGAGTATCGATCCTTTGTGATTGCACTGTATTAATTGATTGGTCTTCTTGCACTTGGCTATATTGCTACCTTGGTTTCTTAGTCATTAAATGACAGCAACAAAGGTCAAATGTAAAGCATCATGTCCTAGCAATTATATTAACACCAAAGAGTATGTGATGCAATATGTAAACTGAATGTGTCTGAAGAGCTTTCTTAATTCTCAGCAAAACAGTGTAATATCAGTTTTATTTTGGATGAGAACATGGGATTTAGCCATGACAGAAGTATGGATATTTGTAGTCTTCTAAGTTATACCGTTATTAACACTGTTTGTTCTCTGTATGTTGTTTGTATAGTTTTATAACAGTATTTCAGTTTTATTGAATAGTCAGAGTCAGCCGTTTCAGTGTTTTAGTTATAAATAAGCTACGCAAACCATCATGACACAATTTGAATGTAATTGAATGAATAAAACAATATTACTTGAACATTTCACTAATGTCTTTATTTTGCTTATACGGCATCGTCTGCTAACACGGTCCTCCTGCTGTTGCTCATATTAAGTTGTTTGAATGTTGTGTTTTGCCTCAGGTCAGCGGTTACAACTGGTCTTAACCATGACGCTACAAATTGGTAAGTGGTTAAGGAAATAACCCCAATGATTACTATGTGGAGTGAAGTGATTTTTTTTTTTTCAATTCTGTTTCATGGTTATCGTGTGTTTGGTTTTTTGGTAACTAATTCTTCACTATTTTAAAGTACAACATGTGGAGTAAGTCCTAATGAAAACATAATGTCATCATCAAGAGCTCAATGAGGAAAAAGAGCCGCTTCACTCCCCTTCAAACCAACGACAATCGGAGCCAATTCAGAGATGGCTGTCAGTAAACGTTTAGATCGGTATAAATGGTAGTATTTAGCCAGGGCCCAGATTTTGGGTCGTGAACTGGGGGCCATCAGTTCCTTTTTAAAGCTGAGTGATTTACACAATTCATTAAAGCCAGTGAATCTTCAGCCAGCGTCGTATTAAATGGTTACTTACTCTCAAATAGCCCCTTGGGAGTTGAATTGTTGGGTTTGCGAATAGATTAAAGTTTACATTGAAAAGAGAAATTGAATTCAGAGGTAATCAATAGCATAATGGGCCAGTGAGAGGAGCCTGCTGCCTGAAATGAAATTACCATATTTTTAATCTTAATTTTCCACTCTGTTTATCTGACAGTGTGGATGTGCAATCCAAACAGATAATGAGAGAGTGGGATATTGACAGTGGGGTCCTCTGGAGTGCTTGTTTCAGTGATTAAACGCTGTGATCTGTGATTACTTTGTGTCGGGTGTCAGGCTGGCAGCCAGGGCCCGGGGAGACGCAGGCACATAGCAGCTGGAGCATCATGGGTCTCCGAGGTACTAATGCACCTGACACAGCATTGACAGCGTTCTAAACCCTATCAGGGACTGCACCACACGGCAGACGCCACAATAGGAATACTCAGGGCACTATCTACATCAGAGTCAGCATATATCCTCTCTGCTCTCCCCTCGATAACAGCCAACACAAGAATGGCGACAACAAAGTTTGCACAATAAGTATTATTAACCTGATACCTTCGTACGTCTCTCATAATAGGGCCATTTTAAGACATATCTGAATAGGTGTGCAAAATAGCAATGCCGTCAACGTAGTGCTGATGTAGCTTTAATAAATAGATGTCTGAGCAATAGAAAGAGAAACCTGGCTGGCCACACAATGAAGTTAATCCCAAAGAAATAAAATACAAAATAAGAGTCAGCACAATGAGGAGGCAGTGAAAGAAATGATGGATGAATTCAAACTGTGGCTGTCCACACTTTAAGAGACAAGTGATACAGTCAGTGCTGATTTGAGGATGTGATACGTGTTCTATTCAGTTAAAGGTGTATTATTGTCAATTGAGAGCAGCATAATGTAACAAGTATCTATAACAACTGAAAGTGCTATAAATTGTTAAAGGTTGTTTTGTTATGGGCTAATAAAGAAGTAGTCGCACGGCCATTTTTGGGTTGAGGAGACAATGTTTTTTTTTTGAAAACTTTTTGTCGTGCAAGCATTTTCTTTTGTGATGGATACTGCTGTTTGACAAATGGAAACAAATTGCATGGTGCAGGCGTCTGAATGGCAGGGAGTTGGGGAGTGTCAAACCCAGTGCTCAAAGACGATGGAGCGAGAGCCTCAGGTTTTTGTGGGCGACTGAGACCTGACTGATCCCAGCATAAAGTACTTGTTGAAGAGAAGGAAAAAAAGGAGAACAGGATTTCGACAGGCTGCAGTGAAATTAGGAGAATTGACTATGGCGGCTTTGTTCCTGGCTGGTGACATGGGGTGGGGGAGATGGGGAGACTGGAGCAATTCCCCAGAGACTATGCGCTCAGCCTTTCTAAAGTGACTGCAAACTGAATATCTGACAAGTTCCCAAGGCCTGACATGACTCTCTGTAGCGCTACGGAAAACAAACAACAAATGGCACCTTTTAAGATACATGTGGTGACACTGGATGCAGTGTGATAGAAAATGGCTTTTTATCTTGTTAAAAATAGAGTTTTTTTCCCTCCTCCATTCGCAATATGTTGATGCTATATTTTCTGGATTGTGGCAACAACCTAGTTAGACCTAGTTTTCCCCGTGACAGACTTTGTACAAGTAGAAAAATGAGAACTACCAAATGTTGATTTACAACGTCCTAGATGATTTCTAACTAGCGATCCCTCTCTGGTCTTGTGTTTCTCCCTGCAAGTAGTCCCTCCCCAGCACGCACATGCATGTAAGGTTTAATCAGCCCTACTGTATCATGATGCCTCAGCAGTTTAGTGGCCACCCTGAACTGACCTTACAGACTGGACTACTAATACTGCAGCAAACAATAATTATAGGTCACAGGTGTAATTGATGATTATGCATGGTAAAGTCTCCACTGTGGTATGTTGTAAACTATGTGGAGTGTGAGTAATATTCCACCTCCACTGCAGAATTTCACTGAAATTCATCAACAAAGCCCTTTTTTTTTTGCAGAATAGGCATTGAAAAGAATCACCAATCTATCAACATATGTTTTGTTAAAGTTATAAAAAAGCATCTTACCCTCTTATTTAGTGAAAAAAAAAAGCCCACAACGGCGCTATGGGAAAACAAACAGTCTTAGGGAGGCATGAAGCTTTACCTGTCCTTGCTACTTTGAACTGCCTCTTTGAAAGGCCACCAAATAGGAAAACCCTTTGCATGCTTTAGCCCTAAATCCTGGGCATGCTCTGTCACCTTAGAAAAATGCCGTTTGATTCTTCAACTGCGAGAGAAAGAAGCAAAGTGGAGGGTTAGACAATAGTTGAGGGCTTATCTCATCAGTAAATAAGGCTTATTGCTTAAAGCTATAAAAGGCTATGCTTATTGGTGATGTCATCCCTTTGTGGAAAATTGATGAAGCTTGAGGCAGGGGCCATAGTGTGTGTGTGTGTGTGTGTGTGTGTGGGGGGGGGTGGGGGTTGTGCTGCAAACTCAAGAGTTTCTAACTTTTCCCCGTGGAGCTTGATATCATTTAAAATGTATGACATGTATTTTAACTGCTGCTGCACTAAAATTGCAGACTTTGGTGGTAAACTAACCCAAATGCACTTCAAAGTTCCATCTGGCCAGGGGGCTTTTATCCTCGGCCATGAGAGTGGTTGATGTTCTGTGCATGTAAACGTGCAGCTTTGGGTAAAGGTGGGGACAGCTTGTGTCCCCCATTATTGTCTGGTTGCATTTACGTGAGTCCAAGGGCCCACTGTGTCTTTTAGGGTTACTTTCTCATCATTTTTCCTAATGTAGAGACCCACAGGGTTGGTGGCAAGCTCACAATGCGGCCGTTGTATGGTTACTGTCAGCTCTCTCAAATAAGGCTTCCTGTTCATTAGACTTCTTTTCACCTCCGCACAATGCGCCGGCTTTGCAGCAATAGTGAGTCGACGCCCATCTCTTCAATGCCATGTGAATAGTTCTAAATAGTGTTTATGCAAGCCATTGTTGCCTATTGTGTGTCCAGTCTTAATGCACAGTGATTTGCCTGCTTTTGTAGCCTGGGATACATTATCTTGCCTATGTGGCTTCAGATGCATGCCTGGCCTTTCTGCCAGTAAACAGTCTAAAAGTTAACTCCCCGTGGACAATGCTGGAGATGCCTGATAAAGTGGGACAGAGTATACTAACTAACTGGCCCATTTCATGTTGCTCCGCAATTACTCAAATGGCTTCCTTCTCCTCTGCACAGGACTGTTTCAAACTTTGCAGCCTCATTGTCTCGTATGTCTTTTCAGGGAAGAACTTGTGTGATTTCACTTTTGAGGACACAGTAATGTTGTGTGTTTTTTTTTTTTCTCAAAGGAAATATAGAGAATCATATGAATTGGTATTTTAATTAAAATAAAGTTTGGGAAATAGAGTTAAACTAAGCTTCAAAGTTGATTGTATGTCATCTTTGGTGAAGATATATATATATATTTTTGTTTTCACTAAATATACAGTAAAGTTGATGCTGTAGCTTTCAAACATTAGACTGACAGTATCTGTTGCACATCTGGTGAAGAATGTTTTTTTCAGTGGGTGCAATGTGTTTGAAACCTTGTGTCTTTATTCTTCAAACTGCCAGTGTGAAAATGAAACGGTAATACCGATAGACAGCCCGGTGGATAATCTGACACACATCACCGTCAAAGAATAAAAACTTTAAGATAATGTCAACATGATGTGTCTAGTAATGGAAATTTCACGTCTCATGACTCCCATCGGTTACTTTAATATGGATTTCTGTTGTTAAACTGTACGCTTGTGTCATAACTTCATTGACTACGTTGATCGGTGAAAAGATAAGAAGCAAGGGCGTGCAACTTTTGCATTTGCTTCTGTTCACATTCATCTTTGCTTTGTATTAGTATGGCAGTTTTTCCCCTCTGTTCTTGTTGGTTATGTTTGACACACTACAATATATAGTTCCTGTCCCCGGCTAACTTTGGGGAGTAAGTTGCTCAACGGTTCCATCACCTGAAGGTTGTTGCCAGGGCACTTTGGAGATATTATTTCTTAAGTTGAGTCAATTTTGATTTAAAGATAAGCTTGCGAGTGTTATTCTAGAGAAAGTTGGCAGCAGTTGAAATGTTTTTGATAAAGACAAAAAAAAAAAAACTTTTGAAAAATGAGAGAGCAGGAATGGGCAGCGTATCATAGTCTTCATCTGTTTGTAACATTGTTCTAGAGAGCGTATACATCACCTCCAGAGTGTAACTGATAGGCCTCACCATTCACTCCTTGGATAGATGCACAAAAGCAGAAGATATCTGCGGCACAGATTACATTATACTCAGTTCAAAAGCATTCAGAGTCAAGTATGCAGAACTCGACTGCGCTGGAAAAAAAAAAGATGCTTTTAATGCCAGCCAATAATTACAGGTGAGAGATGTAACTGATAGTCGGCCCATTATTGTTTGGAGATTTGGTGTTTGACCCCCTAAAGCATTCTGCTGCCGAGGGAATTTACAACAAGCCTGGGACCCCGAGGAAAGGAATGTTATGATTGCTCTCAGTGACACTGATACACACAATGCCACGTTAGACGCCTATGTAGCCGGTTCCTGAGTAAAGATGGATTCGGGAGATGCTGTGACCGAGCAGCAACACTTAGGAGAAGCCTCTCTGCAGCAGCAGGGATTTCATTAACCTGTCAGAGTGAGACTTGGTGTCATATTGTTTTTGATTGCCACAACCCTTATGCTCATGGTGTTGCTATTTCATTTGACCTCCATTAGCCCACCAGGTGTGTTTCAGTTTTTATTTAATGAACTGTAGTCGCGTGGTAATTCATTGCCTGCAACAATACTCCTTGAAGCAAAGTTTTTTTTTTTTTTTTTAACCAAAGTAGTGGTGTTGGCTTGCATTGCTCCTGGCTGATATTTTCATTAAAGGCCTTATCAAATAATGAAATAAAGAATCTATTTCTCGCCCAATGCTATTACCTCCCACAAATCAAAAGGCTTGCACTGTAATGTCTTGCCTCCCATGCCAGTTAATTAGCTAGCGTTGCACTACATACTAATGCCACTTTCATGAGAATAATTTGAGACAATGAACCTGTCTCTTTTGTGTCCTTCCGCAAACCCTCTTAATTAATATCAGCAAACACAAACTAAAGTTAATTGAAATTTGAGCGTCCCGTCTTCCTAGTTTACAATAACACAATCGCTCGTGTTTTGTTACAGTTGTTGCTGAATTACTATAATAGCCGGTATCATATCTCTATTTAGCATTGCATTGATCACTCTGAGAGATGCTGCACAACTATAAAAGAAAGAAATGTCTTAACCATGAGTAAACAGAGGAGGCAATATATGCAACCCCGACATTGATTCGGACCGAGGCATTAATATTCACACTCCTCCAGATAATCATAGCAAGGTTTACATGATTTGTTTTCATTGATTAAGTGACATTTCCCCAGCTTCTCACATCATGGTTATTAATATAGTTTGCATTGATATTATTTCTGCATTAACAACAATTTTACCAAGTGAGGGAGATTACAGCGCTGATGCGAAAGAGTGCCGTCTCCGTGGCGGCCCGGCTTTAATCAGAGCCCCTTTTGATACAAAATCTTTACAACTTTAATCAATCTTTATGGACAAGCTTTTCAAGCCTGCATGCAAGCTTGAATAGCATAGTTTTTAAAGAGGCTGCACCTTGCTGTCAGATACTTGATAAGTTTTAGAAACTGCAAATCATTCTGGGAATATGAATTAGATCGCACATGGCCGAGTGGTCGTGCTGCCTGCTCGCTCGCTACAGTCCAGAATCCAATTGGCTTACATGCATCCTCTGTATTGTGCGCTTAATACCAGTAAATGTAATAGAGCCAACGATTCCCAACTAGCGTGGGACTGTAGTTAGACCCTGCAACAAAGCGTATTCTGGCACGCTACAATTCCAGCAGGATTTCTTTTTTTGTTATCGTACTTCTTTTGTCATGTTGGCCCCTGAACAGAAATGGCGAAACAAAATAAATAAATAGATAAACAGTGGGTTGTCTTTATAGTCTTTATGCAGTGATACAGCTGAGCCAAGAACATTTCTAAAGTTAACATTATTTATGTTCCGGTAGCGTTGGTCACAGTCTGTCAGACATTATTTGCATCTGCATGTCCGATTAACAATTATGACATATTCCTAAGATCAGGCTCCTAGCGCTCTAACCACCCACCATGGCAATTAGCTGTCTACTAAGCTAACAAGCGGAACACACATGCCTGATGCAAGCCAGTAGAATATCAAGCTACTAGATGTATCCCCATTTACCCTGTAGTGCCACTGTCAAGACGCTATCTGTGCACAGGCTAGCTTGTTTCTTGATGTCGATGAAGCCGCTGCTCTGGACTTCCCGGTCACTTCCTGGTGAGGTTTAACTCTCACCAGCACTTGGTTTTAGCGGCATATAATAGGCATTTAAAACCCACAAGCTTTGGAGTGAACAGTTCCCCCATGCGAGGGACTAGAGAGATTTTGGATTGTCAGAGGGAAAGTACTCAAACGGACCCACAGCCTTTCTCAGTGTCTTAAGGACTGTTAGTTGTTTATTGGATTTCACGAGGTTATCAGCAGCGACATGACACGTCGAAGAAATCACGCTGACCTTCACTGTGCTTGGGCTTGTTATCACTGTCTAGGCAAGAATATGGCAGGAAAAAAAAATAACTTGAAAATGCCTGAATACCCGCGCAGACAGATCTGCAGATAGCAACGTAGCGAAATCCAAGCAAAGAGGCACTTGCAGATACATTCTCTCACTCTTAATGTGAGCCGGTGTAGAGGGCAGCATGAGGACAAAGAGGCCACTTGTTAAAGTACACACTGTATTTTATCACAGTGGTTTTGTTACCACAGAGAGGATTAAATAATTCAAGTCCAAATCCATATTATGGGTTTGTTTGGGTGAGTGTGCTTTCATATAGACCCACAGGAAATATGCCAGGTGAGGTGTTGTTTGACTGTTGCTGCGGGTTAAAGGGCTTTATCCAAGACAGCATCTAAAAGTGGGGTTGTGTAGTAAATCCAGACAGTTTTCACAGGACGATTCCCAACAAACCAAACTATCTGTTCTCCTTATTTATAAAAAAAAAATAAAATAAAAAAAAAGCATTGATCATCAGGGCATAGCCAATGTGGAGGTTAATCCATTCTAGTGTCTATACTATGGGCTGCTTATGGAAGCGCATTTGCTTAGGGCAGCCATGCAAATTATTACTTACTGCCCCGTAAGCTGATAACACAAATTAGATACCCATTAAAGTCGAACAATGTATATAGAATGAGAAAAGATGGCAAGCGATACCTGAAGGGATGCTTAAGTCGTATGGCGCTAAAAATATGCCTCGTGCTTGCAAACTTTAAAAGTGGAGAGATGTTTATCCTTGGGATTGGAAGATGCATAATAGTAATCTCATATGCACAGAGGCAGCTGCCAGGTGGAGGATAGCACACTGCATGTTTATGAATAGAAATCATTACAGGGACTAGGGAGCATACTGGCATGGACCAGTGACACAGAACTTTTTTTTTTTTTTATCATCTACCCGGTGCACACTACAGCACTTAAAAGTTCGTGCAGCTAAATGCTTAGCATGGCAGAGTTCAGCCTGTGGTCATTTTGCACCATATGCCATCGGTTGAATAGTATTTTCTTTCAGTTCTGCTCGTCGCTTGTTGAACACATACAAGTGTTAAGAAGCATTTGTTAAAGTTCCTCTAACTTTGAGTCCTGACCTGAATGTGGGCTGGAGGGGGGGTGAACAATAAGGCTGTTAATACGATCCTGCCACCTGAGGGGCCTGTGAAATCAGTTGCAGTGAGAAACATGCCTGTTCTAACAGCAGTGCCACAACTCCACTGGGCCCCTACCTGCACCGGCTTCTGCTCCTATCAGATGAGCTACTTTAATTAACGTGCCAAACGCCTCTCTGAGGGGGGACGCAAATGTTCAGCAGCTTTTAAGAGGTGCAAGCACTGTTTGTGGTGTGTTAGACAAGAGAGGAAGTGCTCCAGGCCTGTTTGGAAAACCCTGGCAAATAGTACTTTTTGACTTGCCTGTTGTTTTCTTTGAGCCCCTTTTCCCTTTCTGCTCTGCTGGCTGGGTGATAGTTAGGGATTCATCTTAAAGCCTCCCCCTTTGTCTGACAGACCGTGGAGTCAGCAGTTATTCTTCAACTGACGACTTTCAATGCTTGGCGGTGAAAGTGATGAAGCTGAAACACAAAGGCAAATTAAGGGTACAAAAACACTCGCCATTGTCCCATTGTTGAGGGTCACAAATCGTCAAGTAAAAGCAACACAGCGTGGTCGAAATGTATTCGCCTCCATCCCTTTCCCCCTCCCTCCCTCCCCCTCTCTTTATATTCATTAGATTCATTATAGGCCACAAAGGATTGCCAACAAAACAGCTTGTGATTTTAGTTGAATTCATCCCCCTCTGAGGCCTGCAGGGAAATTAAAGTAGGTGACTATCACTGGAGGGGGAGCAGGCTTGACACATCTGAAGCTTTCAGTGATGCTAATAGCCAAGCGTATCCAAAATACACAGGAGCTGACCCCAAACAGATTGTGGGGGTTTAAATCATTAGTTTGCAAATGAAGCAAAAAGTACATTGGTTCTATAGTAGAATCAGCCCACTCTGAACCTTTGATTAGTGTTTGTCAACTCCCCTTTCTCTTCATACTCCCCCGCCCACTTGCCATCCAGAAATTAATAAAGGAGACATAGCGACACTTTGGAGGGAAACGCTTGCATCTCCAGCACCTGTTAAACAAATGCACTTAAGGCAGGAATCAAATTGCAGGCAGGTTCAAATTGGTGTAAAATCTTCATTTAGATGATGTCCCCAGGGCCTGCTTATTACTTGAGATTTATATAGCATTAGTTCTGCCTCGCAAATGTGGTGCACCATTCCACCTCAGTGAAATATGAAGAGGTTTGATAAAAAGCTACAACAGATTCTCTCATTAAAAAAAAAACCTAAACCTTTTAAAGATTCATTAATTGAACTTGTGGCATGCAGCTCTGACATGCACAGAGTTCTGTGCTTGTGCCCTTGAGCGCTGTACGCTATACAGTGTGAGATGTGGCTCATCTGGATAGGTTGCTGAGAAGAAGCACTGACAACAAACCTCGACTATCTACAGTACTGAATACATTCTATGTAGCGCACATGTTCATTGCGTAGCGGGCGCCGATTTCACAATAAGCTGTGCGTAGGGAGGCTGTGAGGCTCTTTGCACCTTTTTAGGTCGGTTACATTAAAAATACTTACTAAATGTCACGTTGCCAGGAGTGGCACAAATCAGGGTGCAGGCTGTGAGGAAAACACCACAAAGGCTTTCCAGTTGCAGGAGTCCCCCTAGTGAGTGTGTATGTTTCAGTGACCAATCTGTTTTGTTCTGGATCCTTTTCAATTTGTTTACATTTGGCCCCTGCTGGAGAGGGACAGTCTATTGATTTATTGTCCCTGCTTCCTGAGAGTGGCGTTAAGAGTGCACAAGGCCCCCCGTCTTCAGGCCCTGCTCTTGCATTGTGTCGCCTGGTTGCCGGCCTCTGTTACAGAGATAGGCCAAGGGATAGGCCCTGCCCAAGCATCACAAGGACCTCACAAGAAAGAACCCCAAGCCTCACGGAGGCCTGAGAGACAGCACCCCAGCACAATGTAGCTGTATCTGAATGGGAGACTCCATGGGACGTTCGCCTCCCACCGAATACCTTTTTCCTTCAAGGCGCATTCATTTTATGTGCCTTTCACAATATGAATGGAATATATTTTTATCAGATTTTATTATTTATTATAATAACATATAATAAAATAATAATAATAGCAATGTGCCACGATGTGAAATGTGTCATCAAATTTGTTGTTTGTGCGTAATTAGATTTTTTTTTTTTCCTCAGGTACACACAATGTTGTTAATGTTGTATTTTGTTTCCCCTATCAGGGTGGTTTATATTCATGTTTGGTGACATCTCCTTCAGCAGATATTTCCTCTGAAAAGCATCTGTCTGAAATTCTAAAGAACAATTTATAGGAGTGAAAAGAATCATTTCAGATGAAAGTTAAAATGCTATTATAAAATGGCCTTTTCACTCCTCCTCGCTTGAAGATAAACAATTTCCCATGAATATACGGCTCGGCCCCCTATCTCTCACAAAAATCAGAATGTGTCCCATACTGAGCCTATTGTAGTCTATTAAAAGAAATCCTTCCCTGTGGCAACCATTTTGCAGGTTTCAAGTAGATAAATGCCTTCCAAGAGGGATAAAAATGCATTTCTACAAAACTGCATTAAAGAGTAATGTTTGTCAACGACTCCGATAAAAACTTCACAGTCACAATTCTTTTTAGAGGTGGCAAATGCATTGGCAATGTGCGAAGCTGATTGGTCTGGGGAGGCTGCCTACAGGTTAGCAGGCCTCATTTCCAATCTCTGACAGCAATATGTGTTGCCGTGCGCTTCATCCCGATTGCTCATGTTGAACACAAACCATGGTCACTCTATATATGGAAATCTCTGTCTTCGGGGCGAAAAAAAATTAAAAAGGTGAGATTGGCACTTTAACCTCCGTGCCCCCCTGAAAATATGTTTTAGTCTGATACATTATACTACTGCGAATTATTTATCAAGAAGATACAAGCTTGATATTTCAAAAAAATAATGAGATGTTGAGGTGGCAGCTGGAATGTTCTGGTCCAGTGAGCAGCATCTATGAATTGGGGGAAATGAAGTAAATATGGCGGGCTGAGACACACCATGCGTAGAATGTGAAAGAGTGGAGAGCACCGTTTAGGTCGCGTTGGCCGAAAAGTTGAGAATCTAATATTGCTTTGTGGTCTTAGTCTAATCACTCTCGGTCAAATGTGTTTAAATAATACATTAACAATGAAGCATTATGTGAATTCACCTGAAATCAAGGTTTAAATGTTGTCAGTGTAGCCCTCTTTGACTACACCCACAAGTGCAATCGTGCTTTTGAGCATGACGCGTTAATATCCAACAGTCAAAAAAAAGAAAATGCGATATCTCAATTCTCCATCGAGACGCAAAGTATGTAACTTATTTGTGTTAATCAAACAACTCACGAACACGATCCGTCAAAATACAGAGACTGCAATCTTTCAGACGACAACAAAACAAAGGTGTTGCGCTACCTTCGGCTGAAAGAGCCCACCTGTCGACGCGCTGCATTCAGAGAACAAGTCACCCAGTTGTTGAAGTCATACAAAACAAATGAAGAGAAGAAATCCATTCACGCACCCCTTTGAATACAGTTGAAGTGTGTCTCCCCACAGATGAAGGAGCGAAACAGAGAAAGGCTGTGTATCAATTCAATTCAGACCCTGTCAGTTGTTGCTTTCTCTCCGCTGTTGCAAATGCTGTTTCGTATTAGTCCTTCATAATACGTACGCAATCAATGTGAACCGTGACTTGCTTGATTTACGTGAGGAAATAAGAGCACAGAAGCCTCAACACCTACAGAGCACCATTTAAAACTAACACATATTTTAGAGGGGGGATTGGACTCCAAAATATTGTATGAAATATTTTAGTTTTTTAAATATGATGTAAATAAGATGCACATTTCTTTATTATTATATACTATTGTAAAAATGAAATAATATTAAAAGGTTTATGTGCTTAGTAGTTTAATCCCTGCTTTCCCTGTTTCTCATCACCACATTTCAAAAACACCAGGCTAGTGTGTGCGTTGTTTCAACTTGTTGATTGAGAAAAGTAAATGAAATGACAAGGAAAGAAATTGGTTTATTGCAGAGCCTTTTCCCCCTCCCCGCTCCAAACTCCTTTCTCTGTTTTGATTTATTTCATCCTCTCAGAACATCCCGTTGCTTTTCAGGGCCCCCTTTGTTCTTGGTGAAGGGGTCTTTTATTTGGGAGAAATCTCCCATCTCAGACCAGCGCTTTGCCTTGATGCAGATCTTCATTAATCTCCGGGGCCGCTGTGGGCTCTATGGCAGCCTGCCGTTTTGATGGGAATTGAATTTGATACCGTATTGTGGCTTGTATGCAAGCTAACAATGGCCGGTGTTCCTTCCTGTGTCTGTGCACAATCAGAGAGACCCAATTAAATAATTTGGTACAATAAAGGGGAACAAAAGGATACCCAGGCTTAAAGTGAGGGCTCCAATGTTTGCATTCTACCTATTTCTGTATCATGTTAATTAATTTGCTTTGAAACCACTGGGGGAAGCACAATGGAAACCGGTGAAGCTCATTTCAAAGTATGTCAGAGGGTGCTTTTTTTTTTTATTCAGGTGACATGCTAAATCAACGTTTTACAATAGAACATTCAGTTTTTTCCTCTGTAGCACCAGAAACCGTGAATTTGTTTCGTTGGAATACGGCTCCTTTTTCCCCCAGTGAGGTTTCACTTATATGTACAGTGAACTTTGTACAGGGAAGCCATTTTTGTCAGACCTACCAAATGTGAAATAGGTCTACAACAGTGGATGTCAACCATTATATCAAATATTGTGATATTGTGTTTTATTGAACAATGTAAACGATTCATATCTGGCTGGGGTAAATAATCACATATTTTAAAATATAGCATCATGTCACATGTTGTTTCATCGCCATCTAAAATGATAACCTGCCCTCGATTAACAAAGTGTGAATTGTGTGAATTACAACTGCTTTTGTTGATGTTAATATGTCATATCCAATGAGGGGAAAATGAATTGTCCGCGACTGGCCCGTGATAAGCGGTGATGGGACCCATATGGAGCTGTCAGTGGACCCGCTGGTGGGCTCTCCTGGTCCAGCCGCTGTAATTGAAAGAAATGAGCCATGGAGCTGACACATTAGCAGTCTCCCTAGAGACGGAGCGTGCAGCACACAGACAGACACGCGCACGCAAATATACTCTCCGGGGACACACACACACACATCCTCACTTCTCCACACATCATCTATGCGCCTGGTGTACAAACTTTATCTGGCTGCAACTATAACCCATGCAATGTCAGTCAGCCTGGCATTGGACAGCGCCCTACTGTAAAGTGAGACAGGGAGTAAGATTGGGTAGGTCTCAGTCTGGGTTAAGGGGATAATGAGAAACTGCCCTGCAGTGAGTTAATCAGCTCATCGCTCTCCCCAGCACTGCCATTTATTTGCTGTTTATTCCCCAGCCTAGGGCCCCCAGGGGGAAGCCTGTCTGTGAGGCAGCACCTGCAGCTTCGCCGACGCTTGATTTAGTGCTGTAAATGCTGCTTGTGGGCCAGATTACGCTGGACAGTGATCAAACCTTATTTGCACTCTGATTAGACAAACTGCTCCCTGCACTGACCAGGCTGAAGCAATCCTCCTTTAGTAATTTTATACTGCTGCCCTGCATAAAAATGATTAACATGGCCTGGATGAATGTGGCAGCCGTTCACCACAGCAATCTCTCTGCATAGACCCCGAAACAGAAAGCGGTGCTGCCGCTATCGGCCTCATGTGCTCCGTTTTGTATGGTTATAACTGTCGGTAGATGCATAACATACCTTCAAACTTTATAGAAGCAAATACAGTTTTTCTTCTTCAGTCAGAATTATGGACTTTATGGATCATAAAACCGTCTCTGTGTATGTGGATTGTCAGCTTGCCTCAGAGATATTGGCCATTGCAAAGTTAGGGAGAGGGGCTCGGCTGTTTGTGTGGCCGACTGATTCAGCAAAACAGTCCCCCCCCTATCCCCCCCAAAAAAAAGCTGAGAGCGACATCTCTCAGACAGTTTGATCTTCTCAGCCAAACACGGTGTCCATTTTTAGCCTAAAGCAATCAATACGTGAATTTCCTGTATTCCTGTGAATTATCCCCACTGGACCTTGGACACATCTTGTGTTGCTCATGCTCTTTAAAATGGGATATATTTTTCATCATGTTTTCTTTTCAGATTGACGCATACAGTTGCAGGCAGACAGTGTGAATCAATGCACGTCATTCGTAGACACGTACGCACTCATCCACACATACATACAATTGCAACACACACACACACACAGCTAAGAGCAAACAATATATCCTGTAACCTTCATATGTATTGTGTTTAGAGGAAGGTCCCCTGTTGCATTCAGAGCAGAAAGCACTCCAGCAATGTCATTGTACAGCAGATTTCAGTGCTTCAGAGCTGCACAAAGCCTGCTCTTTCCACCAAACGATCAGGCCATCTTAAATATTTGCACAATGCACATGAGACTGAATAGGTATATAGTGCACTGGCAAGGTCTCTTTTCTTTCACCTGCCTCCGTGCAAAGGCTAGTGAAGTATTAACGAAGCCGTTTTCTGATCTGCTACCCTTACCTCGATCCTCTCCCAGAATGCCATTCTACAGTCTCTCCATAATTTCTCTAGTATTTACTGTATTACCATGACCCTGATGCAAGACCCATTTAAAATTTTGCCTGAAAGACCGGCAAGTGTATTAAGGCAAAGGGGTATTATTGTGAGGAAAATGTATAAACAGCTGAAAAGAATGGAGGGCAATGCTCATAATGGAATCTGAAAGCTTTCATTTTTGTTCTCATTGTCTCTCCTTCCTTCTCTAAACAACCTTCCCTTTTCCAGCTATCAATGCAAAGTTCTTAGAGAGAAAATGAAGTGCATTCATGCGCCCTGAAAGGGGCTTTTAAGGTTGAGTACAGCTCAGACAAAAGGGAAGGTGGGCTAGCGCTGGCCTGAGAATGACTTGATGTTTATAACCTCACCATGCAGAATTCAAGAACGCTGAGGAATGGATGAATACAGATGAATGAAACTGGCTATAGAGCACATCCAAACCACAATGCCGGGAGACTTATTGGTATTCATGGACAGTTTTTCTGGTGGTTGCTAAAGTGATGTGATGTATTGCGGGTTTTGTGAAATGTTTTCAGATTATTAAATACAAGCTTTCAAAGACACAAAAATATTGCTGTTGAATTTCAGTTAGCAAACTGACACTGGCAAAAACGGATACTGTTTTCCATATTTCTTTTTTTTGGGAAGAAATTGTTCTTCAGAACAGTATTATTGTGTTTTTATTGATTCGGAGTGCTGAAAAGATATGCATCTTGAAGATGAATGTACGTTTACGATAAGATACAAAGAGCATTTTTCTTAGCTGTCAGGCCCCCTCCCATCGCTCCCGGCCCCCTTCTCTCTTCATTTTGCTAACTGGTGCTCAAAGCTTCCCCTCCGCTGACCAAGCATCAGCTTCCCTGGTCTGATAAATGGGCTTCTTTGAATTGATGGCAGGCTGGAGGAAAAAGAGATAATCCTAGATAATGTGGACACAGTTTTCATTTCTTGTCACCCAATTAAACTGCAATTATCCCAAGTGCAGGAGAGGAGAAAAGTGGAAAGAATGGCTAAAGAATGGGAGAGCGAGGCTCCCTGGGACACTCTCTACCAGACACATTAGCCCAGATTTGCTCCATTCTGATAAAAGAGACCCATTCCTTGCACTTGGCAGTGCACAGCAAGTGGCAGACCAGCTGCAACCTGGGGTTTAGAATAGGATGCCTGTACAATGTTTGTGCCATGCCTCAAAGTGGCTGGGAAGAAAAAGATCAAAATGTATACAGGTTGTCTCCCCACTGAAGCAGTGTGGCATTTGTATGGCACTCTATGTGTCTTTAGCAGAGCTGAGGACATCAAGGTTTATCCCTAACAGTCCCTATAGGGTTTTTTGTTTGTTTTATGATGCTAATGTCCAAGACACATTGTGGGGAGGAACAAAAGTGTGTATTTTGTGAAACCTTTGTCATCAGTACTAGCAAGTGACTGATCAATGTAAGAACCCTGGAGGAGGCTACACGGGGGTTCGAAAAAACCTTCAAACAATTCTTTAGCACACCCAAATCTGCTTTGACCCGGAGCTTGTGCGCGCCTACTGTTCCTTAAAAGAATCGACCACCGCCTGAAAAAGGGGACGCTTCCTCCGTCGATTGTTTGCCCCCTAGATGAATCGAGCCTGTGCGAACCGCTCCGCTGGCACAAAATCTAACCAGTAAATGAATGTCTTTTGTAATTACTGTTCCTTGTAGTAATTATCACAGGGGACAATTTATGCATTACCTTATTGATTTGACTTGACCCTTGGCGGAGCTTAATTTGGACCGAGAAGACACTTTTTGGCTCGTGCTGTCAAAACGCAAAAACAGCCCTCGGGGGGCCCCGTTGAGGCTCTGGCTCCGCAGGCGTGTCGCAAGCCATCTTCAGCCAAGCTCTTCCCCATGGGACGATGATCTGACTCTTTGAGGGTCCTGGCCTTCGGTATCGCCGGCTATTTACACTGCAGCTCTGCACGGGAATCAACTTTTTTTTGCCAAACAAAAAAAAACAAAAACAACGAGGAGCGTTCGTAACAGTCCGTTAATCTTGACGCACCCGATTAGTGCTTTGAAGTCTTTTGATTTGTGAAAGCTCCCTGTGTTCCTTGCTTCACAGCCCCTCCCTCTCGCGGGGGTCTTTAGATAAACATAGGAAATAAACAGATTACTTAAATCATTAGGCAAACATTATCTTAACACACAAACGCAGACAGCCTCCTTTTGGAATGCTGATAAGTGGAACCTCTCCGCAGTGGCATCTCATGATGTTGTTGCACGTGTGTGTGTGTGTGTGTGTGTGCGTGCTGTGTGCACAGTATCAGTGTCATGGCCATAATGGATGGCTGATTATGGAGAGGGGAGAATACTCTGTCAAAATATGATCAATATTTCCCCCATAAGTGTCCCGGGTGCTCTGCATGAGTAATGGGCTGATTAAGCAACGCGAGAGAGAGTGTGAATGCAGCCTCTCCACTGCTGTTGTCCATCAAATAATGAGATCACCTGAGACAGCCACTGTCACTGTAACCCCCCCCCCCCCCCCCGCCGTACAGGAGGTGCTGACAGGACACTTGCCCTCCTATTGATCACATTGTCATTCAAGCCTGTGCTTAGGATCGCACGTACACAAACGAAACACACACTCTCACTCGTACACACACACACACGCAGAGACTCTCAGACGTCTTCGCATACAAACTGCAAACGTCGCTAATTTTTTTCTCTCCCCGTGTTCTGCGTCTGGTTTGATGAACCCCTGCTCCAGTTGTTGGAATGGCCACATGTTTTGTCCCTCAGGCATGTCAGACAAGGCTGCTATAAAGGCTTTACCTAGAGAGATGTGACATTCAGCTGCAACAATGAGCCATCTGCAGGAACTCTGTTATTTCACTCTATTGAAATGTGTTTTTTTTTTTTTCTCTCTCTCTCAATGACATGGTTATTATCTTGGTCACTTAATCTCCTCAAATAAGATTGATTTCCCTTTTCAAGCAGCGTTAGAGTGCCTCTGTCAGAAGGCATCCAGGCCATGGGAACCATAGAGTTCCAATGCATCCTCACAATTTTCCCATTTGATAGAGGTCACAGGCACTCTTGGCTGTTGCTTTGACATACTGATGAGTAGACGTACAAAGGCTCTTTCATTGTTACAACTGATAGAAAAGAGCATGGGTACATCCACAATACATGACAGGAAGCGATGTTGAGCTTTGCATGTGTGATATCAATGCAAACATGGACTCCAGAGGGTCAGCTGAATATATACTTAGTCTCGCTAGACGTGTGGATAACAATAAGCAACTGGCAAGAATTCTGTGATGGTATTTTTTCGAACCATTCAAGAGTTTAAAGACCTCTTTCCGCCCTCTTTCTCACGCATTCTCTCTCTAATGGGATTTTGACTACACTAATAAGTAATTAAGAAATATAAGCGAGAGGCAGAAAACTACAAAAAAAGTGTCAAAGCCTGATTTTTTTTAATTAATTGTAACAAATGTACTTAAAGAAGCTACTGTATGTTTAAGATTGTCTTAACACTTTCAATGATCCGCTTTGTGCTTTTATTTTGTCCAATTTGATCGTTCTCCATAAATTCCC
This sequence comes from Hoplostethus atlanticus, assembly GCA_034670405.1. Classification (NCBI taxonomy): domain Eukaryota; kingdom Metazoa; phylum Chordata; class Actinopteri; order Trachichthyiformes; family Trachichthyidae; genus Hoplostethus; species Hoplostethus atlanticus. The sequence continues at coordinate 3,850,497 of JAXDDX010000030.1, forward strand.
CTCTGCTAGACTGGCAACTTAATTTGAAAATGATTCATTTAGAGAAAATCACAAAAGGTCATCTTTAATTCCTCTCGTGTTGCATTTTGATCCATTCTTATTTATTTTGAAGTGACAATTTTCACTTTTGCATGCATGTTTATCGAACAGGTCCTGAATTTGAGTAGGAACTAATCTTGCACCTCATTCGATCCAGCTCGATCAATAGGTGCGACTCGTCATTTCCATCCCTAATATCAGGGAAAATGGTCAAGGGCCGTTAAACTAGAAGTACTCTACCGTCAACTTTTTACACAGAGGTTGAACCGTTCGCTAGCGCTGTCTTGTTTCAGACGAACAAGGCACCCAGTGGGTTTTCTTCTCAGAAGGACGACGGCACAATATGAAGGCCCCAATAGCATGTCACTGTACTGCCACAGGTTCAAGGAGATTGGATCACTTTTTGTTTGCCGAGCGGCTTCAATTCTTACCTCCACATAAAGAGAGAGAGAGACTAGGAGAGGACTGAGAGAGAGCAGTCTTTGTGAGGTTGAAGGAAAGGGGTGGATAAAAATTGCCTGGGTGCATCAGTTTTCTCTGATCCCAACTGGAACTATAAATGTATCTGAGAGATGAGCTATCTATGGCGGGCTGTGCCACAAGCGGGCCTTTTCTTCCCTCTGTCCCTATGATGAGTTAGCAGGACCTGCAGTGATAAAGCTGATAGAGGGGCTGCTATCAGGTGGCAGTCTGGGTAATTACAACTCTCTATTTGGGGCTTTGCAGTGATGCTGTGCCGATAAGGGGAATATAATGAGGAAAAAGGGCCGGTGATAATGTATCCGCTAAATGGTTGAAAATAGTCTATCATGGGAAAAGTCATCTCAGTGCCTGCAGGGAAACAAGTATCTTTGGATTTAAACCACAGGGCTCAGCGACGGAGAAAATGTGGAAGGTTTAAGCTAAACATTATGCCCTGTGGGTGGCAGCAGGAATCAGAGTTCAAAAATCTGACTTTTGACAAAGGGTAAGGAAGGCCGTTCTTTAATGATCCAGGAAGTCTGTCTGACTGCTGCTGTTTGTTTGCCCCTCGAGGTGTCGAGATATTCCACAGTGCGAGATTACATGTAATACTTTGACAAGCCGTGGTTTAAAGACGAAGGTCTTATCAACCTTGCGGACTCCACATCCTTCTGTGTAGCCATTCTCCTCCCATAATGTGCTTTCAAAGTTTGTTGTATCTGCCATTTCAGGTCCTCGAAGATTGAACTGACAATCACTCCCCTTTCGCCGCTCTCTGCTATCATGCATGCATGCACGCACACACACACACATTCACAGACACACAACCACGCACACAACCACACGTGCACACACGCGGGCACACACACTCCTCAGGGCCATTTGCTTGTTCCAGTCCCTAGTCTTTAATACACGCTGCAATGTGTTCTATCTTGTATGGCTGTTTTATTGTGAACTAGAGATTCCCTCACTAGGGATCATGACCACTATCAATAGTATTTCCACTAATGTGATTAAGTTAATACTGTGCTCTATGAGAGGATTATTTCTGAATTCCACTTGATATGCGTAATATTTAGGTTGTGGTTGAGTAAATATTTTGGTTCTTCACCAAAATAATTCCCACTGAGACAAAGACACGAAAGTCTGCCCTAAGGAGCAATAAAGACTGTATAATTAGAATGATTAAAGAACTGCACAACTAATTTGGCACTTATTGAATATATTTTGAGAACACAACATTCAAAATAGGTCACATATTTAAACCACAACAAAATATTAACTTTATTCCCATTAATTATGTATTTATTCATCCGTTCTATGTGACTCATTTGAAGTAATGCTGAAGTCTGCATTGTTTCTTTACCAATCCGATCATTATGTTGCTTTGCATTTAAGCATATTTTCTACGTATTGTAAAAACTATAAAGAAACCTCATTAGACAAAATGACTTCTAATCTAAATGCAACCATCTTTAAATAGTAATCAATTGGATCCCTCACAACACTAAACTGTTTGTCATTAGCACTCTATCAAAGGCTCGCTGAAGATAAGATTCTGTAGCTAATGGCATGTGATAGTGACAAATTGACTTTCAATACTGCCTGGCTCATGCACAGAACATTTGTCCTCCAGTATATTTATATGTTTGCTTTACTGGAAAATGTATTTACAATTCTGAGATTTTATTTCCTTGTAAAATGTTTTTTTTGTCCTACTTTCTTTCTGCTAGTATAGTAGGGTAGCTTGTTTTAATCTTCAACAATTGCAATTTATTTCAAGCAATGATTAATAAAAACTAGGCCACATGATCAAAACAGTTAACTGAAATGGAATTATGTTTCAAACAATATCAGAAACCGAATTATATTTCTCCCTTCTTAGCGGCAGTATTATAATATCAATCATGCTTATGAATTGGTTTTTATCAAAATTAATGGAATATTATGGTGCATTTGTGTACTGCTTATCTGCAAGTCCTTAATCTGAAAATCAGCTGTAAAAAGTGGAGCAATTGGCATGGGCATATAGGGATTAATGAAAGTCATTAAAGCACAGATGAAAATGAGATGACTACCTTGACTGTGAGGTGTTTACCGCCTCTATCTAGGCCTGCCCCTGGTGCAGCTTAGTTGAAAGGAAGGGGGAAGATCCACAAGGGGAGGAAGGCAGCGCTGTGATCAGACAAGCAGAAAGAACCACATCAGGTACACAATCAGGACCCCTCCCTCCCCCTTTCTTCAAACCTCCCAGATAATAAGCAAACTTTCATGTTGCAGTAAATACTCTCCACTCTGTGGGGTTTGAAGTGGCTGACAGAAGATGCTGTTGTTTACCCTGCTTTTTTTTTTCTGTCAAAAAAAAGATATCTGATAGTAAGAGGTCATCTTGTACTCTCTCGAAATCAATTTCCTTTATGTCAAAGATTTGATTCCCCTCCTCAGTTTTGGAGAATCACAGTAAACACTGCAATTATCTTTGAAAGGAAAGAGGAGGTAACCCACAATGTTCTTTATAGATTAGGTCTTTTTAGGCGAACTGGGATTATCCAGGGATCCTCATCAACTCTCTCTACATAATTTGTTGTGCTTTCTCCTAGAGTTAGTGGAGTGTTGAGTAAAATAACCAGTTGGCGCTATCTTAAAGATTCTTGCACCTCCAGGGGCTTCCATTTCAGAGTGATGGCTTTAGCACTTTAGAGTGAACTGTGTGCGATCTCTCTGGGTAGGAAAATGTCCCCATGGGCTTGTTGTGCTGCTGTCTGCCTTCTATTTGCATGATATTTTTCTATTCAGTCTTATCATCAGTGTGCTGTGAGGTGGGAGTGCTGGCTCCGTCTCAGAGGCTGGACCCAGGCTTTATCGGCAGGTAATTCTCCCACTCTCACTAACTCATCTTGAATTATTTAAGTGTTATTTCTAGGAGCCAGGCGAAGGTAAACACTGAGGAAAAAGAAGAGGGAAAAAAACCCACTAGTGTCATTGACGTTGATTTATCGGATCTTAATTAAATGACACGTGTTTTCTCAATCTTTTTCAATTCTGCTGTTTCATGGAATAAATGCAGTGAATCACTGACATTCTAATTATAAATAAAACACATGCCAGGAGATGGCTACCCCCAGCACCCGGTAATGTAGGCTCCACTAGGCCTGCTCATCATCTGAACACCTCAGATGCATGCCATCAAAACAGAGCTCATGGTTTAGCAACAGGACGGTGTGAAACAGTAAATCCCCGCAATACCAAACGAGCCTAAAACAAAGAATCCCAGGGAGAAATGAAAGTGATGAAATCTGATGAGTAAGGGGGCCAGGGACTGGAAAGCATGGCCGGGTGGACCGCAGACCTACATCAACTCCTGATAAGAACTTTCCCTCGTAACTTATTCATTTAATTCATAGCAATTTTGCCCGTTTTTGTGTCACGAGAAGGAGATGCTCCTGCGGAGGTGAGTGGAGCGCTTCATTGCTGGAATGTTATCGAGGTGAATGACAACCCGACAAAAGGGGCGCGCGGTGTTGAGAGATGCGGCAGCAGGTTGTCTCTCATCTGGTCCTCCTGGCACGGATCAGCTCCACCTCGTCATCAGGTTTCCTGCTGGAGACAAAAGAGCTTTTCTCCACTGCAATAAAACAACGTTGACCGATATTTAAAAACAATTTCAAGCTAAAAAAAATAAAAAAATAAAAACAAATCAAAATATTTGTCTCTTGTAAATTCCGCAATAGATTTGGCTATCTCTGCGTCATCACTGAACTTTTTCCCATTCAATAATCTGGCAACACATGATTTATATGTTCATTATCATCTTTATTGTACCTACTGTAATTATTTTAGCATAATAATAATAACAAAGTCAAGTATTTTTAAGCATTATATATTTATATTGGTATGGGGAATTCGCATAGGCTAAATCGTGAAAAAAGAAAGAACAACAGTATAGTAAATTGAATTTGACATCCATTTATATCCCAATTTAAACGCTCGACCTATAGCCTAATTCGCCCGCTGACAATATTGTGTGATACAGCCATTTTCACTATTTCTTTTTTATATATACAATTATGTACAACGGAGAAGGTGCGGGAACAAACCACTTAAACATACAATTTACTCAACAAGTCCTTTAGATAACTGTAATTGCTTAGTTGAATATTCGACAACCTAATTTCAGTTGTCGATTCGCTGCCCTTGGGAAAGTCCTTTGAAGTGAAAGTGAAAGGGGGATTTCAGGAAAATAATTAATTTCACCAAGCGCGATTAGAAACACTTCAGCCCTCCTCAACATTTAGACGTATTTATGACAAATGCACAATATCAGAAAATTAAAGAAGACATTCTTTACCTTGCTGTCGTCTACACTACTTTTCAATGCCAGTGCCACCCATGGGGAAGAAGAAAAGGCAGACAGAAGACACTGATGAAGATGAAAGATGGGAAAGCTGCAGTGTAGAGTGGTGCTAACGGATAAAAGCTATTTTGATGGGCAATTATGTCAATGAAAATATAGTAAATAGGGAGGAGAGAGAGAGAGAAAGGGGTCGTCAGTCATGTCATGATCAACATTTTACATGAGAGGGACCACATGCTTTTCATGTAAAGCTTATCTAATATCCGGGCTATTACTGGTCTGTTTGTATTAAATGAGAGTTGGACTTCCAACTTCAACGACATGCACCTGCCGATTGCAGCCACTTTCATCCAAACTATCAAACAAGCCTGCACGCGCTGCCACCCTCAGTTATTTGAGGTGCAACATCAATTAGAGGCGTCAGTGACCTCTAAAACGGTCTTTTTGTGTGATAGCTGGTGTTACTCATCAGTCATTATGAAACACATAATTGCGAGTATGAAACTAATGAGTCCGACCAATGAGGCCGCTGCTCTGAGTCAAACCACTCGTGTATCAGAGATGGAGATATATAATATGGGATGCGTTTCCCCCGTGGATCTCAGGGTGGGATTAAAAGAGCGCTCAGTCGTCTGCGTGTCCAACTCCTCTGCTGCGCATGCGTCGGCGGCACTTTCACTACCTGCCACACAATCCTGTATTTCACATGGGGCAACCGGGAGTTATCGTCCACTTGCGTAAATGCTGGTGCTGAGCGGTGGTTAACAGTCTCAGACGACAGGAGGAAGACAAGAGCAGGTTTTTTCCCCCTCTCCTCTTTGCTATAGGCATATCATTGATGGATGCCACCATGAATCAGAAAACATAAGTTCTGCACTCATAAGGACGCTGCCACTTCTATTTTCCAGAAGATAACCAACGGTGAGATGAAGAATTGAAGTCTTAAGTAAGTACCCTACTCATTCAATCCGAATGGTGTGACTTTTCAATGATTAAAATGTCAATGAACGGTATTGTTAAACTTTATGGAGGAGGTATGCATGCAATTTTGCACTGATTCCGCAAGTTACTCGTACTTCATTGGCTGTGCTATATGTTTTTTTTTCCAGCAAAACTTTGTGCCAACATGTCTAAACCAATGGATCACGTTAAACGCCCAATGAATGCTTTCATGGTTTGGTCCAGAGCCCAGCGAAGAAAAATGGCTCAGGAGAACCCGAAAATGCACAACTCCGAGATCAGCAAGAGATTGGGAGCGGAGTGGAAACTTCTCACCGAGTCAGAGAAAAGGCCATTCATTGACGAGGCTAAACGACTGAGAGCAATGCACATGAAGGAACACCCAGACTATAAATACAGACCGAGGCGGAAGCCCAAGACTCTGATGAAAAAAGACAAGTTTTCTTTCCCTGTGCCGTACAATCTTGGAGAGCACGACGCGCTCAAAGTTAACGGGCTTTCCAGTGGAGCACTTTCCGAGTCCCTGCTGGGGCACCCCGATAAGGCTGCAGCGGCTGCAGCGGCCGCGGCGGCGAGGGTATTCTTCAACCCGTCCATGTCCGCGAACCCCTATTCGTTTTTCGACCTGGGATCCAAGATGACAGAGCTTTCTCCACATTCGTTTCCGTACGCGTCTCCATTGGGGTACCCGGGTGGCGCAACGGCGTTCTCCGGGACTGGCGGTGTCGGTGGGACGCACACTCACTCGCATCCATCCCCGGGAAACCCAGGCTACATGATCCCTTGTAACTGTACGGCCTGGCCCTCAGCAGGACTTCAGCCACCCTTAGCCTACATCCTGCTCCCTGGGATGGGAAAACCTCAACTTGAACCATACTCCGCATATGCTGCGGCATTATGATAGGCCCATTCTGGACTTCAAAGAAATTGAAATGTGAAAAAAAAAAAGATATTCATGCAAGATTTTTATTATGCATGCACAAACCTGTACATGTGATGAAGTGCCCGTCGTCTCAGATATCACATGTGTATGTATATTGATTAATGCCTTTATCTAAGGTAATGCTTATTTAGAGAACTCTCTAATCTATTATTATCCAGCCATCACCTCTCAGAATCCAGAGGAAAAGAACTAAAGGATGGCACAAATGCACAAATTGGAGAGGAAAAGGGTATCAGACCAGTTTGCCCTTGTCAATGTGAATACTCAGTTGAAAGGTACCCTATTTGATTTCTATCTTTTGCAAGTTGCACCCGCTTGACTAACCTGTTGGAATCAAGGGTCGCCTAGTTATCAATATCCAGAAATGAATAAATACAGCCATGTCAATCACAGGATCATAACACTGCATTTTCTCTCAGATAAGTTGTTGTAGGCTAATGGATCACTGGTTATAATTCATGGGGTTGATCAAGGAGGATGTCATAGCCCATTCCCCTCTTGATTGACTGTAAATGTGTACAGATAAATGACTCTAGTTAATTTGCCATTATAGCATAGTGTTTGAGATAGGGCCTGGAACTTGCGTATTTCACTAGAAATCCGGTGTATATTTTGAGTTTTTAAACCGTTTTATAGATGTCTGTAATATTTATTGTTTAGCGGAATCATTATGGTGACCCAGACGATTTTAAGAGGACAAAACTAGTTCTGTAACATTTGCACACGAAACGTAGAGGATGTAATTTATTTGAAGGTGATATTCAATTTCAGTGCATTGCAGCTCACGGTTTTGATTCACGAGCCGGCTTGTTTTTCTCCAAACAATAACAAAGTTCCTATAGATACAGTTGGCCGAAGTTTATTCTAGGAGTTTATTATAGGAGACTCTCTTGACACCCCACCCCCCCCGTATCATGTGCAACAGAAATGCGTTTTTAACTAACTCTTATGGAATTTGTATGTTTTGTGTTTTCTTTAACCACCGTTATGTACTTCAAACTATTGCTACACTGTTCACTTGTTGAGCAAAGGACTACAATAAAGCGTATGCGGATTAAACGGAAGGGAATCGCGCTGTAGTTCTTGATGAGATGAACAAGATTGTTATCTTTTCTTTTCCTGGTCTTGGTCAGTCCAGGTGAAGTGTAAGGTATCCTCCAAAGGCCGCTTTTGTCCGCGCTTTGAATGGCATTACTGGGGGAAATCTAAATCAAGCCATTGTAATCAAGAGCCAAAACCTTATTTATCACAATTTTAATCGTGAATAGGGAGGAAGATAAAACTGAGTGGGTCTCTTTCGAGTTTTCCTTTCCCAGGAAAAAAGAGATGCTTTTAGGCTGCAGAACAAGCATGTCTTTGAGGCTTTAAAACATAACCTGAGCTGAGGATCCGTTTCAGGTCTCGAGGAAAACAAATTACATTTAATATAAATTAAATTGGACACCCTCTAAAGGGGCTCTAAAGAACACGCTGATCACCTCTGCTAATGCGCGCGCGTGTATAGGTGTGTGTGCGCGCGCGCGTGCGCCCGTGCGCGAGTGTGTTTTAGGGTGCACAGAATTTAAATTCATATTATAACGTGTAATAACACCTAGGATATGTTATTTAAGCAGACGGCCCCTCCTAAATTACATTAAGAGATTAATTCATAAGGATCAGAGCGATTATGCAAAACTAATTTGGACAGTCCAGGGATAATTATCTCCGTCACGGTTAATTAAACCTTTTCACCGCTATGGATTCTCTATTGTAACACCCCGATCACTTCTCTCCACGGAACTTCCTTCTTTGCCCCTAAAATAACACGCAACTGACCTGTGTGTCATACAGTTTAGAGAGAGGGGAAAAAAAGGAAACATTTACCCGGTCAAATTTGTTGGGCTGTTCACCATGCTTGTACATGTACAACATATTCAAAGATTAATTTCGTTCTTTGACGCCAGCGTTTGTTGGTTCCCTTCAGCTCTGAGGCCAGGCCTGCAAAATCTGATTTTTATTTTTATTTTTAATTTTGAGGCGCGCCAACGAACGGAATTTTTTTTTCACAGTAGTAGGGTGTTTAAAATTTTACAGACAATTTGAATGTCCTGTGCTTAATTATTTTTTAAGGATTTCAAATGATAATGAAAGGGCAGCCAGCAGTTGTCTGATCAAAACACATGAAAGGTCGTCAGGTTGGTAAAAGAACTTGCATTACTAGTTCACTGGCCATTTCCCCCTCTTTCTTTGGCCTTTTATTATATTTTTACTTGAGGAAAAAGGGAAGAAAGCTGAAAGAACTTTTTTTTCCTACTCTGGGAGCGTTTAGATGGTCGAGGAGGTTTTGTCTGGGAACAAAACGTGGGTTGGGAGGTTTTGTGAGAGTGTTGTTTGTTGAAGTGGAGCTCAGCAAAAGCGGCTGCTTTCCCTCATTGTGATGAAAGCAATCAGTGGTATTTGGAAAACTGTTAGCATTGTGCACTTCTTCTGTGTCCATTGTGGAGGATTTCTTTTCACAAGGTTTTTTTCAGCCGATCCAGCTGGCCGGAGTGAATAGCACTGCAATGTGTACACGCTTTGTCCCTCCGAGCCCTTCAAGTAGCCCACATTGAATAGAGTGAGTTGACACTGCATGACAGTGAAACAACATAATAAAAAATACATGAGCGCATGAATAGAAGCAGGCGCATAAATAAATAAAATGGGTGGCCAAAACTGGATAAACTGAATGACAAAACGGTGAAAGGGGAACAAAAAGATATTTAACACGCTAGATTAGCATTAGAATGCAATCTACAAGCCAGAACAATTGATGAATAGGTTTACCGACCAAGAAAGAAATGGACTAAATGCCTTCTGAATAGATAGCCTATGTTTTTTTTCTATCTAAGAAGGGGGCTGAATGGGAAAGGTGGAGATGCAACTATGCAAATAACTGGGAGAAAACTTTTTCTCATAAAATGTTTTTCCAGTCTTGACTCCCGAGATTGTCACATGAGCAAGGACTAGCAAATCTGCTTCCCCAAACAAAAACACTATATATATTTGAAAAGGAATAATTATTATTTTTAAATCGTTATTTTAAAAGTGAAGACCTTCAGAAATCATCTCGGTGGGTCCCATCACATTGTGTCTGGCTCTAGTTGGCTACAGGTCCTCTGGAGGGCCTTAAGGAGCTTTCATGATGATCATTACACTGAGGAATGGACATCTTAGTTCACATATTACTAATAGACCCTAATAGACTCCAACGTTAACCAATGAGAACAGGTTTTATGTGGTTGAGTGTGAACGGGTGCGCGGTGAACAAGTATCTGATGCTGATGTAAAAACTGTTGAGCTATTGAACAATATGAGCACTTGAAAAATATTCTCAGCAGGTGAACTCAACTGTATGTATATAGGTATGGGTTGTATAGAATGTGACAACTTCATTTAAGAAAATAAAATAGACTACTTCAACTGAAGGTAGTTAGAGTACTGCATCAAGTATTAACCTGCTTATGGGAACAGTGATGCCTTTTCCTTGGGGCTGGGAGCGGATGGGTGACATAGTGTATGTGTATGTAGTGTATTTAGTGAGACTGTTACATGTAACTGAGGTGTTTGTTAGACAGTTACGCCCAGTCCGAGATAAAGTCTGGTCCTGGTACAAAAGCAGTTTGTTTATTCATTTCAGTCCCGACTTCATTAATGTAATTTAGTCCATTTAATTCAGAGCAAACAGGAAGCACCGTTCTGCATTCATAACAATGTGAAGTGGTCTTAATTCAAACTTTTACATTTTTCTATAATATCATATTAAATACAGATCATGTGTTTTCATATATTTGTAAATTGAATGGAATCGTACGAACAAATTACCCATACTTTGTAGATGCAGTGACAATTAAAAAAAAAACGTAATAGGGATTCAGTTAATATTTAAATAAATATGACAAGTACATATATATTCAATTTGAACTATGAAAATCAACCAACAATACATGCCATGGTCTTGCGCCTTAGCTATGAAAACAGTCCCGTATTGACAGACGATACAAAGGTTCCTTCATGAGATTTAAAGCCATGGCTGCCTCATGTTTTCTTAAACCCTCCGCCTGATGCCCTGATATCATTATGTCGTAGTGTTAAACCCTTTATGTGCCTGTAAGACATTTGTAGAAGTGAGATTAGGCAAATTAACATACATATGTAGCACCGGTTCAACCATGTTGACCTCAGGGGGATATACAATGTTTTTCACATCCCTAATTCGCCCAGGGCTGCCCCACAAGGATGTGGATTATCACCTAGCTTCAATGGCTTGAGATGGATCACATTTAGCATTTTTTTTCCTGACATGAATAATATATCAATATCCTGTCTTTGAGGTTATTTCCTTTATTTGTTTGCAGGAGTCTGCTTCCTGGGTGCTCACCTGGTTGTCATAGTATGTGTGGGCGCTGTGCTATGCTGAGAGATATACAGCCGGGCTTGCTCCTCTGTTAGAAACCTCAAAGACTCTGATCACTGACTTCTCCATCTCATTTTAGGCAAATCAAAGTGTGAAAAGTCTCTCCTGAAGCAATATCTCCATCATCAGGTTGGGTCAAGAATGTTTATGAAGGCTATGTGCCATATTACCTGTAATCTCCGGAGTAGGACCTGATGTATTTCTTACTTCTCTATGCTCCCAGGAGGGGAAAAATGCCAAAATTATCTTGCATTGCACCTTTTCCGCAACACCTCAACGTGGCAAATCAAAGCCTCAAAACCATACATGTCGCTGTGCCCAAGGTCACCAAGAGAAATGAGAAATCACCCATACTTTACAGTCCATCCCCATAAACATGCCACACAGCCTCTGAAGTCTGACTCTGCTTTTAAGAGGTCCAAGTTTGTTTAATAGTACATAATGCAGTAAGTTGATGGACCCCTGTTGGAGTTCAGAGAGGGAATGCTTGAATTAGGTTGGGAGGCAGGTGGGGCGTCGGATTGGGGGGGGGGGGGGGGGGTAGCTGAGGGCATCACTGCTTTTGCAGGTGAGATGGTGTATAGTCAGCAGTACTCATCCAATCTACCGGGATGTCAGTTACTTTAGCAAACAGCCTCACAGCTCTACAGCTCTCACATATCATAGCATGATATATATATACATATATATACATTTTAAGGTACTTCTCATATTAGTAAAATGTTCCCTTAATTTTTATTCCCCCACTATTGCACATCTTCGAAATCCTGAAGTGGACTTCAACACTTCCATATGTGGAAACCCGTTGACGGCGTTGTTGGCATAAGGGTACACCGGCTCTCAGGTACTGCAGGTGGGGAGTGTTTTAACTTTGTGCACCAAATTGTTCCTCATAGAACCCGAGGAAGCTGCACAATGGATACCCGAGCCCAATACCCAAAAACAGGAATTTCCGATGAAGATGAGATTTTAGTTGATTTTAGTTTAGTCAGTGCAGTCTACCTGAACAAGTTAGATAAAACAATGTCAGCGTCTCTTGTCCCCGTGTCAGTTTTAAATAGAAGGAGATGTGCAAAGTGAGAAACAGACCGCTCCGCTCTTAGCCGGCTGTCTGGCTCTAAAGCTCCCACTGCTGTCGGAACAAACTTACTGCACTGCAAGAAATCGACGCTGATGTTAAACTATTATAAGAAGGAGCCAGAATTTATTGAAACTCTGGCCTCAGAATGTACACGTTGATGTGGGAATGCCGTCTTCAAGTGCAAATATCGTATAAACCTGCTATAAGTTCAAGGACAAAATGTATGTGCTGTTGTGGGGCGACAAGAGGAGGATTAGACGTTGTCAACAGGACCTATGGCTGCTAGGTAGACACTGAAACCATTAAGTTAATAATCCAAAATATGAAGCACAGGATTATTTTGTGAATCCATCAATAAATTAGAATAATGTCAGTGTGCAGCTTTAAAAAATGTCCTCTAAACTGACATGACATTTTTTGTTCCATTTCCAAATGACCGCTGGCAGAGATTGCCGGCTCTCATATTAAATTCTCAGGTTTTCAAGGAAAAATATATCTATCATAAGTAGAAATAATGAAGTTGAAGAGCTGTTGCCCCGAGGAGCAGTGACAAAGAATTATATCTTTCTATAACACAGGACACAGGCAAAAGATAAGTACCTGTCAGCTGGCATACTCCCTGCTACATGTGCCTATCAATAAGAGAGATTATTTTCCCTAGTTATTACACCGAAGATCTGGGGGGCTCTAAGATTGCACCTTTAATGAGAAGGAATGATTCCTTCCTGCACACTCACAACTGCACTTGAAGTGAGTGAGATGTAATGCTATCAATTTTCTCTCTCTCTCTCTCTCTCTCAATTTTCCCAGAACTTATTAAAATGAAATATTGGCAACATTAATTCACAGCATTATTTATTACATTTTAACAGGATTAAGGTATGCAGAGCTTGATTTGGGATTCACACCCAGTATTGTGATATCGTGGTTTTGCACTCAAATTCTGCAGACTTGTTGTAATTAACAACAGTGGCAAACAGATCATTGCCAAATGATACGTCGCTCCATAACTAATCTCCATGTACTGCAATGTTAGGATGCCGGAGAATGCTTTCAGTGGATGGAAACTGATGGAAACTTGGCTGTATCAGTGGAAGCGGGGGGGGGCATGTCGTGCTGGCTCACATCAGAAACTCAGAAACTGCAGTCCAACAAGCAAAAGGCGAATTAAATACACATTCCCTCATAGCTGTTTATGTTGCTGAATCTTTTAAGTGGCAGGTTCAGTGTCATACATGGTAGATGCTTGTCTCGTGGCGTCGACAGTGATCTCACGTACATAGCTGTCAGAAATATTTTCTTTGCGTTACACCAGTTTTTCCAGCCCTGGCGTAATGCGCTGTAACGACCATATAGACGCAGTAATAATGACTTTGCTCAGAGAATGCAACTGTACTGTACCTTCACGACAACAAGGCAGTAATTCATAAGGGGAACCATGTCATATTCAGCAGAAAATCCAACGCTTGCAAGACACTTCTTTAATCTCGAAACATGCTTGGTTCACGAAACATGCGCCATTTGTTATACTGATTAAGGAGCATGACTTCATACCTTAATTGCAAAGTAATGTCAAGGTCTTCAGAACAAATCTATTATGAATGGTCCTTCCAGACATCCCGTACTCTGCAGCCGCATAGCCACGCTGTGCCTACACAATAATATTGTGTCGTAATTTTCGGTGTTCTTTGTTATCGCAAAAAAAAAAGGCTACATTGAAAAGTAGTGATTGTCGAGCGTAGTATTTGCACCGGCATTGTTCGGAAGAATGTGGGGAGAAAACGATAGATCTGTAAAAGAATGGGAAACAGAAAGCAATCAAAGGTCTGGCGCTCACTCTCATTGTACTGCTAACAACAATGTTACAAGGCCAAGAATGGCATGATGACACACCTGTGGACATTCCTTCCTCTCTCTCTCTCTCTCTCTCTCTCTCTCTCTCTCTCTCTCTCGCTCTCTCTCTCTGTCTTGCATTTGAATACTTTCCTTTTTATGACATTACAACTCCAATGTATCATGCTTTAACTTCAATCGAAGGATCTTAATCCTTGTGTTCACGAAACCCTTTCAAAACTCAAAAATGCACCGTGTGTCGAGCTAAAAACAAGGCTGTTTTTTTTTTTCTTAGTTTCCTGAAAAGATGACATTTTGGAGATGCAAGGTTTTCACCTGACAACAGCGATTTGTAAGATGCATGGTCTTATCCGGCATCGTTTTCTGCACCGAGAGGTCCATAAGTCACAAAAGTAGATGCATGGCAGGTATAGACCGCCAACCCTACTACATCTACTACTCAGTGTATGACAGTTCCAGGGAAATGTCTAAAACTGCCCACACATTCATTCAAGCACATTGAAGTGTGTTTGTTATTATTTGAAATGGGTCATGTGGAACACTGCCCTCTTAGAGTTACTGGTAATTTGCGCTATATTTATTTCCTCGCGGAGACAAACTCGTATAGGTGAACACAAATGAACTTGAATGTCTTAAAGCGTGTCTCTCCACTTTGATATTAGGGGCAGACAGGTGTAAAAATATATACATAGCTGACACAGAGGCAATAATGAGAGATAGATTTATGTATGTAGGGCACTAAAGAAATGCCGAGCCTGGTGCCTGGTGCTGTCAGGTTCGCTTTCCTGTTGCGTCATTCACCATGCTGGTGCACAGCGTAGCCAAATATGGCAGCTTCGTCTGTTTGCTCCTACCACACGCACAGTGATCTCTTGTCAGGCAAACAGATATCCCAGTATCGCGAATTGTTGGATGTTTGTATGTGAGCCGCAAGTAAACAAGATGAAACGTTTCCTCCCTAATTTGATGCACAATGCGTCTTGACGGCTAATTCAGTTCGTGCAGATTCAGGGTTCAGTGTCATATGTCAGGTTCCTTTTTTTGACTCAAACAAAATGAGTTAGTTCAATAGTAGACTGCTCGTAATCCTGTCGGCGTCACCACACGACATAACAATTCATTCACTTCTATTCGTCCTATACGACATTATCACCTCACTTTGACCCTATCTAACCTATTCCCCCCCCCCCTACAGTCAATATGCTCAAAGGTGGCAGAAGAAAGACCGGGAGTGAATGGAGTGTGTGTGTGTGTGTGTGTGTGTGTGTGTGTGTGTGTGTGTGTGTGTGTGTGTAACATTGCAGCCAGCAGCGATTACAGAGGTAACATGAACACTTGGAACAGATACTGAGACAGGGCTTTTTTGTGCCTCTTAAATTGCTGGACAGCTCCGGGGCTGACATTTAAAACATAACATCACCAAACAAAAAAACACATTAAAAGAGAAAAGCTGAGCAGGGGGCTTTAAGCGAAAACCTGAAATTCAAGTTTTTGGCGAAGGAGACTGACCCAAATTTCCTGCCCCTTCTTCTTCTCCCTTAACGTGCTTCTGCAAGCCCTGGGCCCCGGGGTGACGTATCCCTTACACAGGGATTGCCAGTGCATTTACATAGCATGGTTAATGAGAGATCAACACCAGGAAAGCGCTTTGAATATAAAGCTTTCTTGTAAAAATAATGAGCGAGCGATTGATCCATACTCAAACAAGCCGGTTTGCTGAGTTAATACCAAAGGCAGATTATAGCCAGTGCCAAAAGTGCCCTGGTGTGCGACGCCTTTTGCTTAGAGGGTCCCCAAACTTGTCATCACATTAGCACATGGTCAAGGAGTACATCCTACCACTCTCATAATCTGCTTTGCTGCACAATTAGCCTTCTATAATAAGGCAGCCGCCTGACAGCCGGCAGGGAGAAACCGGGGGGGGAGAAATGACACGAGTGTCACAGGGGACGGATGGATCGTTTACCGTGGCTGAAATATAGACTCTGACGTTATTCTCTTTCCAACTCATCACCTACTTCTGGTCCTCATATTAGGTCTGAATGTTATGACAACATGGAGACATCTATTGCACTTTGATGAAGGCAGACAAAGAAGGAAGAGGGGGAGAGGGAGAGAGCAAGAGAGAGAGGGAGAGAAAGAGAGGCAGCGAGAGAGAGAGAGAGAGAGAGAGCACTCACGGCCAGGGTAGATCTGTTTTAGCTTAGAAAATCAGATTTTGGAGAGGGTAGAGTGGCAGGGGATGGCAAGTTTTCTGTATAAAATAATAGATAATTTCATCCCGACAAAGGCGAGGAAACTATGGGCAAGAGAAGAAAATAGCAGGAAGGGATGGAGAAGGGAAGGGGTTTGAAAAGAATAAGAAGAATTCAGTGCTGCTTCTTGCAAGGGAAAAGAAAAAAAAACATTGATGACACCCGGTTCCATTCTTCCGCTCTCCCCTTTCTCTGCTCCTCGCCTCGCAGCACGGCGGGCTAAGCTGGGAGCTGTAATGTCATAAATTGCAAATGCTTTTTTTTCATTTCCGACACACACTGTTTACTTATCTGGCAAAAACATATGTTGGAAGGAATCCGTTAAATTCTGCCCATTGCCTTGGGTGAAAGTGCAATAGAAACGGGCCCACTGAGCTCCTTCTGTCGTCTCCTTTTAGCACTTTGCCTTATCTACAAGGCTGCTTAGCAGCAAACTGGCAAGTTCAATGAAAAATGAAGATACAGTGCAAGATTAGGGAAGAACAGTGAGGGGAGAAATGCTTGGAGAGAGGGTCATCCCATTGCAAATGATTTCACTCCTCTCCATCTGCATAAATGACTATTTTTAAGGCATCTCCAGCGTCTGTATATTTTTCTCACTCTGCCACACATTTAATTTCACGCCCCGTGTTCTGAATATGCTTAAATGCATATCTCTGATGCACCTTTAAGCCAGAGGAAAGAGGATGGGGGGGAGTGGGGAGGGTACGAAAGCAAAATTAAAGATAAAATGGTGTGATTTGCACTACAAGTCTATTACTTTATGGCATTTACATATAGTTTACCTCTGCAATTCCAAGATTTTTTCTACCACCTTCCTATCAGTATTTGGGCTTGTATAAATATGTATAAATCTTTGTTGAGAAAAAATAGAATTCCTAGCTGCACTGGAAAGTTTGAAGGGTGCACTTTCTTCCCTCAACTTCTCTTCTTGCTCCCATGAGACTGTCAGCATATCTGCTGAGGGTGTTCTCTCCCAGCCTGCCCCGCATAAGGCAAAGGCATCAAGCACTTTGTGCCCCACAATCCCCCGACACCACCCCCCCCCCCCACCCCCACCCCCCTAGGTGGAGAAACTGGGGAGAGGTGGCCCGGGTCAGGGCTCGGCTACGGCTTTACAGGAAGAGATTGGCAAAGCTTGGTAGAAGTGTGGTGAGGTATCCTTGTCAAATCAGCTAGTGAACAGTTCCTCTAGAGTGCCACGGCGTAACATGGCCTCCAAGTTTGCCATGAATGTAGTAACAGACAACATTGGCCACCCCCAACAGCAGAGGAGACGAAGGCCTTGGATTGGCCTGGGAATGAAAGGGAGAGGGAGAGGCTATTCAGAGCACGATTCCTTTCCCTCATTGTCTGCCCGCTTAGATTTGAATACGCTCACTCAGAGCAGATGAGAAAAATGCTTCAGCCGTTCGCATTGTTGGCTTTCTCTCTCTTCTTTTCTATTTGCAATTAAATGCATTTCAAATGGAACAACTGTACAGAAAGCAATTCTGATAAGAAGGAATTCCATTGCCTTTAACCTCCTTTGTAATGGTTTTTGCATTTTCTGAGCACTCTTATTATGTGAATTGCACAATCAAAACATATCTTTGAATAGAAAATGCCATACAACTTAAGTAGTGCTTCATTGAAAATTAAATTGCATTTAAAAAATCATTTTTAGCCTCTCTGTCTTCTTCTTTTTTCTTTCAAGCCAACGTCAGTGTTTTCTGTTTTGGTGTTTTGTATGTAACATTGTGCCTTGACAGGACCCTTGTGTCCTGAGCAGTATCATACACACTGGTCCTAAGCATGGGATGAGATCAGTCAATTAGAATTAATGTCATCTGGTCATTCACTGCTAAACACCCTCCATATGCATTGTGTTTGCTTTGTGTGCAAAGCATCAACTGCAAAACCAATCTCATCCTCCAGACATGAATTTTTGAAGGATTTGAACGCTGTAAATAACTCCAAACCCTCTCTTACGAGGTTTACCCCTGGAGCACTTTGTAACTTATCAGGGCTGCCTTGTGCCTCCTCTAATGCTTGCATTATGCTCAAATGTAAATCGGTAAGCTGCCAGAGAGGTGGGCGGGAATCACTGAAGAAAGAATCACTGAAGGGTCTAGCCAATATTCTGATTGGGGCATAGCAAAATAAACAGTATAGTTTTGTTTTCAGCAGCCACTTGAATAAAAATATACCACATTACCCTGTTATACTCCGCAACAATTGTTCTTTAGTGCTCCGCGGCTCCCGAGATCTTGGCTGAAGTGAGAGAAAGTGAAATCTCCCAATCTTTGAATTATTATTGCAGGTTTGGCCAAAGTTTGCAGAGTTGCGGGTTATTTTTCAAACTACCATCACTCGTATCCCTGTAAGAGGAAACTCTAATATATTCTGAGTGAATGATGCCCAAGGGTCTGTTTTGTATTTCTAATTTCCATCTCTAATGGTACAAGGGACTGATTAGTAATTAGGACAGACCCATCTAAATGCATATAATGAGCGTTATAGGTTTCCCATGTGCTGTGCACCTCGTACTGCTGGAGCTGGATAGCATCTTTCTCAATTTGAATGCATGTTGACCTTTAACGACAATTAATCCCCAACGCAGTTCTTCATGCTGCACGTCCTTGAATTGGCTTCATAGCGTAATGAGTATATCGTCGGAATCTTCTCAATAATTGACCTCAAGCGTGTTTCACGGCACAACTATTAATCGTATTTTCCAGTGAATAATTTGAACAGTTTGCTAGAGAAGTGGGTTATAGAGAGTACAAACTAGTGCAGAGGGATATGTGGCCCCTAGATATTAATTTGAAGGTGGATAGGAGTCTTAAAGAGGATTAAAACTCTATACAGGCTACTCATTTTATATGACTGCATACCACCCAGTCCACTGTATATACTGTCAGTCATTGCTTGGCATGGTTGAGATTTGAAATGGTGACAGTTAAAGTACAAAGATGTCCAATCCTAGACTATTTCATGGCATATTTGCTAGAGCATCCTGAAGGGAACGCAGAGGGTTGGGGCCAGTCATCCCGGTGAACGAGGGCCACCAAAAACAGCAATACTGCCCCCCTCCTAATGTTTAGAGATACTGCATCCTCTTCCCCCTCTCTCCCCCTCTCTCTTTCTCGCATTCTACCTCTCTCACACGCTGTGAAATATCGAAGAGCGAAGAATACCACCACAAGTAGCACAGCTATTCCATAGCACCTTTTCTAAATGTCTATTTTGTGACATTTGTCCGCTATGAACAAACTGAACAAAAGGTTTAAAAAACGGTGTCCAATACAAAGTCATATCAGTAAAAAAAGGCTGGCTTTTTGTAGGCCACAAACAGGATATTGTTGGGAAAAGTGAACAGAAGTCTGCTACAGTTGTTCAAAACTTCATCACACGAGGTGGCTGTGAGGTTACACTACATTTCCTAGCAGAACAGAAGAATCCTTAACGACGGGGATGGGGGCTTGGACCAGTTCTCCATCGCTAGGCGTGCCAGGGTGTTTTTTGTGATTACACATTTGAAGAGTTTCATTCCAAAATGAGATATTTACCTGCTGGTTTTTTTTTTTTCGTCAGTTAGTTTTGATTGCTGTCGTGAAAGAAAACTATATTATGGGTTGTTATTTAAACTAAGACCTGTGCTTACAACATAGTTTTTGGAGAGAAGCATATTGAGGCATTTTCTTTTCCAAAATGGATATATAGTATTTTCTCATTTCATGTTATCAGTTGTTTTTAAAATAATCTATTTTATTGGTGAGATTACACCACCATGTGAATAAAGGCCAGACCACAACAGGCTATATGAATGATCTGTGATTCACCCTTCAATTTCACTATTTTTCAGACCACTGAGCTCCTTTCTCAGCGAATGTAACTGAAGTGCCCTCAATTAAAATGTGAAAAGGCCTTCTTTATTTGACTAACACATATTCCTGAAAATGTGTGCAGAGTGAGTGCATCCCGTTAAGTGGAATATTCACATGGCCATTAAGAAAACGGATGCATTTTGCCATCAGCATGGTAATAAGTAGATCATTTCACAAATTAAGCATCACCTCCTTCTGTGATTTCTCTTTGAAATGCTATTAAAAGGAGATGTTTCATTTGACCCACTTCAAACACAACACACGTTCCCTTCAGAATCCCAGCCTTTCATTTGTAAGTTTCCATTTTAAAACAGTGGCACTTCCATCGGGGGATATTTCAGAGGACCCTGATCATTGAGCCAATATTGTTTCACACTCAATGGCGACAACACTATGCAGATTACACATTGATACCATTTTCAGCTCAAAAATGAACAGCACACAAATTGTTCCTCTACAAAACTCCAGCCACTCAACAATGCTATCAAAGGGCTGGTATCCAATTAATTTCAATCACAGGAGGAAGAGGATGCACAGATGGAATGGACAGATGCATTATGGACTATTATGTAAATCCTTATCTTGAACTTGAAAAGGAGAACTCCATACGAAAAGACAATCGAGGGAGAACAGAATAGATTACAGCCTAGCGTGTTATCTGACAAATGACATGTAAATGAAAATCTGTTCTTGCCACTTTTCCTTCCTTTTGTTATTACAAATAGGTTTCTAAGTTGGTTTCACAAAATATCCTCAGATAGCGCTTGCAATACCTAATTGTATAGGCAACAATCTCACACTAAAGGTATTATTTTCCACATTGCTACTAGTTAACCAGGCAGTCATGTTAAAACTTATCAACAGAGGGCTCCAGATCTCTGTAAAAACACAAACCAGAACTCTTATTTTGAAATTGTGTGACATTTGAGGCGGTTGTAGAGGAAAACGTGAGTACTTATTTAAGAGAAAAATATAAAATGACTACTCAAATAAGACCCACAGTCCTGTTCTTATAATAACTCACAATATTTCTCACCCTCAGTGATGCATCTCATCTCTGTCGTTAAATGGTGTGGCTGATTTTTCCGTAGCTCTCTGGCTCCATCCTGTGTTTCAATCGTGCTATAATGGCGTTTCAGGCAGGGGAAAGTTCCCGTTGATAGCAGTTATAATAACACAATCAAAATGTTTCAACATAATTTGGTAAAAGGATTGAACATATGTTCATTTATGCTTTGTGTGTCTTGCTCACTTTCTTAAACTGCATGGGAGCGGCATTTCAGCTGATCACATCGTCGCTTCCTTCAGGGTCAGTCAGATGATTTGAGTGTGACTAGTCACAGGGGGGAATGTGAACCCTTCCACACAATGTACTATTCTAAACCTGAGAACTGACTCAATATACTGTAAAATCATGAAATGTAGTATTGAGTCTTTAAATCTTGAAACAATTGAAATACTGAGACAACAAAATGAAATGTGTTTGTGTGTTTATTCTCTCAAGATAAGCTAGGTGCATGTTTTTACTGTCATGAAGAGATGAAGAGCAGGGGCAGACAAAATGAGGAAAACACAATAAATGATTGTCCTCTGTCTATGAATGAAAGGAACATTTATATTTTTATAGCGTTTTTGTTTATTGGTATGATTAATTACATTCCTGCGTGAGAACAACAATTATGTACAGGTTGAAAAAAAAATAGACTTCAAATAAGATGATGAAGAAAACATAAGAAGTGTTTGCTCTTTTCCAAGTCAATTTCCTTGGGACCAGTATTTCCTGCGAGCCGTTTTGGGTCCCAAGCTGGTTCCTACTGGGTCCTGGGTCCTACTGGCCCTCTGTACTTTGTTTCTTGGACTGGAAAACGTTAAGAACAAGCGGTTTTATCCTACTCCTGGCTCTTATTCTGCTAATGTGTGTAGGTCTTTTACTTTATCCTACTTCATAGAATGTGATGAGGATGTGATGAAGTCACTGCCCTGGCTGGGCCTTTAGAGAACCTTCACAAAATCCATATGTCAAATTGCAATATCTCAGTTGGGTATGACAGTTAAACGTTCAGGTATAGTGATGCGTAACTACCCTGTTCATTAAGGTGTTTTCACCCCGGGGAAACCACCAACTGCAGTGTCCCGGGTTTGAATCTGGTCTCGATCCTTCCCGTCTCCCTCTCTCTTTGATCGCTCTTATAAAAGCTAAAATGCCCCAAAAAATCTGACATCGGTGAAGTGGAGTAGATGTAGAAGTAGATGTTTGATCCACCAAACTAGCGCCTTTCCAAATAAGAGGTTCCTATTGGTCACAACAGCTACAACATGACTACTGTGTGACTGTGTGAGTCATAACTAAGGGATATTTATTTGCTGTAAGTTCAGAGAAAAGGTTATGACTAAAAGACTAGTCAAGCTTGTACCAAGAGTAGTTAGTTGTTCTTATATTTTCATATTTTCTCAAATAGAGCACAGATGATTTAAAAGAGAACAATACAATTTTTCAGCAGCTAGGTGTGAGACAAATAGACGTCCACTTCATTTTTGGCCTTTTCTCTTGCAGAGAAAGAGGACAGTGTCACGATGGTCTACTGCAGGCATTCCCTTGTGCTCACTAGTCCTGCGTCTTGTAATGATGCTCGCACGGAAATGGAGACAACGTAGCTTCAAGCCACAGGACACATGATCAAAACAGGGTGAACATTTGTTAGTATATTGATGTTACTGATAGCAACACATTGACTTAATAAGCATAGTGCAGTTTCCCAAATGACTCCTACTCTATTAGTATTATTGTAAAAATATTGCAACATTTGGTCTGTTTCATAATTACCAGAAAACCAAACTATCCATTCCAGTTTCTCAAGTCAAAGAACCATCTCCATATCACATTAAAAAATGTTTTCCCCTAAATTAGTTTGTCAGGCCTATAAGTGTTTTGTTTTTTGTGTTTTGTTTGAACTGATTTTATATTTAAGTATAATATATTTGATTGTATCTGGTCTTTGACTGGATTCAAAACAGTGTACGGATTTGAAACCGATTCACTTACTTCTTTTTTTTGTTGCATGACAAGACAAACCATGTCTGTGAACTCCAACATTAATCAAAATGTTGGGAAGTTCATCAGAGTTACATTTGGCCTCATCATTCATTTTGCTCTCCCTTACATACGTGTTTACTGACATAAATGTAATTTCTTTGAAGACATTCCATGTGACTTCTTCCAGGAATTCTCCTTGCTAATCCCGTTGGGTGCAGTGAACCTCACAGAACCTGTTGTATAAGGACTCAGCGGTCACACAAGAGGGTTTTCTGATGGGGCCGCGTTGACGTCTAATCTATATCCAGACTATCACACTTTATTCGTCACACCACCCCTTTAAAAGTATTTTGGACACAGACGCTGAAACATCTGTTAGATTTGCAGGGATATATCAATCTGAATTAAGTGACAAAAGAATAATTTCACTAGCACATGAGGAGGCTGTATTGTAACTGAGCACGATATATAAAAATATTGCCATTTATGTTTCATCAATCAGAGAGAAATGTAATGTTTCAATTTCAGAGATGGAAGAAATATTGACAAATGACCTCACACGGGAATATTCCTGTCTAGCAATGGCCAGAATAATAGTATATACATGATTTGAGTGAATCTAGCTGGGATGTAATATTGAGAACGAGCCTATAGGAATAATGATTTTCTAAGATTACAGTACATAGAACAACTTTATTAGTAAAAGGAAATGAGAAGTTACAAAGAGAGAGCCATACCAGACAACTGGCAATTTTACTCATGGGAGGAAATCAATTTGTGTTTATAAAAAAGTACCAATAATAGACTCAGTCTAGAACAGAAATGTAAAAAATGAACTGTGGGAAACACTCCATTCACCCACTGCATATGAAAGATCACCCCACCTCTGCTGACAGGTACCATACTCATTTGCTTTGCAGTGGGCAATACACATTCTTCTGCACTCTACATGCACTACAACTATCAGCAGTCACATGCCAGGTCATAGGAATGTATCAGGCGGACGGGGCAGGGGAAACAAGTCAAAGCACCGGGGTCCCAGTCATCATATGCCTTCCCTGATGTGTGTGGAGTTCCTGCCTCTGAACAAAGACTGCTTGGTAGTCGGGAGGAGTATCAAAAAAATGTAACGGCCTATCTACGCAAGGGCAGGGCGAAACAAATCATGACCGTACAATACATCGTTTTATAAATGAGGATTTTGAAAAACAAAACAAAAAACATGGCTCCACCTTTCAAGTCCTCTGACGGCAATACAAAGTAATTAAAAGTCACAAGAGTGAACTCGTGGATGTTTGCCAAGAATCGATTCCTTTGCCTTTGCAATCCTTTCTAAGTGTTTTAACCTGGCGTCCCTAGCACAGTCATTTGTTCTTGTTTTAGTTCTTCACATATCTTTCTAGATGAAAAATAATGATAATTTTACTGAAATTCGTATGGATAGTGTGTAAAAGATGCATTGGTTATTTGAGAAAGCTCAGTAGGAGTTCACGTTGCAGTATACTAACAATATGAAAGTGTTACTGGTATCATACTATATTTCGACTATATTTCATTGAATTTTAGGCAAATCTTTTTCTTCTTCATGAGAATTTAATTAGTGAATCAGATTCTTCCTAAACTATTTGTACAAACTGATTATACAAAAGTATATGGTCCCCTCAAGCCATGCACTGGTATTTATCTTGGTCTTAGTCCAGCTCATAGTTCTGCTGTCAGGTGATTGTCACGAGACCAATGGCTTAATCCTTTCTAGCTCTACAAAAAGGAGGATTGGAGAAATTGGAGGATTTCTACATGTGCATGTAACCAACTGGAACACAGTGTGCTTTTGCTTCAAGTGTTTTGTTTTCCACAGATGTAAAAGTTATCTTTTTTATCTAATTTGAAGAGGACCGTTACAGAGTGAGATTCCACGCCCTTCTGGGGGAACTAGTTGACCGTATTATTGCAGCTAATTGGTGTGCAAACTGATTTGTTGCCACTGTTTGGAGCGAACCAACAAGTGAAATATGATGAAGGCACTGGGTCTCGGCCTGCTTTGTTTATTGCTCTGGCCTGAACCCATGGAGGCTCAGTTTCCTCGAGTGTGCTGTACAGTGGAGGGGATCCTCTCCAAGCAGTGCTGCCCCGCTCTGGGCTCTGATCCTGCTAACGTGTGTGGTGCTGTCTCAGGGAGAGGAAGCTGCTCCATCATTCAAGTGGACAACAAACCCTGGGGAGGACCTTACCGACTGAGAAATGTTGATGACAGAGAAAGGTGGCCGACCAAATTCTTCAACCAGACTTGCAGGTGCACCGGTGGGTGATGTACACTTTTATTGAGATACATGATCCCAGATTCAAGTAGATCCAGTGATTAACGGTGAACCTGATTTTACTATGATTTTACACATTTCGTTTCGCTCCCCATGCATGCAGGTAACTTTGGAGGCTTCGACTGCGGCCAGTGTAAGTTCGGCTGGACCGGGCCAAACTGTGACCAGAGAAAAGCCCCCGTGGTGAGGAAGAACATCCACTCTCTGACTGCCGCAGAGCTCCAGGAGTTCCTGGACGTGTTGGACTTGGCAAAGACCACCACACACCCGGACTATGTCATTGCCACCCAGCACTGGCTGGGGCTCCTGGGGCCAAATGGAACCGAGCCCCAGGTCGCCAACATCTCGATCTACGACTTCTTTGTCTGGCAACACTACTACTCTGTCCGAGACACTCTTCTTGGTAAACACCCACAATTTAGAAATGATTGGTTAGTTGGTTGATTGTGTAACATTAGTAGGTAACAATAATAATAACAATAATAATAATAATAATAATAATAATAACTTTCATTTAAGAGCACCTTTCAAGGTACCCCAGGCACTTAACAATAGAAGAGAGAAGAATAGATAAGGTGTAACAAATAAAAAATAATAATAATAATTAAGCAACTGTTACCAAATGGTTATGGAACATTATTATTAACCTTGATATTGATTAATAACATCACAATAACATTAATGTTGATATTGGTATGACAGATAACAGGGTGTTGGTATCTTTTTAGATCATTTGATATAAATTAGATTACTGAGATTTCTCTATATTTAAATCTAATTAATGCTGACAATATTTCTTCTCACAGGAAATTATAAGTAATCTGTTTATTACAAAGCAGCTTACACAGAGTACACATCACATGTTTCTGTCACATATAATAAATGCTCCAGCACTGCTTTGTTATCTTGCGTAACACATAACATAACAGCGTAACAAACTCAACAGAAGCTTTGTTTCCCTGTAGGTCCGGGTCGTCCATTCAAGGCCATTGACTTCTCACACAAAGGGCCAGCCTTCATCACCTGGCACAGGTATCACCTTCTCAGCTTGGAGAGGGAGTTACAGGTAAGTGAAATTTTCTAGAAATAATATTGTTTTTTTTAAAAAAAACATTTTTTGGGGGTGAAAGCAGCAGGACTGGACCAGTAACTATATTAATCTCTTATGTAACACAAACAAACCCTACACCATAAATACATTTCTGAAGCAGTGTTTATTTTTGACGAAACAGTTAATATAGAAATAGCATATTGGGAAAAGGTCTCTTGAAAATGTCAGTGAGGACATTTATATTTGATCATCAGTTTGTCATTGTTTTATTACCCTTAAGATATGAATTATTATTATATGACGGATTGGTTATATTGGGCCTAAGAGAGTTTTTGTGTCCCGTGATGGTTTAAATGCTGAAGCTCTTCCAACCTGCCAAGAATAAAAATCTGGGGGTAAAACACTGAATGCTGTAAATTTTGGGAATGAACATTGAACATTTTTAAAGACATCAGCACAAAATATTGGCAGCTTCAATACAAAAAGGTTTGTTATTATCAGGTTGGTTGAACCCTATGTGTATATGTCTAATGGGTTTTTCTTACCCAGACTGCACAGGGTCAATTAATATAAAGAAAATGTGTGTGTGTTCCCTGCAGAGGCTGTCTGGCAATGAGAACTTTGCGGTGCCGTACTGGAACTTTGCCACAGGGCAGAATGAGTGTGATGTGTGTACCGACTCTCTGCTGGGTGGGCGCAACCCAGACGACTCCTCCCTCATCAGTAACCAGTCCAGATTCTCCAGATGGGGGGTGGTGTGTAACAGGTCTGTTGGACAAAATAATGAAGAAGGAAAAAAAAAAAAAAAATCATTGGTCGGTTTAAAATGAAATAAACAGTATCACAGTAGGACAAAAAAAAAAGTTTTGACTGGGACAGACGTTTAACACATGCCCTGTCTTCCTCTCCAGTTTGGATGACTACAATCGCCTGGTGACTCTGTGCAATGGCACCGATGAGGGCCGCATCCAGAGAGGCATCATGGAGAGAAGTAATGAGACTCTTCCCACCATGAACGACGTCAGAAGCTGCCTCAACATCCGGGACTTTGACAGCCCTCCATACTTCACCAACTCCACCTTTAGTTTTAGGTACAGCTCCCATTCATGCAATCAGCTGCTACATTTCCAATTTCAAAGGCAGAATCATGTATCAACATAGATATTGTGCTTTATTACTCACAGAAATGCTCTCGAGGGGTATGACAAACCAGACGGAGAACTGGACGGGTCAGTCAATAACCTGCACAACCTGGTCCACTCCTTCCTCAATGGGACCAGCGCTTTGCCTCACTCTGCAGCCAACGACCCCATCTTTCTGGTCAGAATCTCTTTCCGGGGGGTCACTTGATACGGCGGGTTAACAGTTGGTGGGGTTTCTCCATGAAAATCGCTGAGATGTTCCCCGGTCGTTCATTGTTTCAGGTGCTCCACGCTTTCACCGATGCGGTTTTTGATGAGTGGATGAAGAGGTTTGTTCCATCCAACACCACCTTCCCGGATGAGATGGCCCCCATTGGTCACAACAGGGATTACAACATGGTCCCCTTCTTCCCTCCGATCACTAACGAGGAGATCTACATTCCATCCGAGCAGCTGGGCTATTCCTACTCCATCGCCCTGGATGGTGAGCAAAATTAATCAACGGAACAATTGCTCACATTTAATGACGTATTGCTGTTTGAATAACCTTAAAGGGGCACTAAGTAAACTATGACCTGTTATAAAATTATTTACATGAACATCTCTGCTTCCACTTCCGAACAGACGCAGATGGTGGAGCGACTGTGCTCATGCTGGGGTCCACGCTAGGCGGTGCTTTCATCGGTCTCCTGGTCCTTGCCCTCATCTTGGCGCTCTACCTGCGGCAAAGGAGAAATAGAGGCTTCGAACCTCTGATAAAAGCAGAGTTCACCAATAAGAAGTACACAGAGGAAGCCTAGAACTGTTTTGAAAACGCACACCAGAAATATGGAGCAGCAGCGCGATCTATGTACTGTAGGTCTCACTGTGAAGCAACATCCTGTAAATGGAAATCACTGTAACGTTTAGATAAGGAATCTACTTTCATATAGGAATCTCAGCGATGTGACTCATGCAAAGTCCATCCAAAACAATACGTTTCTTGTGATACCAATCACTGCAGTAGTTGGAAAATTCTGCCAAAATGTGAACTGCAAATTAACTGATTTGATAACATTCTTTTTTTTTTTTTTTTTTTGTGATTTTACAACCACTTATCTTCAATAGTCTGTACCTTTTTCAGTTTTGTTTTAAGAGTAATCAAATACGAAGCTACTGGAATCTTTTTAATAAATATTTATTCTCAAGAAGAGTAACAAAACACAAATGCAATCATCTCAATTGCATTGAAAAACAGTAAGGCATATTTGCTTATCTAGATCTTTACTCTCGTTAGTTTGAAACGATCTTCAAACCCCAAGCGACAGACTTCATTAGGAATTGAATTCACACAGCAATGCACTGATTGTAAAAAATGTTGACGAGTAATGTTTCTTGCTAATACTGTTTTTGAGATTATTTGTCTGACCCATAGACATCCATTTTTAATATTTTATTGCAAAAATATTACCATTCAAAGTGCAATGATACAAAACCTAAAAAGGGCATCCTGTAAGATAGTCATAATAAAGAATCCTTTTCAAGGACACATTGACACTGAGACAGAATGTTTTCTCTCCATACTTTTTGTCCTCAATGTTTCTTCAACGTGACTGCTAACACTGACTTAAAGGCAACAAAGAAAAGCTTGACAATTACTCATTGCTATACTGCAAAGCCCAATGAATGCGGGTTATGTTATAGTGTTTAATACAGGCTAATTCCCTTGATATGTAAGCTTAGCTGGCCCTTTGTGGCTTATTGAACTGACAGGCTCTCAGAGAACAGTGGACATACAGTGCTGCTTGAGGCTGGTTTTGTTGGCCTGAGTTCGGCGGCTGGATGCTGTACGCCCCCTTCAGCAATGCCGAGCCTCTCACATTCTCTGTAAGTACGCTCTACTGAGTAGCTTCACCGGAGCATTCAGCCCTGTCCAGTCTCCACAGATTCTCATTTCACAGGTGACTGTGGTCGGCTTCAGGCCCGTCCGTGGTGCAGACATAACCATTCAAGCTTTAGAGATAAATTTAGAGACACTTTTTTTTTTTTGCATTTCTAGTCACCGATGTGTTCTGTCCGGTACTTCCTCTCCTGATAATTCCCTCTCCTTTTACTGAGGTAATGAATTA
The DNA here is from genome assembly GCA_034670405.1 of Hoplostethus atlanticus. Lineage (NCBI taxonomy): Eukaryota > Metazoa > Chordata > Actinopteri > Trachichthyiformes > Trachichthyidae > Hoplostethus > Hoplostethus atlanticus. The sequence continues at coordinate 3,880,402 of JAXDDX010000030.1, forward strand.
CTACCGATGGCAAATTTAGTGATTTACAAATTACAGTATGAAAGCATTTGTTCAATTGTGTTTTCTCACCAATACTTTATCCAAACATCTGTAACTGTAGCTACAGAATATAATTGCTGTTCAATCAAATGTGATTTGCAGACACAGCTCATGTGAATTTTAGTTGTTCCTATATATGTAGTGTCAGAATATAGGCTGCAAGTCCATTTTATTTGGGCAGGTCTTCTCATAGGGTATTCTCAGGGCCCTGGAGAAATGGGCCCCAGTTACTGTGGTCAATACAAAGAAAACACCAGCACACTGCTTCCTACTACAACTGTTCTGTAACATTTACCAAGGTTTTTCTAGCATGATGTGTGTTTTCGTGTACTCGGACCACCGAGAGGTCAACACTAACATGACATGACATTTCAATTACCATGTGGGACTTCCTTTACAATGTCAATGGAAAAGTGTCAGACCGATTTCTTTGCGATAAATGGTTGAATGGGATCATATCTGGTTATTAAGCGGCTTTGATGCTGTTCAATACTTATTAATAGGGACATAAACCACTGATCATCACTGACAATCATTATATTAGTGGATGGATTGATTTTATGCCAAGAAATGCACCCTACACTATTACAGAGCCACTATCAATATGGTGGCACATTACAGTGGTGGTTCCTTTACTGTGACCCTGCTCTACACGACAATAACCGCCCCATAATGGATTTTTCTGTCTGGGTCCTCTTTTGGGACAGCTGTCCAGGTTGTCTACTCCTGAAGCCAGGTCTCTGAAACCAACATAATATGAAGACATTTCGCAGATAACAATTATTTCTTTGCAAGGCAAATGAGTATACAGAAATGTAGGCATGTGCAGTTAAAAAAGACGGCATACTGTAACTGAAAACATTTTGATCCTGAGTTGATCCAGGTAAAGATTCATTTTTGATATACCAAAAAATAAAAATCCACATTTTTATCCAACGTATGTTTACAGCCTATGTTAACAAAGTGTGAGTTTCTACATGTGAGCACACTGAGCTGTGAAGAGCATGCTTGGTGTAAGGCCAGACATAAGGCAGCCACTGAACCATTTCAATGTACAGCCTAGAGCAAGGAGCTGACGAACAGCAGACCCATGACCAAACCCGTGATGTACCTACAAGACATTCCTGAAAGGCAGGTCTATTCTCATCTGTCCATTCATAACTTCATGGCCAAAATAATATAATATTAAATATATAATAATATTAGGTCCTTCTTACTCTCATCATCTGTTGATGCAATTTTTTAGTAAAAATTAGAATTTTAGTGATAGACTATCCAATCACTCCTGATCACTGATCGTTAACTGGCATGTGTAAAACAATGTATTGTTCTGAATTATATATAAACATTTCATATATATAATTCTTGCATTCATATGAATTATTTTGTTAAATATTTGAAAGGTAGTCAAAGAAACGAATGGCAATGGACCAAAGATAAAACGAACATTCAAAGTGGAAGCTTTATGTTCCTTCATTTTTATGTAATTTGGGTTATAATCTTTTGTACGCATTTTGAACATAATATTAAGACGCCCACGTAGCTGTAGTAAACTTAATCTGCCTCTTCTAAGTGCCTCTTATCACCACATTTTGAACATGGCTCAACACACAACACAATTTTTGCATAAAAAAAAGAAATTCGAAACAATCAAAGTGCGTGTTTTTTTTTTCCCCACATGGAGACATACATCAATATCTGCCATATGTGAAAGAAACACTTTTTTTCAGCCTCTGGAGCAGAGTTTGTTGGGGAGGCATCAGTGTTACACAGTGGATTGATGCCGAATATATCGAGTCAAAGGATGGCACTGCACAATCTTTGGGAGGGCAGGAAATCATGATGCATGACTACTCTTTTTCAGAGTAGACCCCTCTAGCCTCAAGGCCATGGCAGCCTGAATACCGTCTGCTTCACTGTAGCTCCAATCCGCCTGAAATACAAAACCCACAAAAAGAGAAACCCTGCTGTCCAAGTTTAGCCAGTTCCTCCAGCATTATCTCCATTGTCGGTGGAGTGCCAGGGCTGAAAGGGCCAGCATGGTTGGCAGGGCTAAAGATGGTGCAAGGAGTGTGGCCGAGTTGTCCACGGGCCCGCTCCGGTCGGCTTCCACCACGGGGGCCTCGGTGGCGGGAAGGTCCGCGTCTGTGGTGCATGCTTCTGTGCAGCCGCTGCCACTGCCTGAGCCACTACCCTCATCGCCTGCAACACAGTAACAGCACACCAGCCGAAGACAGATTACACGTGTGCAGTTTGAACACAAGCGGAACATAAGTTATCAAAATGTTCTGCGAAAGGCAAAACTATCAGCTCTCTTCTTAGAGTACGTGTCTGTAGGCGTGGCCAATAGTGGGAGATAGCTTACTTGAGTCTTGAAAGTAGATATCGTTGCCATTGTAGGCGTTTTTCAACTTGTTGGTCATCACCCTCAGAGCCATGATCTGCTGACGGATGAAGGTATCTGGACGGGTGATGTCCACCCCCACCTCGGGGTTATTCACCTGGTTGGTTAATCCGTCCTTCTGGACCTCGGGGAAGTACCTGTCAGGTCACACAACAGTTTTCCAAAACAAACACATTCTTATTCCTGTTATTATTATTATTTCGGAGGTGCTTATTAAATGCACACCGATTCATTGGTCCATTAGTAAATTAATAGATTTCATTCTAACCGAGAGAGTTGGGGTGTAATGCCACAGCGGGTAATAACACTAGACAACCTTATTATAGACTCTGAGCTCTGCTTTCCCTGGAATAGAAGCTGTGTACTCGCAAATCCTACAAGTCTCACAAGAGAGGACAGAGAAAGGGTAAGGGTGGAATTAATGTGCAATTATTTTGTTGTTGTGTTGAAGTGTGTGTGGGTCTCGTTCTCACACAGTAGCTCTGAGAGGAGAGACCCGTGTTGGCAAGATGAACATTTGACCTAATCATGTCGGGGTATTGTTTGACATACTTGTGAGATATTACTCCAGGGAAAACATGTCAACTGCCTGAATTCCTGTTTGTCGAATAACAACAAACAGGGCGTCGCGTGAGGGCATTCCACAAATCTTCCAGACACAACAGCATGTCTTTCTCATAACCACAGGTCACCGCGGATAACAGAGCAGCTCTGGAGTCCTGCTGAGTTATAAGAGCTAACATTTGAAGCGCTTGACATATTTTTCTGATCTTTCTGTTTCACTTTGGTCAAAAAATGACAGCAGTGGCTGCCACACGTAACACTGCCTGATCCTACACTGATATATTAAACGATTAGCTTCAACACTGCAGGGTTTTGAGGTTCATTTAAAGATTTTAACTAGGAATTTTGACCTTTTTTAAAAAAAAATCTTGGATATCATGAATGAAATGAGGACAAATTAATAATGGCAGAATCAAACTGTAACCTCGTGGCTGTGGAGATTTTCCTTGAAAGTGCAATTAGATCCACAATGAGGCACATGCTGGTTTAAATTTGAAAGAGACACAAAAAAGCAAGCAAGCAAACTGAACCATATATTGAAAGGGCTTCTCCATGGGTGTCATCTATTACCTCTCAAGTTTGGTCCAATGTGTTTATGCCTGTCAACGTGTTTTGACAGCCAAACAATGCCGAGCTCTTGAACAGCCGAGTTCGGCTCCGTGAAAGTATATAATCTGATCCTTAATTCTAGGATTAGACTTCTTAACGTATGGCTAGTTTAGCAGACTTTGTACCTTTTGTAGACTGCCTCAGCACCAGGCCCTGACACCCTTACCTGCCCTTGGTGTGCCCGTTCCAGCACTGATCATCGCTGGCCTCCGCAGCGGTCACTCTGTCTTCTACGCAGATCTCCTCAGGCAGGCTGGACCAGAACTTCTTGGAGAGCTTCAGTTTCTCCTTTATGTCCACCACCTATGAGGAGAAGGGAGGGGAGGACGAACACAAAGAGAATGTCTGATACGGGCTGCCACCGTCGGTATTCAGGTTTCCTTACTGTCATTATCAATTATTGCAAACAGGCATGATTGCATGGTACAGGATGGCATGGAGCACAGAAGAAATATCCATTTTAACAAGTCCTTTAGTCTAGTATTGATTATGAAAATCTAGTGAAAATATTTGCCAGTGGGGTGAGATCATTTCACTTGTTTCCAGCTTTACTTATTTTGAGAATTGTTTGTGAAAATATCTTCTAGATGAGTGATCGCTCGAACAAGTGAAGGTGCAATCAGTCTGTATGTGTCATGGAAGTGTGACTCCCTCAACTAGGGACTGAAAATACTACATATAGGGAAGATGTGTGACGAAGAGTATAGTCTTCCAAAGTGAGAACATTGCCTTCAACTCTTACTATAGCTCTCAAAATAAGACATTCGTACTCAACGCGTGACACAACTTTTCCAGGACGGTAAAGAAGGGATTCGGAAGAGATTCTCATATTCATTCCTGCCCAGCAACGGCACACCTCAAGCACTTCAATTTCCCCTCAACTCCACAAGCTGGATGGCACATGGTGTGGCAAATGCCTTTTCATTATTAAGTTAATGACAAAAAAAAAAGAATCCTATTTATGCCGTAGCCCTGGTGCCCCCTCCATCCACCACCGCTTCCGTTGCTCTACTACCTTGCACATGTGCATCTGAGAGAAATCACGCACTGAAATAATACGCACCGGTCTTTAATCTCCATCTATATTTCCGAAACATTAGGAATATAAATGGAGAATCAACTGAATTTAATCCTTTTTTTAACCACCCGTTGCTCGTTAGGAATCTCATTTCTATAATTGCCTTGCACAGATGCAAAACTGATACAACTGCCCCCCCTCCTAACCTATAACCACATCTCTCCAAACGGAGGAGGCAGAAGGGCATCTTGGGATTTGGACAACCTCCCCACCCTCGCTAGTTAATTGTTTGTGTTTATTTTTTATTGACTATCACGGGCTGACATCGTGACAAGACAACTTACAAGTAAGACTGTGAGGGGCTTGCAGCAATATTGACTTTGTCAATGGCAGACTCTAATTCCCCTTTGCATTTTAGCCTTGTGACACAGTCGGATATCGTTTCATGACTCGAGCCTGTTGAACTCCAATCTTTTATGAAAAAACAACAACCACAACACAGCACATATTTCACTGAAGTTGAGGAAAAGCCTGATAGCGGCAGGTTGCCCCCATTATCTTTTTTCCGTCTGACTCGCTGTTGGCTTACGTGAAATTGTAGTGAACCTGAGCAGAACATGAAAGGTGCTGTACCGACTGTGTGATGCCGCTGTAGGCCGCGACACTGCTTTTGATGTGTTAATCCTGTCACACTGATGCCAAAGCACTTGAGCAGCTCTGATAATAGCCGGAGGGGTCAGGACTCCACTCAATGCAAGAGATTGACTGGCAATGTTTAACTAAACCTCACACATTTGCACCAAGTTCAACAACTGAGCGGTTCACAGTTTTGTTAAGGATCTGTTGGCAAAACCACGTCTAGTACGAAATAGTGTGAATTCAAACAGAGAAAGACACAAGCTTGGGGTGAAGTATAATGAGTATTTGGTGAGAACCTGCTGCAAACATGATACCATTGTATTTAATTTAGCTGTAAATGGATAAAATGCTGATTTCTTACACATAACAGTTAGACTGGGGTAACGTCTGCTAAGGCCTTAAAGACTAATAAAATCATTTATCCTTTAAGTAGATCCAAAACATCCTAGCATGTCCATACGCCAAGTCACATTATACATTCATTATACAGCGAAAATTGTATATTTTTCTATTTCATCCACTAAGAACATATAGTTCTTAGGCAGGTTATATAAGACTGCCTATCCATACAGAACACAAAAGCCATCCCCACTGGGAATAAAAGAAAAAAGAAAAAGGGAGAAAAAAGAAACGGGATATATATACCTTATCTACCTCAAAAGGCCCGAGCAGGCCAAAAGGACGGAGAATAGAAAGCCTTGGAGAGGAGAGCGTGAGCCTTTTCACAAAATAATAAAGATGCAGTTTGCCTCTGTGAAATGTCTTTGAATCTGAGTCGGTCTCCCACTTCATTGTGCAATGCCCATGAATAAATAATAAGACTGCAACAAGCGGCGCCGGCGTGCAATCAGCTGCAAGGCACACTAGATGGCAGTGTGTCGTTGAGTAACAGAGGGTTGGAGGGAAAGCGGGAGGGAAAGAATGAAAGTGAGCAAAATACACTCGCTACATAATGCTACATATTCATAGATTAATATACATTTCAAAATAAAACCATGTAGAAATGTTTCATTCAAATCACATTCATATTTCAAATAATGTGGGTCTGACATTGAACTGTGATTGCCATACAGAAATAGTACCGAGGGCATTTGCACTCATGTACCCAACTATTTCATTGCAAGCTTTTCTAGTAGTATGTATGTATGCCAAGCACAGTTCAATTTCATCTAACGAACCCACACTATTTGAAATATGAATGTGATTTGAATGAAACATTTTTACACGGTTTTATTTTAAAACGGTTTTATTTCATTTCTGCTTAATCTAAGCTTGCAGTGAAATAGTTGGGTACATGAGTGAAAATGCCCTCGCAGCAACACATCATTGAATTTTAACTATAATGTAATGGAACAAATTCTATAGACATACGATGACAAACATGTTCAGACATGATCATGATGGTTATGTGAGAAAGGAGGGAGTAAGGTGTGTGTGTGTGTGTGTGTGTGTGTAAAAGAGAGCCTCATTATAAACAGCTGTCAGATACCGACAATGAGCTGATATTCTCATTAAAACCAGTGTGAAAATCAGAGACAAAACACCTGCCTCCACCTCACCCCGCATCAGGAAATTACATTTGTTTTCAGTGACACCCTAACAGATGATTATTATCCTGATGTCTGATAGCCACTACTCCAATGCCTGACGATATTAAAGGTGTCATTAGTGTGTGTGTGTGACACTGTCTTTAATGGGGCGGACAACCCAGTCGATGAGAGCGTTTACTGTGAGGGTGTGCAAGCTACGATCACGTCTATCATGAAACATTACCAAAATACCAAAAGCAAAAATGCATCTCAAGGTATTAGCAGCGCTGGCTCCAGATCTGCATCTTACTCTTCCTTCGACGTAGAATAATGTTTAGAGTATGGCAGAGGGGAGGCAATCATTTTCCACATGTCCAAGGTCTTTACTAGGTGCGCTCGTTCTATAAAATGTCTGGCCTGTATGCTCTTGCTCAGGCTCCTGTTTTATGCATCACATCATCTATAATCTATTTCTCTTAAAGGTACGATGTGGCCCTTTTGGCTAATGACATAATGTTTCTTACATTTCTGCCAGGGCGTGTGTGTGCGAAGGAGTGTTTCGGAGAAAAGCGATGCAGAGGAAGGAGCCGGGCCTCAAATTGAAAGAGAAACCCCTGCAGAATCAGGAAGTCCAGAGTTAATTGGTGGCGATGGACGGTTTCAGAGGGTTTCAAATGGACAGCTGCGATATTTGCACTCACATACACTTGCATGCGTTCATAAGGAAATGCATACATTGTGTTAAACTTTTGACAAAGGTCATTTAAAAGTGCTTAGCTTGAGCTGGAATGAGGAGAGAGATTATTCATGATTAAGCATCAATTTAAACCCAGAGGACGAAAGCCTGCAGCAGACTGTAGTTTTGCCTGTTCTCTCCTTTCCTCCTCAGCCATATTTTTTCCTCCTTCTCCCTCCCTCTCCCCGGTTTCTGTCAGGAACTATATATTACTTTCTCCCCTCTTTCTCTGTGCTCCCTCGCTCTGACTCTGGTCTCCTCTCTCTTTGGTCTTTCCCTCTGCTCCCTCAGTCCTAAGTGAAAGTGAAGGTTACGTGGCTACCTGACCAGTGATCTTAGAGCAGAACGCCTACTCTAAAAGAGCTTCTGAATAAAGCCCCTGGTCTCTGTCTCTCTGCGGTACGACAGTATATCTTCTTTCTTCTGCTGCTCTCTGTCCTCTCGACTGTACTTTCTCTTACTGCTCCTATATATTTCCACACTTTCTCTCCCTCCTTTTCTTCACGTCTCCATTTTTCTGTTCTCTCTATCTTAAGCATCTCTAGTGCCGCGAGGGAAATAAGCTGTGGGGCATTATTGTGCTATTCTTAAATGTTCTGTGTTTAATATATGTTCTGTCTATTTTAATGGAACTGTTTATGGTGTTAAACGTGAATTTAGCAGATAAATTCGATCAAATCAATGAGCTGTAAATTCTACTTTTCCTGCTCTTTCTGCAGCCGGGATGCCAACAAGGGCGTTTACCCAATAGCACTAAAGCGCAGTTAATTCAGTAGTAAACATCATTAAAAGGCACCCTGTTATGTGCTATTGCGCACACAGCATAACCTGTCACACACCAAGCATGGCCTCACCTTTCAACTCGCATTATACGCCGAAAAATGCTTTACAGTGCAAAGCGGGCCAACGCAAACACATCACATGTGCGATGTTTACTCATTGTGGGGAATAATTGGGCAGCTTGAATGGATAAATACGGGAAAATATTTACAAACCATCATTATTTCCAAACAATAGGCGTGAGTCAATGAGATAATGATGTTACCGGGATTATATGTGTTTATATACGTTCCAAGAATTTCTTAAAATGTTCATCATCTGTCTTGGAATTTGTGTAATGAATTTGTGTGAGGAGTTTGTGTGTGTTGTGTTGAGCTCTGGAAAGCGCGTCACCCGGGGGGGGGGAGCGGCGGTACGCCACCTTGCAGCTCGGCATACAAATGTGAGTGAAATGTACTTTGACCACTGGTGTTCTGATGCCCTTGCCTATTCTCAGATCAAACAGCCGACGTGTCACTGGCTTTGAAGCTGCAGTCACACTCCTGGCAACTGCTCCGCAAACGTCGGGGGCCCAACGATCTCTTATCTGGCTGCGGGATGACGCCTAACTGACAAGCTTTGTGCCTGTCATAAAAAAAATATATAGCTGGGTGGCTAGACTCCCTCTCACGCTCCAAACCTATACACGCTGCCCTGACCCATTCGGTATCTCCCATGGCCATTTTTGTCTACCTTTAATTCTCTCTCTCTCGCTCTCTCTCTCTCACACACACACACACACACACACACACACACACACACACACACACACACACACACACACACACACACGTGGCTTGTCGGTCATTCTGTTTCAGGTTGCTTTAAACACCACTATCTTGTTAAATTAACAATTAGTCCTTTGTTTCAAGCAACTATCGAGGGATGTCATCGCAGCTTGACATTAAGCGTATCCCGCTGCTGCGAGCCTGAGCTAAATTAGTGCATGTTCAATCTAATCATAGACCGGGGCAGCAGGTCTCACCACTAAACCACAAGGGGCAGACAACTCCTCGATCAACTTATTTTCCCTGGCAACTGCCACTCCTGTCTGCATTAAAATAGTTTTTCATTTGATACGAATGCTGTATTCTTCCTGCATCTCAATTACAGAGTTCAAGCAGTTGGTTCTGCTCATACCAAACCGTTGCCATGCCTCGAGTCTCTCTCTCCGACCAGTGACCGCTTTGAGGGCAGGCGGAATAGTTTCTCATAAGGAGGAAGTCCACGGTAAGAATAACTCTGCCTCTTCATCACATTCTTCATCGAGTTATGTGTCCCGTTCATCGCCGTGCGTTAATGAAAGTCAAATGTATGGACTAATATACTGCACTGCCCTTTAAGTCTGTGTACACTATGGGGTACCGCAGTGAACAGATCAACTTGTGCTACTGTAGTGTCGAGTATCAGTGTGGTGAGGCCCTGCGGGTGTGTGTCCCTCGACACGGCTATTTAATCACTGGTGTCTAACACCTCATAAAGCCCTCCTCCTGGGCCTAGGTCTACCCATAAACAGCAGATTCTCTCAACCAAGACCTGCCATCTGGCTCTAAAGCACTTTTAGCATATTAAAAAAAAATCGGCAGCGTAGAAATAATATTGGCTAACCCAAGACATACCAAGTAAATGACCTCTGTGGGTAATGTTTTGGAGAGCTTGTGTCGCCGCGTGGTGACTTCCCTCGCCTTTTTCGTCCTTCGTCCGGAAGCCGGTCGCCTCAAAGGTCACTGGCGTCGCTGCTTAGAGCGGGGTAGCCGGCACAGTGCATATAGATGCGGGCTGTTCTCGGGCCAATCAATACCCATCAACAGAGGGCAAAAGCAAATATGCTTCCCCTCTGTGACTTTGCAATAGATGAGACTAGAAGAGATCAACCAACTGTTTAGCTTGCAGCAGCAGCAATTCTTAGTGGCTCAAAGGCTTCACTTCATTCACTGTCTATACCTGCCTATTCCTCTTCAGGGTCACGGGCGGCGCAAAGGCTTTCAAACTAAAATGTTTTGATATGACAATACAATAGTGCAGGCAATGCCCTTGTTCATGGTAGACTTGTTTCAGCCCTATTCTGGAGGCATGGGGGGACACCCTGGCAAGGAAACACTCTGGTCAGTCCATCACAGGGCGAACACAGATAGACAGACAACTACACTCAAAACACCTACGGGCAATTTATTGTCTTCAGTCCACCTGACCTGCATGTCTTTGGGACTGTGGGAGAACAACTCCACACGGAAAGAACCGGGGCCCGAGGAGATTCAAACCCAGGTTGTTGTTTTTTTGGGCTTTTTTTTGCCGTGAGGTGACAGCGCTAACCACTGAGCCACCGTGCCTCCCACAACTGATCATGTCCTAGCATAAATCTGCCACAGAGGAATACTACAACTTGATTTAACACGGACATCTCAACAAAGCCACCGCATGCCCAGCGCATACATCATTCTTATACCCCGGAGTGGCAGTGTCTGTGACAGCCGGGGGACCGTTATTATGCCGCTTCCCAGACATGGATGATACCTGACATAAAGTGAAATCCTATTGTTATTCAAATGTGGCTATTATTTTCCATTTGTTTTGATTTTGCAGCCCAGGTTTCGAACAGTAGGAGAAATGCTGCAAGATCCATCTTAATGCTGTATCTGACAGAAATTGAAGGAATGGTACAGATACAAGCAATAAACAAAGGCACTGAATATTTATCACTCCTCAGTTTCGTACATACCTAAAAAAAAATGCAACTTTAAATAAATGCAGCGTCTTCTGTGTTAATGTAACGCTACATGAAACATACATTGCACTCGACGTGGAACTGTTGCCACAACAGTTTCACAACTGTTTTGATCCCGCACTTCAGGATGAGGCGTGTTGAATACTGCAGTGAATCACCGAGTTGTGCGACACCCCGGAGGCGTAACTTTATTCTGAAACTCTCAACACATCTTCATAACTGCCGTGGGAGAAATAATTCATCATGCATTTCATTTAATGTCACAGTGCATCTCACTGTACCTCGCTTTAAAAAAAAAAAAAACAACACAACAAAACAACAAAGAAAAGTTCCATGGTTCCAAAAATAGCAGAAATGGTGTTGTTACACTGGATGCATCATCAACTACTAGTGGCTTCAGCCTCTCTGGGCTAATTTGATCAGGTTTCATCATTCTAAGTAAAAAATAAAATACATAAACACTAAAAACACTCAAACTAACACTAACTATCATAAACTGTTGTGCAAAAATGGTTGCGCAACCATCCTTTGTGATTCTAAGAACAATTGATGTAGCCTAGTGCTTGAAACGATGCTTTCATTACCCACAAATCACCAAGCTTTAACCAGCCAGTTATTACAAATTGAATTTATTGCCCATCTTTTATGTGCGACGTGCACAACATGGTGAGGTCTTTTCATTAATAAGTGCATGTTGTTCTGCTTCATGTTCTACATGCATGCTGTCAAGTGCCACTGCAATATGGCATATTCAGAGAGGCTCCTTTTACATAACATTGCCTCAAACGCTGCGCTCAGTCCCTTGGCGGCTACACAGTTAAGCAATACAGTTTATCATGGTGAGCACAATTTATCACACAACGATCCCAGGGTGCAGGAAAATGACAGAATATTGATGAAATAGTGGTGAGTTTGTGCTTGTGATTTGCCCTGGGCTATGACTGGATAAGTTTTTGAAAGAGGGAGATGATTAAAGCGAAGCTCCGCACGGTGGAGAAGAACAGAGCAATCATTGGCAGGCCTGCTCTCTCCACGCTGGCCCCGTCCCCCAGGGAGGCAGCCAGGCCAGAGTGTAATGGGGCCAATGTGTCTCATTAATGTATTGACAGATATGAAAAGTAGCAGGGCCGTCGTGGTGGCACCACGCGGGTGATCATGACTAAAACAATGACGTGAAATCTCTCGATGATCATGTTACGGAGCTTTCTTGTGAAACATCACACTGTTGGCAACATTAGAGCTTATTCTCCCAAATGTCGGTGGACTTGGCCTCTGACTGGGCCCCCGAGGTTGATGACTTATGGTTGGATACGTAACTCGACCCGATCGTAGGCATGGTTAAACGTTCAGCTCAGTTATTTCATTTATTTGTATTATGTGCTCTTATATTACCCTTATTTGATAAAGGAAGTTCACTAATAACACATTCTTATTTACAGCAACTGTGACACCCTATGGGACACTATTATTCTACTCTGGTTTGCTCCTCAAAATCAACTAAAAAATCTATTAAATCTATTTTAACTTTGCCAAAATGTCGATTTTTTTTGATAGGTCTGTATGTTGTCTACTCATCCTGACACTTTGGCTTCACCATTAAAGGGATTCAACCCAGACTTGACTTGGAACTTAGTGGATTAGTGGCTTGACTACAACACTGTTCCATAAGCTGAGGTTGTCTGACTTTTCCAGCCCGCGAGCAAATTGAACAGATTTAGGCCTCATACACACGTATGTTTTAAAATTCCTCCCAACCATCAAACTCACACCTGCAGGGATTGCGATGAAATTTTGCTTTGAGCCAACTTGGCCTGGGAAACAATGAAACGCTCGAAGAGGTAAAAGGTTCACGCTGTGTGAGGAATAGTTTTGGCAGCATCATCCTTTTATCGCGGCACTTGAAAATAATTCTGAACTTGTCTCCGGGAGAATAAATTAATCTGGCTGGAGTTTAGTTTATTTCACTATCCTTTCAAAACACGCAGCGAGCACCGAGGCAACAGCAACTCTGATTCATCCCCGTCTCCTTGACAACGATGCTATAGTTGCCTTGAGAATGGTAACACGGTGAAAATTCTGATGAGCATTTTATGGACGTGGCACCTACTGACTGTGCACAGTGCCATAGTGCATAGTGTCACCACAGGACTCAGGCTCATAAAAACATACCGTGACCACTGGGCTGCAGATGCTCTTGGCTCTCTGCCCGTGGTGAAATGCACATCTATAGGGTATTTGCATGCGGTGCGATGCCGCAGCTGTGCATATTTGCAAGCAGATCAGAGTGACATTCCTGGACATAAAAGTTACGTTCTCTCTCGGCTCACCAGCAGTAAACACAGCTGTCTGATTGAGAGAATGGTGCCCTGGCATCATCTCTGCTGTTCAGGAAGCATTTAATATTTTCGTCTTCCGTGTTCAAAATACATTGTGATACATTGTATAACGGCATGACTACTGTGTACTGCACAGAACATCGGTGATATAAATTCATCTTTAAATGTGTAACAGAATTTTTAACCTCCTATAATAATAGCCATCAGCCAATCAGAATTTTCACTTTTTCTCCACATTTCTCTTCACATACATTAACATTGGAATTTTACACATAAGGGCCCTTCATTTAGGGCATTGTAAAAACTGCCTTAAAATAATAGGACTGTCCATTTCTGGAATGTTTATGCTCATGTGGTCTTAGAAAAAGTATCAATTATGTTAGAATCATAATTGCATGGCTCGGGCTGGAGTGGGTAAATACAACAACTTGAAGAATGGAACTGTGGATAGGCCTGCTTACTTCCATTAAGCCGTATCCAAAACAAGAATGTTTCAGTGGCTTGAAATGTTCCCAGACTGCAGTGGGATTATGCCTGGGTCAGGATTGTGGGAGTGGATGAATGTGGATGAATGTTTCCCTGACAGTTGACTTAACAAACCACATACTGATGTTACACTTGACTTTTCCATTGTGCATAGCAGTGAATCACAGAATCCCATTTTGGAGATGGATATACCTAGTGTAGTTATCCACATAGTTATTACTGAATCATCAAACCTTACATGATAGTCTGCAGCTTGGCACACTGTTTATGGCAATAGCCTCGACCTATCCGATTTCCCGTAGTGCACATGAGATGCCACATGTATGCACTGAGTCTCCCAAAAGCAAAAAATGAGGCAAGCCAATTCATAGTCCTCCACTGAGTTGAAGCTAGAGAACACGTGACTTTTCACTGTCTGCAAATGGACATCGGGATATCAGGTTGCAGAAATCGTGAGCAAATTTATTAACTGAATCAATACTTCAAATGAATTATGGATCACATCCTGGTACAGTTGCCGTTGGCAATTTATATAACTAAGTGAACTCTGGTCAGCCAAACTGTAGTTAAATCACACAAAAAACAGCATTCATCAAGAAGGAAAACTGCCTTTTTGTACCTTGTTCTGATAAAAACTTCACAATACCACACCTTTGTAACATGTACACACTTACAAAAGACAAACAAAATGGACCAGTAAAAAACTAAATGAAACCGAGCTGCACCGAAACGTGTTCCAAACGTCAAATTAAAAACCCCTCTTCTTATCTATAATGCACCTCTGGGCTTGACAATCTGTCGTGCCTTCATCCCCTCTTTGGACTTTCAAATCTCCATTTCTCTCAGAGGTTTGAGGGTGTGTGCTGTGACAGAATGTCAGGCAATTATACAGTCATGGCTCATTGAGCTGGAGGTGGGCCCGCTTCTCCAGGCTCCTCAGAAGAGAACGCAGACACTCCCTGCCATCCCCTCGCACATCCTTCGACTCACAAACTTAGCGGCAAATCCAGACGCTAAGTTCTAATCAAAGGACGCGTTAAGCCTTTGTCAACCTTCACGAGCATGAGCGGTGTCACTGTCACGGGTAATTATCATGTAACCAGGAACGTAAACGAGGCCCGGTGTGTGACGAACCCGCGGGGGACTCCGGGCGTCCCTGCTGGTGAACAAACAGATAGATGCAGTAACACTGATAACGGGCCGAGTTGCACGGGGCGGCTGCTAGATGAGACCGACGCCCTCAGCCTGTTTAATGGCTGGCAGCTGGAGGTAACCTGCAGCCGATGTGTATCTGGGACAGATGACCCCGACCACCAGTGTTCAGCGCTTGCTCGACAACAGACTGCGATAGGAGTTCATTATTTTCAGAAATTAACACGTCACATTGTGTTACACACGCTGTGTTCCAGTGAATATTAGTTTTGCCATTATTGGTAGAGAATGATAAATGTTGGCAGATTCTGTCGTTGCCATTTCATTCCACCCGTTCCACATAAGTGCACAGCATATATTCCGTTTTAAACTTTATAAAATGAAGCAATTTAAGGCTACAGTTATCGTACTATATCGCACAATCTCAATCTCTGTGTGATACTTTTATAAATGTATTGGAATATATAACTTACACTGCAGAAAACAGTTTTAACAGCTATTAAGGACTCATGATAAGAAATAAAAGGGCAGTACATAGGAGGATTAAGATATCTACATAATCATCTGGAAAAAGGTGACTTTGCATTTTGACCTAAATCAAAATAAGTGTTTCAGCATTACTGATAATTCACTTGTAATAATCAAGCCTGTAATTAGTATCCAAATATGATCACATATCCCATTCTTCATTTCTGAGGTTGAGTGAGGTTAAAGAAAATTCTCAGAATGTAAGCTGACTGGGATAAAAGTCGAGGTAGAAATATCAAACATCAACCTGCTATCACTAGTAGCCAATACAGCCCCATATGCACGGCCGTCAGTTATCATAGACAGTCAGGTGATAATATCAAATTTGAAATGTCATATTCCAACGGCAAGCGATTCAAAGCTTACCGGGATCAAAAGGATGCCTAATTCTTTGGGGTGGCCTCAATCTGACAAAAATCTGTGACCTTCTGCGCGAAGACATTCAGTATTATTATTTTGAACCCACAATGGCGCAAACTGATGCAAAATGAAAGCGCAAAGATCAGTGAGCGGCTGAGAGCGGAGGGATGTTAAGCTTTGCAAAAAGACAAACCGATCAGATATTTATTTTCTTTCCACTATCCCAACAACATTCAGCCCTATTATAGAACAATGTCCTGGTTTGTAGCTCCACGTGGCCCACTATAATCAGCAAACTATGAAATGGATTCCTAGAGTACATAGGTCTTGATAATGGAATCCTCTACTCAGGTAGTCTAGCCATCACATGTCCAAAATAAGCTCCTGTCACTCAACTCCATCTTGAGGGATTCTCCAAGCAGGCTAATTGCCCAGTTATTCATGAGCAGTCTGGAGCCCTCATTTCACTGTACCATTAGAGCAGATACTGGCTGCGACACTCCCTCCCAACTCTTCGCAGGCCTGCTCTCTGCCAGCTCTGATGGAGCAGGTCACCTGCTGATTGGTTGGCTTCCTCAAGGAGTTGACTCTATTAGCTAAGGCAATAGGGGTCCTGGTCTCTGATGTGTCTAGAATAGCTATAGTGGGTGAGAAAAAGTATGTGTTAGATCTCCCGAGAGGAGTCTTCACAAGCTGAGGACACTGCAGCATGTGCTCCACGCTCCCCACGGTGTTAGCAACTTGACTGTTAGAGGCTGTGTTCGGCGACCGACGCCGTGATGCAACAACGCAGCACAGTGGTCACGAGCAAGCTCTAAAGAATTGGAGGATAACGGCCCTTGGTAAATCAAGGAACAGATGCTCCTAAACAGCGAATTTAGAAAGGTTATTTGATGCATTCTCCTAAGTGAGAGGAAAATGAGACTGTGGTTGACACACAGCTCATTAGGTAGCGCTAGCAGCAGGATTTAGATGTCACGGTGCTTGTTTATGACATTAAATCCACCCTAAAACACTTTAACACAGCAAATGGTCCATCCTGGGTCCGTTTGGTTCTTTGGTGGTGTATTCTTCTCCTGTGTATAAGTGATATACAACAGTGTTTTTTTTGGGAGGAAGACATTTTTTTGCTTTCTGTGATGATGCATAAAACAATATCGGCCGAGAACCAGACAATAGGCCCAACAAAAACAACTGAAATGAGTATAGAATGATGAAGCTTACGCTGTGTTGCATCGCACTCCAGACAATCCTCTGGTTTGCAGCAGAAAGGCAGGAAAACAGAAAGACTTAATTAAGCATTGAGAGTAGGTGGAGAAAGTCGTTGATTGGACATGGAGAAAGAACTAAGTTGTGCAAAAACATCATTACACATGTCAGAATTTATGTATTTCAAGTATTATTAACCTTACAAAAACACAGAGGCATTTTATTGAACTTGTTTTGAACACTGTGGGCGAGTTTGACTAACAACACGCCCACTCAGTATAAAATTAGCGTTCCATCAGTTCGGTACTTTTGAAAAGGAATTTGGGCAAAAATTGCCCTAAGAGTTTTGGTCTCTGAGAAAATAGCACTACATAACAGAGCCAATTTGAAAAGGGCTAGAGGGGAGAGAGGAAGGGCAGTGTGCCTGTAAAGGTAATCCATGATGGGAACTGTCTCTCAGCTGAATTGGACTGTCAGCTCCATGTTAACCTTTACCCTGATGCAGCATTTTAGGTTTCAAGGTTGTTTGAGATGGAAATCCATGTAACAAGATCCAATCCAACAAACATACAGCTAATCTGATAGAAAATAAAGGTTTGCTTTACAGCAAACAATTGATCTGGTCACTCTCACCAAAATCTATTCATCTCTTTTTTTTTTTTTCTTCTTTTCTATTTGCCAAGTACACAGAGACGAGAAGGGCATGGCATGCAGCACAGCACACCTTCCACTGCCCTCTTGGGGTAAAGCTGTTGATTCGTTAACAAACACAGATCGATAGAGGGCCCTGAATGGAGGACAAGTACAAAGAATTAATTTCCGGCTCCGAGGGCTTACGATGGCAAATCACCAGCTTTAATCAACAGTGTCAAGCCAGAGAGACAAATGATGTTTACACTGAAGCAGTGTCCCGCCTGAAAACAGCAGCATTGGCTCTGTCTCCTTACCAGTCTGTCGAGGCTGGTGCCAGCTGCAGTGGTAGGCCGCTCCTCTGGGCTGTACGGTCTGAAGCGGGCGTTGAACACATCCGAAACACCGCGGGTAGACCTACTCATTCCTGAGGGCTTTGGCTGGCCACAGCCTTGAAAAACCTGCAATTACAAAGAGATGGGCACCCAACCGTCAGACTGCTACAGCGGCTAGAATTACTTTGGATGCGGAAAATAGGGAAAACACCATGTTTTGTTAAGGCCTTGCGGATCATTCAGCCCACATTACCGACGTGACAGTGCTCTAAGTCACATCGAGGAAACCGTGCTCATGGGTGATTCGACTATAGGCCACGACCAATGTTATTTAAGATGATAGAGTTACGTTTTTACAGGATTCTTGGGGAAAACACCACATATACTTAAACGGTAAACAAAACTGCATCTGTTCCATGAGAAAGCCAACGGAGCGTTTAGCCTCGAAAACGGGAACTGGCATCCGACGTTGTGTAGGCAGAAAAAAATGTTTTCACAACCACCTACATTTTTTTGCTTTCTGTGACTACAATTTTGTGGGCGCAGTAAAATGCAGTAAAACACAGGAAACACATTAACTACTGTTAGTTGAACTAAGATTATCTGACCAAAATGAAACATATAATTCAAGTGCAAAAACCTAAAGTTGGAGATAATTAGAACGTGTCGTGCTACACACCTTAGCCCAGTTGTTTCTAAAAGCATATGTGACAGTGTGGCCTACAGCAAAGTGCCACTCTCGGGGGTTAGCCACTCGCTAGTTGGGGAACAGCAACTCATCAGACAGGTTTCTCTGTTGTTGATCTCTGCGGAATAACTTAATTGACATACCCTGTAGGAGACTTGGGCACTGTTATCTTGCATATTCATGATGGCCTCTGAAATCTTGACATCAATGGGCTCCATGACAGATTCAATGTTGAAAGGTCCCTCCAGCCTCTGTGCCACCAGGAGCATGGCATCTGTCACAAGGTTGGTAAGAGAGGAGGGGGTGTTGGAGAGAGGGAGGGGGGAGCAGAGGTGGACAGAGAGACACGTTCAGTCACTCACATACAAAAAAAAATACGCAACAACATGAAATGCTAAATGGAAGGTATCTTAAAGATTCAGTGGAACGGTTTTTTAATTCAGTCAGGAAAAGCTTGCAATGGATTCACGGCCCTCTGCTAATTCTCAGTAGTGCCGTCCACATGCTTAGCGACACTCTTTCTTGCTCTTCCCGAATCAGAAGCATCTCATGTTCATGGCACCACGACTGCTAAAAATATATATCTATTTTTTCTCTTCTCTTAAGTGAGAATCATGAAATATTTTAAATGCCACATGTCAAATCCCATGCCAAACAGAGAGCACAAGCCAGTGGTTATCAACATGGAGCTCTTTCTCTCTCCCTCACTCAGTCATACTCGCACACCCGCACACACAGACCAGCTCTCTCTCTCTTTCTGCCCCTCTTTGTCCACTCGAGTAGTCAAGATGAAAAAAATAATATGCATACTCAGGCTAAGGAGAGATGTGAGAAATTGCAAGCGACCGCGTTATTGTCATATTACAACAGTGTACATTGCCTCTGCCAGCCACCAAGGCAATCACCCAGTTGCCTCTCTCCTCTCTCTTTCACACCGTCTCTCCGGCTGCTGTCTGGCAGACAACGGCTTCTCATTATCTGACATAATTTCCACTAGAAAGAACATTGGATATCTAAAACAGTTTGATCCTACTGACAACCGGAGGAATTGTTTCTCAAAGGGTGTTAGTCAGATTTCCACAACACTGGCAATTATGATATTTTTGGTAACTTTAAATTAACACGCCTCTCTTAAAAAAAAAAAACTGGGAAATGTGATTCTCATTGAACTGGACGCACAAAAGTTTTACGTCAAACTTTGGGCATACTAATAATAAAAGACAGAATAGTTTTGCTACATTTCACTATTAATCATTACAAGTAAAGGTCATACTTTTCAATGCGAAACTACAGTGCCTCGCCTTCTGATTACTATACAGCCTTGTCAATTACTTCCTAATATCAGCAGCACAACCAGCACACAATTATGAAGCGCAAAATGCTTCTGGGGGCAAATTCAATTTTCATGTAGATCAACTCAATCAAGTCAAGAAAATGTTGTTACGCGGAATACAACGAATAGCGCTGATGAGACATTGATCTAATAGAAACTTTTGAAAGCCAAGCACTTTGAGGTCTGATTTACATCCGCTGTGGGCCATGGATGCTATGAGGTCAACGGCTCATTAATATCCCTGTGTGAACAGAAGCCATACGGCCTCGCCTGAACATGACACTTTGCATTATCGCCTTCTACAGCGCCTTATTGTTTCCATCACTTTCAATTAACATCTTTAGAACCCTTAAATAGCTGGGGGGGGAAAAAAATGGTGCGTTCAAAAGAAATATTTACAGCTGTATTGGCGTAGATTTTCTCAAGCTTTCTCAGACTAGTTAGGCAACCGCATGCCCTTTTCGAAGTGAGTTAATTGATATTGCCATGAAACAGTGGTGCTGTGCTCTCAACCCTGGGAGGACTGTTCATATTAATGTGTTACTGTCTCTGTAATGGCAGCTCTGAGTTTGAACGGTGTGCCACAGGGGGGGCTGGACAGCTCCGCGATACCACTAACTCACGACTGAGCAGGTCCCGGGTCTGGAAACAGTACTTTAGGCTGCCTGTCAGGAGGAGTTCCTCCATCCACAGACCTCCCAGGACAAGACCTCACCAGCAGGCTGTCATAATGACTCTACAATTACCTCCCTGCTGAATAAGGTCATCCTGTCATTTAGAGACTACAGAAACATTGACGACTTACATACTCATCTTTTCCATGCCTGTCCCAACAGCGCGTTTAATCTGCACTAAAATGCAGTAAGTAGCTCGTTGCTTGATGGATATCTATCTTTTAGCTTGCTGATCCCGCCACCCCATACATCACAGGAGAGTTTGACGGTTCAGATAATATTCCCATGATTATAAGGGGAAATGTTGTGTATAAACTACCCGGCAAGAATGAACCATGATGATTTGAAAATAAATAAATAAATATATATAATAATACTTTGAGAAATATATATAGCCAACAACCTTACAGGGAAAACAAATATTGTATATTTTACGAATTCTAACTTACATTGCACCTCTTTGACAGCAGAACTGACCTGGGCTTTTTTTTGGGGCTCTTTTGGGACCTGAGATCACTAGTAGTGGGGGAAATGAGCTGAGAAACATTAGCTCAGCTCTGGCTCCATTTCCTTTCCAATTACGTCGAGGGCTGAGCCTTTGAAGAGCACTTGCGTTTGTTTATATTTGTGCTTGCAGATAGCCTGCGATGCTTTCTTAGATTTTCATGTACAGACTGAGGAGTTCAGGGCCAAAAAGGGTTTGTACAGTTGTAGTTCAATCACACAACTGTGCTGCCACAAAGACAACACCTGCACCTGAACAGGAGCAGCAAAATTATGAATTATTATAACACTGTACATTATGTGCTGTATGGCTCTTAACACTAAATTGCAATTAAGCCCACAATGCTCTGCATTTGTATTATCCTGAATATTCTGAACTTGACATTGTCATACGGGTGTTTGATCTGATACAAATGTAACAGCCTCAGGTAAGCTTATTTAATAACATGCACAAACATAATCAAAAGTCAAGCATGAGTTTAAAAACTGTCAAGTGAAAATACTGAATATTCAGGTCAAGGAAGCCGACTGGGAACTACTCATATCGCATAAAAAGAGAAAAGAGAAAAGACTGCCTCCAGCATCAGAGATGATGGCAATCTTTGCCAACAATGGTGACTTATCTTCAACTTATCAGATGGGCTCAGAGACAGAAGACAGAGACAGAGACAGAGACAGAGAGAGAGAAAGAGACAGAGACAGAGAGAGAGAGAGAGAGAGAGAGGGAGAGAGGGAGAGAGAGAGAGAGAGAGAGAGAGAGGGAGAGGGAGAGGGGGATAGGGAGAGAGAGAAAAATCAAAGGGGGGAGAGCATGGCGAAGCTGATTGGGTAAAGCCAGGCCAGAGCAGTGCTTTGTCCCCGAGGAAGAGGAGCTCCTGTACTGCATGTGGCAAACTCTACCTACATGGAGAATTAATGACTCTCATTTATGAGGAGTGTATGAAGTCCAGTCCACTGTGGCAGGGCTGCCAGTGTGAGCCAAATTCTCCCCGCATCACTTTTGTAGTGCTGAGATAGGCCACCGGCCAACCGGAGGGAATCTTGTTATCATCACGACACAGCCATGCAAATAGACCCATCTTGTCTGTTTGGAGACGAGGGGGCCTCAAACTATGACTGAGACTCTGCTCCACTTCAATGGACGTTGAAATGCAACATTGAAAGACACCGTGAAAACCAGAGCATTGGAATAAATCTATTGTTTCACATCGGAGTTGTAATATTTCAGTTTACGACGTGAAACGCGCTCATTTACATTGTCTTTGCTAAACAGCTAAAAAAAATCTGAGGCGCTAATAGCACTCTGGGCTCTGTCTCTTTATCGAGATTGATGTCCACTTAAATTCAGGCTATGTCAGCCAGCGGCAACCTCCAGCAGACAAGGACAAATAAGGAAAGTGAAAAGGCCCATCTATGGCTCTTTGCCTCTGAAGAGATCCACGGGATGAAAAATGGCTCGAGTGTAATTTGGATTCTGTAAAGCATAGCTCATCTGTGGTTCAGTCAACCAACTAATGGTGCTATAAGAAATGGCCAAAAAATGGCAAGGGAAAAAGCATATTGTCCCTTGGTCACAATTTGTCCTGATAAAAAAAGTCCTTGAACATACACCACCATGTGCACTGAGACACATGCATGTGCACTGAGACACATGCATGTCCGGTACACACACACACACACACACACACACACACACACACACACACACACAGAGGCCACGTGCATGCACACAACG
Organism: Hoplostethus atlanticus; assembly: GCA_034670405.1. Taxonomy (NCBI): domain Eukaryota; kingdom Metazoa; phylum Chordata; class Actinopteri; order Trachichthyiformes; family Trachichthyidae; genus Hoplostethus; species Hoplostethus atlanticus. The sequence goes on from JAXDDX010000030.1 coordinate 3,903,454, forward strand.
TAACAAATGGTGCTTTCACTGTTCTTTTGAAATATTCATAGCAGTAAAACACATAAAGACAACACACTCAGGCCAGTAGGAATTACATTTCCTATGAAACCTTAAAAGCTTTACTGAAATGCTAGCTTTCTGCTGGCAAAGTCCAATATGTGCCCTGTGAAAACTCCATACATTTACAGAATTTCTCCATGGCTGCAGCAGCCCAGCCGGCGATACTGTAGATCTTCAACACCAACCTCCAGAGACTTGTTAAGAGCAGTCACACAGAAAGACAACATGCATTCAGAACATCCTCTGTCTGATACAAGGATTACAAAGGGCATGCTTTGACTATATGAATACCCGCAAAACAAGTCAGATACAAGGAGATTTCTAAGAGGTTTAGCACAAGTCTGGGTGACAATACGATACAGATCTGCAATCATCTCTATCTAAGCTAAACACGGAAAATACTGGCAGCTCCATCACAGCCGAACCTGGAGAATCAGCCCCGTCCTGACAAAAAGTTCCGTTTAATCTGAGAGGGATGCTGTGGAAATAGTCTCGTTTTACACGTAACCATGAATATTGAACGAAAAGATTAAAAAAAAAATAAAAAAATCCCCATGAAAGATGTCTCTTCGCTGTACAATATGACAAATATAACATCCGCATGAGTGATGAAACTGTGATGTTGGAGCATGATTGGTAACTTGTAAAACTCTGGTGTCATGAAGTGGCATACCTACAAGATCTATGGAGGAAGTATTCTGCTTTTAGAGAGACTAGCTTTAGTGAGGCTTTTTTTTTAAACTGTTTTTTAGCCCAGCACACCCATCACCACCCTATTCCCATTATCTCCGTCTAAATTTGCAATCGACTGATAACGGTGCGCTAGACAATGAGCGTGTCTTTCGCCGTAGCAGCCCGGGGCAGCACTGATACTATACTACACTGCTAATGAAACTAAGCAGCATAATCCAATAATGAGCCATTCACAAGCGGATCCCGTTACTAATGGGGTTGGAGATGTCATGCAGTTTCAGTCTACGGATGCTGACAGGGGTGTTCTCAACTATTTTACCCCCACAAATATGTTGGAAAGAAATCCTTTCCTCCCAGTCAACATCGCCTTTTTTTTCTCTTTGTAAAAGCCACATGTTTTAGAGCTCGTCACCGCCGCGAAAAACAAAACAAAACCCAGATGTGAGCTGGACGGGCCCAACAGACGAGCGGCTCAGAGTAAAGACAATGATAAGCCTCACTGCTCACAGATACAACCGAGAGAATTATTCCCCCGTCTTGGTAAGAATTTCTCTCTTTCTGCAGATTTGTAATTACACAGGTGGGAAGTGAATCTGTAATGAGAGCCTCTCAACCAGATCTTTATGTAACCATGAGTGATTAGGCTAGCGAAGAGCTATAAAACAAAATGGGAATTAATGTTGTCGCTACAGATGCCATTTGCACATGAAAAAAAAAAAAAAAAAAGCAAAACGTTCACCCATGGTTGCCTTGCTAAGCACACTGTGTGCTAACAAATGTTTGACACCTGTAGACAGATTGGGTAAAAATCTATGCAGGCTTTGCATATAGTCCGTCGAGTATAAACCCTTAATGTGTTCTAGCGATGCCACGCTCATTAAATCAGCCATTTCTTCTAACAGCCTTGAGTCTTCAGCCTACGCTCTTCTAACCACTGAGAGCATTAATGTCTTCCTCAGAGTTCTATTAATGGCGGTCACGTTACTTATTTGTATTTTCTTCACCTTGCGTCCGCGTGTGGTGAAACAGGCTGCGAAGACCAGACAGCGCAAGCAGCCATTATAAATCCATTTCTCTCAGGTTCCAGAGGTGTGGGTGAAATGGCTTTTAGTGGGGGGCCGTGCTAAATCATCCCCGTTCAAAAGGCATCTATCCTCTGGACGGAGACGCAGATCTCACTCACACAGGAAGGAGTGGGACTAATGGAATACACGGTGCCACATACTGTAATTAGGTTGATACTTTATGCTAATTTCCCTCGATCGATTGGACCCCATGCCATTTGAAAACAGTCATATTCATTCAATTCGTCTATTTCCTCAGCCGTGGGCGGTGAGAGTGTGTTGGCTGTCGAGATCCCAGGTCAATGTGGAGACCTGAAGCTGCTCGCCTGGTTCTGCTGCTATAGCGAGAGCCCAAGCTCTCTGGTTGCCCGGTCTAGCTGTGATTGCACAATCAGAGGTATTATTAGATGCCTCATCTGAATGGAAGGCAGTTTTCCCTCTCCCTCTTTTCTTGGAGGCCATCTAATAGCTGTTTGTTGACGCAAGATGCAGGAGATACAGCACGCTAGTTAACAGGATTTAATAATAGTCAGAAATAATGAGCGGATCGAAGCACTTCCATCACAAACCGAGACATTCGTCAGTCCTGTTCTATGCCCCTTTCAAGCAAAACACAAAGACACCAATACAGTTGGCACGGTGCTGGAAAAGAGTGACTATATCAGCTGTTAATAAGAGGCTGGGTAGCTAATTCAGAGATCATCACTGGCTCGAGGCCACATTTCTAAAGAGACGTGTCTCTTTCAGATCCACGCGTAGATTCACCCGACGAAGACAGAAGCAACTCAGAATACCTGGTGCTTGTATAGTAAGTGCCTCCTGGGTGACGCCATTAGTTGGCTTTGTGTTTAAGTGTAATAGGCAATTAATTACATCAATGTTTAAACAAATGTAAAAGAACAAAATTAATGAACAAGGTCTCCATCTGCAATCCCCTCAGTGTCCTTGCAGAGGAGAACATATTTTGGTCCAGTTGTGTGGTCTAATTTTGAGCTATGGGCAGCCCCCTCAGCCTGTGTTCGAAGGGTTTTTTTCAGTCTATATTTTATTCATGAGGAATTTTTCACAAAGGACAGGATATGTTGCTGGCTTGAATTTTCATAAACTGTGAGGTTGTGGCTGGCTCCAGTTACCAAGTGAAACAAATCACCTAATTAAAAAGAAATGAGCCGATAGAATCGATGCAGATCACTTCCAATGTGGTGACACGTCTCTCCGGAGAGAACAATAACAGCCCGTGCAACAGCAATGCAACATGAAGGCAAATCAAGCTGCAGCACAGTCAACCAGTTCACTTTAGAACGACTTTAAGCCAAGCACTAGTCTCGCTGTGAGCATCGCAATGGTGAAGGAGGGGGAAAATAGATTTCCATCACCGGTGTCAACTACCTGTCACCACAAAAAAATGATAATGACACGTGGGGTGTAAACTACAGAGGACACTATTCATCACCGCAGCATGTGACTGATGTTCAAACGACCCGAGCGGATGGAGACATCAATTCGCGAAGACAGCCTGATAAATAACATCATCAAAAATGTTTAAAAACAGCCCACTTCTGAACATTCCTCAAGAAAAAGAATGTTTTCCCGACCGGAACAGTTTTTAAACACCTCAAAGACAAGTAAACAGTTTAAGCGGCCATTTTTACAAAAAAAAACATCCGGTGATTTATGCAGAAGCCTTAATGTGGACGAATCCCAGAGGGCTTGGCGTGTGAGGCCTGATTATGTTCAGTGTAGAGTGCTCAGGTGCTGGTGAGCAGACTGACAGCTGTTCATCAGTTGTGCGATGCTTCAGCTAATTTGCTCTAATTAAATCTAATCCCACTCTTAATCTCCAACTTCACACAAAATTATGGGATGGTTTTTCCTTACATGTTTAAAGATGAGCAGCGCGTAAAAAAAACAACAGCGTAACGTCAATTAATTCACCCCATTCAGATATTCAGCCATACATTTATTACAATAATGAATACAAATGGAAGAAATACTTGCCAGCTGCTTCTATGATGTATGCACTGAATTGTTGTTTTTATGTGCGTGATAGAGAGAGGTCAGCAAGGATTTCTCCTCCAGTGGGACCAAATGGATTAGCGAGACCGGCTACTCAGTGGAGCACTTTTAATTAATGATTTGTTCTAATTATATCAATACAAGTCAGAAAAACCAACCCCATTAACCACTTTACAGATAACCAATTACATGTTATAGCTTTTTTTTTTTTCTGATGATTTTCTTAAAACAATAGGCATTTGTGAAATGATAAAGAGCAGAAAAGCACCCCACAGTGCAGCGAATCACTGCTAATCAATCTGGTATCTCATTAACGCCTGCTTTGTTGTTAGAATCACTGCTATGGCAGAGCTTACCAAAGTATATGCAGCGTATTTTCCGTTAATATTAATAACGGCACGGCCCTCTGAAACGGAAGCTTTATTAGTTCCGGGCATAACACCTTGTCTTGTGAATCTGAGAGAACAGCGTGAGACACACTTATTTAAGTCTGACACCGGACCTTGAAACCTGCGTGATCCTCGGAGCCGATGATCACCTTTTGTTTTAACTGAAATATCTCGGTCACATTTAATTTGCCCGGCCGATTTGTTCTGTTGCCTAGGGCAAGGAAAAGCGCCGACTTGCTGGTCCTCGCCTCAGATAGAGAAGTACAAAAAAGCAAATTTTCTCTTCAGATGTAAATTGCAGCAAACAAGTTCGCAAGGACATTTAATTTGAGACTTGCCGGGTAGTGGGTACTTAAATGGTCTCTCCTTAGTAGTAATACTGGCATTGTGCATATATCACAAAAACAAATGTAGAGGGATGAACTAATTTAGGATGGCGCACTTATCCATAATTTGCTGAACATCTGCCAAGCTTAATATCTATTTAAAAAAGAACAATGAATGCAGTTCACAGAGAAAGGGAAAGAAAAAAAACCTAATATAATATTACATTGTTTCTCTTATTCCCTCTTTGAATGTGCAGTAACACAAGGAGACAATTGGCACACAGCTATTCTGAGGTGTTTGGGAGCATTTAACATTTCCGAGAAATATATAGAGGTGCAGCTGCTCTTGACGCACACATCTGTTGTAGCTTGCCTTTGGCAGTTCGACATCAGTCCCTCTCTGTCTCACACTCACATCATGGATAAATCAAGGTCAGGCCTTGGCTAATGTGAATTGGTACCTTTTTTTTTTTTGTTCATGTTTTGTCAGAAGTTCAAATTCATTAAATCAGGGAGTGTTATTTCCTCCAAGTGGAGTGGTGCAGTAAGGAGATGCTGAGGGAAAAATCATTGCTATCAGGGGCACAGCCTCCAGCTGTAAAGGATTTCTCGCTCTTTGGTTGAATTAGTTTTCACCTCCCCAATATCTTGTCTTCTCTGGTCAGTGGAGCAGGCATATGATGTTGGTCTGAATAGATGCCACAGGAATCAAGATGAATATCGTAGCTTAAAGTCTGTGCCGGCTCTGTATCAGACTCCCAGGCATTTGTGTTCAATTTCAGTCTGAGCCCTCAAGCCTCGAGCTTCTCCATCTTGTTCAGAGCAAGTGATATAGCTTCACGAGTTTTTCGGTGACCACTGGAACATTAAATGTGAATACAGGGACCCTGTTAAGGCTGAGTAATAATCATTTACAGTTTTATGTAAGAGCTACAAATTTAATGTTTGCATCTTACCATGCATATTACTTCCCTATATGGCATTAGACTGATCTGTCTGTCTCAGCTATAAAAAGGGCCTTGCTGACAATTTAACATCCAAGAGCCAAGTCAATATCTTATTGTGGGTAGACCTTGAGATAACTGAAAATCTTTCAGCCTATAATGAGCACGAAATGTCAGAGAGCCAAAAGATACAGAATTGGCATTTAATCTACACCAAGGAACAATAATCCAATTGACGAGAATTCAGATGAAGACAGACTGAACAGTTGCCCAAGGATTAGTACCAGAAATGCAAAGTTGTCAAATTCAAGGCTTGAACTATTAATGAATATACTATAAAGCTAGAGCAGATATTCTGTAGGACGATTTATCCTGGGTACAGTAAAGCTTTTTTTAAAAATTGGTCATAATTAGAATGTCTGAGATTTCCACACTGCAGTATATTACACGTTGTGATAGGTGAGAACATGTCCCACTGGTAAAGAGGGACTGCTCGGCGTCCTGGTCTAAGGCTAGTTCAATGAATAATAACTCATTGTCCAGGTCATGATTGAGCAAAGCAGCCTCATCATCTTCCTTCTACCATTCTACAAGTTGACATTCAGCATTGCTAATTGACTGGGCTAATCCTCCAATTGAGTTTAATTAGAAAATTAGCCTAGCAAGTGAGCACTGTTGAATAATCATTTTGAAGTATGGGGACAGTAGGGGAATGGTTATGGGATGTGTTGTGTGTTTATGACTGGACTGTACCAGACAAATTGGAAGCAAAATCTGGTCTAAATGAGGTTTCACTAATGGATTCAGGATTCCCTTTACCTGTGTTGAAAGGTTATGCACCGCTGTCATAACATGTCACAGGTTTGGGAGGTGCTCTACTCGTGGTGCCTTGTTGATATGCTACATGAGCTTAATAATAGTTCACAGCTATCAATGCCAGGCTAATGTCACAACTATTTATTTTATTGGCACATAATTGGCCCTTAGAAAGTATCCCATGATGTTTCTACACTAAAGTTGTAACTGAGGGAGATAGTGAACTAGTCAACAACACTGGCATTTACCTTTAAGATATGACATTTAAGGCAGATGTATAAAATGTAGGAGAATCAACACTCTGTATGCACAAGCCAAGGTATGCACAAAGGTGGAAACACATATGAAGATTTGTTTCTAAGATCTGAACTCATCAAAGGTAAATGTCATCTCATCCATTTTGAGTTTAAAGGCAGTAGGGCAGGCATGTAATCAGCCACTCTCATAGTCAGCTTTATCCCTTACCGATTGAATTCCCTTTTGAATTCTAAACAGACATCAAATATTCTGTGATGAAGGTCAACACACGGAACAACACGGACTTCCAACATGGCCCTGGGCATCAGGAAAGATCAAATCACAGCCAACGGTCCCATGAATATAAAAGATATGAAGAAAGCCACTTTACAAACTTTAATGAAACATGTTACATTGTTACACACCGTCAGCCTAATTAAGCATTCCAGAAAAATGATCCAAGCAAAACTAATTTTAATTGGTGATGTTTTTGTTCATTGTGTCTCTCTACATTGCTTTCCACATTGCCTTATAACCACAATCGCATCGTTTCTATTCCCTCTCCCATGGACTGAGTGAATACATTATTGTGACTGGCTACAGGGTGTCCTTTCTTCTGATTAATGCCTCCAGCAAACCTGTTGGATCACTGTTTTCAATTTACAGTTGTGAGAAAAAGTTTGTGAACCCTTTTGAATCCTGCATAAATTGCTCCTAAAATATGGTCTGATCTGCATCTATGTCATAGCAATAGATAAACTCAATCGGAATAGCAATAGCAATATCTAGATTGTAAGTATACTTCTTCTGCAAAAAGATAGGGCAAGCAAAACATATCTATTTATGGGTGCTTTGCTCACTTGGGCTCACTAACCTCAGCTCATAAGCTGGTTAGCAGGGTAAATCAGCAGGACAGGAAGTTGCTACAGTAGTTGCAAAGAAACTAACCTGCTAGGGAAAAAAGTCAATATCACATTTAAATATAAGAAAAGATGAATGCACAGTCATTATATTTCAATGTTTGGCAAGCGGCCATATGCAGGATAATGAACTTGATTTCAGAGGAGGAAACCTGCTCTTTATGTCGACCTAATTCTGAGTGGAAAGCGGTGTATCATATTTTCTTTATGAACACAGTACATCTAAATTCTGGTGTTTCAATTTTCAGCATGCTGCATGTTTAATGAATTTAGTGTGTAAGATCTCACAGTTCCACAAACATCTCCCTATGCCATACCTTACATAGAGACTCACATGGAACAACTACCAAAAGTCCCATCATTATCAGCTTGTTTCTGACAGCAGCCTAGTCACATGATGTCAATGTCGTCAATTTAGCTCAATCCTGCAGGACCAGCCTATCTATCTAAATGAAAGCAAGAATAATCTGTAGAAGGCATTCTATTAAACAATAAAAAAATATTGAAATGTTATATTTATGTTTGTAATCTTTCACTCTGAGCTTGTTCAGCTCAGAGAGAACTGCTCTTCGTTGAGCTGCTCTTCACAAAGCTTGACACTACCCACGGTGCACTACTGCCCTATTCCATGTCCCCATTTAGCACAGCAGGAGAGCAGAATCCCATTAATAAAGCCTTTTCATCCAGGAAATTGTAGACAGAAGAATGACAAATAAAGCACCTTCTTATCTCAGGGTCCAATGTGTGTCAATGGAACTGATGCTTTCAAAACATGAGACAGACTAGGACTTAACACTTATCAAAACAGAGTTACAAAGTGCTTCACAGGAGTAAAAAACTGCCGAGAAAGGGATAAGGTAAATGCCTGAGGTAAAACAAAAATAAATACAAAACTTTCTACCACAGAAGGTGATATATATCAAAGATAGATATATCAAAAAATCAGAATATTAAAAAAATGGTAATTTAAAGCTGGACAGTGTAGACACGGGGTGAAAGAAACATTGTGTTTCCACAATGGTTGAAATCAGGTAAAAGCAAGATTAATAAAGTGTATTTTTATAAGAGATTTAAAAGATGACACCGAGCTGACTAGTCTGACCTCCTTGGTCAGGCAGTTTAGGGGCCCTTCTGGCAAAAGCTTGGTCTTTAACTTTGCTTGTGGAGCAACCAGAAGCAACCTGCTGGAGGATTTCAGGCTGCGACTAGACACGTAAGGGGTTAAATATATGACCTCTGTAATGTAACAGAGTGCTCAGCCTGCACGTGCCTTAGATGTAATTAGTAAAATCTTAAAATCAACCCTAAAACGAACTGGAAGTCAGTGAGGGCAGTTAAAACAGTAATATGTCTGCCTGAGGCATTTGGGAGTAATTGCAGTCTAGCAAGATTCTGCTGGCTTAAGCAGGTGTACAATGAATTGCAGTAGTCAAGGCGAGATGTGATAAAACAGGAATAACAGTTTCAAGGTTCTTTATTGATAGAAATGATCTGATGGTAGAAATGTTCTGTAATTGTAAGAAACAACACTGCACAAATGCTGTAACATGTTTGTCCAAATTCAGCTAGTTATCAAAGATGACACCTAGATTTCTCCAACTCGAGGTAACATTAGAGGACAAAGGGCCAAGATGTTTTGTGATATGTGAATTTGACGTGTCCAGACCAATAATAATAACTTCAGACTTATCTGCATTTAATTGTAAACCATTTGAGACATCCAATTCTGAATATCCCTAAGGCATTCTTGGAGTGTCTAATTGCTGCTTGGCCTAATGGAGAGATACAGCTGTGTGTCATCTGTATAGCAGTGGAAACTAATGTTGTGCCTGCGTATGATGTGCCCCAGGGGTAGCATATAAATGGAGAATAATATTGGTACCCCAGGACAGACCCCTGGGGTACTCCACATGTCATGAAAGTGCTAGATGACCTGCATTCACCAATGGCTACATTAAAAGTCCTGTCTTGCAGGTAAGAGTAAATTCAATTTCAAACAGAACCAGAATGCCCACCCATTGTTTAAGATGTTCAATTAAAACCAAATGGTCAATAGTATTTGGCCTTGGAGAAAATATCATTAAATGAATAAAACTACTATACAGCAACACTAGTGCAGAAGTTCTGACTAACACCATTATATCAAACCCTTTTAGCTTATTTAGGGGAACACACACACTGTCACCCCTTTCATTTGTACTATCAATTTAACCCCTAGCAATGACAATCAGATCCCAGCCCTTAATTACAGGAGTAACAATTGGAAACTATGAACACCGTATTGGCCTTTATGCAGATGATATTGTACTTTTCTTAAAACATCTGGCACAGTCCCTACCAACACTTACAAATCTATTGGAGTCTTTCGGGAGTTTCTCTGGCTACAGGGTGAATAACACAAAATCTAATATTCTGTATCTTAGAAAGACTGAAAGAGACAGTCCACCAGTAGGGAATACATTTCATAATTCACCTTGTGGCTTTACTTATCTGGGAGTAAAAGTCACTCCAGACATAGATGACCTAGTTCCAGAGAACTATAATCCAATTTTAACATCTATATCAGAATCTCTTAAAAGATGGTCAGATCTTCCCATTTCTTTAATTGGCCATGTCAATATTGTTAAGATGAATGTGTTAGCAAAACTTCTATATCTATTCCGATCCATTCCCTTACACCCCGCCATCTAATCTATTCCCTAAATTGAAATAAATAATAACTAACTTTATTTGGAATAATAAATGCCCAAGACTCAGACTTACCTTAATTTACTTGCGAAAGGGGAGGACTCCAAGTTCCAAACTTTCTCTGGTATTATTGGGTTCTCAGACAATTCTACAATACCCTGGGTCACAATAGAAAATGTCACTACATCTCCATTACCTCTAAAGCTCTGTCTTCTGATACATTGAAAAACCTGCTAAAAAACACCCATAACCCATTTGTCAGGAATACTATAAGAGTCTGGTACAAAGTACAAACATATGGGGAAATCGTAGATTTTCTCCAGGCAGAGGTGACCCTGGCTTTAAACTCTGGGCAGAGAGAGGGATTAGCAAAGTTATGGATATGTATAATGACAATGATCTACTTTATAGTTTTGAAGATTTGCAAATAATTTACAATATCCCTTCCAAACACTTCTTTAAATACCTACAAATTAGGAGTTACATTTTAACAGCACTTAAACAGTCCCCTTGTAGACCCCCTCTGTCCAGCCTTGAAAAGGCCATACTAGATTATCATCAAGGTCATGGTCAGGTTTCCCTTTTGTATACAATTATTGTAGATAAATCTAAAGAATCCTCAAACAACAAGAGATTGGCTTGGCCTAGCAACTTAGATGTAGAAATCTCTGAAGATGACTGGAAGAGAGTTTGCCAAGACGCACAAAGCCAGACTATCAACACCAGATTTAAACTGATACAATTTAAATGGATCATGCGTTCATACATAACTGCCTCCTTGTTACATCGCTTTGATAATAATAACCCTGATTTATGTATTAAATGTGGCCGAGAAGTAGGCACATTCTTCCACTGCCTTTGGAGCTGCCCAAAAATTAAAAAAATACTGGGAAAAGGTCATACAAACTATATCTGATGTTATCTTTGTTAGGTTGCCTGTCTGCCCTTGGGGATTTATCCTTGGACTACTTCCTCCTGAATTAAGACTGTCAGGTGCAAATAAAAAAAATAGTAATTTTATGCTCACTTCAGGCTAAACACTGTATCGCAACTGCCTGGAAAAATACTGAGACACCCACAGTTGGACATTGGTTTAAAAGTCTTTCCAATTGTTTAGCCATGGAAAAACTGACTTATACCACCAAGGGGAAAATACAGAGCTTCTTTAAAATATGGGGACAATTTATTAAATATCTTGAAAGTCACCTACCAAGATGTTTGCTGAGTACTTGAAAAAGATATGTCGTAATGTATGAAGTAATAATAATGTAATATTATAACTAACTAACTAAAATAGAGGAATTACCCTTATCAGCAGCTAAAAGTAGATCATTCATTCTAAGAAGCGCAGTCTCTGTGCTATGACAAGCTCTAAAAACAGACTGAAAGAGATGGGCTTTTCAAGAAGTGATAGAACAATCAGATTTTTAAAATACGCAAGGAGGTAGTGAGGCATCGATAATGGATAAAATCTGCAGAGAAAACAGAATTAAATACTTCTTTAAAGAATATAGAAGGAAGTATGTCCAGGGAACACAAAGAGTGATGCGTCTTGGTCGATAGTTTCTGTTAGACATGGAGCAGGAGTAAAAAAAAACAACATAAAAATGAACAGCGGCTTTTACCGCAACAGTTGAAGCCTGAGCTTGTGGAGTAATCTGCCTTCTAATTGTATACATCTTATCAAAAAAGTAATTTAAAAAATCCTCACATTTGTCTGTAGAAGGTTCAATGATGGGGCAATCTGTGGTACCACTGATTACATTAAAAAGAACCCTGGAGTTTTGGCAATTTTTTTTCATTGAGGTCAGAGAAAAGTTGGGCCCTAGCATTTTAACTTAATCTGAATGGCACGAATATCCTCAGTTATCCAAGGCATATAGGTATTCTTACAGTTTTTAAGGCAATGTTCGTCCAGTATGTTAGTGCAGGTACTATTAAAGTTATTTAATATTTCTAATATTAAATACTAATATTCATAGAGGGTAGAGGGCAGAAAGGCAGAGGAGAGAAATACTTTGGAGAACTTGGCAGCATAAGTGGCATTAAAAATGTGAGAGCTTGCTAGGTTTTGTTTACATTTTGTAAGATTAGGGAGCACAGTGTCAAACATAATGCACTTGTGATCAGCGACAGCAACAGCTGTACATAAAACAGTATTTGGAGGCAAACCATTTGAAAGGACAAGATCTAGGGTGTGGCCCTTAAGGTTCGTAGGCTGAGTGAGAAGACGGGTTAAAACATTCAGTGACGGGGCGTCCTGGTGGATCAGTGGTCTAAGGCGCATACCACATATCTGCGACATCCTCGGTTCGAATCTGGCCCAGGACCTATGTTGCATGTCATCCCTTCTCTCTCACCCGATCTTTCCTGTCTTTCTCTACTGCTGACTATTGAATAAAAGGCAAAAATGCCCAAAAACTAATCTTAAAAAAAAAGAAAGATAAAAGACATTTAAACACTCAGCAGCTAACAAGTTATTAGGGCAACAGACATGGATGTCACCTAATATCAAAATATTGCAGCTGTATACATGTCTCATTACAGGTATGGTGTTGAATTTTTGGAGTGTCCATTGGCCCTATAGGAGTATATTGGAGAGATGCACCCAGGTGAACAAGTAAATGGCTCTACAGTGAAAAAACTGATGAGATTTTGGTCAGAATTGATCAGTGTGATGGAAAATGATGGGAATATAGGGTCCTGGTCAAAAATGTTATGCTCATGAGTTATGTCTTACCAATGTACTGGTTCCACTCTGGATCCAGGTCAGCTTGATTGGCGAGGCAGCCCTTCATGACATTGAGGCAGTAGTTCTTACAGGGCTTCACTGCTGGCATGCCCTGGCAGAAGGGGCAGTACAGCATCTTGGTCAGTGCTCTGATGCACGCTGGAGTGTTGCTTACCTGCAGGGAGCACAGAGTGTAACAGCAGCCATCAGCTCCTGGATAATATCCGTTGAAACCATGTCAGAAGTTTATAATGTTTTGATTCCTACTCAGTTCTACAGTATCACACATAGCCACCATCATTTCAATCACATTCTATCATGTTTACTGAAAAAGGAAGGGCACACATAGTATATTTCAAAATTAATCAAAAGCTATCCAATGGAATACTTTGTGATACCCTGACACTTTTAATATGAAAGAATTCCCAAGCAACCAGTTTGAGAACAACTGGGATTCTGGGATTACAAAAGAATAATATAATAAAATATAATTACACACAATTAGAATAACAGCAAACTTGCCTGTTTAGCTCAGTTCTGTGAAATTAGTAATAGCTTGGTTAACAGGTTAAAAGTACTAATATAGGTCTATTGCTAACTTAAGCAGTCGCTGACGTTTTTGAGAATATAGCGTTATTATCAAATTAGCAAATATAAGCTTGAATGCATGACCTGGCCAAGCTGTATTCCTCAGAGTTTCCTCTCGCTTGATTACCTACCAAGTGAGACCAGCAGGTTTTAGGTGAGGGAAGAAAATTAGCAGTTCTGAACAGAGCTGTAACAGCTCTGCTATTCTAAAAGGGACTCGCTTTTAGCAGAAATCTCCAACATTCTCATTCTTTAATAGCTTTAGAAAGTAAAACGGCACTTTAGCTTTTTTTTTTCCACAGGGAAAATGATGAGTCAAAATTCCAGGGACTTTAATTGTTTTTTTGGTCATACTGTTGCAATCTAAGACAAAGTTCAGTGGCAACTCGGGAAAAAAAGAGTTGTAAAATGTAGCCAAAGTCTGGAGGCCTGTCAAGGTGTTTGAAGTTAAAGCTCCTAACAGCTATTGACTTTTTCTGTTCTTCAAGTACCAACAGAGGCAGAGTCTGATGTTTTTTATTGACCATCTTTCCAGACCCCACGGTGAAGCAATTTGTGTCACTTTCTATGCTTATGTTCAAGTGTGCACACATGCATGTGTGCCCTCATGAACGGGGCACACATGCATCAGACCCTTCTGTCTGGAAATCAAAGTCTGGGTAGTAGAATTGCATAATAGTTTACGTTTTTGAGATAAAATGATATGAAATTGGAACATTGAAACATTTTAAAAAGCTCCCATTGATTCCCATTCATTTTTCATTAACGTTCAAAGTTTCAGAATTCAAAACGTGTAAGAAGTATATAATAAAATAAAAGTTTAATGTAGGTTCTATACATTTACACAGCCCCTGCCTAAGTTTTCAAAACTGGAACAGAGTCTCTAGTTGAAAGCATGTACAAGTAGTTGGAGATAATAATAATAATGATACTACTGCTACTACTACTACTACTACTACTACTACCACCAATAATAATAATAATAATAATAATAAATACTGGGAATAACACTCATATTATTCCCAGTATTTATTATTATTGCTTTCAGCTAGCCCACTATTTTCTACAATAATATCTGCACTGCCATTATTCTAGTTAATAAATTCTAATTGTGTTGTAGTCAATACTCATTAACACAGAAAGTGTGCTGCGGTTTTCGTGCTTATTTGCAGTTAAACCTGCACTATGGAACCGTTAGCAGCTTTGTTGCGTTAAATCAGCTGTCTGTAGCGATAGCGTAGGCGCTAGCTCGCTCACTGCTGTTTTGGAGCTGTGTGTGTTCGGCTTGAAAGTTTCGATTTGTCACTTCCAGTGCTCAGAGAAAACCTTCCCGCCAGTGTACCTACGATTCAAAACTTCATTGGGGTGAATGGAGCGATTTTTTTGGCATTGCTGAGAGGTTGCACCATTGCTGTCAGTATAACTTTTAGAATATCTTCTTAGATTTAGTCATAATAAGCTGCAAAATATCCTACTGTGAATTGAGAACAAATACAGAGTCTCTTGTTAGATGAGCCTAAGAGCTAGCCAGTGAACATCTTGCAAAATTCAACTGAGACAGAGAAGAAACAAGGAGGGAGGAAGTGAGTTGTCATGTTCAAGTCTAAACTATGAAAAGTGCTCAGAAATTGCAGAAGTAAGGTGGAAGAAAGCTTAAGCTCTGTTGGAAGTTTCAGTTCTGAGTGGTTTCTGACTGCCTTAATGTTTGGTTTGCCTGGACCCCTGCCTCGTTCTCAGCCCACCAGTAAGTATATTCAAGAGAGGAGTGGAGGCATCGTCTTCCTCCACCAAGTGCGAGATAGGATCAAATAGACCCTCCCTGACAAACAGACAGCCCTCGCACATCAATCTGTAAGAACACTGGCTTGGCTTGTCACGCAATTTGACACTGATTATTTATACAATGCTATTGCCAACATCCATCAGACGTGCCACAGGTGTAGGGAGGCGTTAGAGAGAGGACAGGAATCTGTTTTCAATAGATTTATAGATAGTCTGTGAGGGCGTAGGCAAACAAAAAAGGCCACGTGATTCTCTGTCTGTAAGAGAAAGTCAAGAGTCTATCAAGAGAAAAATAATCTATCATCTGGAATTGCATGTCACATTTCTTTTCATTTTCATAATAATCAACTTAGTCTTAAATATCACTTAGTAATTAATTGTTCTCTACACTCTGATTAAGGTTCATGCTAACTCTATAAGATTACAGAATAATGTTAAAAAATCAAAACCCAAGGAGACGTTGCTACACCAATCAATGTCATTTCCCACGGCAAATTTTATTCATTCTCTTCCATGGAAATAAAAAAGCGAGTGGGCATATCAGGGACAGTATATGTGATGTAAGTTTGATTCATTTGCTCTGTGGAAATGTTTCAGTCAGGTAATTGTTTGAAGCTGGAATATCAGTTAGGGTCTCTATGTTCATTAATTGCCATGTGCACACTTAAGTGCAATATCATAATAACTAATTCATTTCCCAAGTCACAGCTGACATTCCCTAACGCAGCCCTTTCCTTGATGAGCACGGCTTAAATAGAAACACAATGTCTATACACCTTTCCTTCAAATAGATCGCTGCCTTACTGAGTGCGTTCGGATAGTAACATTATTCTAGTTGCAGCAGGGGGAAGTCAATTAGGGAGGGACCTATTCTGAGAAACAATCACCAGATACATCTTCATAAGCTTTCCATCACTTCAGAAAATTAGAGGCAGATATGCATGGGCTTTGTTTGTGAGGAGACGTCGGCTCCAGACGTGCGTCTTTGCCTCCTCAAAAGCCTGCGGTGTGGTGCGGTGTCTCCTAGCTGTGAAAAGACATGATGTACTACAGCAACTACTGTAATTCAATAAACACCCTGGCAGCAATAAGCGTGCATGTCACATCTCACAGGAGCTCTGCCATAGACACCTCTCGCAGGGTGTCTTATTCCATTATGCTTATACCCAATCCCCCATGATGAGTTTAAACCCTGGGGATCAAAGGGCTGCGGCCCCAGACACATGACCTGTGTCTCGGGTCCCACTGAAATGTCAGAGGTGAAGCCGGGACGCGCTGGCTATCATGCAGCCCATAGGGTGACTCACTAAACACATAGTAACAACTCATCCTGGATGGCTGCTTAGAAACGAGGCTCAACACCGCTACTGGAAGAGCGCAGGGGGACATGTTGAGAGTTGAAAGAGTTCACCATGGTGGAAAAGCAGAGCTGGAGAGGGCAGTCATTATACAGAATAGCACTTCCACAGTCGTTTGGGGACTTTTTCTTCTTCTTGCTCTGTGATGATTGAGGATCCACCATCTCTTTGTATAGGCTTCTGTTCATACACTATACAGCAGGTCTATAAATATTTATAATAGCGATGATAATCCCATTTAACTGATATCTACACAACAGTGAAGGCAAACCAGGGTTACTAGGGATTTGCTGTATAGGATTTATCAGTGCTTCTCTCAACCTAGAGGAAGATATCTAGAAGCAGCCCTGCTGTTGTTGAGTGCAACTAACTCCCAGCCTTAGCCTCTTGCTTTTCCTTTAATCTTACTTTGTACATGATCAAAACGACACACACTCCCAGGGCAGTATGACATACTGCAGAAGCTGCATTAAGATTACATCACACCAAACAGAATACTAAGGCTACAGCTTGATTAATGGCTTCTGTATACTGGGTTAACAAATATTAGGCAATAGAGATACACACATTGATGGCAAATATTTCTTTTCTTTCCTCTTTTGTTGCATCCGCATTCCTCCTGAGCAATCCCAATACCCCTCACTAGTGTTTACCAGACAGCACCTATAAGATGAGCCTTGAGCTCCGACTGCCTGAAGACATGTACCAAGAAAAGAGAAAACACATTAGTCAGAAAAGTATCAGGCAGGAACTTGGTGAGGGTGAGCAACTGGGAGAAACTTCGACCTACTGCAGAAATACTAATCGAGACCTTGGGCTTGTCAAAGTAACATTTAATTCCAAGCCCCCTATATTCAATATTTTCCAACAGCAACTGCAGATGAAATCAAATAAAACAATTTGGTTTTGTTTCATGGTTTGCAGCATTAGGAACAAGGAACTGATTCGCAGTTCAGATATGATCATTTTAATGATGTTTAAATCTCCCAGCACAATTAGCCTCTATTTGAGTTTCGATGAAGAGATGAGCAATTTTACCTTAGATACTCTGTGAGCCACCTCCCGTCCAACAGAGAGCCCTTGGACAAACGTGCGTGCAGCGATGAATGCCCGGGTAACCTGAGCCTTGAGCTTCCTGGGCACGTCTCCAAAGGGCTTGAGCTGGTCGGTGTACTTACTGATACACTCCAGATAGTCCTCAGTGATGATGTACTGGGAGTTGAGCAGCGTGAACATGCGCTCCAGGAGTCGTGACCAAAAGTCATTGAGCATTTCCTCGAGGTTAACATTTCCTCCCGTGTAATAACGCTTCAGCTCAGCAAACAGGTTCTGAAAGACCTCCGAGTTCTGCATGTAAGGCTTGCCGTAAGTCCTCACAAACATCTCATTCAGGGACCTCTCCGTGTTCTCCAGCAGCTCCAGGAAGAATTCTGGGTTAAAAAGAAAGAAAAGTCAAACTTATTCTCTGAGACCTGTTTTTGTCAATACTTCTGTGTTAGTGGAGAATATGCACTGCATCTGCGATTATTTTCATAAAAATTAGACAGTGGGAACATTGTTAATGCCTGGTCTGCTGAACAGTTATGATTTCTAGATGGAGCGTTGTCTAAAGAAGACGTTTGCTTGATTACAATACCAAAAGCAAATGTACTCACAAACAAAAATACCAAAATAGCAAAACAATTACATCCCCAATGTTGATTTCATTTTGAAGAGACTTCACAGCTTTCTTGATTTTGCAGCCAGTAAACGACTTTCGAAATTGCAATGGGAACCCTCCTCATATACTTCTGGAAAGCAATAAGTCCTGTATTTGTGGTGGAGAAGGTCTGTATTTGTCCAAACCTCACCTGCAAACTCAAAACACCTTTGTGTACTTTGATAGAAAGGACAGAAATAGCAGAATTACTTCCTATATACAGATTCTCATTGCAGTATTGTTCCATATAGAGGTAGCATAAGGCTGTCAGCTGGAGAGCCATACATTATTTCTTCACCATAGACATGATGCTACAATATATTATGTCTATGGGCTTTACTGCATTCTGTCTGCCTGCATTCTCCTTTCGAGGCATCACTTATTGTTTACCGCATGACCTCTATGACTCACCAGAAACTGGGATGAGGTGATATTATTTCTCACTATCTGCTATCCACCATGATAGTCTTGGTTTTTTCAAGGACCCAGATTAAATTTAAATAGGCTTCAAAACTCTGCACCATTAACAGCACAGGGTGTAATAGTTCAAAACTAATCAGAAGAGACGTTCATGACTTCCCTCCTAAAAAAAAAAGAAAAAGGTACTAGAGATCGCATTAAGTCCATTTCTATCGCTCAGTTTCCGTCTGCTTTTCCAGGGCAAACATGCAGTCCAAGAAATTAAGAGCATCCTATGCTCTTTCCAGCAAATGTCCTGCGACCCCCAACACCCCGCTTTTATTGAATTAGCATCTCTGAAGTACTTCCAACGTAGGTCACATCAAACACTCAGACCATAGCGGCAAATCCACTAAGAGAACCACCCTGCTGCACATTTCAGTCACTCGCCAAACGGGGCCTTGATAAAACTGTAATGGAGCTGAAGTGGTCATTAGAGCTCAGCAATGCAGGTGAAATTACAAATTTCAGCAGGAGAATAAAAAGGACAGATTGCCCACAATTCCACACCAAATCATATAACTAAACAGCTGTATCAAGGTCTCATTGCATGCCACCAGAACACAAACATGACAAATATGCCTCAGGGTAGTACAAAGCACAAGATTTCATTTATTAATTTACGATGAGATTAATTTAAAATACATACGATGATGAATGTTTTTTTCTTGACGGCAGAGATTTAGATTTCTATATTTGTCTTAACACAACCAATTATCCTTCATCCACTAGCGCTTTGATTGCTGTTCATTAACATGTCTTATATCACACACCAGAGATATAGCGTTAATTACAATGCTCATCCTCCTCTGGGAATCTGATTAAATTAGCTTCACATTCACATATGTCTTCACAGCCAACTTATGGGTGTCATGCCCACAACAGCTAAAGCTACCAAGAGGGAAAAAGGCTTAACAGTGAAGAACATCAGACACGCATTTCAGAACACCATCTATGCATTCATATTTTATGAGCAGGACTAATAATTTCATATAGCAACAACGAATAACCTTAAAATATCTCTCTCTCTCTTTCTCTCTTGCTCTCTCTCTCTCTCTCTCTCTCACACACACAAGTTCAGATGCAACTAGAATTTCTGTCCAAATCCCAGCTTTATTTTGGCATCTTCTTCTTCTGTAGCTTTTCATAATGATGGTGCTGTTGTCGTCGGGACTCGACCGACATGTTTGCGTCTTATGGGACATAATTACAGTTCATTACCCAGCCTTTTCATGTATCACCGATGGGATAGTTTCCGACAAATATTAATGGGGAGCGGGGTGTGTCATTTTTTTTCATTTAGTACATTTGCAGTGCCGTTCCAAAACAACTTTAAGGGTTGGCAAGAGTATTGGTTATTCTTCCGTACTCTCGAGACTGCGCAGAGTAAGTGGGAGACTACAGTGAGCAGTAATGTAATTATACAAAGTTTCAAGCATGACTTGTCCTTCAACAACTTTACTTCCTTAATGAAAATAGTCTGCGGTGCTGAGCGATATGTGCGGCTGATTAATGACAGCTTTGAAACCAATTCCATTACAAATGTGCATCTAAGGAAGAGAATGTCTGCATGCAGTCAAGTCCTTTAGCCTTCGTATCAACTGAGATATTAATTCATTGTAGTCAACATAATTTATTGTTAATGTGGTCAGAATATTTTATTTCATTCTAAGCTGTGTTTCACAGTGATTACGATGAATAATTAACACTCGCATTATGGATGACCTCAGTATAATTCAGTGGAAAAAAAAAACATTTTTTTTCGACAACTTAATATAATTAGCTCAAATCCGTGAGTAGGATCATATTTCACAATGGTATATTAGGGGAAATGCCAGAAACTGAAAGTTATTAGAAAAGCTCACGTAAATCCTCCATACATCTTAGTAATTAGGAGGTCTGCTCAAATGAATGGCTGCAAGGAGCTGCTAACGGAGGACAATGATCCTGAAATGTTGGACAGGGGTGATTCTAATGCTCCTCAACTTGCACCGAGTTCATTACGTTGCACTGATAAAGCTCAGCACGGCATTTCCATTCCTCACTGTGTGCACAGAGCGGTGCGGAGGCTAAACAGAGTCATTCCCTCTTTGATAAACAAAAAGCTTCTGCTTCTGGGGAAACACAGCTGCTCGCTCTCACAGAAACCTACTGATGGTTGCTCTCCTAGATGTCAGAGAAGTCGGCGGTATCTGCACTTGAGAAATCTTTTCAAACAGCATTCCTAGTTTACATCTTGGATCTGTGATGAAAAAAACTAACTGTGCTTTTCACTTATAAGCACTGCACAGATTTTGGAGACTATGGAGCCAACTTCATCTGGCCTTCAGTGCATAACCAACAGAGCTAGCTGTGATGGGCTGAAAGCTGTATGCCTTTATTAAAGGACCACAGTGGGAAGTGGCCTGCAGACAGTAGTTAATTACAGCGAAGCCTCCTGAACTGTGACCAGCGGTGTCTTATATATGGAGCTCTCTAAAAACAGTCCACCATCCCAAGTGATTGCAGCAAATGCAAGCTATGGTAAATATCAACATGACAGATGTTTAAAGGATATCACCAGCAAAACATTTCCCTCCGGTTTCAAGGCCCACTTGAAAGCACCATTGTTAATCCAATGATATACACACTCCTTCAGTAAATCACTCTGTGACAATCCTACTGGGGACAGAGATTATACTTAGAGCAAAGCCTCATATATAAGTAGTGTGTAAGATGACCATCACAACACAGAGGCCACATAATTAATGCAACGTGGTCCACCTCCATTCATCATCCCTTTGGGGCTCAATAATAACCCCTACCAATGCTAAACGCTGTAACCTCAGCATTGACCTAACATGGTTATCATTTGGCGATGCCTGTGCAGTGAGATTTGAGGATGGCAGCAATTGCAAAATAGATCACTTTGAGTGCATCTTTTGATATCTAGGGCACATACCACTGAGAAGGTATCAAACGTGTTAAAATGCAATATGCTATTTTGACAGTCCCGTGTCGGTGCTATCTTTATGTGCACTTATGTGCACAGAAAGTTTATGGACAAATTCAATGCAAGACGCTTTCCCTAATAATTCAAAAGTCAAAACACCTTCCTTTCGTGCAACACATCATCAAACCTATCTGCAAACTATCAGTAAAGCTACCCTGGGCAAACAGCAGAAAAGACATGGTTTGACGGCTCTTATGCAGCAGAGTAAACAGCCTGTTATCTCCAGCAAAGGCACTTGGGGCCTTCTCCTACAGGACTACAGCCAATCAAAGGGGAAGGCCATCTCTCACCCAGTGTTTATTGGAATTGCATGATATAAGGCACACAGCATGGTGTCTATGCGTTTCCCTCCTCCATCTTTGATGCCTCTGCATGAAACCAGCACTTTCACTGCCAGGAGGAGAGCTTCCAATTCCACGTGTCAATCACAAGGTAGGTCAGTGATTGGTTTGATGGGAAGTGCACGTCTGGTGAGGACTGTTCTGAGTGCTGTGCTACTGTAGAGAACATGACAGATTGACCTTTTATTTCTCCATTGCCTTGTGATGATTCCTCTGGGTTGGCTATTGTGAGTCCCACACTGGCAGTTAAAAAGCAGAGCCAAAAGACGTCCATGACAGCTGCTAAAATGAGGAGGAAAATCAAGGGATTCTGTTTCCTCATATGTGAGAATAACCAGATTCTCCATATCGAACCATGAGGAGGAAAAATAACACTTTTGACAGTGAGCTGGCTTATTATGTGAACTAGGATGCAACATACTGACATCCCTATTCCTAAAGTTCTTTAGGAATCCAAAAACTAAAATATGGAATTGTAAAAAAATAAATAAATAAACCATTCAGAATCTTTTGTAAAGGTTTTGTACAAAATTACTGTAGCATTTTTATTCTACCTCAACTGGACTGTCAAGCAGGACTTTTTATACTACTTATTTATCAGGCGAAGGATTTTGCTGAGCATGCATGCCCTTTTCAGCACCGCCCTGCTTTACATTCACACAATCACACACATTCACACCTGGGAGCAGGCCAGCACAACCACAGCCCTCTACTCTTGGCTGCTCCATTGGAGTAATTTGGGGTTAAGTGCCTTGCTCAAGGGCGCCTCGGCAACGGTTGCTGAGAGAGAGAGACAGTACTATTTCAGTCACTTCTCCCCTGCTCAGATTTTCACAGCTAATCTGAGGATTTGAACAGCAACCTTCCCGTCACGCGCCTTTTCTTCTAAAGGATTGTTTCCAAAACATAAACAGATTAAAGGTTTCTTTTTATTTTGCTACCACGTCCGCAGGATTTTCTTAATAGATTGTCAGGGGACGTTTTAACCAGCGATAGGGGTGTTTGAGAGTCGGTAACTCCAAATAAGATCAATTGTCGAGGGCGGACTACATTAATATTCTGTCTGGCTCCACAGCCCCGTGGTGTTGGTGGTCAGTGGAAGGCCAACAATTGATTAGTAATTAAGACCCTGACTTAGTCTTTAATGAGCTAGGTGGGAGAGAATTCTGCGTGCCAGCTATTTCTTTAATTTCTCTGAGCCGCGGTATGGTGTCCTGGGGTCTTGGGATATACGCTATGGCCAAAACACTGGAAATATACAAGGACACGCTGTTTGCATGCATTAATTAGCAAACAGTCGAAAATGCTAACAAATTACAGGATTACCGGCTGCATTATTGGCATCGATTGTCCAGATGATGGTTGTTCTCTCCGAGCCCCGTGCAGCTGCATGACTGTGGAGCCACGGCTGGGGTATACTGTGGGATATTTCTGTGTTTCTGCTTGGATGATCTTGGCATAGTGGAGACGGTGCCCTCTCGCTGTGACACACAGGCTGTGGTGTCAGGTATGCGTGGGCTGGCCTGCTACTGTCAGATACAGTAAACCTCATAGCAAACTCCGCATAAAAAGATGAAAAATACACAAACACTGTGTAGGCGGGACTCCATAGCCAGGTGCTAAATACATGGTAAAGAGCATCTAAATGAGCTAACAACATTGTTTTGATTTTCAACCATGTTCTCACGGCTCAGTATCGAGGCCAATGTAATTCAATTGGCAGTGTTCATTTAGCACAAGAAAGTACTGTTTGTGTTAAGTTCCCTTTAAGGAATATAGAGTGACAAAGAATCGCTGGATTGCTGGTAATGATTGTAAATTAGGGTGAAAGAAATCCTTAAGAAGATTTTTTTCTGGAATCTGCTGCTGGAAACTGCAGAACCTTTAACCTTCTGGTTGAATTAGTCCAAAAGTAACATAAAGGTGAAATCCAAATCAAGCAACAGATTTCTCATGTTTCCAGCGCTGGTGGTCAGTGGAGACCCTCTCTGCAGACACACAGTCTCCGGACAGCAGAGGAATGCAGAGCTGAAACCTGCATATGGCATCTGCTTTGACGCTGATGAAATTATGGAAAGTGGCAGCAAAGCCCCAGAGGAAGAGGGGTGCCTGGAGTCATGCATCTAAGTGCTGCTGGTCAAACCCCATTTCCTCCCTCACTGGAGCCCTCCTCATGACATTCACTATCCTGACAGCAGCTGATCAAAATAACACTTATTTATTTATGCATGCTTCCAGGAATCACATGTGTCCAGAAGAAGTGTATCTTCCTGGAAAAAAAGACAGACATAACCCAAGGCATCGTGACATTGAGTTTCTGGGCAATGGGCAATCATTTGAGAGTTGCATGATGTAACTCAATATCATTTTTTTTTCATGTAATAGGTTGAACAGTTTGAAGAGCGTGGACATAGCAAGACCTTACATTGACTACTGAGTATTAAATTACACCAGTAATCACTCAAACGTTCTGCGGTTGTTAAAATGTGATGCGAAATGTTTTTTTGCGTTTTAGAAACAGTGTAAAGTAAACGTCAATTAAAAATTTTAGACAAAGCAATGGATGGAACCAAAGTTGGGGGTAATACCTGCTGGCCTATAGCCACCCAAGATGAAAAAATGGTGGTATGATCCATGAAAAGTGTTTGACATCTATTAAAACACATTTAGAGTGTGTTAATATGGTCAACTTCCTGTAATCAGTCTGTCTATACGTAGGGGCCTTGGGGGTGAGCCCTAATCACCAGCAACTGCAGTCTACCATCAATCAAGTAGTCTCACGTCTGTACTGGCAGCAGTATTAATACTGAACACCAATTTCTGGAAACATCAGAGTCAAATATTAACTTCGTCAGTTCTTGAGATTACTTTTTTTTACATTATTTGCCAACAAAAAATAACAAGCCTAGCCATATTTTTCGCTGTCAGCGTGATTGCAGCGTGAAACACTGAGCAGACTTTTGATAAGCTGAAGATTTTCCTTACAAACTTGTTTGGTCACCAAGGCTCCTCCATTTTTCATGGGAAGATTGATTGTTGTTTTGCAATTTAAATCCCACGGAAGACGTGCAAGCTAATGGGTTTTGGGTAACGGAGAGGCTGGTAAAATGGCAACAGAAGAGCAGCAGGGTTAGACACTGGATTTGTTAATGGTACTCAATGTTGTATACTGATGAAAATCAACTCTTACAGATGCTATTTATTTTATGCATTCATGGATATTAATGCATGAATTGTCCATTAATGCCATTTACATTGCATGCTCACATGATGACAAGACTATCCGATAGCCATTGATCTGCAGTTAAATTAGAGTCATTGGGCTTATTGTACCACAAATTCAGAAAGCTATTATGAGTATTATTAGTGTACTGATGATATCAAAAGCGATACATGATTACATATAGCAACACACTGGGAGTTCAGTAATAAATAGTAAAAACATTTCTAATGTGGAAAGCAAGTTATGATCATCTTCAGTACAAAACTATTCTTTCACGACCAAATAAGCCAATAATCACAAAGATGTTTGCTGACATCACAGTTTCAGCAGTGTACATTTGGTCACTGGAGTTACACTCTGTTGTTACTACACATTCTGGGTTATTCCTTTGGTATGTCCGCCAAATGCATCATATTGCATGAAAAATAACTCGGCTTAGCTGTAGCT
Source organism: Hoplostethus atlanticus (assembly GCA_034670405.1). NCBI lineage: Eukaryota > Metazoa > Chordata > Actinopteri > Trachichthyiformes > Trachichthyidae > Hoplostethus > Hoplostethus atlanticus. Next base: position 3,929,218 of record JAXDDX010000030.1, read on the forward strand.
GCAGGATTTAACATGTGCTCTGCTCTGCATCGGATAACTGCGGGGCCTTCGGAAAGAAAGGTGCTTCAGCCTCAATCCCAGCACACTGTGGAGGTATTGACTCACTAGATGCAAGTCATTCCTCTCAAAGACATGTTCCAACGTTTTCACTTGATATGAATTAGTAAAATTCAGTCGTACAAACCGCAGTTTGAACGCCGTTGCAGTGTCTTATGCTTGGCTCAGTGCTGTTGAATTATTTTGTGAAAGACGATTAGGTAAAAGACGAGGAGGCGCAGTGACTGAGCTATAGCGTATTCGTGGGAGAAGGAGAGAAACCAACAGGAAAACAGAAATAGAGAGAGAGGGAGCAGGGGGAGAGTGAGGCTCATTGTTTCTGAAGAGCATTGCTAATCTGCACCCAGTTCCTCTAACTGCAGAGTGCAGCGCCGAATCAGTGCCACTACTTGAATCACTCCACATTGAAAATCAGAGAAACAACTGATGCAAATCCATCGCAAAATAGGGTCAATATACAGTGGCATGGGAAAGTATGTGAATCCTGAGCCAATTCGTTATCAGTTTTGTGGAATGATGTGACATGGCAATTAACACAAAATGTTGGTACTGGAATAACAAATAGTAAATTGGTTATATCATTTAACAAAACAAGTGCATCCTTTTGGCAAAGCCTCATTTAGACCTGATTCTCTCTCCCGTTATTCCAATAGACTACGCAATACATGGTTGGTTCAATGATTGACCCGATGTCCTGATCATGAGCAAGCAAATCAGCCCATAGCTATCATCCGACCGCCGTTCTGCACGCTGATAATGGTTATCATCACCAATTTACAAGCCTTATCTTCCCCCCATTGAGATCAGTGAGAATGTTAACCTATTAAACTGTCACTGATGAATTACACATTATTCCACGCATGGTTGCCATAGGGTGATGGTGATGGGGCTGTTTTGTTTTTCTTTGCGCGCTAGACTAGATGTGAAATTGAACACTTGAACATGAATCAGCCTCATACTTCTCACAAACGGTGAGAAGCAAGAATTTTGTCCCTGCTGAAGTTTAGAGGTTCAGTTATTTTAGATGTAATGCGACTTCTTGGTGTTGTTTGTCACATCAGCCTTGTTCTAGATTGAGGCTACACTATAATAAAATAGTTCATAATACAAAAAACAGACAAAGAGACAAATTAGGACATATTGTGATATTGTGACAATGGTGACAGGTGATGAGGTGATGCTTCACTAAGGTGATGAGCTGCTGCTTCCCACACACAGCAGAGTCTACTGTTGGGAGCTGGAGGGATTATTATTGCCCATTAAACTGTAACTAGAAGGAGCTGACTCCATAGAGTAGGACACCAAGGGGGAGACGCGGGGGAGGTGGAGTGAAAGGCTTGTTTCGGTAATAGGTAGATCCCCTCCCAAAAGCGGAAGCCCAGTGGATGTGTGGTGGTCAAGGGAGCCTCTGCGGAGCTAAGACAGGATCACGCACAAGCACACACCCTTAACAGTGCAGGCGTGTGCTGGCTGCTCCCGTTCGAGCTGTCAATCTGCAGTGCAAGGAGCCATGTTTGTCTAATCCAACCAAGAGGGTGCTCCACTCCAAGGCATATTAATGGGATTTTCAAGTCCTGTTTCCTCTTGAGGATGGGCAGCCGCGGCGTCACAAACTACCTCAAATTACCACATACAGTCTCATTCCTCTCAAATTTTTATCTGCAGCAACAGTAAAAAATGTCCACAGAAAATTTGAGCTGCGTAGTGCATTAAGCAAAAAAGTACTTACCATCAAATTTTTTATGTCTGGAAACGAAGGTGCTCCGCAATTCATGACTCGTTTCATCAACCAGATTGTCAAAGTCCTCTTTACTCTGTTGGCCAAATTTGTCCTCCATTTCTTGGGTGCAACATGTGTTTCCCTGAGGACATACGCGAAGATGTTCACCTACAAAACAGAAAAAAAGTCATTTTTTATATACAAACTCATAAAATGACAACTGACCATGGAAAGCCTTAATAAAAAAACATGACTACTGTTTAAAAATGTATGATCAGAACATTTCCAAGTCCAAAAGCTGATTATTTTCATTATCATGGTCCTACTTATTCTAGTTCTAATGTCTGTATTTGCATTAACAATATCTAAACGCTACTACAGATTCACAGAAAATGAGAGCAACATCCAAAGCTCTCGCTATAGTAAGATGTTAGCAGTTTAAAATTATTGAGCGATTTACAAAGCAGCTTTTTTAAATAACAGGTCTCATTTTGAACCACTATGATGCCCAACTAATCAGAATTAAATGCTTGCAATCAAGTAACAAACCTATTGAACCTTGTAAACCTATATATTGGCGCAAAACCTATAAAAGCCTATATAGTGATGAATCAATGTAATATTTTACTGCAGTGTACATTTTGCAAGCTATATACCATGGATTGGTAGCCTTAACTCATTTTAGATTGAATTAAATCAAATGGCTACTAGAATGGACACACATTATTAGATGTGATAGCAAAACGGCCCCAGAGGACAGCTGGGACATCAAATGAAGGCAAATGAAACCTTGATATTGCCATGTGACGATGTCAGGTGTGCTATAGAGCATAGCTTTACTCAAATGCTGTATTCTCATGACTATCACAAAATATGACTGATAAACTAAACTGCACATACGGATATAATGCGTGAATTAGTGAACTTATGCACCCTTTTGGTGGAAAAACATTTCTCTGGATTGAAAAGCAAGAGAGACAGAGAGAGAGAGAGAGACAGAGAGCAAGAGAGAGAGAGAGACATAAATCAAGGCAAATGCTAATGCATTCAACTTCATACCCTCCATGCAATCACCGTGTTCTCACAACCTGCCAGCTCTATATGTATCTGTAGTTCACTAACCAACTGACATTTAAAGTGCCAGCAATCCAAGATGGAATCCATGTCAGGCACCACTTATTGCCACATGAACAAAGGCATGCATTCTCCCAGCTTGTTGCAAGAGGTTTGTCCTCACAGGAAGTGAGTCACAAATGCCAGAATTGGCAATTACAGAAAAATGAAATAGTCACCATGGCATGTGTGGTTTCTTTTCATACTTTTGTGTGAAAATTTGATTAGAGGAGGAAACAGATTTCTATCTGTTGTATCACATTGATATCACCCTTCGAAGACTTTCCATTTTCTGTCTGGGGATGAAAAAGGTTGACGATGGGTCATCACAGTCAAATCAGTGTGGAGAACAGATAGGAGGTCTCTTTAAAATATCATTCTCTTACACATAATTGATGACATTGGGGAAATACTAAAGTAAATCAAAAGTTAATGATCTACATCATTCCATTTTCCCAAGCAGCCATTTATAAGAGCCACAGATAATGCCGACTCAGCCTAACAGCATTCATCTCTTCATTTCACAGTCTAAAACACAATATCACTGTGAGCGGGTGAGCACAACAAGTAATGAAACGGAAATACGATCACATGATCAAATGGTCAAAACCATCTCATTGATTCTTGACATAATAAATAGGGTAATACTCAAAACTGAGGGAGTGAGACTGTCACTGAAGACTGTCATTGGAATTAAATCGTCTCAAACTAACAGCTGAACCGATATGACTTCCACTGGCCTCTAGAATAGATCAAAATGTCATCTGTTAGATTTCCAGTAGCTTCGTAGGAAAAGAGAATATTTCATGCGGTGTGTGTGTGCGTGCTGTTGTTAGCTGCGACGCATTTCAGCAAGACGCTGGTATTAACATGCATTTCATATCCGGATTGTGTCCTGATGTGATTTAGCTTCAACACATTTACACCTGATATTGAAATAAGTCTCTAGTGCACACATGGAAATCAGATTTCTCTTTCCCCTCACAAAACGCAGATTGCCGTGCACATCACTTCTTCTCATGATATTTATAAAAAGGCGCCATCTTAACCATCTTAACGCCACCTCTGCAGGTGCTTTGGGTGATCAGATCTTCAATGTCTTCATTTGTACCATGGATTTTATGGGTTTTATGGGCTATCTGAATAAAATCTGATTCCCCATGCCAATTGTAAAGTCGTATTCACTCAAAAATAACCAACTAATCTGAATTTCCATGGGTATGCTGTTGAACTGTTGTGTCCTGAGAGGTATTATACAACAAAACAATTTATATTCTCGTAAGGTGACATATCAATTCAACTTTTGGATTTAGCGGTGAATAGATCTGCTTTAATGCACTCCCTGCACACTGAGCACGAGCTACAAAACAGGGAGTACATAGAGCCCCCCCAGTACATATAGCAGACCTAAGCTAAATCAAATCAAAGCGGCAAAAATTCTCGTAGCACGCAGCACCAGACAGATCGCACAGCAGCAGATCGTAATGAGTCAGTTTCTGACAGACTGGGTGAGTCCCAGGATGGTGTAAAGCTGCACTAGGCAACTTTGCATGTTGGCGGCTTCAAATGGCAGCGAGAGGTAAGTGTTTGAACAATTTAAACTTGAAACACCCAAATGTAACATGTTGTCATTCAGCACACACCATGCTCATGTCTTTATACCAAAGGGACAAGAGAGACAAAAGCTGATGAGTCCAGCTTTCTCAGGACGGAGTGCTTGCTGCTGCATCGGGGACAAATAGGGTGAATCTACAGGGTCTCAAATTGGGCAGACACTCTTCTCTGTTGCAGCCCCACTTTGATTTAGGTTGGTAAAAATCTTTCATCATGCATCTTGAAATAGACCACCATATCGTGGAGTGTGTGTGATTGGTGGTGTGAATGTTCTGCTGGGCTGGCCGATAAGACTGCAGCCTGCTTGAGTTTCCCCGACTGAACTTGCGTAATTGCTCAGAAATCTGAACCTTGGACATCCAAACTGACTTCTCTACCTACCAAACACCATGAGCAAATAATATGGCAAAAGAAAAATCTTTTTCATTCAATGTAAAAGTAATTGTTGGCTAGATTTGAAACTGAAAATCAGACTCATTCGGGATTGTTCGTTTTAAGATACAGCGTAATGAGAATCGCATTTACCTATCGCCTGGTATTGTTTAACACAGGGCATGTTAATGTAAAGGTACCCAAAATATAACCATCAATGTTGTGGAAATTTGACTAAGGCCCTATGAAAAACAGAATTAAACACTTTTAGAGATACAATCTACTTTCCGGTATAAAAAACAATAAATATACTCAGATTATTGTCAATGAAGTGCACCATACTTTGTCAGGCATTAGTCAACTGGGAGCTTGCCAAAATGACCATGCTAGGATTAGGTATTGTCAATGGGTGCCAAAGTATTTATTTTCCAAAGATGCAAATATTTGTACACAGCGGATGGCACAATCAAGGAGGGATTAGGCACGCACTCCTACAAGCTTTGTCTGTGCTGCCCATTTTCAGAAGGACTTCAGCAACTGGTATCAAAAACACTTGGATTTACTAGTAATTTGAAGTTGAAGAAAGGAGCGGTCAAATCGGTCTTTACGGACTAAGAAGTCACAAACGTAGAGGAAAGTGACTGTAACGGTAGATACCGTGGTTAGCGAACTTGTCTGAGGAGTCAGACATCCTCCATTAGACTTCTTGGGTGTAGCCCCCGCCAGCAGCTATGCGAGCCCTGCAGCATTGCTTGTTCTGGCTCCAGTTCAAGCCATTCCCTTTTGTATGGAGAGAACATCATGCCAAACGGCGTTCTTTATTTAACCAGGTTAGTCCCATTGAGAATCTCTTTTTCAAGGGAGACCTGGGCCAAAAACAGCAGCAAAACATAAAAGTTGCAGACCAACAACATACAACAAAGTCAGAATTACATTTAAGACAAACATAAAAAAAACAACATAACAGAATAAACTAAAATATATAAGCTCTCCAAAGTGTACAGTACACTTGACTAACAGCAAACCTGCAGGTTCACGGGCTCAAAACCTATTTAACTCTTGAGTTTAACAAGGCAGCTCTTTGTTGGGTCTGCCGCCAGTTTCTTCATTATCAGTTTTCATTATTAGTCACCTGAGAGAGAGCAGCACAGCTTTATATCATTTTGAAGAGATTTTGAAGTGAGTTCCATGAAGAGGGAGCAGAATACATAAAGGCTGTTTTGCCCTTTTGCCTATCTGAGTTATAGTATCTAGGGACAGGAAACCAAAACATTTTCTGTCACTGTAAACAGAAATTTCTACCAAGTTTTCTAGAGATATAGGAGCACCAACAGTTAGGAAGCAGACCCAAAATGACCTTTCAGATAAAAATATACCACAAGTGAACACAGCAGGCCAGTCAACTCGAGCATACAAGGTACAGTGATGAGTGAGAGCTTTAGAGTCCGTAATAAACCTCACTGCTCCATGGTATCTGTATCTAAGGCACAAATATAAAATATCACCATGATCAGGCATACAAGTCGGCAACAAGTTTCTTTCTAGATGCAAAAGGAAAAAAATGTGAAGTTCTGTTCCTATAATAAAATCCCAATTTCAGCTTTATTTTCATAGCATGGTGTTTGCAAAGAGTATTTGTTTTTTCAGCATTAAGAACCAAATGAAATAGGGCAGCTTTTATAGTTTTAAAAGCAGCATGGTTTTCGAAGGTTTCAGCGAGGTTAGCAGCATAACAGTAAGAGATATATATGAGCTATGTCATCAGCATATAGATGAAGATAGGCATTTGACATATTTTGACCTAGATTAACATAAATGGTAAATACAGGAGGGTCGAGCACAGAGCCCTGCAGCACTCCTTGACTGACGGATATAATCTTTGAATTGAATCCTGGGTTTGAATCTCGAGCCTTTTGGTCCTTTCTGTTCACATGGACTTCCTCCCACAGTCCAAAGACATGCAAGTCAAGTCTCTAAATTGCCCATAGGGGTTTCCCTGCCTTCCACCCAATGTATGCTGTGAGTCCTTCTCACTCCCTTCTGTGATCTTTTCTGTATCATATCAGCTTTTTATTCTCTGGGGCAGCAGTAATATCTGGTAGAACATAACTTATGACCTTTTGCAAATTGTTAGGAGCCACTCTATTTGTCACAAGTACACCAAGCTCCAACTTTCAGAATGGGTTCGACTAAAATACACTGTGGTGGGCAGCAACGAGCAGTGCAAACCAATCAATTGATATTGTATTGAAAAAAAGTGCTGCTTGGTGAATCATTAATATGCCGAATGATTTTTTTTTAGTTCTTAAAAAACTAAATAAAATAGAAGACTTGTCTGCCATTTTGTTAATTCAGCCTATTGGATGTTCGGGGAGTACATGCGCTGGGCACTGGAGACAGTGAGAAATTACCTTGGTGGCTGGCTCGAGCAACAGACTGGCGTAAAATGACAATAATGTGGTTATTTGCAATTTCTCACTTCTCTCCTTATCTTGAACATGCATACTATTATTCAAACCACGAATTAAGTTAAGTGGACAAAACAGGCAAAAAGCAAGGGACCTGGTCTGTTTGTAAGGCAGAGACTGAGGCAGAGCGAGAGAGAGAGAGAGAGAGAGAGCTCTGTGTTGATAACCCTTGACTTGTACTCTCTATTTGGCATGGGATTTGGCATGTGGCATTTAAAATATATATATATTTTTTTAAACCATGAACATTAGATGCTTCGGCTTTGGACATAATGGCCAACAAGAAATGGCTTAAACCTACCGAGAATAAGATGAGCACAGAGCAAGGGGCACAAAAGCAGCATTAGACGAAACCATCAAAAACTGAAATATGACACTCCTCCATTAGAAAGCTTTTCCTGCTTGAATTAAAATCTGTAAATAGGAATCATTTTTATTTTCTGTGTTTCAAATGTCTCATTTCTCAAAATAATTTCCATTTCTGGGGAATTCTGGCAAACAAGATTCTTACTTGGAAAGAGTTTTGAAAATAAGAACAGGAATTCTAGTTACTGTCAAAAATAGAGAGACAGGATTTCAGGTAGGTAACTATCCCATGTGTCATAATCTAGAGTATGCACTCACGCAAAAAAACAGGCTTTGATCTTAGAGGAAAGGGGGACTCCAGTGCAGAAATGTGATTGGTGTTATCAAGTGGGTACCTCCCATCACATATGTTGTGTTGAATTAGGTCCATGACACCTCCAGGAAGCTAAAACATTAAATTGCACCATCAGAGACCCACTATCTCTACACCTGCTCTCTCCACTAATCATCTGCACTGCACCTACAGAAAGGTAGGTGAAATGTTGCAGTGTTTTTCTATTCACCTTTCACCTCAAAGTTATAAAAAGCATGGATTTGGGGAAAAAAAGGGGGGAGGGTTTGAGTGACTTGAGCAGAAAAAATTTAGTAGGACAAAGGTTACTGGGAAGTCCCTTCGGCTACAGATTCTGAGTGCAGCCCCTCCATCAGATGTGTCACAGAGAGAAAAAATATCCTCCATACTGACACAACAACCCTACTGTGGGTTCCGGCAGTCTCAACAGAGCAAAACGTCACTTAAAATGATCCTGTCGTACATCAACATATGGGAAGAAGCTTTCAAGGGACCGCGCCACTCAGACAAGGTGCCGTGCCCTTTCTAGCCAAGGTTAAAACACAGATGATCTGCGCACCAGAGCAGAAAGACCACACATTCGCGACAGACAGGAAGGAGAGTGCATCGGAAAAGTTCATGTTAAAGGGAAGCGTAAGAGATATATCTTAAGAGATGTTGTTGCAGTCTGTGTCTAGAAAAAAATAGAACTAACAATCCGTTTTCTCAATATTTCTCCTGATGCAATCCAATACATCATTGCATCATACGCATGTGCACGATGGTAATACAACCTAAACACTAAACTTATAAATCACATTTGCCAATGCCAACAGGGAAGAAAAATTACATTTACATACAGTCACTGCCAAAGCAGCATATCAGTTTTGATCAAAAAGTAGACTATATCAATAGATGTTCATTATGCTTGCAGGCCATGACTATGAATAATATTCCTGCTGTCCAATAATAATGATGATGGCAATGAAAACAGCTTCATTATTGTAAAGACAGGTTTTTTTCGATTGCTTTGACTCAAAACTCTAAATGCAAAGTGCCAAACTGACTTCATACTCTAAGACACTACATCCTATGCTGACATACAAAGTGCAAAACTCTAAATCATCTGCTCCATCCTCAGAGTACAGCCACCTAACATTACAACTATGTTCAAATGCTTATTACTACAAACGCAGATCACTGAATCAGTTCATCAGGTGTTTGTAGTCATGTCTCATTACTTCCAGCAACCTTGCCCAGGTGAGTAGCATTACAACACAATTGATAATCTCTTCACCAAAACATAAAAGGCTGCTTAGAAACCTGAATGGCAGTTTCTGACAACATGGAGCCGATGAGGCCGATTCTGTGGCCAAATGCAGCAGAGAGGCAAAATGCTGCTTAAGCACTGAAATGCATTTGTTTTGTTTTTTGTTACTGTAATTTTTGCTTTTACTGTTGTTTTTGCTTTTACTGTTGTTTTTGTTTTTACTGTAAAATTCAGTTGCGTTTACTGCATTACTGTATGATTTCTTTCATATACAGTAATCTACTGTAATCTAATATTTTGTTTGTCTTACATAAAAACACAAGCTATATATATATATATATATATATACCCCAGTCTATCACAAAGGATCACAGGGGATGCTTGCTGTACTTCAAATGAAGTACAGCAAGCATTATTTGATAATGGCCATTGTATTTGAAAATGCACCAATGATTAAACTTCAACGATGAACATATCCAATGTTCTGGTGCTATGATAAACTTTTGCATATAATATTCTCTCATTTGACACTGGTATTTATATTTTGCATGCTATATTAGATTTTGAACCCAAAATGAGCAGTATAGCATTCTGTGTTAAGAGTTTTGCACATTGAAACTCTGTTATGCTAATTGAGTCAAAGCAATCGAAAAAAAACTGTAAATGCAACAGAGATATTCTGGAAAGGTAAAGCAAACTGGGAATGTGTCAAGTTACAAAGTGTGGTCTCACCTTAAATTGCGCAAACTACGTGAGTGAGAACCGTGAGAGTTACAAGGAGTGTGAGAGCGTATAAGACGTTCTCAGCCCTTTGCTTTGGAGTACCTGTCCGTGTCTCCGCTGCTCGGATCTGCCTTAAACCAAGCCTCATGCAGATGAGGTTTGTGTTTGGTTTTTGGCTGGCAGGGTAACGAGCATGATTTCCACCTGAAGCTGTCTGTGATCCTAAGCAAGCCATACTTTAGCAGCAAGAGTGGGAATTATTTCCCACTAATAGCCTTGTATCAAAGCTGGCCTCTGGCGAGTCATTCAGTATTAAGAGGGCTGTGAGGGTGAAATAAAGAGACATGTCCCGGCGTAACCTCGCTGTACCAACCCAATCCCTGTCCTCCCTTTTATCAGCGCTGTTGGGGCCAACAGCAGGATGCATAACTTCCGTTTCCCTCAAGCCATGGCAGAGTACGTTTTTCACATGCATACCAAGCAGCACTACCTGCTCCCATTGTCGTTTCAGTTCATTTAGTAATGGTATTCAATGTCATTACAGTGATTAACACATTGGGGAGAGAACAATGACTAGTTCCTCCAAATACAGCCACAATGCTGATGAACTGGTTCATTTCTTCGTCTTCAATACAAAAAAGAAGAGAATTAAGGACGTGTGGGTGTATTTTTTTATTGAACAGCTCTGGCCAATATAATGTGCCAATATAGAGCAGAGGTATAAGAGAGAGGTTTGTGCATGCATTCATTGTTTTATCAAGATGCCTTCATAAATCGCAATTACCTCTTGTCACTCCTGTAATCAAGTGGAGTGTCAGTCGGATCAGCTACCTTATTATCACTCCTGATGAAGCTCTTCCACGAGCATAATAGACAAAGACATTTATATTCCACACACTTCCTGCCACAATGGGCTTGTATTTTCCTTTGTAGCCTCACCATTTAATGGTGGGCTTTGTCGTGTGCAGGTTTTCCTTTGTTGTAAGCGTTGGTAACCCTTTAACTAACACTTAACTAGGGTTAAGTAGTTTTCCCTGCTACGTTTGGGATTTAAGCCTAGCAAGGGCTAAGTGCATTTGAAGGGCGGATGCTGTTGTGGACACACCTGATCCCCGTGCTCTTCAACACAACAGTGTTCTCAGTGGGTTTCCGTTTGTTTTTTGTAGGATTGTCATTCAGATACTCCTTTTAGTAGCTTGTAACATTCAATGGGCACCTCCGTGGGTGCCCTACACAACCCCTCTTTAGCCCCTCTCTGTTTTGTTGGTTGCGTTTGTGACCCTTTGGTTAGTTTCCCTTTCAGTGAAAAGCAGCTGTTTGGTTTGGTGCTTATAATATCTGCAAAATTCTCCCATTAGTCAGCATGTTGTGTGGTAACGCCTTACAGTAGTATTACTTACTTTACTTGCTTATTACTTATCTACAAAGGAGAATCAATTAAAGCAATGCTGTGTAGCGATCCAACCAGTCCCGTTATGTTTGGTAATGAATTTCACACCGCTAACTGTATCCATGGCAACGAGATCAGCATCAGCCTATTCCACTATGCGCAACGTCTTTTCAGTAATATATTTTGTCATATTTGAATAATTTTAATGATATAAATGTGATATTTTTATTATTTATTCTATCTATGCAGACACACGGCCACCATTTAAGACCCAGTCTTGATTGGACATTTTGCAGTATTTAGTTGTCTCACTCTGTCAGTTGACGCAGGTGTGTGCTGTAACTAGGCTAACCTCTATGAAGCCTTGCCAAGCCTTGATGAAAAAAAAAAATGGCAGAAAACCTTCTGTGTGTGTATTCCCACTACTTTGATTTTATTGAGCAAAAGGATGACAACAACATCGGACATCAACACTACTTGGTTACCCTTATCATTCATACAGAAGTGCACAGGAGGGGCAATTGACTTCAACTTTTGAATTTTCCAGTGTAAAGGAATAGTAATATAATGAGTAGTTCACTAATACATCCTTCCAGGGAGTAATAAGTAAAATAATATTACTCTGGAAACAACTTACTTACTTTTTTAAGTAACAGCAACATGCCAGCAACATAAAACATAACCTATCATGTACTGGGAGCCGACACCGACAACGGTTCATTCATAATTGATACGAAGACGTCCACATCAGGACTCCATTTATGAGTCAGCTTTGAGGGTAACCAGTGTCCGAGTTCCACTGCATACCAGAAAAGGTAGGCCATCTCTCAGAAGTATTCATCAGTGTACCTGGCCAACGAGACCCACAGCATATGTGCTCCGCCATCTGCTGTGTCCCGCGGTCCCCCTCTGACAAACTTTTTATGGCCTCACACTTGAAGCCCACACTCCATCCTAATGAGCTCAACCACTACGTTACCGGTATCGATCTCATTCTGTGGAGGGTCAAGAGCCACAGGACCAAGTAGCACGTAAAAATACCCGAGTCATTCAGTCTTACAATCTTACTTTCTTTTAAAACAAGCGAAATAATCTGCCAGTGGGGTGATATAATTTCACTTTTCTCCAACTTAAATCAATTTATTTCAAGAATTTTGTCCAATCAGGAGACATTATCTTGACAGGAGCGGATTTATCTGCCTTATTTAAAGATTTTGTCAGAAAATTCTCAAAAGAACTAAACAAGTGAAATCACCTGACCTCATTGTCACATTGATTCACTTACTACTAGGATTTCTATTTTTTTGCAGTGTTATTTTAGACATAAGGCAATTCCATACATAAATACGATATACTGTCTGAATCATGTTTACAGTCAGGAGTACATCTGACCCTGAACAGTGTTTGAATTGGCTCACTCAATTCACCTCCTTCTTAAAATTCAAACCTTAGCCAGCGGTTACATCAGAGCTCCATCCAACATTGATCCTATTCAGCGGAGGATCCTATTCCTGCGTCCGGACGTCCAAGGCAAATACATAGCTGGAACGAAAGAGCTTATTTTGTCTTACCCTGCACCAAACAGCCAAACTTCTTCAAGAGAAACTAGATTTTGTCAATGTAGAAATGAGATCACATCATCCACAGCTATATGGGAATGAATTTAAATGGATGTATGAAAGTCAACATGGTGCTAGACATCTGCCTATTCCACACAATGCGTCCTTCTATATTCTTAATTACATCTCTTGAGGATTCTGTATAGAATAGCCAACTTTCTTGTTGAAGACTGAACTTGCTTCAGTCAAACCTGAATGACACTATTCCTATCACATTTTGGGTCATGTCAGAAGTCATAATGAAAGACACGCCTGTGTTTTAAATAACTCAGGGATGGTGATACAGAGGAGTGTGTGTCCTTGTGTGAATGAGGACAGGTTCAAGAGAGAACGAATTCTCACCGACATAAAACAGTCTGCAATAAAAAGAAGCACAGTACAATGGTATGATGGTATTCTACATCCTCGGGAGAGTCAGTGTGAAGGGAAAAAGGACAGGAATAAAGATGTTGGAACGGTTTCATACATATTTCTGAATATGTCAAGGTATTCCGCTGAAACACGCCTTGTATAACTGAGCGTGCACGATAAAAACAGCCAAACGTCGACTCCAAAGTATGGTAATTAATTTTGAAATATTTCTAAATGTTCTTTAAAAAAAAAAAAAAAAAAAAAACTGTTCGGGGGAGAGAAAAATAAACATGTAACTGCTATCTCTGTCACTGCAGAAGAAATGTTTTAAAACTTATGAACTTTCAGGTTTAAAGGTTTAAAAAAACAAAACAAAGGTGCTTTGTGGACAAAATGGGTTTGAGTACAGCCCTGACTCCTAAAACAGTGTGACATTTGAGCATCCCTCTGTCTAATATTGCCTGAATATCAAGTCAGATCACTCCATTGTCCTTTGGAGTTACAATTACCGTATTGGCTCAATAAATGGTGACAAATTACAGAATTACCCCTGATAAGAAGAATCTTTGCCAGAAAGATGAATACCCGCCTAATAATTGTGTTTGACCTACGGGGTAACAAGTAATAAGTATGGCATATTCATGTTCCATATTCTGCAAGGTGCACCGATATCATTACAATGGAGATTAATGTATGGATTTCCCTAACGCCATGTGCAGCACATTTCAGAATGACAAGCGCCGCGTAATCAGCATACATAGCACTATGTCTGGCTTTGATATTTATTGAGGAGCATGTAATAAAAAGCCTGGCGGAGGAACGAGAGGACCGCTGTGGATATTTGATATACATGGGCAGCGGGCCTGGAAGCCACTGAGGACGGCTAAGAGTGAGCTCGCAAAGCAACACTCCTCTGCATCAACTTGCTAACTGGAGCATGGCAGAGGACTACACTACAGGTAGCAGCTGGTGTCTGTGTGGAGACCTGCACTGATCATTACCTTTCACTCAGCATTTACAGCTTAGTTTGGCCACGCCGGCCATTATCAGCCCTGATACCTTGTTACAGTGCAGGTGTCCTCCACTCAGCAGACTGCTGGACTAAAAGAGGGCGAGGACACAACTCAACTGCGCGACACACACCTCGCCGCACAGCCTCTCGCTAAAACACACACACACACACACCCCTACTAAACCTTCCCCAAGAGCAGAGTAAAGGCAAACATCCTCTCCAGTTGCACATCATGTCTAGTCAGACGTCGTCAACAAGACAGGAATGGCAGACGTGTGGCTAAAGATAGATCCAACGACAGGGATGAGGCGTTTGAGGGGGGCTTTGTTTCGTGATAGCTCAGTTTTGACAGGCACATGAGGCGGCGTAGGGAAATATACCAGCTACGTCACTGCTAAAAAAAATATGTCAGATTCTCATGTCAACGAAGAAACTCACACTGATCCTGCAGATAGTTCTCTGATAGTCATTGATGATGCATGGACTGCTTGGAAAGAGACTACTATATAGATGCAGGAAAAAATATTCTTTATTAAACCAGACATGGTAGACTGATGTCAAATAATGTGCCAACAAATGTCTGAATAACACCTCTATACAGGTACCAAAACATACAGAACTAAAATCTTCAGTTGGAATTTTGACATTTTGGTTCTGGGAGCAACAACAAGTCAAAATATAACAATTCATCTGAGGCAACACCTCTCAACTTCCTTCCTCTATTGTGTAGCTTCCATTTGAGGAGTTGAGGGAGTCCATGTTGAGCTAGTGTATATTTATTTTATGCACTAGGTCCATTTTATTAATAGACTTTGGTTGAAAGAGATTATTAGTCATCACTGATATGCATCATAACAATTAACGGTATAACCTACCAAGGTGGAGTTGAAGGCTTTATTTTTGTAACATCTCAGCTGTGTATTGTGTATCACAATTAAAGCCCATAATATTACAGTTCCACTGCTGGTCAAAAGTGATTAAAAAAAAAGGGAAAAGAGGAACGAGAAAGCTTATTCTCTGTGTCTCCAGGTTAGAATGTAATTGGACAGCTGTTGACAGATACTAATAGATCAAAATAACATCTATTCAATCTCTTGTTGACAACAGGAACACTCATTCTTTCACATTCCAAATGGTTCTTGAACCATTAAACAGCTATTGCCATGTCGTCTCGGGAGAATCGCTTCAAACCATTTCCTTGTTTTTCACAGTAGATTTATCTCAGATGAGTTTGACAAACATTAATTCTTCATGGTTGTGTTCACCGCATCAGTCTCGCGGTAACCTATGTGACAAGAGCTGCTAATCAACAGCCTGAACAAAGTGTGTCAGGTTTTACAATATTTGGTGTTTATCGAACCCAGTTTCTGATCTCAATGGAATCAGAATTCACACTTTGCAACCAAAAATGGCAATGTCATATACAATATCCACCTCCCAACCAGGAAGCAAGATTTGTTGTTGTTGTTTGGGAATAATTCATATTCACCTTGAGACAATATTTGAGCACTGATTGATTAGCTAAAACACACACCACGCTCTTGCTGTAAATTAACAAAACAAACATCATTGTTAATCTCTGCCCACTGGTCCCTAAAACCCCTTTTGGCTTAAAAGTGTCTAGGCGGTATTAAAATTTCAGTAACCTGAGTTATGAGCAGGAAGTAGTCTGACATAAACTTTGCAGATGGCCAGAAGCAGAGCGAATTAACAGAAAGCTTGGGTCATAGACAGCATTAGGGGCTTAGAAATATTACCGATTAGTGTCAACAACCAAAAAAATAAATGAATGAAAACTTGAGCCTAACCCTAAAGACACGAGTTTCCCTCCTGCCTAGACAAACAAAACAAGTTCTGTACGCGATTGATTTATCGTCATAATTCACATCTGAGGATAACTTCCTTTAGGGAGCTGAAACATAATATAATTTCATATAGGATCCAAACTGAGAGAGATAGTGAAATAACGCAGAGTCAAAAAACGTCCTAAAACTAATTACATAGATTTAAAGAGGACGAAGAGAGATTCCAGTTAAACAGTGAAAACAATTACATTTGTTGCACACAATTTAAATGGCCTGGATTAGGAAGATAATCATATATTGATGAATCAAATGGAAAATCTAAAGACTAAATAGATATATCCCACAGAAGAAAATGCAACTTTAGCTCTGTCCATACTTCATACAATATTTCATTCAACTGCCTATCAATGTAATCTCTGGACAAAAAGAAAATCGAGTGTTCCCCAGGCTTTTTGATATGCTTGGAGTGAATGCCGGTCTGTTGTTCTGTTTCCCTTTCCGCAACCCTGAAACACTTGTTTGCAGGGCAATGTTTCCGACTGCTGCGATAGGGAACACCCGTAGAGAAAGCCCATCGTGAAGCCATTTTGGCATTCATGAGCATGATTGATGACAGAGAGACGGAGGGAGCGTTTGAGAAATTCCCTCTGTCACGGGAAAAATGATGATTGTTTGGGTTCTGTTTTCCTGATAGTGCCCCCTCTGTGTCGCAGCAGGACACATTCGCATTACACAGCAGAATACAGCCTCGCTGCCAGCGCCACCATCTACAACTCCTAACAATAACTGTCAATCCCAACAGTCCAATTAGCTGCAATTTCATCGCAAAACATTTGGACATATTTGGACATTGAAATGCAGAAGCATGCACACTCCATCACCACATGTGACCCCTGTCAGGATTTCACTGCTAGATCCACCTCCCCATGTTTGACTGACAGGAAGGTCATAATAATCTGACAATGCATCATAGCAATACTGATGTATGCTGTGGGGGCCAACACAGTCACCCGGCCATTCTCTCTGCAGGCACTCCCATTTAGCCCTTTTTAATCCGTTCCATCCCATTACATGACAGCAGAAGACCTGTGCGCATTACACGCTTGAGCAGAGATCATTTGCCTGGTTGTGCAGGCAGCCAAGGATCACATAAAAAAATCAGCACCGTTATTTCTGTCCCATCTCCGTCTCATGGCCGGGAATTAGCAGCCAGCGCTGGACGTCAAACGATAGGGTAGAACTGTGACATCCTAGGAAGCTCTACAGAGTCTAGCAGTCTATGACTCACTTTCCAAATCTCCCCATCTTATCTCAGACACTGGGCAATTCACTGAGTGGAAACTGAGACAGCAGGGCAAGGCTGTGTCCAGACCCGGTCTTTCACTGGGGCAGCGAAGGATTTGGATTTAGAAGGCTGAGATGTAATAAACCCGCTGACAGCTGATTTAAATACATACAAGCGAGACTGCTCTGGGGAGGAAGCTCTGACCTTTTTAAGATGTGCGAACACTCCCAAAGACTTAGAGCAAGCCACGAGTTCATGCTCCCGTGGCTTATAAGGCCTACGCAATGTAGCTGCTGACAACCTCCAGCTTTGTGCCAGCCAGAATGCAGAAGGCATGCCCAGGTCTGGTGGAACTACTGTACCAACTGAGCCCTCAGGCGTTATTTCCGTCAATAACACCGAATCCACTGCTGCCACTCCATCTGACCTGGCTCCTTCTGTCTGACCAACCACACCAGCCAAAACCGTAAAAATAGCAGAGGTTGAGCACTCTAGCTGGTGTTTCAGCACAGTTCTCCTCACAGAAATGCTTTGCAATTTGTGTCAAAGTTGTAATGAAATACCCCACATTGGAAAAAAAAAAAAACGACCTATAAAAAGAATGTTAAATTGCTCTTAATGAACAGCAGCAATATAGGTGTGGATAAACGAGAAGCATTAAAACGTCGTCTAGTGGGATCAGCCCTAACAACAAAAAAAACACAAACTAAATCAGAAGAAAACTGCAGTATTTGTAAAGAGGAGAATTCCATGTTCGGTTTAATATGAGGCTTAATGTGGCAAGTCTCTGAGGCGACCTACATCAAAGGCAGCGATAGCACACGCAGCTCTCTATCGGTACAATTTGATGTTGATGGCTCTCCTTATCACAATATGACTGAGACTTCAAGTGATAACACAGCAGTACTCACTTACCCCCCCCCCCCCCCCCCCCGCTGCTGACCTCACAGACAACATGAACATTTTCAAGCAAGCCTTGGGAGTAAATCACTGGTTTAAAGGCAAAGCAGGAGTGACAGGATTCCCAACTGTCAAAAAAAAACCAAACAGAAGACACAGCTATATACACCTGAGCCTCGTTTTGACTGGGACTGTGACTGGTGAGAAATAATCACTTTTTGATTGGGTGATACTGAAGAAGGACTTTATTTACATGAGGGCAGTGAAAGCCTCGTATTGAAGAAAGGTTGACAGCTCCCCTAAACGTGACCTCGGTGAGTGAGGAGAATGTGACGGCACGTGGAAGGCTGACCGAAACACTATAGGGGACACTTCATGAAGTGCACCAACGCCTGCTCTGCAGTGAGCCCTAGAAAGAGCAACTAATCTACAAGTGCTGGAGTATTAACTGGAGGCTCATGTCGTCACTCAACGTGGACTTAGGGCGCTTAAGCCCCGCCAGCTCCGGTGGCACCTCGTATGCAGCCCATATTGTGAACCCACGTACATATCATGTACATGCACACAAACTGCTAAGTGTAGTAAAGGTGTTGCATGTGTTTGGTAAGCTGTCAGTAGGCTCTCCAAATCCCCAATGGCTAGTCCACTATGCATTATCGACTTTTTTGTATCGACAGACATTGCACATGCATGTACCCATTACTATTCATAGTGTGCCTGAGTACTTGTACTGTATACTTACACTACATTTCAAAGTGCTAGTCTACTACACATGCAGTTCTAAGTTATGTCTGATGAAAATGGTTTAGCATGAAAAACGACATCTTTTCATTCAGCTTTTCAACTTCAATTTAGCTCAGTCGGGTCCGTGAAAGCCTAACTGGACCAGCAACTCCTTTAGCTTAACCTCCAGAGGTTAACACACTGAAGGCGGAACTCCTCTACAGTGAACATGTACTTTTACTTTTGATTGCCAGTTTTGTAGCAAATACTTTAACACTTTTCACTAAAGATTTTGGAATGAGGGACATTAGACTTTTACCAGATTGCCTTTTTTAAATCGAGGCATTCCTACTTTTACATAAAGGACTGGCATGGTTCTGACGCTGCTTGCATGAGCGAGAGGCAGTAATGTTAGATCAAAAGCATGAAGGACATGCCCATCATTGTGTGAATTTGCTGAGGTGTTGATAATGCATCGTCTCTCCAACAGACACATAAGGTTATGACTCATTCACAGCGGAGCTCAAAAGACCTTTATATGGGGACAACATCATTCAGAGATGAGAGAGATTGAATTTTTCACTCATTTGGGAGATTAGATGTGATGTCAGGGACATAGATCTAGAGGATTTCATCAGTTAGCTATTCAGCTCTGTACATGTGTGCCTGTTATCAAATATGGAGCCTTTTACTTGTGCCAGATTTCCTGTTTTAGCGTGTGAATCATGGGCCTTGAAGTATGACCAAGATGACCCGAACAGCTACTAACATGGTTAATCACTTCTCTTGAGCTGCATCCATATTCACATTAACACAAAGAACGATGCTACGTGTATTAACAGAAGAAAAAACTGAACTCTATAAATTGTACAAGACTTCTAAAGTATTTAACATTTGAAGAATCAATCAAACTGTTACTCCAGTACTTCATGTTGTTTTGGCACTTTTACTTCACTAGTGGTATTTTATTCTTATTGTCTAGATTACTACAACTGAATGCTGGGTAACTATTTACTATTTACATGGATTTGGTATAAAAACCCTTTTTTGGCTTCAAAATAGGAATAGCCAATATCTAACCTAAAAAGTATTAAATCAGCATCGCTTGCATGTATGATCTCTGTCCATGGAGCCTTTTGCTGCCCACTGCTTTTAATTCAATAACATATAGTATAGAGGGAATTGCTCTTGTAAGCAGTGGCTAATATAATGTGGAGTCAGTAGAATAACTGAATCGTGGCTACAGATGGATTACTGACGAACCATTGCAAGCCAGCATTTTCTCCTCACAATCTCACTTAATTTTCACAGGACAGGAGTTAATCTGCTAAATTGACCATCCATTATCCATTAGCACACTATAGGAGACCTCTACTGGACGTACGCAGGAGCAAAAAGCTGGGCCATTCTCATCCAGAATAGACAAGACATTGACTAAATGACTACAGAGATTGACTAAATGCTGTTATCCTGCACGACCCCTTAATCATTAATACAGATAACCTCCTCACGACCATTTCAGTCCGCCTGCAGTTTGGTTTTTGATTGATTTATAGACACAAAGCCAGCCGAAGGACGGGGTGTCTGGACCTGTGCGATGCTCCAGCTGCTGGTCGGTACTCAGGCACGCCGATCACTTTGGCAGCTGAGTGTGAGCCTGTGTGTGTTTGTGTGTGTGTGTGCTATTAAACTTGCTATTAAATTATTAGACACACAGCAACTTTGCGGATGACAGGTGGTTGAAGCGCTCTACGTGAACCGTTTAGCCTGGCGCGTCTCACTCGCAGTCGCCGCAGTCTGGTATGCGTAAAGAGACCGAATACGGGGTGATTACGCGTCGTTATTTAAGTCTCTACGGGATGTCACCAGTCTCAACTTTTCCCCAGACATTTAGCGCAGACTTATTCATTTAATAAAAGCCCCGTTTTGTTCCACCGGGCTGCCCGTGGCGCTTGGTTCGGCGGGTTCGTGAGCAGACTAATTGGCGGGGCCACTCGGTCCAAGCTTACCTGCAATCTCCTGGAGAGGAACATGTGCGAAGCTGAAGCCCTTCACAGTGCAAGCGTCTCTAACCTCGCTGCAGTTCCGCGCTTTAAAATCTGCGCTTGCTGCAACAGAGAGCACGGAAAAAGTGCAAATGATGGTCTCTATTCTGAGCATTGTGCACTTCTTTGAAAATCCTTATTATTCAAAGGGTCCTCTGCAGAATCCTGCTGGCTGGAAAGGGAAAAAAAAACTCCTCTGCAGTAGATCCGCAGGTACTTAATGACTGGGCGTTTAGTGGTTGCCACTTCTCACAACTATCAGTGTCTACAAACACATCTCCCTAAAGCAAAAAAACTGGCAGAGGAAGAATGATGAAGAGTCCCCGCCGATGCCGCAGAAAAGAGGACTGTGAATATGCAGGTGCTACATGAATCCGGGCGATGCGTTTCCCGACGTGTTGACTCAACTTCTCTCGCCAGGCGACACGCAGCCTGGTGTAATAATAAGCAGAGCTCGGGGTTCGCCGCGTTGAAGCAGAAATGCTGCGTGGTGCGGAGGGGAGCGCACTGAGCTCGGATCAGACGCGCTGCCACGGCAAAGCGGAACACAAAATACGGAGTGGAGTTCAGACCGACGCTGCTGTGTGGGCTAGTCACCTGTCACCAGTGATGGGGTGGGGGTTTAAACGGTGGGTTCAAATCATGACCACCGGTCCCCTGTGAGACCAAGGGCATGATGTATTGATTGTAAAAAAAAAAAAGTCCTCCTCTAGTATGTACCTTATGAACAAGAGCTGCGGTAATCCTCTAATGAATTTGAGAAGGATGCTATTCAATTATCACAGCAAACATAAATGCGCCTATAGGAGATTAACTTCAATTTTAACCTCGGTGTTTAACTGCTTCAGTAATTCGTATATGTATATTTACATTTTCTGCCTCTAAAATAGGAAAGGGATCTTTAGTCATTTTAAAGATTTTTTTCTGACATTGAATCGAAATACTAGCAGTGGCGTGATATCAAACTGAATTAACTAGAGGGTGTAAAGGATGTTATGGGGAGGAGACCATGTGCCAAGCTTGCAGGGCTTTATTGATTTTGGAGCAGCTTGATCCCAGGGTAGATCAACAGTGGATTAACATAGCTGCCATCGCTGTGCAGCGTATTCCTGCTGGTATGGCATGCAGCATTTTGCCAGACGTCCAATAAGTTGCTTCGACAATGGTGATGGTGATTTGTTTTAGAAGGGGACAACGCACTGCAAAATTTGGGTTCATAAACCCGAATTTCTGATGTGGGTACATGCATGTGGGGTGGAGGGGGCGTTATTCATATTTCATGAGCATATCACATATATTCAGGAAATAGTATATTTTCAATTATAATGAAAAAAAATCAATATCTATTTGTGTGTTTGAATGCTGGGCGTGGGAGCAGTGGGCTGGCAGATGGGTGGTGGGTGGTTATCAGCAGCAGCAGCTCTGTCTCCATCAAAGATTAAGTGAAACCAACGCCCTTAACAAGTTCGCACTGAAATCACGAGGAACACTTAAAACGGGAAGTACTCATTGAAAAAGACAACGAAGCATGTCAGTCAAATACCTGTCAACACGAGTTAGTCATTTCTTCTCTTATTCTCTCATACTAGTTGTCACTGGTTACAAGTGTATTTGTACCAGTCGTTTGGGGTGTGTGTGTGTGTATGTGTGCTCTGCCCCTGCTCAATGTCATGTCAATATTATTTGTGCTTGTTCAGGATATTACCCATTGTGTCTATTGTGCTAAATACCAAGAAAGTATCATTTTGTTTAAAGTTAAAGGGGCATTAAGTAATCCTAGCTGTGAGTAGTGCCAGGCGAAAAACAATGAACAAATGGTAGGTACTGGTGCAAGTAAATCAAACCTCCCACTCCAGAGTTTCCCATCAAAAGTCATTGAACAAGGCCGACAGCAGCTCTGCCGATGGCCGGCTAGTCACCTTTACCCCCGCCCACTCAAGCCAAACACTCTCAAGCTGCTCTGAGACAAATGGCTTCTGTAAATTATCAAAGTATGCAGGCTACAGTGAGCCACAGAACCACTGTCAATGATCACCATGTCAGCATTGCAAGCTTAATTCTGTGTAGGCCAAATCAATCTATTGTATTATACCTTCACAAACAGAAATTCACTTTCAAACCCGCTCTGTGAGGGAGTAGCGTGTTGAACAAGTCGTTTTTTCTGGTTTTCGAGTTTCAGTACGTGCATGCATACTCTGCATACTGAATACTGGAACTCGACTCGGCCATACTGCAGATACTGTGCCTGCGGTATCTAACAAGGTGATGAATTGATACTTACTTGTTTTGCATATTGGTCTAACTAATCTTTTTCATATTTCTCAAGCCATATATGAATTAATCTTTAATAAGAACGCCATGTACTATGCAATTTATTTTGTTAACCACTAATTAACCTCACTCACTCACACACACACACACACACACACACACACACACACACACACACACACACACACAAATGCTATTATAGTGCATCTCTTCACCATATAAAATAGACAAGTGCAATAAATAAATTTAAACTGTTAAAACTTTAAACACTAATTAAATTGTTGCAGTTTACCTTTCGACCATCGGTGGCAGTAGCGAGCATATTGCTCGGAAGCACAGTACCAGCAAGGCCATCTTAGTCTTTGTTACATTGCAGAATTTGGGTATATTTGTACACTGAGCGAACCTGACGAAGTGGTTAGCGAAACACGTTGTTTGCTCTTTTTTCAAATAAAGTCAAGTTCTATATTCCCAGCTGGATTATTTGTTTATTTACATTGGGTTTACTTGTCTTTAACAAGGTGAAAGTAGACACTGTGAAGGCTTTTCGTTATAGACGTCTCTGACTTTCATAGGGAGAAATCTCAATGGAGCAGCACAGGACCCTTTGGGAGAGACAGCCGATGACAAAAGATTCCAGATTCCTGGATCAGAGCTATAAGTACTCCATCACATTTATTGACCTCTATCGGTGACCAGTAGGAACTGCAACAACTTCAATAGAACTTATCTCCTCTATGGCCCAGTTCCCCCACCCCCTAATGCCTCCTGTCTCCTTGAGTGATGGTGGTCTGTAATTGACACAAACAATAAAGTCACAACTGAAAGGGGTAAAGTAGCTTACTGGAGAAAGAGAAATGGAAACAGAAGCAGAAACGTCTAGTGAAGAGGCAATATATCACCATGCAAAACACTGGATTAATAATAGTTTTAATAAAAGTTTTGTTTTGGCTTGAGAACAAGACTTATTAACCTTCAGCCTTCAGCTGAAATGTCTTCCGATGCCGGTTGCTCGCTTGTAGCACTGTCCTCCATCAGTGAGTAGTTGAAAATGTGAGTAGGAATGTGAGGATATTGAGTCACATTCATTAACATTGATCAATAACCCTATCAAACCCACCACACTTTCTCCCTGCAGATATGTTATGGATGTTTTGTGCCTTAGGGCAGTAAAAATGTCAAATGTTTAAATTCATTGTAACACTGAACTGTTATGCACCGACGCTGCAAAGTGGAGTTGTACATCGGCCTCTACCCAGTTGGCCACGCCCACAGCCATGGCATCTACCAACTACCCTATAGGACGAAGAAGTGGAAGTGTAACCAAGTCTGCCCACTGGCTGACTAGTGGGTTACTACCAAGATTTTCCATGGACATAAAAGTTGTGCATCTTGCAATAATCAAACGACGCAAGATTATGATAAAAGGTTCCAGTCAGCACCCTCCATGATGTGAAATCATCCGGTGTGCACATATTTATAATTTTTTTTCAAAGCCACGGGTACCACACTGTATACTTATATATGGTACATCTTAGAACAGCGTTTCCCGCAAAGATGGCCTCTCATCACTGGAATGTACCAAATTGCTGGTGGTATCACTAAATGACTTCATTCACAAATCTATCTCCTCTACCCTTTCATTCACTAAATCCCGCCTAATCTGTTAAGGTTATGCCTCATTGGCACTTCATTCACAAATTATCCCTCTAACCGTTCATTCACTACTTATCATCCTATCATTTTAAATCTCAAGAAGGCAGCACCCCTTTGGATTGCATCACCCACATCAGCTAAGCTTCAACATTTCAACACTTACTCTTACACCCACTGGGGAACCAATCACAAATCCATGGACTTTTTATTACCTCAACCAGCTGTTTCCGTATCTTGCTGTCAGTCCATTTACTGATGCTGATGCTGCTTCTGCACCCCACTACCCCTCCCTCCACCACCAGCATCAAGGCCTCATTTGGATACCATGGGCATCGTGTTTTGGCCCTCTTATTCTTCTCCCTATAATCAGACAATAGCTTCAAATGGAGTGCACGCCAAAGCTCGATCAATGTTTTGAAAGCTTTGAATTTTAAACCCAGTCTTTCCTGATTGAACTAGCTATCGACTTTTCATGCTTTTCATTAGCATGACGATTTTGTAGTAATTTCCCCCCACGATTAACACGATTTGTGTTATTACTCAAGAGAGTTTGGATAAATGATTGTCTCTGACACTTTGTCATTGCTGGATGGAAAAGCTCCCTGTACCAGAGTTGAAGAATAAAAGGACCGAGTGCAATGTTTAGAAGCGTGGCAACGCGAGGACCTCATAAAATGTTGTTTCAAATTGATTTAAGGTGTCCCTCGATTCTTCTTCTTCACGCCCCCCAACACCGGGAGGGCAACACTTAGTGTTAAGCACGGTGGTAGCAGCTGGTGGTAGTCAGGATAGAGGGAAAAATGAATAACCTCAGATACTAGGATATTTTGGAGAAGAATCTGCTGCCCCTGCAAAAAAACTCAAAAAAGAGTCGAGATGTGCTATTGCTATACGTTGCTAGGCTTGTTCGAACAGGCTTATTGCTGTTATCAAAGCGAAAGGTGCATCTACTATCTATCAATTGAAGGATGCGCACAATGTTGATTTAGGTTTCCATTTTTAAATACATAGTCAAAAATGTCATTTTGTTTTTACCTTTATATTTACTGCTTATTATATCCAAATGAAAGTGAAGTGAGGTTTCTGAGATTTCCTTATTTTCAGTCTTGGCCTCTTCCAGAGCTCACTGAAAGAGACATCTGAAGAGGATATAATTGCCTAGGAAAGGTATGCACCTCAAGTTCAATGAATTCTGTACATCTATAATAATGCAGATCCAACCATCTTTCTAAATCTTCTTTCACTGCCTTCATGGATGCAATAAAATTGTTGCACAAGACCACCTACCCTTTCCTTTGCACTAATGCATATTGTACTAAATTATGCACTTGACTGCAAAGCAGAAAGACATAATACAATTACAGTTACAAGAATGACGCTTGAGAACTATAAATAGGTTGATTAATTTATGTAGAGCAATTTACTTTGACTTGGTATTATAGCTTTAAAGTGTTATACTCCTACAATACCCTACAGGTAAATAGTAAAGTGTCACATTCAAGGCTTGTGCTATTTGATATTTTCTGTCCCTGACAACTTCAACTCTCCTCTCCTGCAGTGGTTCTCCAATAAAGCAGCCTAAAAGGTTTGGTCAGAGAGGTCCCACACATTTTCCAAAGGCCCGAGGCAAGGGAAGACTCTGAATATATTTTCATTGCTCACTCCCCATCTCTTCAGCAATTGTTCATTGCATTAGAAACAAACATGTCTTTGGGGTATATCTTAGGCTGACGATAAGAAATGAATCCATTGTGTAATAAAAAAAGATCAACAGTTACAATATGCAAATACAGCAAACAACAAAACTCATTTTCTCCTTGACAGAGTCTGCCTGTGCTTTATTGTATTTTACTGTAGCACAACTCTATTCAGGTAGTCATGCCATGACAACCAAGATGTAGTTCTCTAAGATCTCAAAAGGGAAGAGGAAACGTTTGGAATTGAAATCTTTTACAACTTCTCAAGGCTTTAAATCATTATCCTGCCTGATCTTGCACAAAGCAAAGCCCGAACTCCTTCCTCCCTGGGGCCTGTCGACTTGGAGACCTAATTAGCATTCTCTTAACATTGGATTGCAGACTAATGTGAATGCGTACCACCCTGAGCAAGGAATTTCACCTGACGGAGCCTGCGAACACGAGCAAACAGCCAGGGTGAAGCAATAAAGTTGGGTAGATGAGCACATAAGGATAAGTGTGCTGTCATTAGGCCTGACCATTTCAATGATCTAGCCCTACTCTATTGGCCTTGGCTACCCCCGTCTAGTCTGGAGTCTGTTATGGTGGTGCTATTTAAAGACGACCAAGTACCAAGGCCATCATTATTTTTTCCATTTTTTTCCCATTTAGGTTTGCATAATATTGCCACATATTTTGCAGATATCAAGTATTTTCTATTCTGAGCAAGGAATCTATTTTGAATGAGTTATGAGTAATGAGTTATGAGTTATGAGTAATGAGTAATGAGTAATGAGTTATGAGTAATGAGTAATGAGTTATGAGTAATGAGTAATGATTATGAGTAATGAGTAATGGGTTATGAGTTATGAGTTATGATTTATGACTAATGATTTATGAGTAATGATTAATGAGTAATGACTGATGAGTTATGAGTTATGAGTAATGAGTTATGAGTTATGAATAATGATTTATGAGTAATGATTTATGAGTAATGACTGATGAGTAATGAGTTATGAGTAATGATTTATGAGTAATGATTTATGAGTAATGAGTAATGAGTAATGAGTTATGAGTAATGATTTATGAGTAATGAGTAATGAGTAATGAGTAATGAGTAATTAGTTATGCGTTATGAGTTATGAGTTATGAGAGATGAGTGATGAGTGTATGAGTAATGAGTTATGAGTGATTTCTGAGGAATGTTATATTTGTTATTTAGGTTCTGCGTTTCTTTTTATTCCGTCTTTACAGGGACAAAATTAATCCGTTCAATTAAAGGCTTCATTGACAGACTAACGATGAGCAAATAAATAGATTCAGTAAGTTGCTGCAGCATCTATAGAAGTGTTATGTTGACACTGGTGCAGCATTTCAAAGCACCTCATGAATCATCCAGAGACTGCAGAGGGTCAGGGGGAGGTATTATAGACATTATAGACATTATAAACATATAGTTTTTGATGCACGACAGCATCAAAAACACTAATTTTATATTGCATTAACCTGCTTTCATTCCTTTCAATTCCATCCCTATAATTTATGCTAGCCTCCATTTTCCAGCATTGCATAGGAGTGAAAGGGCTTTCAACCAGCAACGTGTTATTTTATATCCGTGTTTAGATCGTCATTTTTCATTCCACTGATGTTCAGCAAGACAGATTTAATATTCTGTGCAATCCTTGAAGCTTTGCCCTTCCATCCTCCTAGAGCATCCAACACAGCGCAATGACTCAGTGGCTGATACTCTCAGCTGAAGCTTGTGTCAATGGTATGGATATTTTAAACTTTCATAAATGATCCTAAAGATGCCGTGCATTAGTATACTGCTGTGACGCTTGTTCTAAATGTTAGCCGAATGTACAAAGCCATGCACTGAGTTGGCTAATTGCTTCATGTCAGTTGTTCAGAGCAACAGCAAATAAATGCCACACAGCATCTCTGAAAATGATGGTGGTGTAACGCCATAATCACACACAAATGTCAGGATAATAAACATCACATTTTGTAAAATCAATAGGCTTTAGGGCAAGATTAGCTTTATCCTTATTTTCTCCTTCACACCCATTCATCTGTATCTATTTCTATTTTCTACAGTAAGTGTTTTACATTCTGAGAAGCATAATGGTGTAATTTACTCTCACAAAGAGAGAAGCTTAACCCCGCCACCCCTGTGTGTTTGTTAAAGGAAAAAACCACCCAAACTATTTTTGGTTCTTTTGTTGTTTGTTGAGACATAATTATTGTTTCATATTGGATTTATGTCATTTCCCACATAGACTGGGTTTTAGAAGTAAAATAAAATAAAATAGGCACATGGAGTATTAGTATTTAAATATTTAGTATTAGTAAATAGTCTGTAAACTTTGAACTTCCCCAGAGAAAAATCCATCTATTCATTTGAAGACCTTACATGAGAATAAGATATTCCTATTATTCATTCCCCATACCTGTTTGTTCCTACTCAGGGTCACATGGGGCTGGAGCCTATCCCAGCATGCATTGGGCATAAGTAAACACCCGGGACAGGTTGCTAGTCCATCACAGGGCAAACACACACACACACCTATTGGCAAACAACTCACCAGACTTTGGAAGGAAACCGGAGCAAGCCCATGGGAACATGCAAATGCGATTTGAACCCAGGACCTTCTTGCTGTGAGACAACAGTGCCACCGTGCCGCCCAGGATGATGTATTGATTATTTGATTGTTTGCTTGGCTGTGTGTGCATCAGGGTGCATTTTCCTGTTCAATTAAAGTGGCACCTCGATAAAATAAAGTTTGTTTGGGTACAAAAGCTCAGACACACATTTTATGAGCAGAATATACACTATATATAAATACACTCGAAACATAATGAATTGTAGCGTACTTTCTAAAAGAATACAGAACTAGCCTTTATATGGTAAATTTAACAAAAAAATAAAGTACACATTCTTTCACTTGGGTCATTACCACAATGCAATTTAAAGTTTTCTTTTGTTTTTTAAAATGCAACTATCATAATTGCATCTGAATGGCTTCTTTAGTTGTATCATCCAATAATGAAACAAGCAAACACTGCCATGATGGTATTTCTCATCAGGCGCATTAGGAGGGAATTCGTTTAAATCTGCTTCCCACCGCTATGATCCAAACGTTTCAAAGCTGACTGATTGCGACGGCTTTCGCTAGTTTTCCGCCTTTCTTAAAAGAGTAGGACTAGGCTGCACGCATCACCAAGACACCCCACTTGAGCTAGAGGCAATATTCATCTGGTCACTCCAGTTTTTCATTCAGACCAGCAGACATTCATCATGACTGTTCAGTCATGAAAAGAAGCAGCCTGGATCAATACAATCCAATTAGAACCACAGTATTACTCAGATCAAAGGCTTACTATCATCCTGAGAATCAGACTACTAGACAATACGTTAATACAGCACCCAGTTGTTCTACTGACAGCAGTATCCCACGGTGTGACACCCCTCCCCTGCTGTTACCAGAATACCAACACCTTTTCATTGTTATAGCCCTTATGCAATCAATTCCAATCTAAAGTTAGTGGTCAATCACTCCCCAATGGCGGACACACAGAGCCTGCAGATGAGTGTGAGGGAAGATAGGTTTGACAAAGCTCGTGGTGTCCAGTGCCTCTCTGCTGTCTGCTCTCTGCTGTGCTGGGTCGAGCCGACTGGCACTGGGAGTTGTAAACAACACAGCTGGGACAAACAAACCAAATCCTGACACTCCTTGGCTCCTCTCCGGTTTAATCCTTCGCTAGCTCTGTATCTGCCAGACACCATAATGACTTGGACTATTCCGGGAGCCTGGAAGATGCTCTGAAAATATATTGCAAGTCAAATTACCAGAGGGAATCTCTAAGTCACCACACACCTCATGGCTTATAAACACTGATAAGGCAAGATGGATGGTACAGAGAAAGAGTGCTGAAATCAGAACAGCACTGTTACTGAAATGTCCAAGTTAGTAACACACTGATAGCTTGTGTTGCTTTTGTGTCGGTCTGAACACAGGTACAGTCAGAGACCCCCATTTCGTTCATTCAATCTCCAGTCTCCAGATAATTCACTTGCATAAGGAAGGCGAAAGTGAAAGGAAAATAAGTGAAAAAACAGGAGTTTCCAAAACTGGAGTTCAATTTTTTCTGCAAGATAAAGAGAAAATGGGACTCCTGGTAGACTCCTGGTACTTAATACTGTCATCTTTGAGAGAAAGGAAAAAAAATCATGCTCCACTCTTGCTTCAGACCGGAAAAAATCCACAGGTGTTTCTCTCAATCCTCCCACTGTGAGAACTCAATGCTATGGGTCTGAAAGGATGTGTAGCTGTCAAAAAGCTGCTCCTGAGAAAAGGAAATAGACAACAGAGAAGAAAAGTTGCACTAGAACAGCGAAACTGGACACCTGAGATGTGGAGTAAGGTTTGATGAGTCTAAATCTGAGGTTTTTTGGAAGTAACAGAAGGCAGTATGTACGTCACCGAAGCAATGGAAGACTCTTGGAACCATGTCTACAGCCATCAGTCCAGCATCATGGAGGATCAGTGCAAGTTTGGGGATGTATAACAACATCTGGAGTTGGATGATTTGTTTTTGAATGCTGATAAAGGCAAACAAATCTTAATAAATCATGCAATACCCTCTGGAAAACATTGGATTGGAAACAAATTCATTCCCCAAGCACACTGCTAAGAAGATCAAAAACGTACTTATCAAACAAAGAAGCTGCTGCTGTCCTCACAACAACGGCCTGGCCACCCCAGAGCCCAGACCTCAACATCACTGAATGTGTTTGTGATTACTTGGATAGTGTAAGCAATTTCTAAGACTGCAACCAAGACTGACCTTTGGAGAAGAAGCACCGAAAGATATCCCTGCTGATTTCTTTGAAAAACTGAAAGCAAGTCTTCCAAAAGAATGGAAGCAGAAATGAAGGCAAAGGGTGGGCATACAAAATATTGAAAAATATGATATTATGTTTAGTTTTGGAGGCTTTTGTGTGATTTTGTGTTAAATATGGTTCCTGACACTGAAAAATAAATAACTTGCACTTAATGCCCATTTTGACTAGAAATTAAATAAACAAAAGGGTGGTCTCTGACTTTTGCACAGTACTGTATGTTTTTGAAAAAGTACAAACTGGGTAAAGCTGGGAAACGGCATGTGTAGGTGTTAATGTGTGTGTGTGTGTGTGTGTGTGTGTATGTGTGTGTGTGTATAGTTGAAATTCTTGACTACCTGTGGATAAAGTGATCTATTATGGTCTGTTACAGGTGTTAGCTTTCCTCTGTTATGTGCGTCAGTCAGTGACCTTAAATGCAACTCTTTTATTTTGAGGCTGGCCCAGAGGAAAAATCGACTTTCATCTCTTAAGAAATAGGGAAGAGCTCAACAATTCACCTACATCTGAAATATTTCTCCTAAAGCCCCCTAGGAGGAGATAACCGAGAGAGTAAATTGTTGAGACTGTATGAGATAAATTTGAAGATGCTAACATATGACATATATAATGGTAATACGCTGCTAGTATATGGCTGCTGCTCCCATGGCTTCAATAGGAAACTGCAGCATGATGTAAAAACGGTGCATGTTTGAGAAGAAGGAGTCATAAAACATTATATTGAGTTTTCTTTGAGGTCTTTCTCTAATCTCATGGTCTCTTGCATGGAAACATATTCAGGAGAGTTAAATGTTATTTCAGATCATTTGGAGATCTCTTGCTTTGATCGGAGCGAGATAAACACAAGCTTTTATGTGGTTGTTTCCCTGGAGCTGAAGGAGAAAATGCCTTAGTGCTAAAAAGAGCTCATTTGTGTTTAGGAGAAATAAAAGGTGGAATGCTATCTCCTCTTGGATTTTGATTTTGCTTCCTATGGGGGTCGCCTATTGAATCTGGTGATACGTTCTAAAGCCACTTAGCTGAATCAGAATGACTACTTTCACGTGATGCTCAGATGAGAGTTGTCTAAAAACCTGGTGAAACTAGAATGCATGGTTTCGTCCTCCAGTAGTAGCTGCACAAACATCAGGAGAAATTAGCCACCGCTAATGCTAATGTAATCAGAATGAATGAAACTCACTGGGACAGCTGTGACATATTTAAAACGGGTAAAATCATCATCATTTACTATAAAAAGTGTTTTTGTTGGTTGAAGATGATTGAAGGTGATTTGACCAAGAATGACATAACATGTCACGGTTGCATCTCAGTGGGTGCCTTTTGGAAGCCGCATACTGATGCTGGATGTTGTGTTGAATTTGTATGAAAACAGAAACTCCTACACCATTCGTTTTATTAATAATGTTATATTGCTATTTTCCACAGCATGCGATTCAATTTCAGATTAAAATTCAGTTCCTGGATATATTTACATTTTCAGAGCCCTCTCACTGGGGATATCCTCACAGTATTGTCTCAGACGACAGCTTCTCCCCTTTCTTTGCACAAAATGCCAGAAGAATATCACTGTCTGCCTTTCTGTGCATCAACAAAGGCCACCACTGAAAACTTGAGGGTATATTTCATAGATGCACCAGCAAGAAAATGTTGTATGTGCTGCTGTACACTGTACACTGCTGCACTGTCCATCCTTTCAAAATTAACACCATCAAGTGGCTACTTCAAAGTAAAAGCTGTCCAATGGCAAAGCTCCAAGGAACAACTCAGGTTTGTTTACATTTGAGTGTGTTGTATCGTTCCTAATATATTGGCTGACAAAAATTATGAATTACATCCATTCCCCAAAATAATGTTAATGCTAACTACACACACTCTGCAATGGTACTCATTGTAACAACTCTCTTATTTGCCAGTGGAAAAATACAGTTTACTTATTTGCATCAGCTATGGACTAATCAACATAAGGGCAGGGATGCATACATACACTCTCAGCATATCTTTAAAGTTGTCTTCTGCATCACCCCTGAGCCTGTGGCGTGTTGAGGGTATGCATATCTATATCCGTAACCTGTATCTTCCCTCTGCTCACTAGCACCAGATTGAAAACTGGTCAAAAGTGTCATTGGATATTTGAACTTGAACATTTGTTAGTGTGAGGTGACAAAAATGACACCATTTGGCTCACCATCAAAACAAATCAAAAGGACGTGAACAAGTCAAAGGGGGGCTGAGAATCTTCTCCTGATTAAAGTGAATTTCCATCAAGGAAGTGACACGCTCTGAGAAGGCAATGCAGCCAGTATGCAAGGGTCCAGGCACCTCAGGGACCCCAAGTCTAATTTGCCTCAAACCTAAAGGCAGATAATAGTGCTGATCTGACAGCCGGCCAATTCCCAGCTTCCCTCATCAAGGACACATTCAATTTCAAACATCAGACTGCTTGCAACATAAATGAAAAACCCTTTGAATGAAAGAAAGTTGGATGTGGGGGGAAAACCTCAAGGAATCCTTGATTCAGTTTGACAAGTTTGAGACACCGGCAGCCTCAGTGTTCTAAACTTATGTATGGTCCAACATTTTAATTGGGTGGAAAAGCTAGGCCACGTTTCTTTGTGTTCGTAGAAAATGAATAAAATAGGATAATGTTTTATTCAAAAGTCACAAACATATTCAGGCCGGACAACAACGCAATATGTAAACAATCGGTTTTCTACATGTTTATTCAAGCGTGGAATTGTTTTCATGTGCACTGGTACTTTTTGAACATACTTCTCTGTATTTGCCCAAAAACCCTTAAATCTACACGCACGTTTTAGGATTGCAACAATTGCTGTCTATGATGTCTCTCTCTCTCTCTCTCTGATGACACACATTTATGTAAGAGTGCATTTATTTGCATTATGTATCTCTCGCTGAACAAAAACCTAAACAGCTCCTAGCGATGTGTAATAGATTTCAGGTGCAAATATAATGAGGAGTTTTTCCTCCTCTTGAAATAAATTGAAAATAAGATTATGAGTATAACTAAGTTCTAATCATATGGGAGAGACTTCTTAACTGAGCGCAAGCAATTGATGGCTCTCCTCTTGGCTATTGCTCTCATTGTTTTTCCACAGAAATACAGATCATTATAGTGAATTAGTTAGAATACAGTACATGTTTTGACTGTAGTTGCTTACAAATGTAAAATCATTGTCTGGTTGTGTACTCAAATAAAATCATGCAATTAATGTTAGAGTTAAAGGGGCACTCAGTAATCTATGACTTCTTATCTGAAGTTGTGGTGGATGGATTTTGGGATATGACTGGCACAAAATAAAACTGTTACAAACAATAAATGATGGCAACTAGACTAGGATATGACCCTCATTTGGTGGCTTAAAACCGCTGGTCGAGTGATCTGTACTTGCTCGGTCCATGCTCCATTACCAAGATGATGCAGCTATGGAGGCTGCAGCTCATTTATTCAAAGCCTGTATTACTGGCACTGTGATGATAAAGGTTAAGTCAGAGGCCCTTCAATTACAGAAAAACAAATGGGCCTTCTAGACAGGTTAAGAGATATACCCTTGAGGTAGATTCTATACCTGCATGCAATTCTGATAATAGCTTGCTAAACGTACACGGTAATGGTGCTCGACGAAGGCATTGTGGTTGTTATCGCCGGTGGGGAATATGTCACCTATTTTCAGGGATGTCCATTTTATCTCCGAAAATTAATTGATTTGTTTTGCAATGAAAAGGCTGCAACCTTAAACAGACAATTATATGTGCACTCAGGCAGCTTGGATATGCCTGGAATACAATCCACCCACCTACTCATCAATAAGCTCCTCTAGCCTCCTGTTTTCATATAATCCTACGCATTTCTATAGTTGGCCTCCTCCTTTGAATTCCTCTGTTCTCAACCATATGTGCGGCTGCAGAAGAGTACTTTTTCGCATGATAAACTCATTATGGCGGGGACCATATAGCGTAAAGATTGCAGTATGCTCTGGTATGTGGTGCAAAGACAAGGATGACGAGTGGAGGTTTATCCCAGTGCAGGAGGAGCAGGGGCGTGATAAACCACACAGCAGCCTTCACAGTGTCTGGCCCAATGCGCTGCGATGGCTGTCTCTCTGGTGGACCAGTCACCGAAGTCCTTTCAGAACTCAATCTGACAGCATTGCCAAGTCCCTTGTCAAAACTGTCTGAGAACAGTAGGTCTGGCCTCACACCCTTTGAGCACTCCTTGGATCACATGCGCAGAAATGCCATTTCTCACAAAGCTCTGGATGATCTCATCTGTGACAGAGCCCGTGCAAACGTCTGCAGATGTGCGACGTATCGCAGATAAGTCTTTCCACTGAAGCATGAATTCAAAATCGCCTCGCAGCAATTATGGAATATATTGCAATAAAGAGCTGCTGCTGAAAGGATGTATTAGTTTATTTCTGTCAAATGATACATCTGTAACGGCACTCGCCGGTGTGTGTCTTGTAGGGCTAGCCCCAGCTGTCTTGTTTGACATTGCCTGCAGGAGTACCAGTGTCAATGTGAGCCTCAGACAAGTGGGGTCAAACCATCAATTCTCCCGACTGACGATGGTGACAGATAATTGCTTGCAGCTTTTCTTTGTAAAGTTTCAGAGGATGGGGCTGAAGTTTGATACGCTAATTCAGGCTGAGTAATTAGGAGACATGATCTATGTAGTAATAGCTCAGAGGGGAATCACTCTCCGATGGCAAATGATATGATTCATTTGCTAGAGCGTAACTGTAAATCATTGGGCGATGGGTAAGGCAGGACGAGCGTTACAAAGACATAGTCTATGTCTTCGGTAATATTTATACGCATGAATACCTTTATGGATCACAGATCACAGTTTTGGTTCGTTGGTTCTCATTCCACGAGATTATATGGGACAAAATGAACGTCTGTTACTAGTTGGGATGAACGACATATAGGCCTGCATGTATGTTGACATTTTACCGGGTCATTCATTGACGAAATCAAATCGCTACGTCGACTACAAACGGTCTGACAACTAATTAGTAATGCTCACTTTAGGCAAGACCTCAGCGATAGGAATGGCCTTACATATGGGCTTAGATAAATCATTGGATTGTGGACATCAGTTCTGCTTGTCATCCGTGGTGCCTCCTACAGTCAGTACATCAGAGATAGTGTTACAATACTACTCCTTCGCCCCTGTGAGACAATTTATTAATTAATGAGAAGCTGCGAAGAGACCCATGTCTTTCTCCTC
Source organism: Hoplostethus atlanticus (assembly GCA_034670405.1). Classification (NCBI taxonomy): domain Eukaryota; kingdom Metazoa; phylum Chordata; class Actinopteri; order Trachichthyiformes; family Trachichthyidae; genus Hoplostethus; species Hoplostethus atlanticus. The sequence goes on from JAXDDX010000030.1 coordinate 3,966,079, forward strand.
TCAATGGGTTTCCTCGCAGGAAATCAATTTATGTCATTTTGTCTGTCAATAAATCTCTCCCACCGCATGCTTTTATTTCCCAGAGTTCTCTGTGTCAGACCTTTTACACAATCTGCAGAGAGATAGAGCAGATGGAACTGTCAGGAGAGTAGAGGATGCCTCTTGCCTGTCCCCCCCGCTCAGTGTTTACATCCCCGGATGTAAGACGGTCTTAGATCGGGGGTACATAGGTGTCAATGAAAGGCACATGCACCTCCACCGCTGCTTATGCTCCTTGATGGATCTGCTGTCATTGTAACATTGTCACAGATAGATTATAGTCTGCCATTAGAGAACTCCATGGATTTAATGCCAAAATGAGTTTTCCTTCAAGAGGGCTTATATGTTGGAAAAGAGGAGGCCTATGTTCGAGGAGAAATGATTTATGCTCAGAACTGGAGAAAAGAAAGCTTTGCCTCCTTGTGATTGAACACAACTCTAGTGGTGAAATGCCTTAAGTGAGATAAGGCTAAGTCGATGTTTCATGTCGCCATTATGAAACATAAGAATGGGCTGAAATGACTAAGCTGCAATCTTCTCCAGTCTGTTCCTGTAAGGAAACAAAAAAATACACTCCTCTAAAAAAGAAAAATCATGTTGTCTCGGTACATAATGCTCTGCCATCTGTTTAACTGTTCAATGTATATTTTGTTGCTGGCCATGACTAGTAGTGCAACAAAGGACATCCATAGAGTAAGGCTGCTGTGAGCGATAACAGAACCTCACTGACTTACAAATCATATAATGACATCGTAACCTATGTGCTATTTCTGCAAAAGTATGAATGTGTATTCAGTCAACTTATACATAGAGAACGGTTGCTAGGCTGTGGTGGGCAGGTGTTAATAAAATGCCTACAAGGAATTGTTTGACAGATTACATAGTTTCGGCACAGAGGGGTCTTGTAATAAACTTCTATGGCATTGGTAATTGGCTGTTTTACCCATGTGATTAATAAACAAAACAAAAAACCTGTTTGTATCCAGGTTTCCACAAACCTTTTGACTGTCTTCTTCTTTTAGACAAATACCACAAATCAATACAATATATGGGAAATTAAGTGGTAATTTGTCTTGGTACATTTTAAGCATCGTTTCCAATCATGTACTACACTGTACAAAATCATCTTTAATTCCTAATATGGCTAAAATGTAAGATTTTGAAATGTGTTTTTTCCCCCCAGTACTTTATTTATGATTAGTGTGATTCCATTTCAGTTGATGCTCTTGTTTTAAAGGTGCTCCCTATACCATTTTTAAACATCAGTATATCATTGTCAAATTAATTGTGATACCTTGGTATAATTACTGTAAACAAATGAGACCATGGCCGAGACATTTAGTAACCGCTGTTTCACACCACTGTGGCATTGTTAGTGCTAGTGTTTCTCAAAATGAACCACATTACCCATAAACCCTGCTGTTTCTTGTCGCAAAGAGGAGCATCGCTGCTTCTGCTGAAGGTTTAGTGATGATAAACATGTTGGAAATTATTGTTTCATCGGCCTTTCACTCATTCCACCATCTGTCATGAGACACTCTGAAAGCTTTACCTCCATTTGCGCTGGATGGAACAGCGCCCTCTTTCTGTTTTTCTGCAGTAAAGCAATTTCCCTTTGTGCTTTGAAGTAGTCTGACAGATTTCCCGCAAAATCCAACCTGGCGGTGCACAAAATTGACACTGTAAAATGCTGCGCATAGAGGACAGGAGTGGCTGACAGTCGTCTCTGCAATGATCTTGTTTGTTTAATTATACTAATGTTTCACAATTAATGAAGTGATGATGTATTGATGTTTTAAATGCTACACATTTAATGCAACTTCAACCAACATAAAGGCTATGCCACAAGAGTGAGTTCAGTGATTGTCACAAGGCTCTTATACTGTGCAGTGAGGTGTTGAATTTCACAGTAATGGCTGTGCCCTCTGGCTGTTGATGCTCCAGCTGTGCTGTCCTCTGGCTCTACTGGTCTGAATGAACAATGAAATTGGGGAACCGTACAAACTTCCCCATTATTTAATTCTGACCAGCATGTAAAGTGAGGGGAGATTGTGTATTTCGGCCTTGTTTATAATGGTAATCATGTTTTCTGTTTTTCCACATATACATTATGGTTAGGTATGGATAGGATAGGCCAACCTACATTGTACCATTCAATTGAAAATGTTTACTGCATGTGAGAAAAACACCAGATTGCACACTCTGGACAGTTCACACCCTCTAACACTGATAAAATACACACAGATGTTTTACCATCATTTGCCCTGTGTGGCTCCACGACCCAACCCAAAGAGAGAGCAACCAATTCCATCGTCTCTGTAAGTCCATTAAGAGAAAAGACATTATGACCCTCCATACAGCAATTCGGACAGAGAGCCCTCAAAGGAGACAGCTGCTATATTAGATCGTGAACAGCGTCATTTGATACGGTTGACAAAACACTGTTTAGGAAGTACATTACCAATAATAAATACAGAAAAGATCGTCATTTCACAGGCTAGATACCACTATCACCTCAGTGACAACCCTGAAATTGTCTCTCAGTGCTGTCAGGGGCCAGAAAGCTGTGGAGCAGTTGGCGCATCAACATCTGCAGAGCCAGAAACCTCTGCCAGTGCTATGTTACTGGCTGGCCTACTGGAAATTAGTTGAACAGATGAAAAAAGACGAGGAAGGTTTTCAAGCCAAAGGGAACTTGGACTCCCCAAGGACAGGAAATGAGAGACAGGTGACAGTAGGGGTTACCGCGAAAATGGGACACAGACTCGTAGCCTGCGCAGTAGTGTGGTTAAAGACATTTTATGTGATTTAGCAGCACAGTCTATAACCACAGCACTGCTCTGTGCTACTACAGAGCATTTGCAGCTCTATTTGAGACTCAATCGTCTACAATCCTCCCCCACTAGTCTACATTGCACCTGACATTTGGTTTTGTGGGAGGTCCATTCAACAATACTATACAACATCGAGCTTACAACCTAAGTTAATTAACCCATTTATAGGCTGGTACTGTATTATTCTACTACAGAGCAATTTAACTTCAATGCCTCTTCTTGACAATCAGGATGTTCACAAGCTCTCTCACATAAAGTACACAACAACAGCATGTAGAAGCGTATCTAATTGAAAAAATAAAATATCTAAAACTGTAGGTTTTTGGAAAATATTGGTAGAATTATGTGCCAAAACAGCACCTGGTTTATTTTACTGAAACATTATGCCATGAATAAGTTGCACAAAAGCAATTTAGGTGATTCAATGCGACACCGTGATGGATTGAAGAAATGCTGTCAGGTGATATGAAATGGGTGCTTATACACTATATGGCCAAAGGTCAGTGGACACCTGACCATTACACCTATATGAGCTTGCTGGACATCCCATTCTAAAACCATGGGCATTATGGACTTGGACCCCCCTTTGCGGCTCAAACAGCCACCACTCTTATGGGAAGGCTTTCCACAAGCTTTTGGAGTGTGTCTGTGGGAATTTGTGCCCATTCAGCCAAAAGAGCATGTGTGAGGTCAGGCAGTGATGATGGACGAGAAGGCCTGGCTCCCAATCAGCGTTCTAATTCCTCCCAAAGGTGTTCAGTGGGGTTGAGGTCAGGGCTCTGTGCAGGCCAATCGAGTTCCTCCACACCAAACTGGTCTAACCATGTCTTTATGGACCTCGCTTTGTGACCAGGGGCACAGTCATGCTGGAACACCAAAGGGCCTTCCCCAAACTGTTGCCACAAAGTTGGAAGCGCCCAATTGGCTAAAATGTCTTAGTATCCTGTAGCATTAAGATTACCCTTCACTGGAACTAAGGGGCCAAGCCCAAACCCTGAAAAACAGCTGAACTCAATAACTAGTAGTCGTCCGCTGACTTTTGGCCATATAGTGTATGAGATTATTTCATTTGGAAGAGGAATACATTTTTATTACTATTAGCGTCATTACTAACTTAAATGATAACAGATCGCGAGGCGGCATCTCAACACAGAAACAAGATCTATTTTGGGTGTATCAAGAATGAGAGGTTGTCTTGTTTAATCTCGGCCGGACATTCTTTTGAATTCGGCCCGCGTCTCGCTTCACAAGCCACACCGTCAGCAAGTGTTCTGGCACAAAGGAATGTGATTAGGCTCCTTGTGAAAACTCCTCATCAACCTGCTCGGAAAATTAATTGTTTTCCATGGCTAATTCAAAAGTGCATTAGCATAAATTGACAGCTGGGGTGTTCCATATGCAATACGTAAAAAAAACAAACCCAGAGTTCACTCGCCGGTCGTTCAGGGATCCTGGAGATGGAGCCACGTTCAACTCACAGAGGTCAGCTGAAGGAACAAACCTCCGTCAGAGTGAACGCCAGCAAGTGAATTGCAGCCTCAGCAGCGTGGCTGACACGGGGCCTTTTTTTTGTGTCTGTTAGCAGAATTACACAATCCCCTGAGACGTAACATCAACACAGACAAGGTCCCCGCTGAATGTTTAATCAGCCCAATGAAAAGTAAGGAGAGCTAACCACATCTCGCTAAAATCAATCACACCCCAATGACCACGGAGGTAGTTCGCTTATATAGAGCTCTCTAGGTATACCAGACCACTTTAGGATAAAACCGAAACCAAAAAAACAATCAATACCTGCTAAATTGTGACTGCCGTGAGTGGCAGATGATATCGGGTGGTCTTAAGAAGACACAAGAGATTGGGGTTGGGTAATTACTATCAGAGCAGGAGTCTGGAGTCTAGGACCTCTGTTGATTAAGTGATTCAGGCTGTCTCTAGAGAATTGGGAGCTATTAAACGTTGGTGAAGCCCCAGTGCAGAATTGACTCAAACTCATACATCCTCTTTTTCTTTGGACAAATTCAAAAAACAATTGCGCCAGAGTACAGAATACATTTAAATGTGTCCAAATAGTCCCCCAATCAATCTGATCCTCAAGGAGTGTATCGATTCTTTTTTCTTTTTTTTTAGCTTGTTTGAGTTTGGTTGTTACTCATAGGGAGGGAGAGCGCAGCAGAGGCCCCCCCCAAAAAAATGAATGAAACAGCCTAGTGTCTTTGATGCAGTGTGCTGCAGCAATTGCCTGTCAAGGAATGACGAAGCCAGGGATGGAAGTTAAAGAATAGGGTCACTAGTCAATTTGGCTGTGCGCATTCTGGACAGTGAGGACAACAACTGTTCACAATGAAGGGGTCAGTTCTGCACAAGCCTGCGCCGAAAATACTAGTCATGGGCTATAGGGGGGCTTGTAAAATTTCCATTTCTGGATGAAGAGAGAGAGAGAGAGAGAGAGAGAGAGAGAGAGAGAGAGAGAGAGAGAAGAGAGAGAGCAGAACCCACTGAATACAGATGAGGGAGGAATAGGTCTGTGAGATGAGCAACACAATCAAGTGCAGAGCAGAAAGCCCAACACCTCTGCCAGAGAGCACGTTTGTGCCGGGAGAATGGTGTCTTAATTAGACTCTGCCTTTTGGAGGACTTGAGAAGGCCGGCATCTGCAAAGAGACAGGCATTCATTCCCATGGCTACTGCTAATAGTTTATGAGCAGCTATTCTTTTACCACCATCTGATAGTAAATAATAATGCAACATTATTGTTGAAATATTTAACAATGTGATGTTTTCATCCGTTCAGCACAAGCCTATTATCGCTGGTGGAGTAATCGCTGCAGATTTCTAGTCTAATATGGCTGACAGAGGCAATCAAGTGAGACTTTTCACCATCCTTTCCATTGAAATATGTAATTTGATAAGAGATAGTTTGATATAGTGGTCATGACCTATGACCATGGTTCTGAAGGCTAGCTGAAGGTTTCAGTGTGTATTTCCAGATTGTCTCTCAGGAGCATTCATCAAAGTGTTGCATATAAGCCTGTTTTCAGGCTGGTATGGTAGAATTTAGCATTAGTTGATCTCTTAGAGTACGGAGCCATTAGAACAGCAACTTGCACTCACAAGATGTTGTCCACCTGACAACCCGCAATCCATGCAGCGTTCAATTTCTAATAGCAGCCTAAGATTTTCTGGAAATCAAAGTAAATAGGGGTTGCTAGAGCAGTCGACACAGGCTGACAAACAGAAATGAGTCTGTTGCAGATCCTTCCCATTTATCTTGACTGTCAAGTAAAGAGGGCAGAATAATGAAAGGTAAACACTTTCTACCAAACTAGCATACAATGCCAAATAATGGCCAAGGGTTAGGAAGGTGTTAGTGGTGTGCATGTGTTTGTGTGGGAGGGGAGGGGAGGGAGGTGGGGGGGGGGGGGCCTTCACCTTGTTAACAAGACATTTGTAACACATCCATGTATTTGACTGTGGGATTTAGGTCAAAAGTGACAGAAAACAGTCCTCATCCCTGTTGAATCACCACAGCAAGAATATAGTGAGCATTTGGTGATATCATTTCATTTTTTGGCCCTTAAGTGTTAAACTAGAATGACATGAAAAAATGACGTTCAAAAATTGCCATTACCATTTACACATTAGTTTGATAATTCCTGGTAATTTAGCTTTGTTCACTTTGTAGTATTTTGGATTCACTGTACATTGGCCACATATCCCGAAACAGAAGGAAGTGTTTTAACTATACTTTACTTCCCTCTGCTGGAAGAAAGTGTAACAGCATTTTGCAGACTTCACACACATTTAGATGCATTTTAACACAAATTGCTTAAACACTTACAGTTTTTCTCAGTCGCTTTGGTCGCTTTCTCAGATCAGAATTGAAATTCTCAAAACTACTTGTTCAACCTCCACATCATCTAGTCACTTGTGCACATCATAAAAGTAATTTCTCATTCTTTTGAACAAATTGCAAATGCTTTAGCACATTCATGCAAATGATTATGTCCAACTGTCTACTGTTTCCTACATTATCAATAGCTCATGTCATGTTGATCAAAATGTATTATATTGGTTCTGTGTTGAGTAGTCTCACCCCCCAGAACATCTAGGCATTAGTTCATTGCATAAGTCATTACATGCAAAATGGTTGAACCAGTTGTCATCTGTCAAGCATATCAAGCATGTCGACCATTTCTATTAGACTTTTTTTGTAAATGTGTCCTGAATTGATGAATCTTGACTTTCACTCCAGTTTTTCTCAGTTGCTTTGGCTCAATTCTCCAATGACAGTTGACGTCGTCAAATCAATATGTGAAATTCTTCACAACATTTTGTTACCTGAGCACAACAGAAAGACCATTTCTCTTTGTTACCATTTGCAAATGTTTTAGCATATTTAGGCAAATGACAATTATGACTGACAATTGGTTGTATATGTCTTTTGAAATTGATATATGCCAATAATGCCATACAAAAAAAGTGCAGCCTTGTGCATTTTCAATCATTGTCATCAAACCCTTCACCATAGTTTCCATCAGTACAATGTTATATTGACAACATGGCTAAGCATTTTGACTATCTTGTTTGTACTCAATGACACAAGGATTTTGATCAAGTTACGGGCTTTCGCAGGTAATCCATTGTGTGGTGCTGTTTGTACCAATTGTTTCGAGAAATGCGTTTACTGTTTTGCAAATCTTAAGGATGATTCGAGAAATGTACTAAAGCGACTGAGAAAAACTGTAATACTTGCTCAAATATTTGTTATATTATTTTATTTGTCCAAACAAAAAAATTCATCAAAAAAATTCATCTAAATATATGATGATGACTGAATTAGGAGGTCTATACTGACATGGTGTAACTACTGAGAAATAAATATGGGCTTTCATATAAAGTATAAAGGTCTCTGCCCCTTCACTTAGTGTATCATTACTCTATTGATTAGTGTATCATTACTCTTTTGATTAGTGTATCATTACTCTATCGATTAGTGTATCATTACTCTATCGATTAGTGTCATTTACTGATTTGTAGTATTAAAGGGATCAATATATTGTACCACTAACTGCAAGGTGTTTTTTTATGATTCATTTTCACAACATTTCACAATTTTCACGAGTACGATACGATACGAGTACAATGTTTAGATGCTTATTACAACACATATGGATCAGTAAATCAATTCAACATGTATTTCCACTCATGTGTAGTTGCTATCTATCTATCTGTCTGTCTGTCTGTCTGTCTGTCTGTCTGTCTGTCTGTCTATCTATCTATCTATCTATCTATCTATCTATCTATCATTATATATATACATAAATCAAATCCAGAATCACTTTGGATGCTCACTGTACACAATTTCAAATACTTCAGAAGAAGAAAGAAAGAAAGAAAGAAAGAACATGAGGAGGAGGTAGAGAAATAATGAAAGAAATCCAGTAATTCAATGTTTTATCTTGGAATATCAAAAGAGGGCCCACCTGATTCGTAATAAAAGCTTGACATATTTGTCAGGCTTTTGAAATTCAGAACCCAACAGGCTGCACATTAAAGGTCGAGTTTAAGTTGAAAGAGATCAGGATAGCATAGAGGGCATTTGAATTCCTTTACAAGCATACTTTGAATTTGGATCATTGTATTAATTCAATGTATTTAACTCCACAACGACGGGGTCACGGGGTGGTCATGTTTTGCTTGTCAGTATCAATTATCAGGCGCTGAAACATAAATGCAAATAAGTGCAAATGAGTGTTGAATTATAAAGGCAGCTACAGTCATATGAAGTCAAATGCCAATCAGCAGTATGTGTCAGCTGTAAAAGAGGTCTGACAGTCACAGCTTTTACAGGTGAGCTTTCAAAGCAACATGAAGCGACTAACAGAGTTCCAAAGAAGCCAAATAGTAAGGGCCTGAATTGCAGGTGTATCAGTCACAAAAACTACAAAATGATTTAGCAAGGAAAACAGTCTGGAAAATCATGACAACATACGCCAAACACAAACAAACGGTAGTCTCAAGTCGAAGCCAACCCACAGGGAACGACAGTTACCAGGACCAAAATGAGCTCAGAACGTGAATCGACAACTCGGTGATGCATTCTCTACAAAAGCTATATGTTGTGACCTTCACCAAGCCGGTATCTATTTGGAAACAGCTTGTATCCAAGGCCAAACCATGGTTAAAACCTGGTGCAACAGCACAAAACCTGGATCCCTGAGCAGTGGAAGAAACTAATATGGCCTGATGAGTAGTCTTTCACCATTTCTTCCCACCTCTGGACGGGTTTATGTTTGGAGGAAGGCAAAGGATGCCTTCAACACAAAATGTCTGTTGCCATCTCATGTCATTAGGTCTGATGATTAATCTGGATGGTTGTATAATGGCCAAGACATATGACGCCCTTTTACACAACCAGGTGCACCATAATAACACTGTTCCCTTATGATGCTCCCATATTGCTAGATGATAATGCCCCCATACACACTGCTCAACTAATTCAACAGTGGTTTCTTGAACACCAGGATGAAGTCAGACACCTTTCATTGCTCCCCAGTCACCAGATCTAAACATCACTGAACATTAATGGGAAGATTTGGAGCAGATTTCTAGATAGATTCCCACCTCTTTCATCCCTCTAAGAACTAGAGGCTTTCCTTCTTGAAGAATGGTCTACTATCCACTAGACACAGTGCAGGATGTGTATGAAAGCAAACCGAGGACTGAAGCTGTTCTGAAGGCAAAAGGTGGCCCTGCTCCTCACTAGGTACTTGTTCATATATTGAGGTGTTTGTTATTTTGTCCACATCCTGCATATTTGATTGTTCTCGATCAGCCAATCATGGACTTCAGCCAATGCTGAATCCTCATACAATGAAGCTGGAAACATATCCTGACAATAAACACATACTAAAAATGACAATTTAATGAATCTGCAGATACTTTTGAGCATTTTGAAATAGAATGAGGGAAAATGAACAAAACGTAGTTTATGAATTGCTTTTCCGGTGAGTCTGAAAGTAGCTTATAATTAAACCTGACACTGCATCTAAACTCTGTCATTGTGATTTTAAATCCAGCTTCACAGTGAGTAAACACTAAGGTAATTTACCCTAAAAAAGGAGAATTTAAAATTCCATTTTACAGTATCAATGTTATGGAATTGTCTTTTCAATTTTGGACTCTAGGACCAACCCACAGCTCAGCCATACATTTTAGAGTAAATAAACATTGTGTGTGCAATAAGTCACGTTTTTTTTTTTGAGCAATCATTTCTTTTGCAGTGTCCCTAAAGGACCCAATTCATTCTTTTAAAATTGCTCACATTTCACTTTCACTATTCATCACAACAAATACAAACATATCTGGTAGAAAAGAAGCAACAGCTACTCAGGTTAACTGTTACCATTTTATTTTCAAAAAGGGAATACACAAGTCAAAACAGTGAAGGTCTTGACATGTTTCAAATTAAATCACAAGTGAGAATTAATACAAAGGCCCTTTGGTGTCAACCACAGTTGAAAGGACTGACAATGTGGTGTCTAATTATGAAACAAAACCGGGTAACCTATAATTTGATCTTTTCAGGGAGTAGCATATCAGACAAGATTAAGTGATGTTGACACTGATATTAAGACAAACTTCAAAAACGAATGTATCCTAGTATGTGCCATTTCACAGGAGACATCACAGCAGGACAATTCCCCAAGTCCTCAACAGGCCGGGACAAGTGCAATACCATACAGATATAGAGCATTGCTACCTCTCCCAACCTGCACAGAAAGGGACTGCTTTGATTAGATTCATATCAGTTCTATGATCAGTTTTGCATGGATTTGCACAGCAGTACAGTGAAAAGCTGAAAGCAAACCAGCAAAACTAACCAGAGACCCATGTGCACAGACCACCGCTGCTGCTGCTGCTGCTTTCCACGATGATGCGCGCATCTAGAAGTACTTCAAGTGCTCACACTGCAGTAGAAATTCATAAAACTACCTGCACTATAAGCACTTTAATACTGCTGAAACCTGTCTGCACATTATTAACAGAGCTGTGGAAACTTAATTGACAACCCCCGAGGATGGACAGACAATCACAAAGAAAATCCAGATGAGACACAGGCCACTGTCAGTTTTGCATAGATTTGCACAACTTAATTTTCTTGCAGCGCAACTATGCAAAACTAGCAGAGAACTGCTAGAAACACTGATGGAAAACAAAAAATATATTACTACAGAGCAGATGAGAGTTCCAGCCCCTTATGCCAGAAGGAGCACATAGGGCAGTAGGTGCTAGTCTACTTCACTATCTGCACTAGATGCACCTTAGCATAAGCACTAGTGGCAAGTACCTGCACAATCAGTGTACAATGACACCAGTTACCATCGTCAGTATAGTGCTGAAAGTGCCTTCACTGCAGTAGATATTATAAGACTACCTGCACTGTAAGCACTTTGACACTACAATGACTTTATACAGTCCAGGAGAGTCTTCATCCACAGAAGATGCATCTGGATGCCCCTGAATCCTGAAGAAGAGGATTCCACAATAGGGTAGGTCTATGCACAGGGGGTCTCTGCAAGAAGGAAACAAGAAATAGCATGAACAGTCTGCCAGCAACTTCACATGACAAATGACTTAGCAGTGATAGTGATAGATGACTGAAAAAAACAGTACAATTAATAAGCTGAGACTTTTCGTTTCTGTAACAAGGATGTGCTCTGAATGGATAAGGGGCCCAACTTTGCAAGTTGGTAGCTGTGCACATGTTACATGCGTGTTTTATAATTGGTAAACTTGGTTGTATAGTTCCAACAAAAGATTGCTGCGTCTATCAGACACAGTATATAGGCTATATACACTACATCTAGACATAACATGAAGATAAGGGAATTTGAGTTTGGCTCAGGACACAAGGTACAGGCTTGGGGAGAGCAACACTTGCGCTCAAGTCACATCACTGTACCCCTCCCCCCACACACTAACATGGCGCCCAAGAGTCCGCATTTTCAGCGTTTTAGAAATCTACTTGCACCGAGTGGATAAATTAACCTACAACTGATTCCCCGCGTCAAAATATCCATGCACTTAACACTAGAATGAAGTGTATATATGAAACATGCACTCTGGCTGACTGAGCGCACCAAGCGTATGATATGAGCTACTGCAAACTTCACTCAAGAATCCACCACACAACAAGCTAGTAGTACGAGGGGCTTCATAAAAACACCCTGGTACAAGCATGTGCTAGCCTAGCAGGCTAGCTGCGCATATAACCACGTAACGTTACTATTATCTTGCTGGGAAGCTAAACGAGAGCGTCTTTAGCCAATTCAATTATTTAACGCCACAGACCAGTAACGTTAACACAACATTTACCAAATGGTTGGAAAACGCACAAAATGTAAACTAGCTGGTCGGTTAGCTTCAAGCTATCATCCACTTCACCGGAGCCTTGTCTACACTTAGCCAACTTAGCTGCTTTAGGAAATCTACTAAACAAGCAAAATATTGGCGCGTCTTTCCGTATGCTTATAAACACCAAGCAGTGTTTAAAACGGACAGTTAAATAGGCAATTTGACCAAGTCAGACATAATATCGCCACAGCGAGTTACACTTATTCGTTGGCTACTCAGCGATTTAGCTCACGTTAGCTAGCAGCTCGCAAAGAAGCAAAGGCGCGCGGCCTGCTGCAACCCCCCATGTGCTGCTGCTTTGTTCTGGAAGCACTTTTAAGCGCACACACACACCACTGCGCACAAAATAAGTCAGAAACTTAAAATTACATTTACAGAACGTCGACAACACGTGCAGATATGTGTATGGTTTGCAACTAATAAAGTATGGAATGTATAATTTTCTAGAGTAAGGATCACTTCCCCGAGCTACCGACTTGAGCAGCAACACACGCTTTTCAAATCTCCCTCATTCTCCAACTATGGAGGAGAGGGTGCCATGCGCCTCTTACAACCTTGTTTTCAAATGCGGAAACTGGCGAATAAAATATCTCCTGTGGTAGAAATAGCGAAATTATAGCTACGTTGCCGGTTATAGTCCTATGCATTTCACTTTCGTAACGTTTACTGTATCTCCCGAGAAGGCTAACAACAGGTTTCTTGTCAATAACATGCGCGTAGTAAGACACTAGCCTGTAAAATCCACCATCTTCACTCACTTGTACAGACTTACCGTTTTACTCTCACTGTTTCAGGGATATCTGCAAAAACTAAAAAAAATACATTTCAGAAATTGTAGTAGAGCTAGGACATAGAATCCAAAAAACATAACCATGTGCTACTATTTTGATTTGCTAGGAGTTTGTGAATCGTAGTAAGATTGCGAAAGTGGCGCGAGTGTAGCCTGGGTTTAACCATGTGGTGAATGAAGGGCGGCTCCCGTCCAGCGTAGCTAAACCCCAACTCCTTCATTAGCATAAACAAACTACTTCCGATCCCTCTAAGCGCGAGCCGCAAGTTTCACCACTCGATTTAGATTTGCTCAGAAAGAGTGGGGATCCCGATGACCAGGCGAGAGTACTAGTGGAGACATCTAGGCCACATCGTTCTAGTGAAAAGAAGAAGGCGACAAATACTAAGAAACCATTTGCTGCAGGCAGCATTTACACAAAAAAGCTGCACAAATAGACTCCCCTTGAAATGTACACGTTTTCATACCCTCATTCTTCTGATGGGTTTCCTCACCTGATTTTAAACGATAAATGAAATTATGATCCTAACACTTAGATTTACTAAAAACCCTAACAAGATATTCTCATAGCGATTTAGGGTGTGTCTGTGGTGGTTAATTGTGAGTTTTAAGTGATGTTTCTGTACTTCATTGTACTTTTTTAATCCCCCATAATATTAATATAGGGTTTTCAGTGGTAACCTAGTTATTTTTTTTTTTTTTTTTTAACCTATAGTATCTGTATGGTATTTAAAAGGTTTCTGTGATATTTGTATAGCATCTTAAATTTAAAAAAACAATTTATTATGGGATTACTATTGCTTTTTGCAAGGGGAAAGTTGCATGAAATGAACCAGATTTCATAGCCTAATTGCTGTGCTTGATTAGGTCTGATTACAGTAATCCTGAACATTATATTTCTTAAAAAGACTTAGCCCCCTGATACTGGCATCTTATTTCTAACCCCATCACCATGAGCTGTCCATCCCAGTTTTAGAATGCTGCATAACAAAGTTCTTGTCAATTGTAATGGAGATGGTGTGATATTTGATCTGCATTGACTTAATTTGTATGCAATAATTGATAACAAAACCCACTCTAGATTATTTAGGTCAGAATAAAAACTATGATTTAAACCGGTTTATTGTGGTCAACTGCTGTATCTTGAAGGCACACATTGCTCCTTGTATTTGAGATTTCTTTTTTTTTTCTCAAACAATATGCAGCTATTTTAGTAGCATGAAATTAAAGTTCAATTAAGAACTGACCTCTATGTGTTTTGCAAAATAATCCCTTGGAGTGAGCAAAGATTTAATAAAATGGATGGAACTGCCACCAGCATGTTTAAAAATGTCTGTTGCTGAGGCTCCGCCCACCCAGGGTGCTCCCCTTCCAAGAAATGTTGGGAATTGTCTTGCTTGTGACCTTAGGTCAGGCTAGTTCACCTCTCACCCCTAGATACATTCATGTGTAAAATCTCACAATGGAAGCTCAAAATTTTAAGTTGCACTTCTGTCACACAGACATAGTATGTAAGCCTGTTTATTTATTTATTTGAATAGGCAATAATAATAATAATAATAATAATAATAATTTTACAATGAAAGGAATGATTGTTGGGGCATGTTTAGCAGCTTTAGTGACAAAGGCTGGTCAACTTGCTGATGTTTCATGGCATGGAAGTCTGAGGGAAAGACATCATCAGCTATGTAACTGCAGATAGAAGTGCATACTTCTCTACCGTGATGTGTGTGCAATGGATTCAAAGTGCAAGGAAAAACAAGCAAGCAACTCTGGATCAGTAGACCGCAAATGTTAATCTAAGAGGAGAGCTGGCCGTTTCATCAAGAACAGTCTGTTGAGATGTCACCGAGAGGAATATTGTGGTCGGGTTTCAGTGTTTGCATGAAACCCGTCTTACACCTTAAAAGGCATCTTTGCTTATGTGTGGTCTATTGACTAGTGAAGAAAAAGTCACATGCTCACATGGGTCATTGTTCACCCATTTGTGAAAAAGCGGTCGATGTGTAGCACATGCCAAATAAAAGTGCTTTGGGGTGGGGTACCACTGAACCCTGAACTAAACTTAGAGGGCAAGGTAAAAGCCAGTGCATACTCCACTGTTCATCCTGTGGTGAAGCATTTCTGTCCTGACGGGAGTCAAATCTTCCAGGATGATGATGCCCCCCATCCACATCCGTCACTGAATGGTTTGGTGAGCATGAAAACAATATATATAAAAACCATATACCGTGGCCTTCCCAGTCTCCAGATCTCCACCCAGTTGTGCACTAAGGGAAGATTCTGGATTGGCGCTTCATAGAGTTTTCCATCATCATCAAAACACCAAATGATTATTATGACGGTGTTTCCTTTATTTAGTGCTTATTTTATGCACACACACACACTCACACACTTAGGTAACGACTACACATAATTTATATTATATTACATACATAGGATTTCCCTTTTTTTACTATATTTTTATTTCCAAAGTGCTCTTACTGTAAATATTGTGTTGTTTTTTATTGTAAATAGTGTGAACCTGTTATTTTGTTCTTTGCACATTTCTGTTGAGCATTGCCACTTTACATTTCACTGCACACCCCGTGTGTGTATGTGACAAATAAACTTCTTGAACTTGAACTTGAACTTGAACTTGATTTAGACCTTTTGAATATCACTATTTTGAATATCACTATTTTGAATACACTGAAAATGATCCTCTTTGATCCATGCTATTTAAAACATCACTACAGCGGCATTGGAACATATGTGGACCTTCTGACATTGTGTTGTTTATAAATGTTGTTGATGTTGTGTTTTATTCAAAATAATTGATTTTCATATTATTTTTATGTAGATATTACATAATTACAAATAAAAGGCTATTTTCTTTCATCATCTGCTCTGTGGAAAATGTAAGCGAACCCTTCGTTCAGTAAATGATTATGATTCTCACTAGTCATGGGAGGAGTTCTGGACCATAACGTTCATGTACACCTCACGTTAGTTTAGCACTAATGGATGTCAATTGAGTTTCACGGTTTTCCTTGATCCTGAGCAGGCAAAAGAGTCCAAACTCATCACCTTATTGCCATCGTACTTGAAGTTGAAATTGAGTAATTACTCAGTGCCAATTTTCTGTGCAAATGTTTCTCTCTGAACCAGTGGTGTGCACCGACTCTGAGAGGGGCAGGAGGGAAAATCTCTAAGAAGGCATTTCTCCTGGAGGCTAAGTTGGCTATGGCACATGCCATGATGTCCTAGGTTCACATCCAGACTGGGATCCTTTGCTGCATGACATCCCCTTTCCCTCCCATCTTTTCTGTCTCTCTTTACAGACAACACCGTCTATTAAAGCATAAATGCCATAAATCATACTTTTATCTGCTTTTCTGCTTTTAAAAACAAATTCCTGGTGAGTTTTGTACAGGGTGCGTACATATACTTTGCAGGGAGAAAATCTATCTGCATTTCTGACCTCTCACTGAGAATAATGTAAACCAGTTTAAAAATTACAGGTATGAAATGAAATGTAATATGAAATTTGCATTTCCAATTATGAAATGATGTTCCCCGACTCAGCCACGTACGGCTTCTCCAAGCTCTTATATGATGACTTTGCTCTGGAGGCCATTTGTCCTTCTTCTGGCCTGGTTGCAACAGGATATCATTGTCGCTCCCTGCAGAGAAAAGCGTCTTAGCTATTACAGGAATGCTTCATTCGATCCATTACCCCCCAAAGAAACACAAATTGGAGGTCAATTGGGAAGTGTAATGGGTTTTGAAAAATGGATTTTGCACCGGGCACAGCTAACTGGGAGGAGACCTCGGGGCAGAATCGGAGGGACTACGTGTCCCAGCATGCCCGGGAGCGCCTGGGGATCCCCAAGGAGGAGCTGGAGGAAGTTGCTGGGGAAAAGGACATCTGGGCTGCTCTGCTGGCATTGTTGCAACTGCACCCTGACCCGCATTAGCAGCAAGAAACAGGATGGATGGATGAATGGGTGGATGTTGTGCAATGCTTCATGTTTGCCAGCAGAGGACACTCTCCACATATGAAACTAGATATTTGTTTTCTGACTGGCAACAATGGCACAATCCAAAAAGTCACCTTGATGTTTTCATAGAATACCTTCAAATAGATCACAGTACTATGAATAATGCCATTACAGTTTGCCTACTGGCAGGTTAAAACATCACTGGGTTTATATAAGGAGTAGAGCAAAGCAGGAATAAAGCAGGCAAGAATAACAAGATAACAAGGGCAAATTCATTTCATATTTGCTCAATATTCAATGTACACGATTCAGTTAATATCTAACAAAAGCCAAATTAATGTCCAAAATTATCTACAGACAAAAAAAAACACATTCAAGGGCAGTAAGTACATTTTATTAGAATGGAAAAGTAGAAAATAGCTTTTCACAACATTACACCTCTCCTATTCTTCACAGATCTGAAAAACGATCAAAGAAAATTCACATTTGGACACTTTCAAGTCAGTGTCGACCCTGCAGCTACAGATTTCACAGTGCTGGGGTGTGCAGGAATGCACGCTTTTGAAGTCGAGATGATTCAGTTTCTCATTAAGCACCATTTTCTTGGATTCAAATGCAACTCATGGGACGGCCAAACAAATCCCTTAACCAGGGATTGAGAAAACATCCCCTCTGTCATTGATGTTGTGTCAACTCTATTAGCTATTTGAGGTTGAGGCTAATAAGGGCAAACATGGTTAGGGAATAGGGACTGCTTGCCAAAGTGCATCTTGTTTACTAGAGTGTGTAGAGTAATGGGAATGATTACGGGCTTAGATTGGATCATTACGTTGTTGTAATATTGTAGTGTGAGTAATCTCTGCTCGGCAAGGTGCTCGGCATTCTCCCGTTTGTTTATGTCTCATTGATGACAAGAAATTTATTGAGTTATTTAACGACTAGTATCAACAGAAATGAAGAGAATATTGAGAATAACCATTAGGCTTAGACAGATAAAGCAGTATTTTTTGAATCTGGCCAGTATTTCACCAGTTAATGGAGGGGGGCTCTGGTAGAGTGAATGCTCTCTCAGTAATCCTCTTCTTATTTGCATTTCAATTCTTTTGCTTTTCTCAGCCTGGAAGCTAATCCAGCGGCAGTCTGAATGTGGCCTAAGCTTGCATCAACATTTCTTAAGTTATTTCAACATAAGAGATACTACTGTCTGTCTGACATAATTCCATAATTTATCTTGTTGTATGAAACAGAAACATTCCTAATCTCACGTATTCTTTACACATTTCTACGCTGCTATCCCCATAACTTGTCACCCGAAAAAAATTGAAAAAAAACCCATCATAGACTTCCTCCACTCGAACGCTTGAGGGACTCAGGTGAGGAAAAAGGTAGGGATTAGCAAGATATATGCAAACGAGCTCGCCCGGAGAGTGACGACGAATGATCCCCGTCGTAACTTTGCAGCATAATGGCATTAGCTGCTGCTGCCAGTGGCCTGCATGCTTTCCACAGCTCCCTCTGTGAGCCCACTTCCTTCCTGACCCCTTAGGTGGCATTCAGTAATGCGTCTGGCTCCTTGACTTTAACATTCCAAACACACGCTCTGCTAAACCAACTGCTGCAGGGACACTACAATGATAGACAGTGTTTGCATTCTGCACTTGTCTCAGCTGCCATTGATAGACCTTTATTAACCTACCAGAGTTCAAGATTTGCTGCTTCCCAGAGGTCTTAAATCTCCTCATTTGAATGGCGATCAACCTGCTCACCCCCAGGACACAGAGGTTTTTTTTTGTTGCAGCCGGATTATCGCTGCTTTGTTTTTCTCTGGCATAAAGAAAATAAAGAAGCTTCTGGGAAAGTATGTCATGCACTATCACTCAAACTACAGTCACTCATGGATAGAGACGTGTTCCGGATGGTATGACCAACCCAGGGCACTTGTATTCTATTACAGTATATAACATATAATACTATAACAATAGAAAAGTAGAGTGCTAATGGTAGAGAGGGTCTGTCAATTTGACTGGAAACCATACACATATAATAAAGCCCCTAATGTACTGTATGTTGGTTGTACTATATGCTTTTCTATCATCACCAGGAAGCACACGAAGAAGAAGAACAAAAGCAACAATAATAATAATAATAACAGCAATAATACCAATAACAATCCTACTACTAGTAATAATAATACTGATACTACTACTACTGGGAGAAATTCCAGTAATGAAAGTGGGTGCCGTTGTAATTACCCAATTCCCCGATCACACAACAGAAGCTATTTTTAGCAAACTGTATATAAAATGAAGGTATTGGAGGAAAAAAAACAGGCCAGTTAGCAACCAAACCAATCAAATTAGCATCATGGATTCCCTGTGTGAGTCAAGTTGGAGACGTTGTGCAAGCAGCACTGTGTTGCATAACCACATCGCTGCCCCTCTACACTCATCATTTGGTCACACAGATCATTACAGCTCAAAACAGGATTGATGTCAGCTCACCAGACGTACTGTGAGTCACCGTGAGTGCATCGACTTTGGTATTTGCAAAGTTTTGATGGCGTTATGAAACCGTGTAGCAATCTAAGTTCTGGCCGGCATCTCAGGGGAGGTTTCAAGGTCATTTTTGGGTTTATTGCTTGACAATGCTACAACATACCTTCAAGTATAATATGTGAATGTGCAGTGACAACTGTGAATTCACTCTCGATTTCTTGTTATTGTAAAACACCATTAAATAAACATATGCGGATATGCGTAAGAGTATTGGCATGGTTGTTGGATGAGTTCATGTTTTTCTCCACCATAGTCTTTGATGGTTTTCTGCAGCAGCTAAAAGTCAATGTATTGAAAATCAAATCAAACAAGGAAAAAGGAGAAATTGTGTTTGAAGAAACTTTCTTAAAAGACAATAGTTGCATTTGTGGCGTCTAGATCCAATGACATTCTTGTCTTGTCAGTAATTAAAGCCCAGACAGGCAGATACAGATCATTTGCAGGAGGTTGTTTAATTTGTCAGTATAATAAAGAGCGCTGGGTAATTTTCCTGAAACATATTGAATGTAATGTAATTTGTCAGTTATTTATCACATTAATGCTGCAGCAATGGTATCCTGCTTCCAGGTGTCACTTTTTCGTCATGTTTTCCAAGAATAAAAAAAAGTAAAAAAAGGAAGAAGTGATGCAGAAACTTTAGCAGTTACATGATCAGAATATTAAACCGTTGAATATGAGAATGTGATTAGGTTTATATGTGGTATCTTGCAAGAAGAAGTCATCCAGCTAAAGCAGATTCAAACCTGCATATCTCTGTCCTAAAACTGGCTTCTGTATCTGTTATTCTGTGCAATCTGCTTCAACAGATAAGCCTTGGTCTCAAAAGTTTAATTTAAATGCAATTTCTAAATATCACGATAGCATAATTCATTCAGATTTGGGCTGCCGGGCTTCTGTTGTCTCAGTGAGTGAACTGGGTTATTGATGCATTTTCTTCTAATAGTGTATCGGGGAGCATTGCACTGCCAACACATGGGCACAACTTAATCCTCTCCCTTGCTCTTAAGTGCACATTGGTCATCTTCCTATTACTGGGACTTCATATTTCACTGTTTAATTAGACCCTAGTGGACAAATCTAAAGTGACGTGTAATTGCGTAATGATTAATTACATTAGCTCGAATACCCAGCAAGACAGTCAGGGATCAGATACTGAGATCTGCAAGAGGAGTAGTTTGTGGTGTATTTACACACACACACACACACACACACACACACGACACAAGGACACGGACACACTACAAACATGCATGCACACATAAAGTCTGGGAACACTGCACACTGTGCTGTTGGTAAATTTATTCTGTCCTCGCTACATTATATCCACAAGAGGCACGCTGTAGCACAGGGGGGGAAGACAGTTGATGAAAGAGCTGGAGAAACTTAAAATCTTTCCAATGTTCCAACTTCATTCCATAAATAATAGATGCACTTTTACAGTACATTCACATTGCCTTGACATTGCAAAACATTGTGCACCACTGCACATTATTGTAGAACATACCATTTCATAACCATGGTGATGGAAAAAAAAAAAAACATGATGGAAATATTGATGATACTTAGCAATTGTGGTATTCATCTGCTGAGTAGACACAGTGAGTCATATATCCACCTTGACAAAAGACAGTAATGACAAATGCTGTTTTGATAACTAATAATAATGCTCTTGACAGTGTCATGCAAGAAGGACCTTTATGCAGTAGGTTGCCCCCTGTGCCCCTATCAGATTGAGAGAAACATTTAACAGGGGTGCTCCTTCATCAAAAGGTCAGCACAAACAGAAAAGAGGATAGTAAATAACCAGAGAATTATGTTTATTGTAGCCTAAAGTAAAAGGGCAAATGACCTTTCTTGCCACAGAGCGTGAGAGCATAAACATAGTAATGGAGCTTCAATTTCAAAAAGGAAATGGAACTTTAGGAGCTTTTAAAGGGCTTCGAATCTCTCTCATTGTGTGGAAATATTCTTATTATTTAATTTCCCAAAACAACAAACTAAAATCAAAGACATTTAGAGAGAATGTAGTGCAATCTACATTTTTGCCCATGCACTGAGAGTCTATCCACACCACTGCATAGGTACAGTTGTAAGCCAATGCAGCTTTCTACAGCTTTGATAATGACATATTTAATGGATTTGACCTGTGAGGGAAACTAAAGTAAGTGACCTCATTCCTGGAGAACGATGCGTTGTTAGACCTCCTGATCAGAAGGGGTTTGAATAATTTGTGTCTTTGTGGATTAATGCTTATCAACTGCTGTTGATTAGGCTCCATTCCTGCTTTAATCTGGACTACTTCATTATACAGGACATCTCAGATATTTCATATTCCAAGTGCGTTGGTGAATATTTGATGTCGTCATCCTCCCATGTCAGAGTAATGCAGTCATTCAGTCTCCTGGGAGGGGCATATGGACATATATGTACCGTCAATTTGATTCATGCATGCATGGAAACAAGTTCAAACATTAATGGTGCTGAATTGATCCATCTTAAGAGGCTAATGAAATATATTTTTAGCCTCATGCATAGCAAAAAAATAGTAAAGCATATTTCATGATTAATGTACTTGTTTCTGTGCAAAATATATAAAAAGGAAAAGCAACCATGCTGTTGCCTGCTGGAATCACAGCAGGTGTTGTTGCCTGCATTCCCAAAATATTTAAGTGATCAATGCAGCTAATATGTACCTGTCCCAATAATAAAATCGTGGTGTGAGAGCATACAAGAAGTGGAATAAGTTGCTATAGCAACCAACCTTTCCCTACTTGACTGTTTTCCTGTGAGTGGATGCTGCTTTGATGTAGTAGCCAGTGGCGAGGTGAAGAGTTGAACTTATAACCACTGGGAGAATTTGCCCTGTAGCATAAAGAGCCCATCAAGATTTCCATCAACAGTCTGATTAAAGGTGAAGAAATCTGTTATAATCTGAAGTTATGCTACGTGTAGGCCTATCATCCTCTGGGATTCACTTCCCATCTTCAAAAGGTCTGGAGTATTTCAATGCACAGCTTAACATGAAAAGGATCAGTTCACGATACAGTTTTAGAACAAGTTTTTGCACGATGACTGTTTGTTATCAATTTCTGAATTAAAAGATAGGATCAATATTTATGAAACCCTCCATACAAATGCAGGTGTTTTCAAATATGCAGGATATATGATGAATTATTTACAGACATTGTGAAATCTAAAATAGTGTCTTTGAATAATTCATTTCACATTCTTGTGAATTTCATATTGTAATCCAGTGTGGAGATTGATTCCTTATCACACATTGTACAAGAAGATGCAGAAATTTCAAGCCCACACTAAATCTATTATGCCCCTATCAGTTTGCTCTACAGTATAGAACCAAGCATGAACTCAGGGGTTGACACTAAAAGCAGCTCAGCAGAGGTTAACTGGTTGAGTTATTTTCATGGCAAGCTCAACTGTAGCAAGTGGCTTTGTTGTTATGAAGTGGATGGAAATATCCTACTTTTTATGCTTGCCAGAAGGGCAACCACCTACATCTGCATATGTTGCTCAGAGACTAGTATTTTCAAGGGTCCTTGTTGAACGGTGCATGTCTAAAATGCCTGTGGTGGTAAGCTGTTTTAGATAGAACATCAACTGGATTGCCTCTTGGGTTACGTTTACAAGGAAATCTAACTTATTTCCTTGTATAAACACATATATATGCTGTATTTAGCCTCTAGTTTGTTTTGTATGTAGTTGATATCCACGACTCATTCTATCATACAAATCCAGTCCATTCAATCAGGTTCAATCATAACATTTCAACTGGGAGAAATTGCGAAGTTGCTACTGCGGTTGTGTTAAGCGAAGTGTGTTGTCAGGCTGACAGGACAAGCTTCTTTCATCACTGCCAATGATGTGGTCTAAATGTTTTATTTTAATGTAGACTAAGTAATGTCAGCTACAGAACACTGATTTTTTTATTAGTACGTTTCTTTTGCATCAACTCTGATGCCTGACTTTATTTTTCATTTTTCATTTGTTTGGGGGCAAAATGAGTTTGTTCATCTATTATTGAAATGAAGGTTGTAAAGCTTAAAAGATGATATATTGGTTTGTATACATGCAATTAGTTCAGAAGATACTCCTTGATATCTACATTTCTGTTATGTTGTAGCATGAAAATGACTTTTTGATCACAGGTAGCAATGGAGTAAATTCCAATATTTCGCTTGAATGTGCTCAAATGTAATCATTAATAACGTTTGAACTATAAAGGATAGGATGGGATTTGGATTTGTTTTTTAATAAAATGTACTCACAAAAATGAACTCACATTGGTTTGTTAGACGTCTTTGTTTTGTGCAGTAGTAGTCTTTGCTAAGTGTATGTTAGTAGTATTGTTAGTTGTAGTAGTGAGCTATTATTGGTGATCTGATTTCAGCTGCCAAGATGCAAACATCTGGAAAGCATGTAACACTGTAAGCATGTAGGCTAACATATTTTTCACGTGTTATGTAATCAGTTTGGATGTAGATTAATGCCCACATCATGTCTATAAATTGCACTAGTATTACCCACAGCTGTTCTTTTCAGTCTTTTGGCTTGTTAGAAGTAATTGAACTGCACATTATTCTTAACACAAAGAACAACTCGAAATAACTTTTTCTTCTTTGAGCTGATGCATTTGCCACAAGCAATGCTGGTACACAGCCTTCAGCAAATAATGCTATACCCAGTGTGGTTAATGAGGAAAGATGTGAATGGTCAAATGTATTCAACGCTGAGGCATTGGGTTGCCACTCTTTGAAGTACTGCATTTTGAATATTAATCACATCCATGACCTATTTGCTACTGAACTTTATGGAAATTCCTGATGGCCTTGTTGCCCTGATGGAGTCGTAGAGGATACGAGGATGCTGTTGGCACGACAACAATATAATTAAGAGTGGTACGCACAAACTTTTTTAACAAGAACCAAGAGTTTGGCTGAAAACAATGCCATAAATGAATATCAAAGACAGGATCTCATTATGTTCCAAGCAAATTGAACACTGAGGGAAGAAATTCGTCTGACGGCTTGTAATATGGCATCGCTCCCTGGGGTTCAGAATATGGTTACCCAACACCCCCACCTTGCCATCTGTCGACATCCATTGTAGCTTATTGTAAATCTCACGAGAATACTCGCAGCGAGGAGAGATGGAAACACGAAAATGTGCTTTTAGGAAGCGCAGTACACCCTCAGCCTGTCGTAAGAGTTGAGTGTGAACTGAGAGAGTTGCTAGGCCTTGAAATGTGTACTGTTCAAAAAGTTGTTTTCAACCTAAAATATAATGGCATCTGAGCTGCCTCCAACAAAAGGGAGTGGAAAAGCTTTTGTTTTGGTGTTTACACACGACGCAGAGTGCACCTAAACATCTCTTACTGGGTATTTTGAGACACAATGTTGGTACACTGAAACCTGTGATGTTACACCAATACATTCAATTGAAAAACCTTTGAGTTGACTTTGAAACCCCTTTCAATAGTACAGTACTCTATAAAGTCATACAACACAATTGGATTTCCACTATATTTCTACTCTTTGATATATTGTGGAATATGTGGATGTCTCTCTAACTTAGTCAATGTCCAGACGCTTCCTGAACTATGACACTAACCAAAAACCTTTACCAACCCACCACCCTGCCTGGTAACACAGGACTGCTTCACCAGAAAGATTCCTTCAATTGGGAATCACTTAAATTATTTTTGGTGAACCAACTCCTAACTAACCACTTCCAAGTTGCACGGAAAGCTTCTTTGTCTTTTGGGCCAAGTTACGATACTAAAGGTGAGGCCATGGCTTGACTGGGGATTGAACAGTATTCATCTGAGCTTGAGTTGAAGCTATGGTCTAACTGCATGGCTTACATAAAGAAATACACCCAGGCAGAATTGCGTTGTGGAGAGAGATATTGTCCCGTAACCGGAGGGGATTCTGTCCCCGGTGATCCAAAGTGTCCACCCTGCTGAAGAGCCCTTGAGCAAGATACTCCATCCCTTCCAGCCCCATAGGCACCGCTCCGTGTATCTGACCCTGCGCTCAGGCAAAACCATTATATTCACCCGTGGGATGAATATCACAAAAAAGAAGGCTGAGCATTGCATTGGCTTTCACTGACATGGCTTCATTATGGTTTGTGGTTTAACTACAAGCAGACTATTCAAGGCAAGAAATGGACTTAACTTAACAGCTATTTACTGTTGTTTCATCAGCTACAGAAAAGCAAATTCAGTATTAAACAGCACATTCCATGATCGATGTTGACATTTCCACACACATCTACAGCTCTAGTGTCAATTAGGTCAGCACAATGGTCAGATCAGGCCTGTTTGTTTCTCTGCTGTACTAAACTCCCATTTTGTTGAGTCAGAAACAAGTTCACAGAGAGTGGAGGACTTGAGAGGACTTGAGACATGATGCACAGCAGATCAAGTCATTTTCAATCTTTCCACGGCAACTTCAATAATGTGATTATGCCTCAAACATGTGCTTCACAAATCAATAATATGATATGAAATTGTTTTTCTTTTAAGGGGACAATTCAGAAAGCTTCAAGTAGAAACATTCCTTTATCTTGAATTAATAAAGATCCTGGACGAGTACACATTTATACTCGTTGGCGTCTGTCCATGCTGAGCAGTTAATCAACTGACATGGGCCATTCTCCTGCACTGCCACTGACCAACAACATTAATCTGAGTTAAACCTGCCTGCCTGACGGTTTAATTTATACACACATTTCATCACGGATTAGCTCATGAGATTAAACTGAATATAGGACTGTAGAGTGCAGAGCCACTTGAACCCATATCCGTAAAAGAATATGTGATTTAGCCATTTTGGTAAAGGAAATATGAGCAGAGGTATTATTAAGGTAATTCGCCTTGCACCCACCTAGAGAATGTGATATCAGATTAACTGCTACTTGTCAGGGCAAAAAAATAAAATATATCAAAAATAAAATATAATTGAATATATTTTCTCATACAGGAGAGAGGGTAGTCAGGCTTTCTTCCTTTTTTCCCCCAGATAGCACACGGTCAGGGAACAGAGGAGGGAGATGTGCAGCAGCATAGCAGTAAGCTACATTTAAATCCAGGCTGGCACAGCACACGGACCATTTCCCAGATAACTGTACTCGTCCACTCATGCATCACAGCACTCCATTCAACAGCTTCACAGCCAAGTCATATTTATCTTGGTGTGAAGTCATGACACTTCCAAAATAAAAGTGTGTAAAAATATACAAAATAAGACTGTGAGAATTATTGTAATGGGATATATCAAATTTCAGTTTAAAGCCAACGTGTGGTTGTATGAAAGACCACTAATAAACTTGCAAACTTACATTTAAAAACTTGCACTTTGATTTTGTTCCAGCTGGCCCTCTCTCCACCCTCTCAAATAAATGAGAAAACTCAGACAGGGGCCTTCCAGGTTAACTCTCATATCAGCAAGACTCACAACCAACGAGTATGGCGCTAGTGGGCCATGCTTATTATGTCAAAAATAGGATTTATTGATTGTATATAAATTCTTATATTTGACAACAGCGACTACTTTGCTACTTTTCAGGATTCTTCTCATCTGTGTGAAGTAGCACAATATGATGAGTGAACCATTATGTATCTTTCAAATCTACAAATAAGTTTATTCATCTCCATGGAAGATGCCAATTTTTATTGTTCAAGTGGTTCATAGGTGCCAATCTGCTCATTAGAGTTTTCTGCTATGCCTAATAATAATCTTCAACAATTTTAATTGTAATATCTTATGCAACCAGGCCCGTTTGTTGTTGCTCTAATTTACAGGCCAACTAGCATGCCAGTCTATGATAGCAGCTGAGTCTAAAGGGTAGTCAGTAACACTTCAGGCCAAGATATGGAGAAGGACACGTCCTTGATGTGAAGAAGAGCCATGAGGAAAAAGGACTGATAAAAGGGGGATGGATATAGGGCGTGGACAGAGGTTAATGTGAGATGAGCAACTCTGCAGGGCAACATAAGAGCCACACAGTATGCTAGTCACTGAAAGAGGGTAACATCTTAAACACTGTGCATGGCCATGGGAACCATTTGCAATCGAGATGTTCAGTGGATAAACTGGAGTTGGAGGATGTTTTCAATCAACGACTGACATTACGGAGACGACACAGCCAACCAGCCTGACACTCTAATGAATACACAACACTCAGGAGAGATAAAAGCCTCTTATTAACATCAGTTCACGGCATTCACGGCACAACACATTATTTTTTCTTTTTTTCCCCAAAGCTTTTCTTTCTTCTTGACATTAAATGTAGTTCACACGTTGAGTGTGAGTACTATAAAGAGGGAGCGAGGGTAAGGAGGGATTTTGCCACTTTTATCGCGGTGGCAGTCATAAGCCCGGATGAGCCTATAAATATTAGCCTGTCTCACACATGCTGTTTCCAGCTGTGGCAATATATACTGGCAAGGTGCACGCTGACATCCTGAATCCCAATCCACCTCACCAAGTTAGTAATTACCACTCCACCCCAGCAGCACATAATTCCACTTAAACCGAATGTGTAAAGATACAGAGTACCTAAACATGCACAAACATGTACAGACATATACATGCACCCTGGGAACACACTGGGAATTATTATTGAAGAAGCGCACCTTGTCGGTGACTCGTATAAAGGTTTTTGAAACAAAAACGGTGAGAGAGGATAAGAGAGGATAGAGCTATTGCCACATTGGCTAAAGTCCTTGAGGCATGCATGAATACGCTCTGAGTCAATAATTTATACACCCAGACACACACACACACACACACACAGTGAGAGAAAGAGAAAGAGAGCGATCAGAGCATTACAGTGCTGCACAGGAAAACAGAAGACCGAAAAAAGCTTTAGGGACATAGGACCATAGACACCTGGAAGCCATACACGTCAACAGATGTGGGATTCTCTCCTCCTTTCCAGTGCAGGCACATAGAGGAGGTTTGACTCGACGGTCACTCTTTCTAATGTGTTTACTCGATTCGAGTAAGCAGATAGTAGCGGTTTCTCCTTCAGTGAACACTTGCAGTCATATGCCGTCTTCTCACTGCCTGACACGTCTCCTCAAGCTTACATAATGCAGATCTGCCCTAATTTCTTTCTCTCTCTCTCTCTCTCTCTCTCTCTCTCTCTCTCTCTAAACCAGGATCTTGAAGCCACTAAGCAACACAACACCAGCAATCTGCCAAACAGATGAGTCAAAGGTATTTCGTGGTGGTTGGTGATGTTATTAAAACGAAAAATAAAAATCGTTTCGGCGGTTTCAAAAGATTTTCACTCAGGTATTCTTAAGGCAGGTCAGCCCTGAATGCAGAGGAGACAAGTGTCATTCAAGCCAAGTCTTTAGCACACAGTACATCAATTGTATAGAGGAGTGTGACATGCAGTCACATCATCCATTTGTCAGAAAGCTGAATTACAAATTAGCCCACACTGTGCCCCGATACAGTACCTCTTGTTGTATGACAAGAATTGTTTTTCTGTGTCAGGTAATTGGATGTTTCCATGGATACTAGGCCGCGGGAAAGCCATGTCTGCCAAGAATAGAGTTTATTTGCAAGTGTCTGTCAGCAGCTATGCATGCAAATTTGGCTGTTGTTCCTACTGTACAGTTACAGTTAGATCAGAGCCCGTTATCACAGCTATACGCACCTCTGAGACAACAAATACATCTTTTGTTCCCCGCGAAGAGCTCTAGATTGAAAATCAAATTGGGTTTGAATCCATTTTGCAGCCTATTTTGCAGCTTGCAACTACACAAACTGTAGTTTAAACACTTGGGACATCAGCCCCAGATAGTGAAATGATCACTTATAAAAAAATAAATTAAAAAAAGATAGTTGATCATTCAAGTTCTTCAAAACAACTGAAACTGCTATCATACATTTTTAGTCAAAGTGTGTTGCGGGTGACACTGAGAGAAACTAACTACCTCGTCTATATTTCAGATTATGCACCAAATGTGTACTTGTCATTTCGCATTTGCTTAAATAAAATGATGACGATGCCATAACCTGAATATTGGAAGTGGATTTTGTAATCTTAATGCTCTGAAAGCTTTTGTGCAAGGTTTTATGTTCCATCCTCCCTCTACACTATGACATTTACTTCATACGCTGTGGTTTGGAGGGTGAAGGCAAAACAGAAAGGATATACCAAATGAATGCACATGTTTTATTCATTAGCTAACAACTGAAGAAACAGCACATCTCAGATACATTTACCTCACATCTTTCTAGTTGCACTGTGTGTTGCTGCAATAAGAGACCTCAGAGCCGCTGCAAGTTTGCATGAAAATGCTGATGAAGCGTTCTATTTACAAAGCTGAGGTTGACATAGTAAAGTCACTGCTTCATATGAAAACCAAACTAAAGAGCAACAACAACAATAGTATAATAATAATAATAACAATTATAATAAAGCAGAACACTGACTGGATCTCTTTGCAACTTAAATATTTGCTCAAATACACAGGACAGTCACATTGCATTTTAACATGTTTTTGGATTATCAGTATTCATAACCTTGAATGTGAAGAAAATGCACATTTGGTAATATTTGATTTCATAAATCTGAAAGAAGAATTTGTGATATATACAGTAATATTGTGTATCCACAGCATAGTTGCCTTTGCAAAGTAGCCTAGCGGCTAAGATGACAAATTAAAAAGTTCATGACAAATAATTAAAAGTTAAAGATGATCTGAGTAGGATTTCATCCACATATATAATCATCATTATACATTGTGATAACAACCATTGGTGCTGTGCTCTGTATCCCCTGTGAGCCTGATTGTATAAGTCTACTAGACATTTTTTCCTCAGTTTTGCAGATAATGGACCAAATGATGGCCACTGTTGAAAAATGTGTGAATGTAACTATGTTTTTACCAGCATTACAGTGCACATCTCAACTAACGAGAAAACTAATGAGAAAATCCTACTCATAGCACCTTCAATGCACAAACCCGTACAGGTTTACAGCATGCTTCACGCTTTAGATTTCACATTTTGTTCTGATGCATTTTCCAAATTGAAAGAGCAAGTGACAGGGCAAGTGACAGGAAACCCCCAAATGATCCTAAACATGAGAAAGTCAACAAAACAAAACAAAAAAAATAAAATTGTATCCTTGAAAACAGCATGAGTAACGCTGTGGTGTGATGCATGGTGACATGCAGACAGGGTGCAGATACACCATGTCCTCTAATTAGCTAAGTTAAGATGACAGGTTCAGTGCCTAATACTGCATGTGATGTTGTTTTATTTGAAGTTTCAAACACTGAGGGGAAGTCACTTCTTCGCTTACACTATTGACCCAGAAATGGGTTTGACTTTATTTTTGGATGATGTGCTTGGTTTGCTTCAGAACACAGAACATCCCCCAAACAGTTTGATGCATAAAGACAACTCTAACCAAGCATTCGTTTGTTGTGCTTCTCAATCAACTAACTTGGGTTTTACAGAGTTGTACACATTAGTTACACTACCCATCATTCCCTACATAAAAGGATACATGAAAGAGAGACTGGCTGGCTAATTACAGTCAAGTTGCCAGTGTTCATATTGTGCACCAAACAGATAAGACAAACAATGTCAAATAATGAGACAGTGCTTTTCACTGTAATGCCATACACACACACACATACACATTTCCTACAAAACAAGTGTAATTAAAAATATTCACGCTTTTAGAAAAATGAATGATCCAAAATGCTGTGCAAAGTACCTCTGAATATTAGTCTGTGTTAAATTCAGAATTAGGGTTCAGGGGATGTGACGATAATATTAAATGTTATGATTCTGCATTGTGGAGTTGGTGGGTGGAGGGATTGAGGGGTGGGGTAGGGGAATTATATACAGGTTGTCTGAGTATACTCTGGACCACATATCTGCTATATCTATGCATAGTGCAACACGTTTTTTTTGTTTGATGTGGTACTTTTACGTATACAGTAATCAAACCTATGGCTATATGCACGTTTGTTAACACACTGTACATTTAAGAAAGTGACATCATATTGTTGACCTGTAATAGTCAATAGTGCATTTTTTTGTGCAAAATAAAAAACAGACAGAGATTTGTATTCATATATTGTTTGTATAAAAATAAGCAATCATTTAAAATATGCATTATATGGACCTAAGGCCCATTTAACCCACCCCCCCTCCAAAAAAACAAACAAAAAGAAAAAGCCCAACTCAGATATACCCACAGCTGCATTTCTCATCTCAGACACAAAGTGCAACAAGCATACATAATCTGCAAGTGTAGCTGGTTAGTTTAGAGATGGGGAAGCTCACAGGGAACAACACTGAATTTCATACAGGTTATCCCTATGCACGTCGACAGTTACGTTTATTTTTAGTGAACCGCAACTATTCTCTCCCAAATGTACAAACAAGAGCAGAATCTGTCTGGCCTCCTAATCTGTGATATCACAGCAGGATTTTATTTGTCATCTCTGCATTTAATACCATCATCCCAGAGCAGTTACAATACCCCATCTCATCCCATCTCACATTGGATCACACGTCTTTTAATGGGTAAATGCACCTACCTAAAGGTCCAATTATTGGTACTTGTAAATGTACTTTATAATACATGTACTTTTAATAATACATTTGATTCTGATTCTCATGTATAGTTTTACTGAGATGATGGAAAAGGTGGCTGTGACAATACCCTGGTTAATTTTGGGATGAGAACATATAGTTTGATTCAATAATGACAGCAGTGATGAAATGCTCATTTGAGTGTAAAAGCTCACTTGTCAATGGAGTAGCTCCAGGGTGTATTTAATGATAAGATGAGTCAGAGTCCTGATTCTCTGGTTGCTTGCTTTGGAAGAGACTTGTTTACAAATTTAGACTGTCAAAGACCATAGGAATAAAATATGAAGTGAATTCTAAAATTGAGTCGTATTCCCCTTTAGTATTGAAATCTGTAAAGCAAGATAACAAGCATAGCTTACAATGGACTGGACAGCTGAAGAACGCTGATAACATAGTTTTGCCTTTAGACTGATCCTGATTCATCCCCAGTCATTTTAAACAACTTCCTAGAGGTCATGTCACTCAAAACTGTGTAAATGTTGTACGTTTCTCAAGAACTTCAAGGTAATCGGGATCAATGTGAAGCTTGGCTTTCAATTCCCAGTACTCGCTCCTGTTGGGCTCAACGTAAACAGTACTTGGCGCCGTACAGTACAGTATTGTCTGTTGTATTCTCTCTGGGTGCATGTATTGATGTCTCACATCGAAGTCTGAGGTATACTGACTAGATGTGTGGGCTGCATGCCTGCATGGTAAAGTATTGCTGTGGAGCGTGTGTTTGTCTGGCTCAAGCACATCTCTGTAGTAATACTGATCATCTTGCAGAGGGCAGGAGGTCTTATTGAGAGGCTCTGGAGCAGCAACACTGTATTCAGAGCTTATTGCATTACTAGCTGCCTCTTCGTCCGAGTTACCCAGGAACGCCCCGTTCAACTCGTCAAAATCTCTATATCCATCCACTGGTTTGCTCTCCGTTGGGGTGTGGGCGGCAGATCTGCTCGTAGGTTCTGTGGGAGGTGGGATGTACTCGTACACGTGTCCGGCAGACGTTCTGACTTTGGGAATGGCTCCCTTCTTGTAAAGGCCGTACTCCATGTTCAGAGAGCTAATGCAAGCGTTCACAGTGTTATTCTGCTCGTTTTGAGTCTTCTGCCGTCTCTTTTTCATTGCCACGAACAATCCCGCGGCCACAAACACGGACACAATGAACATCAGGAGGAGGGCTAGAATCAACACAGATAAGGGAACGGCGCTGTATTGTGTGTCAGAATCCAAGGATGTTTCTATGGTGATAGTGCTGCCAGGAAATGATTCTTCAGAGGGGGGGATCACGGAGGCAAGTATATCAGAGTTATTAGGGCAGAAATTAGCTGTTTTAATGTATCTCATATCCTCCCCAGCCAGCTTCTTAGGCGAGCCACATATGACATTGTTTACAACTGTGCCTGTGCTAAGCTGCTCCAGCCACATCTTCAACTCCAGAATGGCACAAGAGCAATCCCAGGGATTCTCGAACAAATCTACTTGCACCAGCGCTGTGAGCTGATCTAGCACACCGCTGACAGGCAGATATCGGAGATGGTTATTCCGAAGGTTTAGTCTGGCCAAGGTCAGGCCATTAAAGATTCCCTCTGGTAAGGTTTTTAAGAGGTTATTGTTCAGGAAAAGCAGCTGAAGATTGGAGACGTGCTGAAAGGTGTCAGACGCAATTTCTTTAATGACATTGTATTCTAAATATAAGAACTGTAGTCTCTCCAACCCATAAAATATATCAACTGTGAGATGGTCTATCAAATTCCCATTTAGGTATAGCCTTCGTAAATGTGTCAAGTCTCCAAAGGCTCTGTCATGTATGTGAACTATCCGATTGTTACCGAGATGAAGCAAATCTAATCCGGTTGCCTCCATAAAATCTGATCTACGCACCACAGGGATATAATTTCCTGTGAGATACATCTTTTTGGGATTGTAAGGTTTGGGATTTAAGTCAGAGATGCGCTCGATCTTTCGCTCTTGGCAATTGACATTCAGGCCGAGGTCTGAAATTTGAAGATTGCAAGTACAGGCAGCTGGGCAATCCAAAGGTACAGGGGATTTGGTCTGATATGAAATAATTTGACCATAATTTTGGGGTTTATTCGATGGGCTGCGAGGGGTGGGCCTTGATTTTAATTTGCCTGACTGGCGAGGTCCTTTGGTGGGCCTCGATGAGGACCGTGCAATCCCAGATGAGGTGAAGGAGGCCGTGACTAGAGATGGTGTGGTCCTATAGTATGCATCGGTGCTCAAATGTGGCAGGGGTGGCATCTCATACTCAGCGATGGCTCTCCTAGGGCATAACTCCTGTTTTGAAACCTCATCAAGATCTCTCCCATGGAGCCGAAAAGGGAACTCGCAAACAACATCGCCGACCAAAGCCGTGTAGGATATGCTCTCTAGCCAGGTTTTCAGAGCAATTAACTCACAAGAACAGTTCCACGGATTCTCCTCCAGTTGCAACTCCACAACACTGCTCATGTGCTCCAGCAGACCCGAATAAGGGAGCACTTTCAGTTGATTCCCCCTTAGGTCCAAGTGAGTCAATGGGACGTGCTGGAAAATGTTCACAGGCAGAGTAGATATTAAGTTGTCATTTAGAATCAGGACCTCCAGATGACGAAGCTTGCTGAAGGCATTCGGCTCCACATGAGTGATGTAATTATAATCAATCTGTAGATATTCCAGACTTTCAAGGCCAAAGAAAAACTCTTCCTTCAAGGCATCGATTTTATTATTGTTGAGATGCAATCGTTTTAATCCCTGAAGTCCATTAAATGCTCCTGATTCAACTTCAGATATGTCATTGTTGCCCAGATGTAATATTATAAGTCCATTGTACTCGACAAAATCATTGGCACATAGCTTTTTCAAAAGATTCCCCGTAAGCAGCAGATGATATTGGGGGAAGTACACTGGGTTTATGTCAGGTAGACGTACAATCCCTCTGTTCTCACAGCTCACTGTGAGTATCCCCTCTCTCTCTTCACAGGCACACAGTCTTTGACATATCTCTCCATAGCTGTCAAACATCTCAACAGTGCACACAGATGTTGCGCTTAACAAAATATATGAAATCCAAAGACGCATTTTCTTCTACTGGGGTGGCCGAGCTCACTGTCCTGCTAAGGTATCCAATGTCATCTGGAAACAAAAGACATGCAGGTAAAAAAAAGGCAGACTGCAATGAGAGCACCATATGCACACTGTAAGCTCTGAAACAAGCAGTAGCCCGAGTCAAAGCCTCGTTTGCTGCTACCCAGAGGGAACTTCAGGCTGTCTGGCTGCTGATTTGTAATGGCCCAAACAAAGCTGGATAAAAAAAAAACTCCTTCGAGCTATGTAAATAGGATGGTTTTGTGATGAACAAAAAAAAGCAAGGTCAAACCCAGACATAAGCACAAAACAATGACCAAAATTCACTGTGAGAGAAAATCATATCGCGTTTGCTGTTAAGACATCACAATCGCAATTTCATCCTGGTTTGAATTCCAAGATAAGCAAATTACTTTAGAGCACGTTTGATGCATGTTGGCATAATATAACACGCCGTGTCAGACATAAGCTACTGCATGATTTTTTTTTTTTTTTTGTCTCCTGGGAGAAATACATACCTCACGCTCACTGATGAAGATGCACGCTCGTTAAGGATCGCACCGCGGCTTGCATTTTAATCCGTCAAATGTTTGAAATATCTATTCAGCGCGAGCAAGTTCGCCGTCACTAATGCACCACAGAGGATGAAAGAAACGCTGATCAGCCCTATCTGCCAAATGCTTCTCTTTCACCACGCTGTGCCGGAGGAGACACAGCTATGCCTGGTAACAAACTTGCTTATTCGGTCTCTCTCTCTCTCTCTCTCTCTCTCTCTCTCTGCCTCTGTGTCTCTCGGTGACGCGCTCACGCTCACACACAACAGTCTTCGCGCACACGAACGCGCAAGGACGCAAGCGCGCGCACACGCACAGAAACGGTTGTAAATCGGGGGAGAATGTCAAGTCATTTCATGCACAGAAGAATTAGCTTATTGGAGCGTCATAGCCACATACACCCCCGGAAGTTGACCTAGCTAAAATGAAGAGGGTTTGCTGTCCAAAATAGATCAATAATTTACTGGAGTCAACCGTTTAACTGATAAGCAGTTAAACCGTTTATCATGTCAATTCATCCTGGAACAAGCAACAGCATTTCTTTTCAGCGTTTCAGCGTCACAAGTCTGTGCCCATGAAATAAGGCTAGGAGTGGGTGCAAACTATCTAAGCTAAATTCAAATCATTCTAATGGATTATAATAACATTTTCTTTCACCTGACATGAACAGAGAGAGACAGAGAGAGACCTACACCCTTTCAACATCACAAGTAGTAGGCCTGGCAGTGCAATGTATTCACATCCTAGCTGCTATTTTTGGACATTTCACCTCAAATAAGACTTGACCAAATGACAGTGTTTATAGGCTACCCTGCAAGCACTTGGCTGATCAGACCGTTGACTTCCAGTCTATAAAAAATCTGCCACCTACAAGAAGTTGCTGTGGCTGTGATTGTTCAGTCATATTTCTTTCCCGAAATCCTGGTGACAGCAAGCCATTGGATGAACTGTCGCGCTAGGCCCATGTCGCCTCATCAAATTGCAGCACTTTGTAAAGTGTCTAGTATGCTCTGTGCAGATCTGCCTTAATAATCATGTCATCCAGTGCACAGTGCATGAATGCAATTTTGCATTGCCATGCATAGTACGTGTATTGAGAGAAACCGATACATTTCTCTGCTAGATAAAACCCAGGGCCAGGGTATTTTGATTGTTAGCCTGCACCAATGCCTGCTTATCCAATTAACCATATCACATTTTCCTCATCAATTCCCCTGTGGCAGCAGAATGTTTAAACATTTAAAAATAATACACCGTAGTGCAATATTTGCCTGTTGGTTTATTCAGATTAATTAAGAGTGTGAGTTAATGTGACTCATCGCCCTGGCTGAATGTGTTTCCACCTGGTCTTAATGAAAAACAAACAGTAGTTACGGCACAAACATAATTAACACATTAAATTCGCTCATTTTTTGTAGCCCTAACATAGCATAACATAGTCCTAACATTTGAAGAGTGGCACGTGTTGCATAATCGACCCAGTACCACGTGTTGGTGTAGTGACACCAGAGTGAGAGGTAAGCCGCGATAACCTGCCACAACCTTCTCCACCCGTCACTCATGTGGAAACATGTCAAGTATCGCTGCGTATCACCGTGTCCTTGTGTAGCTGCATCCATCATCCCCTGCTTGGTGCTTGCTCACATGAGAAGAGAGCAGGCACACCAGGGACACAGCCTGTGGCACATATTAAAGAGTATGAAGTCTGTATTCAGCTTGCATGCATTTCATTTGTGTTTTTGTTTCCCTTCAGAGATTTACACTGCATATTCAAACCCCATCATTACTGCACTATTTGTGCATAAATAAGCATTAATGTTTGTTGCAACATGATGAGCAAATGTGCAGCTGACTTACAGCGTGTGTTATTGCTATAGCAAAAGCCGTCACCGCGAAAGTCGAAATGACAGCAATTGCCTGTATTGGTTGAATATCAATCAAATATTAATTGATACTATATATTATACTACTGTTATGTATTTGTGTGAACACGTGCATGTTTACACGTGCACATGGATATGTGTGCCTCTCATTACAGTCGGTTCATTCATGTGCATTCATGGTCACGAAGTGCAGAAAGAACATGAGACACACACAGATCGAAGCATGATCTGCACCTCATTTAATGTCTCTCTCTCCACACACACACACACACACACACACACACACACACAATCAGCATAACAAATGACTGGAAGAAAATGATGATGACTCACAATTATGTGCTGCAAGGTCAGATATCCACAAATGGAGTTGGAGTTGTGCCACTGTGGATGATGGGTAGTGTTCTTGATATATGTTCCTTCCAGATGGTACGTCGCACTTTGTCATCTGGATCCAGCTGGAGCATACAAACAACCATTCTCTCGCAGGATTCTCTGTACAATTACTGTCGTGGAAAATATGACTGTCAAAACCATTTGTTTCAACAGAAGTGATGGCACACATAAAACTATGAAGCTACACACATAAATAATAGTTTATCAAGATGTATTTTATCTGTATACCAGGAGCGTGCTAGCATTTCTTTTCACTGAGGGTTGTGATATTACTATCTGAGTTTTAAGCAACATAAAACATCTGAAGCTTGTGGCGGAGACTGTTCTCCTTATCCCAGTAAATATAATCCCTAGAATATTTGCACAACTGGCCTGGTAGAAATTGTTCTGATAAAACTGATTCCTTAATGTCTATGTATGATTTTCACTTTAAACTAGAACACAATCTTCTCAGTAAATCAAAGATATGATGGAGGGATGAACTTCTTATCTATTCATTCCCTTACTTGGTTTGTTGTTGTCCACTGTATTCAGCTCAATGTATTTTTTACACCCCGTAAAAAAGCTCCTCCCCTATAGCTGGAGCCCCTCCCACCCCTTATAACCACCCGGGCTCAACCAGCTCCGCCTCCCCCAACGCTGTGTAGTGCAAAATATGGCGGATGAGCAGCAAGTTATAAAACTAAAAAACTCTGGTATGATCTTTGATAGAGCAAGGTCAGAAACAACATTAGTGTTGCTGTTGAACGATGGAAGAAGCTGAGACAGACCAGAGTTGGACGTTTTTCTCCAGGTGAGTGCAATTTACGTTACCTAACATTTGTTATCTGGGCTATTGCTATCTGGGGAACTAGTCTTGCTCTACTAACTAAACCTAACACCTCATGTCCATTCATCAGAACCAGGCCCGAGCCTGGTAAAGACAAAAGCTCAGGTGGTTCTGATGTGTTTCCATTACATACAAAGCTAACCATGCTAATGCTATGTTTGTTGTTTGCTGTTATGCTGCGCTGCTGTAGTGGCAGAATCCTGCTAGCATTATAAGCTGTTAGTCTGTTATGCTAACTGTGGCTAAATTATTATTATTATTATTATGACTCGAGGACTTTGATTTGTTGTAGTTTTATGTTGCCATGTGTATTCTGTTCTGTAAATATATGTGCAGAGAGCAGAGTTACCTAACACATCGTCTATCAGCTGTATTTATGATGATCATCTATATCTCACAAGCCCTACAGTGTAACCCACACTGATCTACAGCCATGACTGTGTTTCACTTCTAGCTGTGTTGCACTGTGCACCATGTTTCTTCTGTTATTGTAGAAGTCATGCCACATGGTCATGAGGAATTTCTGCAGCTCCTGTCATATGTATTACTCTGACTGTTGTTTGAAGTTATCACAATCAGTGTTGAACCGTTTGGTTGCATTTGTTTCACTCAGTGAGGGGGTGTGTGCAACGCTGGAAGAGGGGGTGGAGGAAGGTTTTGTCTTTGATTTAGATTCATCATTCATCTTTTCGCCTGCGGGGAGTTTCCTATATCTTTCTCCACAGTTAAAACTGTATTTCATAACAGCCATGATTTGAATGGCGTACTAGAATTTTCTACATTAGGGGTTCCCAAACAACACACATTAGACCACAGACCCCATTTGATTTAGTCCTAAGCAACGCCATCTGAGAAGACTTGTTTGATATTTTTGCTCATACGTAAAATACCAGTAAAATTAACCTGTAACCTACTACATTTTGGTGGGACCCCCCTGGAACCAGCTCAAGGACCCCTGGTGGTCCCCGGACCCCACTTTGGGAACCACTGCTCTACATAACAAGAAAATGAAACAAAAACAGAGATGGTATTTTCTGCTAGCTGCTATGGCACCACCTGTTGGTAGATGATCAGAAATACAATATGTACTGTAACAAACAGGACAAGGGAAATTAAAAGAGGAACTGAAGGCCAACTGAATGAGTTATGAGTGATAAAACGGCTGTAATTGACTTTAACTGGCGGTATCATCCGTATCA
Organism: Hoplostethus atlanticus; assembly: GCA_034670405.1. Lineage (NCBI taxonomy): Eukaryota > Metazoa > Chordata > Actinopteri > Trachichthyiformes > Trachichthyidae > Hoplostethus > Hoplostethus atlanticus. The sequence continues at coordinate 4,006,289 of JAXDDX010000030.1, forward strand.
TAAATATGTGTTCAAGTAAATAAAGCTGGTGGGTGCATCCTGTGTTGTGTGGGTTTACCCCCCCCTCCACAACACAAGGCAGAGGGATATATGAGGGCAATAAAGATCATCAGCGGTGATCTCAAAGAACAACATCAACAGTGTTCTCATAACAGTTTTTTTAATTGAATAAATAGGCCTACAGAGCCAAACTGCCCTACTTCCTGGCGGTCATGCCGGTGCAATCTATGAACGAGATTGGTTGGGCAGAGAAACGTAAATTGCCAATTTAATTCAAACTAATTTTTTAATCGATGGGCCACGTTTAAAGCTTACAAGTCTGGAGAATAATTGATTTACTGTAAACACATAAGAGATGAATAAAGAAAATCTATAGATTCCTTTTCTAATAACTATCATTTTTACCTACACTTGAGAGAGAACTGCCTGTTTGAGAGGTACTGTAAATAAACCTGCCTAGAGCCACCCATTATTCCCACGCAATTAAAAGTTAAAATAAGAGCATTTCCCTACACTGATTGTGGAAAAAAAGCTATTAGTAACTTCAAATTTATGATTTGTAGATGATCCACAAAACTGATACATGTCTTGTTCTTTATTTATCCGCTCTAATTATTATTGTTATTATCATTTTTATGTCACAGAGAGAACCTGTCAAAGCAGACACAACCCAGATTTCAGAAAAACACGTGTCACTACACCTCCAACCGCCGGGTGTCGCTGCTGACTTAGAAAAAAAAACCTTGTCAGTGTGTCTCCCGTAGTCCTGTCTGTAAGTCTGTCTCATAGGAGCACAGCTTCGAGAAATTCCCTCTTAATGCGATGATCACTTGCTTGCACTGTACATCATGATTACCCACATTATTTTCAAGTAAAAACACATTAAAAAAGAAAATCAGACTAAATGGCGTAAACACATTTATTAACTGCATTAATTAGTTCGTTTCTGTATTTTTTTTCTTGTATATAGTCATTATGACAAGCACCATGAAGGCATATTGCCCCATCTAGCCACACATAATACATATCTAAAGCACATTAAATAGATCACCCCTTACAAATGATACAAGCTCTGGCTGTGAAAAAAGAAAGACTCTGCATGACCATGGCTATTTGGTGTTTTCACAACTCAACTGGTGGGAGTGAGATAAAGTCGTGACATGCTCACTGAGGTCAATTGCTGTGTGGCATCTGCATGTACCGGATGGCTTCCTACCCTCTTAATTAAATACTGCATTCACCTTATCACTGTTCCTAATGCTGACAAGGCTCTCCAGCAAACTAAAGACATCTTTTCTGTGGCTGACAGATGCTGCAAATGCTAATGAATAAACAAACAAGCAAAAATCAAAATGCAAAAGTCTTCTAACCTTGAATGAGTGCCTTGGTTCTCAATGGGCTACAAAAAAACACTACTAATCTGATGCAGGGAGATCTTTCCAGGCTTTATCTTTGACTCAGATGGCTCAACAGTCAAGGTAATTACCTTGGCCAGAAAGGTCGTTGTGGAACATAATGGAAAAGTAACAGTGTGAGGAGTTGGATTTAGTTAGATTAAACCAAGCATGAGCAAGGACACCAACTGGAATTTCAAGGGAACAAAGAATATGTCATTGCAGTGACATGCACAGCATGATGACAATCAAAATCTGACAGATTTGACACTTTGTCTTGAATTTTTATTTTAGCTAATACACATAACTACTTTAATTGTCAAGCGCTGATAGTTTACTTACTTTCCCCCAAATAAACAGGTTGTTACAGAATTCCCTACAGAGACGAGACAAACAGTGGATTGAAAAAGAGTGGCAGCAGGGTACTTGGAGCTTTATTTAGCTATGTGTCTTTAATGCCTAGGGGGCCTGGGAGCATCAGCGATTGCTCACAACAGGTCCCTGATTACAACTGCAGCATTAAAAAACGCAGGTCTGTATGATGTTGCCACGGTAACACACATTGTGTCTTTTATGACAGCCTCTGCTCACATCTCCTGGTTGATCATAGGATACACCCAATGGCACACACCATAGTATCCATTTTACATCACACTGATGTCCCTTTTTAATTAAGTCATGGGCTTACACACCAACTTCTGAATATACTTCATTCTCACAGCTTGTGCGTTTTCTGTTGCAGCCTATATTTAATTTGCTTGTATGCGCTGGATAATTCCCTTACAGAAGGTGTGTGTGTGTGCTTGTGCGTGTGTGTGTGCATGCGTGCGTCAACATGTGTTTGTGTTGCTTGGTGTTATGTCCCTGTTCTGCACCAGTGGCGATCATTCAGCTGACCCTCTCTCTCACCTCTCTCTCCCTGCTCCTGTGTGGATTTAGTTACGAAGCAGGAGAAGAGCGCCGTCTGAGACGTCATAAACAGCATAGGTATTTTTATCACGTTTATCAAGCCATCTACAATCCAAACTGTTATGGAGTTGCTTTCATTTTCAGCTCATATTTGTATAGCCTCAGGCAGTAACCCAGAGTAATACCTGGTGGCAGACAGGACTCAGGCAGTTGTACATCACTGACGCATTAATGTGTCTACTCAATTACTTTGGAGAGTGTATGTTTGGAAATGTTATTTAACCTGTCTAACGGTTTCTTACCGCCATTCACGGTCAATATTTCATCAGAGTACGCATGTAGATGGCAGTATATTCAATATATTAATTTTTGCCTGAGCTCTTTGTGTGGCTGCTACAAAGACAGAAAGTGAGTCAGTACTGCATACATAATTGTAAACTGTAAAGATAAGGAGATAATTACTTCCCATCAGCCTGTGCGTGTGTGTGTGTCAGTGTGCAAGAGGCAATACCGTGTTGGGTCTGCCTAGAATAGAGACCGTTTTATAACATTAACACATTGTCATACTGTTAGAGTCATTTGAAAAATTGTCCTGCTATCTCAGTCTGTTCATCTGAGTACTGTACCCTGCAGGCCTTATTTCTAAAAGCCGAGTGTGTGTGTGTGTGTGTGTGTCTCTCTTATGCCGGTACTCTTCGTCCAATAAGCACACATTGGGTGTCAGTTGAAGGATCGTTTTCCAAACTGAATCCACCTTTGTCAGACTCCCTATTGCTTTCACACATTGTTGCTTTAACCGCTGTTCTTTTTTTTTGGGGGGCTTACCGTGACCTGCGGGAACTTTAAAGACAGAATATTCCAGCTGTGGGCTACCTCCAAGGACCCGTGTTAGAGGATTGTTTTGGGGGCCTTGAATTCTTTGAAGACTTCAAAGAATAATGGGATAATTATTGTACTTACCACCAGAGGGAAAGGGAAAGACACAGAGAGAGAGAGAGAGCGAGAGAGAGAATAATGGGCGCTCAAAATAGACAATAAATCTAATAGGGTGCAAATTGAATGGAAATATGCTTTCACAGGAACACCGAGTATAGGATTATCAACTTTCAGGTTGTGCTCTCATCTTGTCTTCCTTTTGCTGTATTTAGCGAGGCTCTATTCTTGTTAGGGTTTGACAATGCTGATTATCTTTTTTTTCCCAGCATGGAGTACTTAGCCCAGGTAACAGGAAAACAGGTGGTGTAAGCATGGCTGATAGTACCTTCCTCCCACTGATTAGATTGCAATCGATTTCTGCCAAATGTCAGGAAACACAAGAGTCTAGTGCCATTTAATGTGTGTCAGATGAGAGCAGAAGGTAAGAGTCTGTGTTATCACTCATGTGTCACACCAGCTAGAGAATGACAGGGTAGCGGTGCCAGGGGTTTAATTGGCGTTAACACTTGTGGTGTAGAGCTGTAAGGCGGCTGGAGTCTCCTTGGCAATGTCCAGTCGAGTCAGGAGTAGCATGCTGCTGTGCGAGGAGGCGGGGGGGGAAAGCAGTTATATTTATCGACTGAGCTGGATTGAAAGGAATCAAATGGATTTAAAGACATTTTTAATACAGCCTTACACGCGGCCTGGGAAGTGATGGTGAGTGTGATTCGTGACTAGAAATATAAAAAACAAAACAAAAAAAACAACCCGAGGATAAAAATGAGCGAACAATGGGGCTTGTCCCTAGCGAAAGAAATTCTTTGCTTATGAGGAGTCGTATGGTTTTTTGCTGACTAATAAAACAGTCCACTTGATCAATATGTCTGTAAATTACTTTTTGTTGGATAACACTCCTCCCTCAAATGAAAAGGTATAGCCATCCAAAATGACCTCTCTGGATCTATTGATTGTCCAGGACCAGTTCATATTTGCGGTTGTGATTGAGGTGCCAGAAGACATGCTTATAGATTTCCCTAAAGTAACTCGTGCAACAGTAGAAAACATTTGAAAAGGCCAATCGACTTAAATTGTCTTTGTTGACTAAGACCGTGACACCAATTAGTCAAGTAATTGACCAAGATAGGGCAGCCAGTCCTGGTCAACACGCTTAGTTCAGGGTTTCAAAGACCTGAGATGATTATTCTTTTGGATTACCTTAATGACTGCAGAGAAAAAGCCATTAATCACAGGCACCCTCTGGTCAGGGTATTGCTCCACAGAAAATATCTACAACCTTCTCATTTCAGAATGGAGATTTCTGGCAAAGCTATAAAGCACAGTGTCATGAATGACTGGCCCCACTCCAAGCCCATTAATGATGTGATGATTGAACTCTCATTCACAGAACAAGCCGAGACACTTAAAACGTCATATCAGTTTTGTCAGCAAAGGCTGTTCTGACAGCCCAAGGTCAAATGGATATAGACTTGACGTCTGTATCATTTGGGTTCTGCAGCAGCATTACTCTGCTGTACACTGTAGCATATTATGGCCAAATGATTAAGCACACGCGAGGCTTAGACCATTTTCCCCCGTGCAAAATAATGAACAAGGTACATGGAAACAACCTGACCTACCTGTTGTGTGGGCCCAGCGTAACCTACACTGTCACCGAAGGTGCTCTGAAACCAGAATAACTTTTAAATGAGACTCTCGGTATATAACGTTGACGTTTTGCAGGCACGGTCGCTTGAATTGAAACGTCCCTCCCTGATGATGTCACACAGTAAGTCTCCCAACTACAAAACAACACTGATTTCCGTTGCACTTTCACGTGCGCTCGTCACTCCTATTCTTCCCTTAAGTGAGCTTTCAGTTTATTTTTATGTACCATGTGCTCAGCGGTGGAGGACGAGCAACAACACCGATCAAAATGAAACAACCCTTTCTGCCGGGATGGCCCTGGAAACATCTGCTCCCTTTGTCCTAGCGACTAAGTGGACGTTTCGAGTGCATAAACAGAATCACACTGAGGATCTGGTGAATGTTACGGTCTACGTATAGTACACATATACGTTGTACCTGTGATTGTTTTACAATCTGCTCCTATTGTGCAATAAATAAAAACATCTGGCAAAAAAAGGCATCCATCTAAAACACAACCTTAACTAAATAGATTTCACTTACCATAGTGACCCACCTACATGCATATTTCATTTTGCCGTAGCTGTGTGTTTGTTGGCTTGTTTGAGTTGTTTGTTTTGATCAGTGGGAAGGCATATAGTAGCTTGAATTGTTGGATACACTTCATGCTGGAAGGTTACATTTCATATTCTTTGCTGAAAGGGAGATAAAATAAAGGATCAAGGGAATGGAAATGCTCCCTGGCCTCATAAACATAAGTAAGAGTGAAACTCCACTTTGGCTGCCATTTTCATCCACACACTTTAGGGATTCCAACTTGAACACACGGATGGGAATAGTGGAAGAAAAACACACATTCGCCTCCGGAAATGGAAATGAAATCTTGCCTGGGATTTGACGCGCCACACTTTGTCAAAGCGCAGGCCGCAGTGCAGGGCTGAGCTATTGATGGATGGTAAATGTGAACAATGTAAGTATGTGACTTTGGAAAGGTAATTGGCTAATTGCCGAAATTACAGTAATTAGGACAATTGGAGTTATGGTGTTATTTTCTGGGTTAGATGTTGCTTTTGAGTTGGAGGCAGGCAGCTGTGAGCATTGGAAAAGTGGAGGACTGTGTGAATATTTGCAGAGGGAGAGATGGTGCCAGATAATGCAAGCTGGTATGAGCTGGGGATGGGAGCTCATTTTTGTTGAGTAGCCTACAGTATTACAGTTGTGTTTGGCTTTGCCTGGACTTTAAGTAAATAGCAAACAGACCCCCGTGAAGGGAGTTTGACCGTGTAATCATTCCGCAAAGAAGTATTTGCAAATGAAAATAGGAGAACTTAACATTTGGCTGTGACGACC